>OY856415.1:523627965-524284632 GCA_963693085.1 Alisma plantago-aquatica
GTATATTCTGACTTGGATGCTCCAATTAGCATTGGAAAAGGGATGCACTTTTGTACTTTCCATTCTACCATCAACTATTGTTCTAATGCTAATCTTAATTCAAGTTTTGCAAATTTTACTACTGCTCTTTCTTCTATACGTGTTCCTAAAAATGTGGTTGAGGCTCTCACACATCCTGCCTAACGGCGTGCCATGGAAGTCGAGATGGAAGCCCTCCATACTCAACAAAAGTGGGATTTAATAGATCCTCCTGCTCATGTTTCACCTGTAGGTTGCAGCTACATCTTCACTGTGAAATATCAACCAGGCGACATGGTGGAACACCGTAAAGCCCGTCTTGTTGCTAAGGGGTATACTCAAACCTATGGTGTGGTTACTTTGAAACTTTCTCACCTATTGTGCGCCGTAATTTTGTTCGAATTCTTGTTTCTGTTATTGTCAATAAGCGGTGGCTCTTGTTCCAGTTGGGTGTTAAAAAAATGTTTTTTATTGCATGAGGAAGTATATAAGGAGCAACCTCTCGAATTTATTGCTCAGGAGTGTGCTAAAATCTGTCATCTTAATAAAGCTATTTATGGATTGTAACATAATCCAAGAGCATAGTTTGATAATCAAGTCAAATTCTTGCCAAATTTGACTTTAGGCGTTCACATTTAGATTATTTTGTCTTTGTTAAAAAAACTTGTAAGGGCCTTATTATTCTTATTGTGTATGTGGATGATAGCATCCTTTCTGTAAGTGACCATCAGGGTATCCAGGAAACCAAGGAATGCTTACAAAAACACTTCATTACTAAAGATCTGTGAAAGCTGCGCTATTTTTTGAGAATTGAAGTATCTCATTTTGCTTTTGGAGTCTGTTTATCTTAGCGCAAGTATGTACTCAAATCTTCTGCAAGAGATTGGTATGTTGGGTACCAAGCCAACTAGTACTCCTCTAGATCCTAATACCAATTAGGATGATGATTCTTCTCCTTACAATGACAACAAACAATATAGAAGACTTGTGGGCAAACTTATCTATCTGACAGTTACACGAGCAAACCTCACTTCTGCAGTTGGACTCGTCAGTAGGTATCTTGATAAACCTCGAGAATGTCATTGAGATGCTGTGTGCCACATTCTTAAATGCTTAAAAAACTCACTTGGTAGAGTCTTCTATATAAGAACAACATGCATTGTAACATTTTTGGGTTTTCTAACTCGGACTATGTTAGCAGTCGCCAGTCGGGCTGATTGTAAATCTACTTCCGGTTATTGTACCTTTGTAGGTGGTAACCTTGTCACTTGGAGAAGCAAAAAGCAGACTGTCGTGGCTAGATTCAGTGCTGAAGTTAAATATCATGCCATGACACATACCATGTATGAGCTGATGTGGGTTCAAGGACTTCTAAAGGAATCGACTTCTCTGATTCTGACCTTATTCCTATGTATTGTGACAATAAAACAGCTACATTTATTGCAAGTAATCCAACTTTTCATGAGCACACCAAACATATTGAGGTAGACTGTCACTTTGTCAGAGAATCCATTTTATCCAAGCGCATAGCCACTCCATACATCGAGACTGAGGATCAGCTCGCCAACATCTTTACAAAATCACTACCAAAGACAAGATTTCAATCTATGGTGGACAAACTAGGTATGTATGGTATGATATCCATGCTCCAGTTTGAGGGGGAGTGTTAACATATTTATTTATAGTTCCTTTATTTTGTGCACTCCTTTAGTGTCTTGTCTTTTATCCCATATTCCTATCCTATATAAGGAGGGTGCCTATGCTTGTATTAGTTAGACAATTACCGGAATCCCATTATAATTACACTAATATAAGGCAAAACTAAGCCACAAAGGTGCTAATCACCAGTATGGGACTAAAAGGAACTAAAAGAAACAAAGATAACACAAAAATACGACATTATATTTTAACAGCCAATGCGGTAGACCAATTTATGCATGTTCTTATTGACTCTCATCTTCATGTTATCTATCATGTTCTTGCTTGTCTGAAGAAGAATCCTGCCAAGGGCCTTATCTACACTAACAATGATGAGATAAACATTGAATGTTTCATTGATGTTGTGGGGCCAATACTCATGATGCTAAGGGCTTTATTACCAATACCGTTGCCCTTTCTCCATGACTAGATCTGACGCTCTAATACCATGTAATAAAGAGATTATGTAGTATCATGGACATGGCTAGCATTTATTTAGGACCATGGGTGGTTATATATAGACTTCTATACATATCTAGCAGATACCATGTTAGGAAATAATCTTGCTCATGGGATGGTTGGTTTAACCACAATACAAGGCCTTACTAATCAAGGCTGATTTAAGACAAAGGTGATACTCACCAATGCAGGACTAAAGGAAGAGAGGAAAAAACAATAAAAATAATTTTTTTAAACTATGGTTTTAGTGTACTTAGGATTGATTAAGTTTAGAGAACATCAATACACATAAACTTATTGAAACAAGCATGTGCGAGGCATTAGTTACAAATTACTTTCTACCTAGCATGATTTATCAATTTATATGTCTGTCGACTAAACAGTAGATGAAATACATGCAATATATGCTAGTCACTATTTAACATACTTTTCACATATGAACTGCAATATTTTTAAATGATCCAATGCAAATGGGCCTTACAAGGTGAGTTTCCAATCCATTCGTCAAATACAACATGTAATGCTAAGAAACCAATTTACCCATTTATCATCTGAAAGACATGAATATCAAAAAGCAAGTCTAGGGAGATGTTTGTTTGAGCGTCTGCTAGGTGTGTAGTTTCTTATTTAAAGCCAAAAATGCCAATACGTAGTCAGACTAGACTTTAGTCTATTCTAGCATCGCACAAACAAAACTCAATTGTTTTCTATGTATAAACATTAAAATACATAATAGGTGGCAGGATCATGACCACAAATAATCTATAAACTAATCTTGAGCTCATTAGGCCCGCGTAGGTGCCCCAGGTGCTGGACATGGTGCCTTAAATTGGGTGCGTAACCCCTAACTGGGCTTACGTGGCCGCCTAAGGCCTTTTTAGGCCCAAATTAAGCCACGGAAAGTCTAATTTCGCATGCATGAGGTCAGATTTGGTCAAATTAGATCAACTTGAGTCATTTTAGGGTTGAAAATAGGTCTGATGTAGGCCAAATCAGGCCAAATTTAGTAAATTCGGTCTGATTTGGAGGAAAAACAGGCCTGATTTCGGGGAAAATAGGTCTGATTCGGGGAGATTAGGGGTTATTTGGCTATATTAGGTCTCATTTAGATTGATATAGGGAAAATTCGGGATAGTTAGGTTTTGTTAGGTCATATTATGCAAAACTATGTTTGATTTCGGTCAAATCATGCTGAACATGCTTTGTCAATTCATCCATAACAAGAACAAATAGATACGGGCTGAGTGCTGATCCTTTATGTACTCCAACAATAATAGAAAAAGTTGGTGTCTCTCCTCCAGGAATCCTAACATTTGCAGTTTAGCCACCATATCTTTAATCTGGTCAATGTGTTGGATTGGCACACCCTTCTTATACAAAACCCTTCATAACACTTCCCTGGGTGCTCGATTATAGGCCTTTTCCAGATCAATGAACACCATATGAAGATCTCTTTCGTTTTCTAATCTATATACTTCTCCATAAGACTCCTTATTAGAAAAATAGCACCTGTTGTTGATCTTCCCGACATAAAAAAAAACTGGTTCTCTGATATTTGCGTTATCTTAGCATTTGCTCAATAATCCTCTCCCAAAGCTTCATATATATATACCTCTGTAGTTTGTGCAGCTCTCAACTATATATATATATATATATATATATATATATATATATGTACAGCCATCTTGATCACACAACCCATAACTATACTCTATAAATTATTAGTAGTTACTATGTGGAAGTAACTCTTTAAATGAATTATATATACGTGTGCAAGCAAATGGTCTTCCCTGTATATCATTTGTTAGCTTTCATGATGCAACTTGGAGGTCGTGCCCTTAGCAAGCTTCAATAAGAGTTACATGGGATATTAAACCCATTTGCTCACTGATGCAATGCCTAATTCTCCAAGCACAACATATTCATTTGCTCCGAAGCTTTCAAATCTGGTCCACACGCCCCCCTGCTTGTGCGAATCAGATGCAGGAGAAATGTGTGGACCATATTTAAATTGGCATATAGTATATACATCTTATGAGCAAAACATGTCATAAGAGAAAAAATCCAGGAAAGGTCAATCGTTGTGGTTCAAATCAAGGCATAAAATCAACCATCATGTGTTCATCAAGCCCTTAAATGGGCATGTGCTTACTGCAAGCATATTATGAGGCCTTACTTGAATAAACTCTTTATCCTAATACTTAACGAGTCTGATAACAGCCAGATTGCTTAAGAAATTTCATTTTCCTGTCTTATGGTTGCCTTTGTTACATACTTGCCCATTTATTTGGACTGGTCAAATTTAACATGAATAGGAAAAACCATTCTGCTAGCACTTCATGTTTTTAAAAATTAAAAGAAGAGAATCGAATTGCCCATTTCATGCTTCCAAATTTTCAGATTGGAAAGAAATGAATTGGTGTTTGGAAAAGTGGTTGCATGGGGCTACATATGCGGCTGATTAAGTGGTTGGAGATGTGATCCTCATCACATATGTCTACAGCCACCCTCCCTCCCAAAAAAGATCTGGGGGTGGCTTTTTTCTTTTTAGATGAATCCCAATTAAACTATAAGTTCTACCTCTACTATCCCTCCTTCCTCTTATATTTCTTGATATAATAAAATGTACTCTTCTCCTTTTCCTCTTCCTCGTCTTCTACTTGCATCTTATTCATCGATTCTTCTTTTCCAAATATATAGTCTTATATGGGCAATATATAGTTCCTTATACTATACAAACATAATTTGTTCAGTAAAATTCAAAAACTACATAGCGATGCATATGCACCAATATTCCACATATTTTACGTGATATCCACTTTGTCTACACATCCCATATTGAATTTCAAAACGTTGAAATGAATTGCATCTCTTGCTACTGATTTTATAAGTAATATACATCGATAATGCCATCATTCAACACAGAGAAGCCTCTAAGGCAGGATACCTCAACATCCTGAATTTGGCATTGTATACATGCTTGAATGCAACAATCAAGGACACATATATGAGTGGATGGCGATGACAATATGGATAGATAGTGATGGCATTAGTTGATAATAATAGAGACTTAAGTGTTGTGCAAGTAGACGATTCATGTCTTGAGTGCTTCATATCCTATGTCCTTGTGTATAGCACATGCAAAAAGATGTCACACATATACTAAATTAAACTCCATGTACCCATATTGGATACTTTTGGTACTTGTATCCATTGTCGATACTCTTATGTCAGTTTCAGACATGTCGATACTATTACGTCACTTTTGGACATGGTCCTTATCCAAAAATACGAGATACAATTCAGAGTAGGACGAAAATTAACCCTACTTTGTTTTCATAAGGTTGCTTTTTTTGATTATGATGTAAGCCCTTGATCAAAAACCATGCAAACAACCAATTTATGACCACGACTTTTAGGTCCCTTGTCATGGTGGTGGTGGGGTAGCTCTCCACATAACATGTGCATTTTGTGCATAGACACCTTAATCCGTAAAAGTAAGCTTTGTTAATAAAAATTTGCCTTCAACACATTACATAATAAAGCTCTCTACTTGACCTTATACATTATCTAAATACATAAACCCTATCACTACATTATATATATATATAGAGTCAGGCTAGAATACACTCGAGTGTACAGATCGCACAAATACACTCAAGTGTGTTTGCATATCAAGACTATTTTTTGCAAAAATGTAAACCATTGATCTTCACCGTCATACTATAACTAGGCTACATACAATTTTTGAGCCCATTTGGATGAGTGTAAGTCACTCACCCAAAGGAAACAAAATTGACGCGTGAAACTAATTTGAAATGCTTAATTTTTGCGTTCTTTATAACATGACCTATAAATGTCCAAATGTGCTCAAATTTTGTGTATGAATTCACAAGATGTTTAAGAAGATCAATGGATTAGATTTTTGAAAAAAGTATTGCATCGTGAAAAACTACTTGAGTGTATTCTGCTCCGAATACACTCGAGTGTATTCTAGCCTGATTATATATATATATATATATATATATATATATATATATATATAGGGCAACGATCTAGTGAGAAACATATCTGGTGAGACCATGAGAGGCATTTGAATAACTCTCCACATAGATCAATTTTTCATATTCCAACCGTACAAATTACAAGTATACCTTAATATCTACCTTCCTATAAAATTTTATCACCATCCAATTTGTAGATTATTCACAACAACCAAATATTTTTTCGACGCTCTATATTGAATTTCAAGCTGACCGTTGGATGTAAAAAGTGTATATTGTACATATGGACATGTAAACAATGACTGATTGCAATGATTTTTTTGCGACAAGGTAAATGAAATGATGCTTTTTCCATCTATACGGTTGGATTTTAAAAAATAGTTACGAATTTGTAGTTATTCAAATGCCTCTCATGCTCTCACCGTAGGATGTTTCTCACTGGATCGCTACCATATATATATGTGTGTGTGTGTGGATAGGTGCCTAGGCATCTAATCACATGGCGCCTAGACTCCTTGATAACCATGTTCGTGAACAAGGCCATGTTGTTTGTTTGAGAAAAACTTAGCAAGCGGGTCCAATATCATAATGACATTTGTTTCATATAAGATAAAAAATGAGACATTCTTAATTGTTCAAACTATGTACAGTACACAGATTTTATTGCTGCAAACTATATATATTGTCAGTATATTTGAAAATTGTACGGAGGCAATATAATCATAACTTTCAAATTATCGTGTCGGTCCTTGAAAAATAGAATGCTTGAAAGAATTATTAAAATGGCTCTCATGCTCTAACCATTATATAGGTCTAAACAAATCACTCCAATATATCTGGGTGTGTGGCGGGCCGCGGGTGTGAGTGTGGTTTACGTGTCGGTGGATGGCGAGTCTATGTGGATTCGGTTGTGTGTGCGTGCTCTCACCGCCGTAGGGCTCCATTGTTGTGAACTATATATGGCATCAACGCATATGAAATATTATAGGTTGATCAATGTAGATCATCATAGGGCTTTAACATATAAAATAATAGGACAGTCAATGTGAACAATCTAAAAGATGCAATCCATAGAGTTGGATCATGAAAGATAAATCACCAAAAAGAGTTCTTTGAATGGCTCTCATGTTTTAATCATCATAGGACTCCATCCGGGTTACTCCAATATTTGGGATGTGGGTGTGGGTGGGTCTATGTGGACTTGTGTGCATACATGCACGTGCGTGTGTGCTCTCACCACCAAGTCCCTAACCGGAATATTGCTCCAATATTTGTGTGTAGGGGAGGGATGTTGGTGTGTGGGTTATTGTAACGTCCCCGGATTCTACCGTCTCGAGACTTAGAATGCCCGAGAGGATAAATCTGAAAACATTAGCTAATTGTTTCAGAGTGCGTTGCGGAAGCAATATACACATACATGAACATACAACTATAGGCATAAAGCATACACCATAAATTCTCATCATTCAACATGTATATATATTACAAAATGAATTAATAGAACACGAATTACAATTACGTATTGAAATGAGATTTTTACATAGGTCTGAACATGTATGCTAGGATCTTAACACAATAGGTAAACCTGTACAATTGCTCACTCACATCTTTTCTCCCATGCTAGCTCTGAACTTAGAAAACACGTGAAATAGACGAATCAACATAAAGTTGGTACGTGGTTGAAAAGATATAGATACTATACTGGCATGCTTAAAATAATTGAAGAAAGAAGAAAAGTAAAAGGAAAACATTATTTAAGGCGGAGAATCAGGTAAACCCAAGTTATTAGCCATATTTCAAAGAACATGCATTACTATGGTGGACTTAGCACAACATCACATCACATATATTATTGGGCCCATTCCCCGCGTACCTCGTACCATTAGGGATCTCCCCGCATTCCATATACCATTAGGGAGATGCTAGTCAACATTAATACTTTCCCTCTCTAATAGGGAGATTAATGAACACCACCAGTAACTACATTTCATTTTCTTTCTTTAATGTTTAATGTTTAAGGCGGAGGAGTACCATAATATATCCACATCCAAGCAAGTTTATGCAAATAAATGCAAGCAAGTACACATACTTATATCATCCAGCAAAACTAGGTATGTAATTATCTCCACATACCTGAGTTCAGAGAATCATAGTTATCCTTGATCATCTAGACATCCGGTCACACATGATGAATAGCAATTAATCATCATTAATACAAGATATTCTAGGCATTTTTGGTCCAAATTAGGGTTTAGCCAAATCTAGGTTCAGTCTGATCTTAGGATGGTGTCTGATGTTCTTATTCTGATCTCTATGTCATTATTAAGGTATGGTTCGTTTTTCATGATTTTTTGAAGCTTGGTCTATTTTCTAGAATAAAAATGAGGACAAAAACCTCTAATTAGTCATTAATTAGGAAAGATCTAACATTTTGGTATAATTTAGAGACTAGTGTCCATATTTAGTTTTCTTATAATACTAGGGTTCAATAATATTTTTCTCAGAGTTAATCTCAACACTTTTCTAATTATACCATTTAAATGAAGCATTCTCATCTAAATTAAATATCATCAATATCAGTTCATAAAAGTCTGATGTAGAGGTTCTATAAGAGAGGGCATTTTTCTGAGTCTAGGAAATTTTTTTGGTATTATTTGGCCAAAGGGGCTATTTTCTATAGATTTTCTAAGAAATAGCTATATTTTGAAAATGTGTAAAAACTTACCTTTGAAACGAGTCAGATCTAAACAGTGATCCGCTACTTCTAGGATCCATCAACCTGCTACTCTAGAATTCAGTCTCCATGTTCATTCTCACGTCTGTCTCAACCCCAAATCCAACGCCACCATGACCTGGGTGCATGACAAAGAACCCCGCGATTTGCCAGCAATAAAATCGAAGAAAGATGGGCACTTCGGCTTCACCAAATCCCTAGGAAAGCCGCCGACGCCATGGTTCCTCGGGAAGAGTTGGGCATCTTGATCATGTTAAGCTGCTGGCCCCTCCACTGCCGTGGGGAGGAAGATGAGGGCAAAAGGTCTTGCAGGTCTTCGGCAAGGAAGTCCGAGTAATAGCATCCATATCTTCGTGCTGGTAGTGATCTTCATGTCTGTCGTGGTCTAGGGGTTCCATCGCAGACATGAAAGGAGGTTTGAGATTCACCAGGTCTTCTCGCAGACCCATGCCACCTCAGATGGCTGCAGGCTCTGGGTTTCTCCTATGATCACACAGGTCGTAGGACCACTAGGTATGTAGCTCACCCACCGCTGCATGGGATCCAAAGAGAGAAAGAAGCATCACAGCTTCAACTCCCCCAACCTGAGTCACTCTGGATGTCCACCAAGGCACGACAAACTTGGATGCATCGTCTAGTTCGTCTCGGAAGGAGCCCTTCCATGCTGCCCAACCATGGCAGCTCCTTCTGCGACCTCCAGAATTTCCTTCGCTTCACACTACTTTGTCCTTCCTCCTCGACACATCCCTGCGAGTGCTAGTGGAGAAACCATGGGTAGCAATGGGTCGATCTCACTCCTACCTACCGTAGAGTTTGTTAGGGAGGTCCTCTCAGAGTTTTAGGATCGCACTAGCAGGGTTGTTCACCTCCGTAATCTGTGGAGATTAGGGGTGACGAGCTGGGTTGTTTACCCCACCCCCGCAAAATCTGGGAGCTAGGAGACGAGGTCTCCATTGCCTGGTCAGCAGCAGTCACGGTCTGGATTGGGCCATGCAACCAAAGTGGCCACGAGACAAAGCACCTAACACAAATCAAATATTGTTACTACCTAGGTTCTGAACTAAATTCCTTCTTGATTTTAGACCTCAATATCTACTACTATGGATGGGTTTTGACCCAGAAAATTTGTCCCAATATTCATCATAGTGTATTCCCCTTTAAATATACTTTTGATGCCCAAACTCGATTGTTTGGCTCTTCAATCAAGATACCCTAAAGGGTTACCTATATAAGGATACTAAACTTATACTATACCTCAACGTACCTCAAACATCAACACCACAACCTGAACTTACTTTGAGCATGATGCATCCCAGGGTTCATTATTCAATCATATTAATCCATGAAATACTTATTTGGATACTTCACTTTATATGTCCTCAAAATCAACTAATAACTAGCACAAACCATCTTCATGTACATAAACGACCCTATTAGTGATCCTATACTATCATTACAGTCGTACTTGTGGGTGAAAAGAGTCCAAGGTATAATAAAAAGTTACCTCGACTTGGGTTTTACCGACTAGTAATATTTATAGACCTCAAATAGTATATTAGGTATCAAATCTCAGAAGTCAGGATCATCACAGTTATGCGTGTGTGTGTGTGTGTGTGTGTGTGTGTTCTCTAGCCATCATAGGGCTCTAACCGGATCCTTCCAATACATCTGCAACTGTGCATGTGCACGTGCATGCACGCACATGCATGTTTTCACCATCATATAGCTCTAACTGGATCCTTTCAATAACACGTGCAACTGTGCGTGTGCACGCACATGCTGTGTGTTTACACCATAATAGAGCTCTAACTAGATCACACCAATAAATATTGTGCACGCACACACGCACACGCACACGGTATGTGTGTGCATACGGGATGCAACAGTTTGTGTCCATATGTTGGTGTGTGTGTGTAGTGTGCAATGTATAGTGTGTGTAAACAAGCAACACTGGACTGAGCTAAAATTATCTTAATCTGAAAAATTACAATAATATCCAATAGGATATAGACTGATTTTGACTGTTGATACTCAAATAGTATGTCGTTCAAGTTAAAACTCAAAATCTCTTTGCACTGTGATGTGGCTGCCATGTACAGTATAATTGAACCAACAATAATGTAAGCCTATACAAGCAGGCTTACTGTCATGCTAGTAAGTCACAAAATAAGAAACTTTATTCTACAAAAACATTAACGGGGCTGATCGAATCCCTTAAATTTGAATCATCTAGGCCTAAATCCCGACCATGCAAGTAAACTGGGGAACAACGTGATAAAGAAAATCACAGACACTAACAATTTCCTTTTACTTTTCTTCTATGTCCTGTACTTATGAATAATGTCTATGCAGTTAAAGTGCATTACCACAATAAGTTTTAAGTGTTATCATTATTTGTTCATTTTGAAAACATCAAATAATTAAGTGAATTCTTCTACAAAGCATAAGGAATCTCTGTTGAAACAAGAAGAAACAATGGTTATTTGGTGGCAAAGTTTTTTTGTTATCAGCTTCATTTAGCGGATTCTGTCCAGGAACTTTTCTTAGAGGGTATGTATCGTAGTTTAATCTGAATATTCCAGATTGCAAGTGGCTTAGTGGGACTTAAGCGCCTCTTCTATGCAAACATGATGGTTATGTCAGAGCCTTTATAGTAATAAGCTAAATTCTTTTGTACTCTTGTAGTTGATCTGATTCCAGTTTGATTGATCAGATTGTTCAGTCAGTTTCTTCATGCTTAGTATGTCCTTATTTATGTGTGATTCATATAACGGTTTGTTTATCATGTACCCTTTTCAGATGGTCACCACTTGGAACTAACAAATGCATGATATGCAAACAGCAAGTCCATCAGGATGGTAAATACTGTCATACTTGTGCATACTCGAAAGGTGCAGACCCCTTCCTCCCGTCCATGGCCTTGCAATTTCTATCTAGATTTAGTGGTCTGCTAATGATTGCTGAGAAATGACTGCATCTGTGACTGTTTTAGTTTGGTATCAGTCTTTTTTCGTTTATCAACAGTTTCTAACGCCCCTGTCCGTATTTGGCAGGTGTTTGCGCAATGTGTGGGAAGCAAGTGCTTGATACGAAGGTTTACAAACAGAGCAACGTGTAGTGCTACGTATCTTGTCCGTGCCTTGTGTAAATCGTGAAAACTGAAGTCTGTAACTTCAATGCCTAATGTTTACTGACATACATGCCTAATGTTACTGACGTTTTGTATGCTTACCGCTGGATAAAATGATTACGGCTATCAAATCAGAAATATTTCACTTGTGTAGCACGTTCAACAATCAGAAATATTTCACTTGTGTAGCACGTTCCACAATCAGTTTGTATCCTATTTCTATTTAGATATCTCTTTTTAACGCTGTTCATGGTTGATTATGTAGCTGGTAACTTATTTGGTTGACAATTTGTCCGATCACTTAGACTCGAGGTTGGGATTAAAATGTAGTGGACGATGAACTCTCTCTATCAATTTCTTGTTCCTTACTATCTTCACCAAAATTACATTTCGTTTTTACTGTCAATCTACAACTTATGTCTATAACATTCTCATGTATCTTTTTATTTAATACAAAGTATAATGGATTTTTTACTTTTAGGGATGGGTTCAGGACTTCTCTCATGACCCGATCTATGTAGGACAACACCGTGAAGAAAGGCAAAAACAAGTTGAATCTACCATTTCTGTGGTACTCGTTTAAGAGTGTCTGCATGTTACTTGCACGGTTTTGTCACTATGATTTTTTCTGCAACATGTGCACAATGTTATATATTTTGCAAAAAAAAGGAGAGTAGATTTAAAGGTGCCAGATCTGTTCTATGTATTGCAAAGATTTCATTTTTTCAAAATTTCATTTTCTAAAAAAGGTTAAGGCATATCAATCCAACGTTAACGAAGGGCATTTTAAATTTTAGCTATAAGCCGACTAGATGCCTTATGAATTCCAATCTCTCCTCCAGCTCCTTGATGCTTGTGTCAATATATTGACAATTCTTGGCAAATTTCACTTTCAATCGGTCTCCATGGATACAATTCAAGAAATTACATGAATGTTATATGGACAGATGAAGTAGGAATGACATACGGCAGGTTGCTGCTTGACCTTTGCTTAATTTGAAACTTCTATTTTTTGACAAGAAGTTGGTAGTTTTCATTATAAGTAATTTGCCATCCCTTTTCACCATTCAATTTTATTGTGGGTCATATACTCAATAAGATGTAATGAAATGAGATATCTATTCATAACTTTCTCCAAGTTAACTTGGTACACTTCTACAGTTCCACACTCATTGGATTGTCTAAATCAATAACATTACTATAATCTATTGTATTTATCGGTCTTCTTGAACATATTCAAACAATCTAAGACAATGCTCTCATTGTTTGTCCTTAATACTGGCTACTACATTATTTCATGCATCAAACATTTCCCCTCTTCCTACATAATTATCTCAAAACTAAAAAATTTCCACTCATCTTGTAAGTTTCACATGCCATTAGTCATGATATTAGAGGTGTGCATGTCCTCAATCGTTAGAGTAGCAACAATAAACAATTTATAGATAAAATCTTCTAGGTTTTGTTCTAGTTAAACGCTCAAGACCATAGTTAGTGCAATCAAGGTAGGATTTATAATGACCACAATGTGCTCTAGGACAAAATTAGTTGAAAGAAAGAAAAACCAATAGATTTATAGTAACCATGATTTATAATAGCCAAGACGTGGTCTAGTGATCCCAAATATGACATGGCCTTTGGGGTTACTATTGAGGTGGTCTAGTGATCCAAAGTCTGACATGGCCTTTGGGATCACTATTGAGGAAGCCAAGGCCATTGATAAATTTTCAAACCGCAGACCTAGTTAATCGACTCAAATAAGACTTTTTTTGAATTAGGATTGACTCATCCCTTATAAGTATTGCTCATACTAAAATCCCAGATCTTCCTATGCTCGATCTTGGTTACATATTGTTTTCGCATATACCCAATGGAGGATGAAGACCATTCTCCAGAGGGTTCCTATGCCAACTCTCCTTCTATGTGATATGGAGTTTGGTGTTGATCTAATTGTCATTGAGATGGTGGAATTTGACCTTATCCCTGGTGAAACATATTGGGGATATAATGGGTTGAAGACAAATTTGACAAGAATGTCTACATCTCCCACCAAAGTAGAGAGTTGCTTCAGATGACCATTGCCAAGTTCATGATTTTACAGAGTTCCAACAAGATGATAACTCAAAGATGGCATGCTTCACTTTCATATGTGGTGACTTTTGAGCCTCTTCTAGACCTCTTTAGGAGATTGGAATAGTCTATGAGTATGCGACTATCTTTCTTGATGAGCTTCCCAACTCCCACTTGAGTGGTAGATCAAATTTTCTATAATATATTGCCTAGGTATGCACTAGACTCCATGCCATCATATTTCATGAACTTATTCAGTTGGTTGAGTTCAACAAGCAACCTCATGACATGCTTGATTTTATTTTATCCATCTAAAAATATTCTTATGGAGAGGAAAGATACTACTCTTAAGTAAGACAGATAGAGATCTTAAGGGTTTGCTTTAGCAAAAGATGTTGAACAAAGTGAAGAATAAGAATATATATATACATACATATATATATGTGTATATATGTATATATATGTATATATATATATATATATATATATATATATATATATATATATATATATATATATTAGCTCCCAAACATGTTCTACAAAGCTTATTCAAAGATGTGTTTTTGTTTAATTTACATGCAAGTGTTGATGGTGGTGTCCATGTCTTATCCTCTTATTATCTCTAGGAATGATTGGTATTCAGCCATCACATAGTTGCATTACTCTTTGATCTCTATAGCATTTTCAAGGTAATTTACTTCGAGTTTCTTGCATGCTCTTGAAATATAGACTAACTTCATATATATATACATATATATAAATATAAATATAAATAAATAAATAAATAAATAAATAAATAAATATATATATATATATATATATATATATATATAACTCAAATTGGTGACCCATTTGATTAAAACTTCCACCATATTTAAGGTTCTAAGAAAATTGATTTTCACAACGGATGTCATCAATTGTAAATGAACTATGATGATGTTTAAAAAATAGAATTGATCGAGATACACAACTACTATGATTTCTTAGTGATAACATTTGACCTAATGAACAAACATAAATGCATTCATGCACCCCATGAACAAAGGTTTTAAAAACACACAATACAAAATGAAATACATCTAACCAAACAAGGAAATACATAGCCAATAATATTTAAATCCATCCATACTAAGAATATCACTTGTATATTAGTTATTTTATTTATAATTTTGTTGAAGATCATAATTTATACTCTAATTGCACTAAAATCAATAAGTACTTGCAACAAAATAACAACTAACACATGTATTGGTTTATGCAGATATTATTTCTGTGACACCCTTTGCCACACAAAATGAGATTACTCAAAATTTAAACCATGATCAACAATTAACAACAGATTATCGAAAATCATAAGAGATCAAAACCGATTTGCAACAAGCACCATGAGCTGAGATTTATTACAAAAGAGTCAATACTTGTAGTTCATAACATATATTCAAAGTGCTACATCACTGTTCACCACCAACTTGTTACATGAAATAACAATTCCACATGTATGTACATACCAACAAAGGCACATAAGCCACAAACGACGTATCGAACATCACATCATTAAAACACATTGAGAACACCCTCAAGGATCTAAGTGTACAAAGACAACACATAAGACTCTATTACTAGACACGATCCATATACCATGATTCACTAGGTGTAGTTTCTCTTTGTATTATGTCTTCAGCTACATGATCTTTAACTTGGCACACACGTCCACCTAAAAGTTTTTAAGCCAATGGGGTAAGATAACACTCCCAGCGAGAGATATAACTCTCCGCCAACTCTATTATTATCACAGATAACTAAGTAGATAGATTAACATACTGAGCAGTTTGAACAAAATTAACTAAATGACATAGATCTCATGGATAAAATAAATAGAGTAGTACTATGTACTTGCCACTGAGTAATAGAACAACTAATAAATTAAAAATGGATATGAAGAACATGCATAACTGTTATAAACTAAACAATATAAAAGTCAGGCAAGGCTTCATCCAAGGTTTTTGTATTTGATCCTATACATGTACACTACACGACTGATTATGTATTTATTATGCCTGGAGGATTTGAGTCTTACCACTCAAATCCAACCGTCCATTGCTAAGTCAAAATTGGTGCCATAAAAGGTCTAGTTGAAGAGCCAAAATCTACGACCTCACCCTCGGTCAATATGAGTAACATACAGTGACATCATGAGTCAGCTGCTATCAGCGACATATAGTCCAGGTGTATAAGTCTAGCTCGCCTTGGTATAGGTCACAATGCTAGCAAAACTAAGCTATAGACCGAAGCCGCACTCATATCAGGGTATGGCCTGCATCCAATCCTATATCATATATCATTGAGCTATGACCTGAAGCCACACTCTTATCAGGGTATGGCCTGCAGCCAATCCTGTATATCATGGACATAAGGGGATATTTGTCCTCACCCCCACATATTAAAAAATATGCACTCTGAGTTAAACTCGTTTCACCATCTAGCAATTGCTGACACTGAATGGATCTATGACACATGGCAAGCTACATGATTAGGTTCCACTTGATTAATTAGACCAATTAAAGTATCTTTTAGTATCAATCAAGTTACAATGTACAAACAACAAACAAATCCTTCAAGAGAAAGGGCATAGTATTACATCAACAAATATCATTATTTAAAATATAAATTGATTTCCATCAGCTCATAACAATGTACCACTGCCATTCACAAGGCTATCACCATCAACATATTATCATGTGATATCAATCCCTCATTCTAGTACCAGAGGATATCACCTCAACTAGGCACTAAGCCTTTTCCAGGTCCTAAGACCCATCACATCACACTTATGATTCATTGTTATCTCATCATGTCTTATCGAGTATATATGCATTACCCATGCCAAGCATCACTTGTGCCACATCACATATACATACCACAACAATCATTAGCTATTACATTCAGAGATATGATACATTTCAATCACATTAAACACCCTTAAATAAAATAAACCACACATCATAAGTTCTCTGATTTAGGATTAGACTTCATGCTTATTCCACATAAGGTTATCAGACTTCATTCTGTTATCAGACTTCATTCTATCTCAAATCTTTGTCTTTCATTACCTCCCATAAGTTAGAGTATATGCGGCTAAGAATTAGACAATGTAACCAAGTATGCACATTCACATCTTCATCCTTCTCATGTTCCCTTATCAAGGTTCATAGCCAAAGCTTAATATTATTTAACCATCTTCATAGTACTCACAAGTTAAAACACCCAATTAACCCACTAAGTTAAATCCATGCAATTGAAGAGAAAGAGTACAATATCATGCTTTCTTTTCATATACACCCAATAATATAACCTACCCTTAGAATTAAGGTCATTGCTCTTCACATATAGCCAAATAGGATTTTACCTCATAGTTACATCACCAAACCCTAATCACACCAATTCCCACCTTCTTGAAATTGATTTAGGTTTGAACAACATTAGTTAGATATAATTAGATTATTGTGTCATCAACACTAGATAATACCACATCATACATGTACATGTGCATTACAACCCTGCATTATGTAAACATGTTGACCATGCACCATTCATAACGTTTTATCATTTTGTGACCCATACATTATTACTTATTACAGATCATTAACCACATATCATATTAAGGAAAGTCAAACCTTAGATTACATGACTAGAGGGTTTCACTTCAAACTATCCACAAGGCACTCATTATATAATTAGACTTGCTTATATGATTTCTACACAAAAGTTGTCTCCTTTTATTCCAACAAGGATTATCACCATTCTTACATATATTCACATAGTTGTGTCATTAACCTCACCTCAAAAGTTAAGATTATATGAAAAGGAAGTATAGTAGACACTTGTCATGGATTATAAACTTTAATTTAGATGAGCACATGGGTCATATTTTTCCATGATTAAGGTTATCATATGGATATTCAACCATTGAACCCTACATCCATTACTTCCCACATTGTTTGAGACTTTAGGGCTAAGCACTTTAGTTAAGGATAAACCACTCATAGTAACATCATCCCATGGTGCACTAGGTTTAGAAGAAGCAATTAAGAGTGATCATACATTATTTAAAACAACACTCTTCTATATTATGCATTGCTAATATGTGTACATCATTGAGTATCCAAGCATACCCTTCAACCTTCATCATGTGATATCAGTTTCACCTCATCCACTTATCTTAGCTTGAACACATCATGGTGTGTCAGGTTAGCTCATCCAAGGTATCAGTTTAGATCCTCTTGGGGTGTATCAGTTTAGACCACCATGTGGTGTATTGGTTTAAACTACCATGTGATGTATTAGTTTAGACCACCATGTGGTGTATCCATGTAGACCATCTTGTCCAAGCATGTATGGTTCACTACTCATAAGGTGTGATGGTTTAGCTACAATTGAAGTGTCAGATTAAATACACAAGGGGTGTATCGGGAAACTTTAGTTGTAAGGGTGACGGGAAACACTAGGTGTATCAGGTAGCCTTAGGTGTGGTAGGTTGTTAGGGTTAGGGTTAGGTCATGCTGACCTCTTGAAAAATCAAGAGAGTAATGATTTAGCACTCAAAGCAAACCAGTTCACACAAGATGTCCTCACAATCATGACGGGCTAGCAAGACATATCAGTCTAACCCCATCTAGGGCATATCAGGTAGCACTATCAAAGCACATCAATTTAGCAACATATAGGTCTAAGCCCCTATAGGGCATGATGAGTTAGTTCCTCAAAGTATATCGATTTAGGCACCTTCTAGGGCATGCCAGTTTAGCTCCTTATCAAGGCATGTCAGTCTAGCCAACATATCAGTTTAACCTTCATATCAGTTTAGCATCCTTATCCCCTAAGTCATGACGACTTGTCACATGGTGTGTCAGTTTGTTGCATCACAAGTCACGACGAACACTCACAACCTAGTACATGTGTGTGTCAAATTGGTCATATTCAACCTTAGGAAACTCGACCACAAGTTCATCTACCATCATGGCAAGAAATATCAAGACATGGCCAACAACTTAAACAAAGTTCCTTCACCCAAAAGTAGTCCTCAAATCCATTTCTAACCACTACCATATATGAGATAAACAATCTAGAGGTGAAGGACAACATGAGCATATGAAAGAGTATAATAACAAAGAAGGCTAATAGTTATATAACCCGCCTCAAAAAGTGAAAAACACTAGAGGGGGGGGTGAATAGAGTTTTTAAATATTTTAGCAATTATTTAATTCAAACAAGCAACCACAAGAATATTGGACAAGGGGACAAGGATTTAGAGTGGTTCCTACCTTAGCAAATACTAAGGTAGTCAGTCCACTACCCGGTTGCTTACCCAACCGGGATTTGGAAAGAAATTAATTTTATTACCTCGCAAGGACTTTACATAAAATTACAATTCTTTCCCTAAACCCTTCAAGCAGCCTTCACCTAGAAGTAATTGCACCAACCTTGAAGCAGCCTTCCTCCTGAAGTAGCTTCCCGTTGCAATAGCCTTCTTGAAGTAGCTTCCCGTTGCAATAGCCTTCCTGAAGTAGCTTGAAGTCCACCTTCTCCTCCGAGAAGAACCTTCTCCAAACCGCAGCCTCCAACCCTAGGAGTAGCAAGGAGAATACAAAGAATAAAAGGAACAAGAAGGAAAATAGAAATTACAACTTATCCTTTTAAGCACAAGGCTTGATTTGCCTATATCAAGCGTATTGATCTCCTAACCAATGAGTGTAGAAGTGTAAGTGCTGTGGAAAGGAGATGCTAGCCTATAGGACACGAAATTGGAGCAATGGGAATGAATAGCCAATGTTGGAATTGCTCTATTGCTCAAAATAGATTGCCAATGAGTATTCAAGCTCAAGTATAGCACAAGTGTAGCTTCGGTCATTTTAGGTGTCCTAAGGCATGTCCTATTTATAGGAATGACCTACAAGTGCTTAAGGACGTTCTAGACACTTTCTAGGGGGTTCTAAGTGCTTAACTAGCCGTTAGGTATAAGTTAGTTGCATTAGTAACAGCTAGTTACTTTATTCTACAGTTGCTGTCAGAGTCCATCTCGGTCGAGAAATTGTCGACCGAGATACCTACTCGGTCGAAGTTTTGTCGACCGACATGCTCTCTGGATCAAGTATTAGCAACGTTCATTTCCAACTGCCAACTACCTTGTCTGCTGTGTCTAATGGCTACTTGGATCTTTCTCGGTCGAGAAGTTTGTCGACCGAGAGTGTCTCGGTCGAGGAGTTTGTCGACCGAGATTAACCCTGTTTCAATCTTTCAATTAAGGCACTAAGTGTGTTAATGAGTGTGCATATGTGACACTATTGAAGGGGATGACCTATCTAGGTGTGGTGATTGGATAGGGAAGATCTAACACTTGATTTACATGAAGTCTAAGTACTTGTACATTATATATTTGTACAAGTTTACAATTGATTACATTTCATGTCATTTACAATCATTCAAGCATATAGATTCCCTAGAGCTTTGTCATCCACCTCATTCCTGCAACACTCAAGTAGCACGTTAGATTAACAAGAATGAAATGTTTGTCATCATCGAAACAAAGGGATTTATTATAATGTCCAATTTATCCAACAAAAAGGTCTCCATCAAGGGTTCAAGATCCATGATCAAAGCTCCAAAGCACACATTCTCAAGGCAGAACATAGTCCATCCAACTCGACCTCAACATCACCTCAAGAAAGAAGAAGAAGATGCCATGGTTATGATAGCTCAAGAAGAAAGGAAAGAAGGAGAGAGAACCAAATCCTAGTCAACCTTCATCCAAGGTATGATCCATGGCCGAGAGAGGAAGAAGAAGATGAAGAAGAGAACTCAAAGAAATGGCCATCTAAGAAACATAACTCACCAAGATGGAAGTTGACCCAAGAATCACCATGAGCAAGGAACTCGACCTCCCAAGCTCCATGGAGACTTACTCTAGATACTTAAGCTCCCAATCTCGTCCATCAAGAGGAGAGGAATAAGAATGGACGAAAGGGTTTACTTGTGTGAAGGAGGGGGTTATATACTTGAGGGAAGGAAGAGAGATTAAAGAAGAGGTGTCATCACCATAAGAGTCTAGGTGACACTTTTCCACAAAAAAGGGGCCACATGCAACAACATGCAAGATATGATGATATGATCTTTACTATATCTCATCCTCTAGGTCTCTCTCCAAGGTCATGGCCGATATGCCAAAACACTACACACCCACAAATCGATATGGAAAAATCCAACACATTCACAAACTAATTGGGCATAACCCTACACACTCACAAACCAATAGAGAGCAACCCTACATACTCACAAACTGATAGGCAGCCTTTCCAAGACTCTCTAACCCGAGATAACCCATCTAAGAGCAAAACACATCTCACTCATGGGTTCTATACATCACCAAGGATGCTACCATACAACCAAGATCCAAACAAGGCACCCATCTCTCTCTCTCTCTCTATCTCTATTCTATATGATGCCAAGAGAGTGAATAAACACTCTAGATATGGTAAATTTCATGTTAACCTTTCACTTTGGGTAAATTGCAATTTACACCAAAACTAGCACATAAAACACAGGCATCATCCATACATGCTCAACTTGGAACTTAGGCTTTCCACAAAGCTCCCAATAGAATAATTTTCTCTCTTATGATGCTAAAGAACTAAGGGCACACTCATAATGTGACATATTGCAAGGTAACCCCTCATCTTGGGTAAATTGCACTTTGGTCCAAAATAAGCAAACATTGCTCAAATAACATTCAAACAAGGCCAAACTTGAAACATAAGCATATCACATGATTACAAAACACCTAAAAAGATTAGATTAAAGTTCTAAGAAACTTAATTTATAAAAAACAAATAGGGTTGCCCAAAACCCATGTGGGGTCCTTACAATTTCAAGAATAATTATGTGCTTTTAGACCTAATTTGTGCAACTCTTCCTTTTATAATGCCTTATTTTCCTATAGAGTGCTCTAAACTATATCATGTGCAAAACATTCATAGAATGATGATCCAAATAATATCCCCATTCATAGAATGATGATCCAAATAACATCTCCTAAATTACTTCTATGCAATAGACGACATATCCCAAAACAAAAAGTAAGACCTTTTTTTGGTAATTGCTTATAAAGTGTTAATTAAGATTAAGATAATATCCATGGTCCAATATGTATATTTTTGTTTAATTATGAAGATGTTTCATGTCTTGGAACACGAATGTGTATTCATAAATATGCTCTTAGACATATTCATCATTTAGGATTTTAGACATCACAATGGCGTTGACTAAATTGCTACTAACTATTCTGAATCTCAGACATAAAGAAACAACAAAAGGAAGCTTATTCACCTTCTACATGAAAATTAGTGGGTGGAAAGAACATTGGGTGAGTACATAGGAGTACCTATTGCAAACTCTAATGTCACAACTTGATCATCAAATTCACAAAGACTATGACACTTGTTTCTCACCTACATAAGGTGAAAATTGGGAAAACATAATGGGTACTCCACTAAAGTTCAATGACTAGAATGCTTGCACATTCTTATATCTTCTTATTGGGATAACAATTTTGTGGATATACCTATAGAAATATGCCTTCATATTGTATGATCATTTTTGAGCAAACATTTTTTGTGAATCACATTACCATCCCCATAAGATAGACTATGCATGTGGTTTCTTTCATGAAAAATATATTTCTCTGTTCATGGAAAACAACTCTTGAACATTGTCACATCGTGTGACCACCATATTTAACCCCATATAATATTCCCATTTCAAACTCTCACAACTAAGATTGATTTGAACTAAATCTCCATCATACACAAAGATATGTGTTCATCAAGCAAAACTTATAGTACTAATAAGAAGAAAAACATAAAAAGTGAACACAAAACATACAATATCAAATGTATAAACATAAGCCATGTTGGGTTTTTCAGGAGGGAATCACAATGAAATTTAAAAATCTTTCCCAGATTGAACTAATGCTGTAGGTTCTTTGTAAGTTGTAACCATAAAATTTTTGTATAATAAAGACATAGAAGGGATGTCAACTATACCTTGGTGTACACTACTTTCCAAACAATTAGACACGTAATCTCAATGTCATTCTTGTACTTCACTAGTACAAAAACTACCTCTAGTATTGGTTAAAATAACCCTATAATGTCGGTTTCCTACCAAACCTAAGTGGGCAATACTACAATCAAGAGTCTATGACGTCAGTTATTTGGGGATGCGAAAATTGATGACGGAGATCCACTCTCAATTTCTATGATAAAAGAAACCGATACAATTAAGCGTCTGTGTTGTCGGTTTAGATAAGACAACGGAAGTCATACTGCCATAGCAGGTCACATTTGTAACTGGTAAAGGTCTCTATGTCGTCGATTTCCACCATAAACCGATGCCATTTTAGCAACTTAGCCGTCGATTAAAGCAACCATTGATTAAAGCAAACAAAACTAACGATTAAGCGATACAATGTCAGTTTCTTCAATACAACCGATGATTAGGACCCTATAGACTTGTTTTCCAACAAGACATTTTAGGGTGGTCCTATAATGTCAATATTTGACAGAAAATTGACAACTCAGACTAACAATGTCAATTTTTTCAATACAACCAACAACTAAGTTTTTTTAATCTATCCAGATGTTTAACATGATGCAAAATATGTAATTCAATAGAACCACATGTTCCATCCTGTGTCCAACTTAACAATAGGATAAAAAACCTATAAAATCTACAATAATAAACATGATCCACCTACATACAATATCCATTCTCCAATTCCATTCTCATCACATGTACAAAAACAATTCTATTCATTCATCTTCACATTCATTCACACACATGATACATCATTCACATATACACCAGTTCCATTCTCCTGACATGTAGAAAATAATTCTCGTTGTATTCATTCATCTTCACATTCACACACACACATATATATATATATATATTCATCATTCACGTATACACCATAATATATTTCGTATCAAATTTAAAGTAGTTGGAAGTCATAAGCACTATATGTATATAGAAATAATGACATAAAAGTTTAGAAACCTCATTCTTTATCCCAATCAAATTCAAAGTTCACTTCCTTAATGAAGGTTTGTGCTCATTGTTCACATATCTTATCTAGCTGTTCTGTTGTATATGGCTTTGTCATATCAAACAACTGCAAAGAGAATGCCATAAATAAAGAGTTTGATATTTTCATATTATCAAGTGAAACTATTTACTTATGATGATTAAGACTATATATAGATTACCTTTTGTATGCAGTTGATGTCTAGTGCCCCATATTTGACAATAATGTCCAATACCACATTGTTGGATCCTAGATGGGTGATTGGATGCTCTATTGGGGAGGGGAATAGAGATAAATGCACTTAAACAAAATTCATTAGACCTTCAAGATATTTCATAAGATAATGCTTTTAAATAGGAAATTTGTGTGTAACTAAAACATACATAGCAAGGGAGAGAGATTAAACAAGAACCAAGTGACAAGCCATGTAGAGTGGTTCCACACTCCAAACTAGGAGTATGTTAGTCCACTACCCAGAGAGGTCAACTTCTAGGATTTCTAAGTGTGTCTTCCTCTATATATTCACTTATAAGAGTTACAACACATGACCCACTAAAGGACTTACTTATCCAATACAAAGAGTCTTCAACCTTACCAAGGACTTACCCACTTTGCAACGAGTCTTTATCCTTATCCAAGGACTTACCCACTCTTGCACAAGTCTTCAACCTTTTAGGAATTACCCATTCTTCTTAGATCTTTAGCCTTTGACTTCACCTTCACTTGGAGAAGATTCCACCAAGGACTTACCCACTTGAGCAAGGAGTCTTCTGCCTTCACCAAGGGCTTACCCACTCTTGCTCCAAGTCTTCAGCCTTGATCTTCACCAAGGAACTCCTTCCCTTGTTCTTCTTTACTACTATTAGCTAAGAGAGAACCTTCTTCTTCATGGTTGAAATGAGAGATTGGGAGGTGGTGGAAGTGAGAGCCTCACAAGATATACATGTGGGACTAGCTCTCTTAAAAATCTCCTACTCACTCTAATAGATGTAGCAAGTGATTAATCTTAGAGAGAGAGGAGGATATAGGATGCACTCAACTATAGACTAGGAACCTCATATAGAGTTATGCATTGAATTCTCAACCTTGGAATGAAGCCCAAGGGGTCCTATTTATAGTTGGTGATGCCTCTTAGCCTTTAGGAACACTTAAGAATGAAAACTTGTCATTTTGTGGCTTGAAATGGATATATTTTCGATTGTTGCAACTCCACAACAGATAGAAACACTTTTAGGCAATTTTCCATATAGTGCTATTGGTCGAGTTTCTATAAAGGTAACTCGACCGATCCCACTATGCAACAAGACCAATTTAAGCCATTGATCGAGTTTGTCCTTAGGCAACTTGACCGATTCACATAAATCAATTTTGGTTTGTAGAGGGATTGGTTGAGTTCTATGAAATGGAAACTCAACCGATCAAAAGTCATTTTCAAGATCCAATTAGGATAGGTCGAGTTTGCAACTCGACCAATGAACTACCTGATGTGAATTTTGGAAAATAGCTTTTAAGTGCTTAAATATTTGATTTAAGTGCTCCTAATTTTTTCTAAGCTTAATTACAAGTCATACAATCATTAAAAGTGATTTACAACATGATTCTAATGGATTTACATCATATTCCAAAAATGTGCACTTGTATTGATGTCTTTTCTCCAAGTTGAGATGCGCAAGTTAGGGCATTTGGAGTGTGTCTATACCGAATCTGAAATCACTCAAGTAGAGACATTAGACACATATAAGTGGAATGGTTTAGTCATCATCAAAACATGGGTTTAGTAAATTTAATCCTTGAGTCAACATTGACCTAGAGTCAACACACATGTCCAACCATTGTCTTGTAAATGACACTATAACTTTATTACATACAAAATGTTAATAAAAAAAAGTAAGCATAGTTGGCATAAAATACATTGGAGTCAGAAAACTACATCAATATCTACCAAATTATTACTTTATTTTTCTTATCCACTTTTCTCCCAGCCTTTTTGGATTCTTGTATAGTCCTATAAGTTAATGTAACACATTGAATTGCATAATTAAATAGTCATGCAATAATATATGTTAACAAATATAAATATAAAAATTTACTCACATAAATAATACCTTTTTCATTTCATGTCCCCCACTATCTAGTTTGTCACCCTTAGAATCTAGATAATATGCAGTTAGCATCGCAGGGACAATTACCAACAACACCCAATGGTTACTCCTGAGTGAAAAGAAAACAAACAAAAGAAAATTCAAAATCCACAATGAAATGTAATTCTTAATAAAAACATATAAGAAAAGTAATTGTAACTTACTGAACATTGAAAGGAGCTATAATCATGCTCTTTTTTTCTTTACCAAAATATTTAAATGCAGTAGAGTAGTAATCGATAAAAAATGTAGGGTTTTTTATTTACACAGCTAATCAATGATGGAACTAGAAATGCCCCTTGGGGTAGTGTGAACACTGTACACGCCCTATGTAGGAAACTACAAAACATATATCATGTATGCATTAATATATAAGAAAACAAATCAACATATATATAACAAGGTATTTAGCCATATAAGATCTCATCATATCCAAAGTTCTACCACATATGTATTCAATTAAGCATAATTAAATATATCCAAAATATCTTACAAAAATATACTAGTATCATGAGGTTGACCTACAACATCCTCCTTTTTATGGATCATCATAAGTGAATCTTCTTCAAAGTTGCCTATCCATACTGCCAACCCCCTATAATTAGGACCTAGAGAGTCAAATAGGTCCTTTTCAACCCAACCATGTAATCAAATATCTTGAGGAGGAGGTGGATGACGAGTTTTAGGGGGTTTCTTAGGTGATATGTCCTATGTATATATATTCTCATATCAATTATTATTTATATACAGATGGAAGTGCAATCTGCATATATATTCTCTACACAATGTAAATTTAGCATACATCAATATATTAAACTCCTGCTTTAGGCCACTCAACCACACTACCTTCTACATCACCTATCATCTTGTGTTCAAGGTGGTCATATGGTAGTGCAGTCTACTTCCAAGCATTGTAGACAAGCCTTGGCGTCACGCGAACTGCATCGATGGGAAACAAAGCACCATGAATCATGTCACTTTCAAGGTGTGGTAAGCCCAAATACTTCTATTAAAGATGACACACCCTCAACCCCTACAAATTTGTATAGAGTGTTGTATATATATAATTAAAGTCAAACATATTATACAAATCATTCGGAAAGATTACTATATTATAAAAAAACTTACAACAGACGTGCTAGGTAGTGGGTCCATGAGATTCCTCCCAACCACCTCTATCATAGGGGGGTCCACCTCATATGAAGAGTGGGGTACCACATGTACTATCTGAGGATATGAGTGAGAAGAATGATACTATCTCATCGCTTCCTCTATTCCCTTTGCAATAATCTCTTGTACCTTCTCTTATGAGAATTCTCCTTTCTGGATAGATTTGCGCTTATGCTATGATGGCCCAAAGAAGGCTCTTATACCGACACTAGCCCCAACAACCCTAACATGCCCATGATGTTCTGGATTACCTAAATCAACTATCAATTCATCCCTTATGCCCTAAGGGATAAACTTGCCTTGTTTTCTTTACTCGTAGAGCTCCCGCTAATCATCATCAATAATTATTGGGAAGTAAAACATAACTATTATCAACAATAATTGCTCAGAGAGTTGAATTTTACCATTTTTGCAGCCACCTCAGTAGTTGTAGGTTTGGATATTTCTCCAGATTTGGTTTGCCTCCCAACTATCCACTCCTCATGGCGAACTAGAGGTGTAGGAGTAGTAGAGGAATCAATAGTCCTAAGAGTAGGATGCTGAGGGGAAGTCTCCTGCAATATCTGTCGGAAAAGCTTTTACATAGCTACCTGGACCCATCATGTAGTTATACACATTCTTTGCACGCCTTTCTCTTTAAACACCGCTTAAAGCCCAGTTAATTAAAAAATATGTTAATTATGTAATACAATGAATTCTTAAGAATGTATTTTAAGTGAGGAGTGAGGCTTAATACCTTAAATTCATCAATTTTTCTTGAAGCAACAAACTCCTCTCAGACCTTTGGGTCAAGATAGTTCTATTGCTCAGTGACTGACTTCTTCTTCTCAACATTCCATATGTTTTCTCTTGTCAGATTTGTCATGTAATTCGTTAGTACCCTCCCACAACATTACATCATTTTTTACAATGCCATTTTTCATCCAGGTCAAATAAGCTATGCAGAAGTTCATATACTTAATAGAATATTCTTAAAAATGGAATTGTAAATAGCTTTAAAATATAATTCTAAATGATAATATCTCACACATAGTTCCTTCCATATTAAGTATTTCTTTCTCAATCAATTAAATTCTAAGATTCTACTATTACATATGATTTGCTACGAGTAAGAATCCCTAGCTATGACAAGAAAGAACTATGATTCTTCCCAATAGGATTTCCTACATCATTAGACTCAACGACCAGCTTCAGTCTGTTACCCCTTTGCTCTACTAACTTGTTCATCATGGTGATGCCTCTTATTTTTGCACGCTGACGATGCTGCTCAGCAAGCTCAACAAGATCCTCATGGCACACATCTTCATGCTAAAATTGACAAAAAGAACATATAATTCATAAAATGATATAACTTATAAATGTGATAAAATAATACAACAATATAACAAGATAGACATTTTAAGATGCACATCTATGTAATAAAACTATATAACTACATCATCATGACTCATACTCACAATAATCATCATCATAGTGATCATACTCATGGTCAGACACCATCTGAAAAAATGCCATATCAAAAATAGTCAAACAATAAAATATAAGTGATAAAGAATGTAAAATGCACATCAAACATTTAAAAATAATAAATGCATGCCTCTAATATTGGGATCTTGTATCAATTAACATTCCCTCAATGTGATCCCTACCCATATATAAGTCACTGTCAGCTTTAACATTTGGTGTTGGCAAGCTAACTGAGAATGGATTGGAGTCATCATACTTGTCATAGTATTCTTCTTCATCTATAGGATCTGCAATGAACTACCTTTTACCATGAAGAACAACCGACCATTTTTCATTTCTAGGATCATCGATATAAAATACTTGCTTCGCCTGTGATACCATTATGAATGGTTCACCCTTCTCATCAATCTTTTCAAAATTCACTAATGTGAAACCCAATTAATCCACTACAACTCCTTTGGTGTTATCAACCCAATTACACCTAAAGACCAAAATTTTTAAATCTATGTAGTCAAACTCCCATATGTCTTCAATGACACCATAATATGACATTTTAGCTTCACATTGACTCTTATCCTTTGCACTAGAAAAATACAGTGAAGACGCTTGAAGGGTCACCCCACTATTTTGGACGATACTCATATCATCTTGACATTTTTTGTAATATGAAAATCCATTTATGTCAAACCCTTCACAAGACATAACATTTATTTTTGGTTTAAAGGCAAGGCATTTGATATTTTCAACAACATTATTTGGTGTTTGAGATAGTTGATGTAAGACTTTATCTTCAAACCACCTAATAAATATCTTGTTATGATCTCTAGCAAGCCACATTGAATTTGCTTGAGGATATTTTGTCTTGATAAAATTGGCATGTTTAGTGATATAAATACTCACTTCGTCGATGTTGTGTAAAATATACAAATGTGCTTGTTTCCACGACTCATGACTGATTACTTTTGCTCATGCTCCTAAAGTCCCTTTGTCAGAATAGTCCTCAATATTCTCATGATTTACAGGAACTTCATCACAACTCAGAACGTCATTACAAAAAGTCCATAACCTCCCTGGCCACATAATCCTAAATAATACTCCCTTCAGGATAATAACGATTTTGAACACCACCTTTTAAAACACTCATGTACTGTTAATAATACTCTCTGGCCACATAACCCTCAATAATACTCCCTTCAAGCTGGCACAGTGTAATGACCACTCCTCTTTACAACTTATCAAGATTCTCAACATCAATAACTTTGCTGCATAGAGTGTTGAAGAAGAAACAAAGCCTAGTGATTAGAAACCTTACATGCTTCGACAATATAGATCGAATTTCCAAAATAATATTTTTTTTGCATTGGAGTGCCACAATCATGAGATTTAAGACCTACCAGGCTAGAATCCTTCATGGATATCAATTTATGAATATTGGAAGAGTATCCATGTGGTACCTTAGCATTAAGAAAGCACTCACAAAAAGTTTTATTCTCCTTTCTAGACAATTTGTAACAAGTAGGAGGTAAATATGCTTCTCGATCACTATTAACTTCTTTGTTTGAGTCTGATAGTAGCTAACCAACACTGATCCATGATGGGGTCATTTTATTGAGGTGAGGAAATGCAGTTATCATGTCACAAATTAATGCTTAATGTTAAATATTACACATGAAAAGTCTACTTCTGTAGACATATTGTTTTAACACTCCAATTAACTATTGCCCATGATTACCTATACAGTCTTACTGTTGACCGACTGTGTAGAAATGCGTTGCCGAACGGACCCTTAGTCTGACCTAGTATATTCAATAGAGTATGAATGATGCTATCATAGACAATTTTCTCAACATGCATGATATTCATAAAATGCCTAACTACCAAAGAACTCCAATAAGTAAGATCCTAGAATATTGACCTCTTCTTGTATAAACATTTATCACTATGTGTGAGAATTGTACATTGTGATCTATCACTGAATGAATTGATAAAGACTTTTAGGTTTTCATAAACAACCTCCCCTAATATAGGTTTAGGGGCACTTCTTTCCTCATTCGATCATTGAATGCTTTGTGTAACCTTCAGTAAGAATGAACTTTTAAGAAGAAACCTTTGATGACCAAGATATACAGTCTTGATGCCATATTTTCATTATATTGAATCGGTGTTATCCTCACATATAGGGCATGCTTTGGATCCTTTTACACTATATCTAGAAATTCCTATATGCTGGAAAGTCATAAATAGTGCAAAACAACATAGCATGCAAACAAAATGTCTCTCTACATGAAGCATCATAGATCATCAAACCTTCTCCCCAGAGTTAGTTTAAGTCATCAATCAGAGGTTCAATATAAACATCGATATCATTGCCAGGTTGTTTAGGGCCCGATATCAACAACGACAACATGACATAATTATTTTTCATATACAACCAGGGAGGAAGATTGTATATAACAACCATAACATGCCAAGTGCTACATTGGCTTCTTAATGTTTGATATGGATTCATCCCATTGGTACAAAGCCCAAGCCTCAAATTCCTGACTTCTTCACCAAATTCAGGGAACACATGTCGTAGGATCTCATCTTTATTTTTCTTTACCTATGCATGCCGCATTAAGTTCTTTGTATCCATGGTATTGGCAAACATGTGTTGAAACCGTGGTATTATAGGTAGATACCACATCACCTTGGCAGGAGATCTAATTTTGGACTTCCCCGAAGTCGTCATTTTAGACCTTGATGACCCACATTTTGGACAATCTTTCAAATTGACATAGTCCTTTTGAAATAACACATAGTCATGTGGGCATGCATGTATCTTATTAGTCTTCATTCCCATTAGGCACAACATTTTATTTAATTTGTATGTTGAGATTGGAAGCTCATTACCTTCAGGAAGAATTTCCTTCAACAATGACAACAATGACGTGAAGCTTTTGTTGCTCCATCTATTATTAGCCTTTAGAGTATACAACCTCAACACCACACTCAACTTCATCAACTTAGTACAACCTAAGTATAATGGTCTCTTAGCATCATGCACAATATTCCTAAATAAGGAAGGTGGATCGCTGTGCTCTACCTCACATCTATCTAGCATTGCATCAACCATATCTATTGAAATTGGGTCATTCACATCTACATCATCATCAATGATTTATTCAACACAAGTACTACTATCAACATCTACTGATCTCACAATAGGAATCTCTCCATGCCAATACCATTTTGCATATCCATGTACAATCCCTTTTCACATGATATGACTTTTGATTTTTTTAACAATGTCGACTTTCAAGTTGATACTACATTTCCTACATGGATAATAGAACCTATATCCAGGTCATTTCCTAAGTTCCTCCACAAGTATTATAAATTTATCAAGAATAATAATAAACTCCAGGGTGTAGCGATGTGGAATGGACATCCATAATCTATCCATTTTATAATCAAAGAGAAAACAAGTATTGGGGTTTAGGGTTTACATATTAGTTTTAAGATTTGCAAATTAGGGTTTATTATTTAGGGTTTAGGGATAAGGATTTACAAATTAAGGTTTAGGTTTTATAGATTAGTTTTTAGGGTTTAGGGTTTAGAAATTAGGGCTTAGGGTTTATTAATGAATGAGTGGACCTCCTATCCCATTCTTAAACACCTAGTCTCACTAGTAAGTGTATAATATGTATTTAATTTTCAAGAAATTTTGACAGTTCTTCCCCACAGTTCTCCAAGTACATCAACATATATGGGCAAATAGGCACCTACATATGCATTTAGAGAACAAACGGGGAAGTGATGAAACATCTTGAAAACTGAATACACATTATACGCTTACATCCTAAGTGGGATTAAGTGTTTAAGATAGTCCCAAAATGGGGACTATCTAAGATTTACTCCTAATGAGTAAATATCTGACAGGTTTATAGGCCAACAAATAATTATATACCTATGATCTTAGTGTCATCATTTATATCATATGTGCAAAAAAGTATACATTAATATATGCTTCGAATAATACATGCATTTTCAAGAAAGTGTGGTCCAAGTTTCATGTTAATATTTATGTTCCATCCATAATTAAGCACAAAGCAGGTTAAGGTTCATCAAGTCATGAAATTAGACATCAAAATCTACATCTAATGAATTCATTTCCTAATTTAAATAAAACGTCCAAACAAATCAACACACATAACATGCATTTTTTCCGCATATTCATTCATACACACAATGTAACATCAACATTCCAAGCATAGCAATACACTTTTTTGCATATTCATTCATACACATAGTGCAAACTCAAACAAATACTAGATATGGTGAAATGTATCAAAATAAGTAAAGAGAAGGGGCAAACACTCACCTTTCATAGCAGTGATGGCGATGGGCGAGCAAGATGGTGGCAACCGACCAACTAAGGTGACTGTGGTAGTAGCAGCTGGAGGTGCTTGCAGCTAGAGGACGCAGAGTAGGATGGAGGTGCCTGTGGCTAGTGGAGGCATGGTAGGAAATGGTGTCTAGAGTAGGAGAAGGCGATGGGAGTAGCTAGCGGCGACTGGACCAGCTAGCGGTGGTTGGAGCAGCTAGCGACGCTGGAGCAGGAGCAACTAGTGGAAGGAGCAGGGGTAGGAACAGGAGATGGTTGTGGTGGTAGGAGAAGGAGCAGCGATGGTGGAAAGTAGAGGTGGGAGTAGGAGAAATGACAATAGAGGTTGGAATCTACAGAGTTAGGGAAAAATCGGCTGAACAATGAAACATAGATTGGAGGAAAATATGTTTCGTACAAGTTCTATAAAGTTTTATATAGTCATCGATTGTTTGCAATAGTCGTCACTTAAGAGAATATTTGTCGGTTGGATACAAAAAACAAAGACGTAAGATGAGGACTTAGCCTTCGATTTTCTGTAAAATACCGATGCCATAGGTCATTATCCAAACCAAAAAACCGGCATGAATAAGGCCTAAGTTGTTAGTTGTCTACCTCAAACTGACACCTAATCTAAGGACAGAGGCCCTTATCCGAACAAAAAATTGTCCTAAGTAAGGCGTCATTCGTCAACTTTTTCTAGGAGATCTAACACTAAACAACAATTTGGGAGAACACTTTTTTCGAGAGATGTGGTGCAAATCATCCGTCATCGATTTTTGAGAAAAAACTAACACAAATTGTACAACTTTTTGCATTTTTTTTGAGAATCAATGTTGGTTTTGTGAAAGACAAACAAACACCTGAAGTATTTTAGAGGCAATATTTATTTCTGTGAAGGTGTGTGTTGTCAGTTCTATGAAAACCAACACTCATCTTACAATTTTTGGAGGGATATATTTTCCCCTAAAAATTGTATTTCATAGGTTATTTTAGACGTCATTTTTTTAAAATATAACTGACTTTATAGAAAAAGCGGTACCCATGTATATTCAAAATTGACAAGAATTGATCAATGGTGATGTTCATGCTAAAGAACTAACATTCTTTGGTTTATACTGTCATTTTTTCTTTTGAACTGATGTTTAGAAAAGTGAAATTAGGGGTTAGAAATGTATTAGTGCTTCTAGATCTAGATCTAAAATTGGAGTGGGGGTAGAAAATTAGTTAATTTTCAGTAGCAATATAGTGAGATGGTTCTTATCTTATTTTTGAAGAACGTCCTCCAGCCTTGACACACATGCCAAGGCCTCTACATCGTCTATGTTGAACTAGGGAACACATGGTGTGCCACCTTGGAATCCAAGCAAAAGCAGAATCATATTGTCGACATGCTAGCATGGATTTTGTATTTCCCCCTCATATGATTTGGTGTTGTCCTAGGGGATTACTTCTCTATCTTGAAAGGAAAAAGTTTGTAGGAAAATTATGTATTTCATCTCCTAGACTTTCCCTCCTTTATATAGTGTTGATTTCCCATTTTTGCTCACTCAGTATAAATTCATGGTTAATGATAATTCTTTAGATAATGACAGAATTCATTCTACTTCCCACATGTTATCACATTTATTCTTTTTCCACAATTATCCATACATTTTTCGCCCAATCCACCTATTTTCACCCAACTTACCCAGTTTAGGGCTTTCTGTATAGACTGAAAGTACAATTTGCTCATCAATTTTACTTTTTATGAGTTTTTTCATAGATTGCCCAGTAAAATTATTCTGAATAAAATATTATGTCTTCCCTCTTGGATATATAATTGTCTTTTCCTTACAAAAATACCCACCTTTTTCAAAATAGCGAAAAATAATGTTGAATCAATATATTTTTCTCTTTCCTTCATTAAGAATATGTGTTTTCTATGATTTTTTCCAGAACATTCTTAAAATATCCATAAAACCAAGAAACATGCTTTATACTACTAGGGTCACCCAACAGATCAGAGCCATTCATCACACACCACATGACATATTTCCTAGATCTACAAGCCATGCCTTACAGTACATCGACACAATCTGCAACCTCTTCCAAAACCTTCATGTTGGAAATCCTAAATCCTAATTCTATCCTATAAATAGACCCCACAGTCATCATATTCTGGTCCATTTCATATCTCCAAAGGCCAAAGAGAGAACTATCTCCACTGAAATTTTATATTGTATGTGACTAGGGGACCATCGAGTGTAATCTCTAAAATCATACACCTTTTTTTATCCACCCTTGTGTTGAGTCAAAACTAGGTGTTTCAAGTTTTCCCACAAATGTAAACACACATCTGTATTCTTTCTTGTTTTACAAAAAAACTAGGTGGTTGTAGTCCCCATTCATCATTTTCTTTTGTTTCTCCATTATTTTTCATAATTGCACGATCATACTTGCCAAAAAATTTGGTCGGGTATGATAGTTTGGCAAATCTATTGGGGATAGTTAGACAATCTGGGTTGCATTTTCTTTTCAAGTCATCTCATGCTTTAGTGACCGATCAAGATTCTTTCCATTTCTCAAAATTTAGAGTTTTTTAAATTTTTTTGATGGAAAATTAGAGCATTCTACGGCAAAAAAGATTTCTTGAAAAAGAACTAAAAAGAACCACGAGGAAAACTCTATTTACTAGATAAAAAGAAAATTTATTATCATCATCTTTTGTTTTTCTGGAACTTAGTGAATCCAACAGAATCCTTTGTTCTGCTAGAGGAAAAAAGTTTCTTTTGTCGCTTTACTTTTCTTGTCGCTTGAATAATCTCTTGGTTTTTCTGACAGTACGACAACTACCACATTTTGAAACAATTGTTTCTTTTAGGGTTAGCATCTTCCTTCCCTCTACTGGTTTGTCTCCTTTTTCCTTCAAGGTTTTGTTTCTACTTTTCTTTTAGGGTTAGCCCCCACTTCCCTCCTTTTTATCTCCTCTTCCTTTTCCTTTTGTAGTTTTTAATTTAAAAATAATAATAAAATGTAGGAAAAGAGAAAAGATGAGATATGTCTTCTTGATGAGATTGGACTTCTCTTTCTTAATAATTGCATAATTGTTTCTTTATATACTTATCATTTATGTTTCATGCTTTATTATTATGGGTTTGTTTCAAAAAATATAAAAACCTTACACCCTCACTATGCACACCTATGAATCCATGCATCATGGAACATGTGACAATATTCACATTGGATCCCTAAAAGTGGCACATGGGTTTTAGTAAAGGTACCAAAACATTGTTAAGCTGGACGCCCAAAGGCCTTAAGGACACCCCTCCTAGAACTCACGACTGATCATAGTGTCTGTGGTCACGAGGTGTATTGGGAACAATATCAATATATGAATAACCTAAGTTACCCCCATGATGTGTGCCATCAAACCATTAAAAGGATAAGGGACAACCCCTCCTATACATGTCATACTCGAGTGAGGACATAAATTATATCTAAACTCATGTGTGAAAAAGGAAAATTTATCTTCTACATATGCATCTTGTGGTTTCTTATTTTACAACTTAAGATTGTTGCGTGTTTTTCTAATTCTGAATTTGTTTAAAAATTTATGCTTTATGATTGTAATAATCATGCATGGATATTCCATCGTTTAGTGAAATCCTAATGTTTAAAATAGTGTTATCAAAATAACAATCCCAAAACAACAATCTTATCATATCAATAATCTCATATGCTTGTAAAGGATCCGAAATGATATTAAATGATCTCAATCATCAACAATATTTGATCCATAATCTTTCCAAAATTGAAACTCTTTCAATGATCTCCAACAATATCAAATGATCTTTCCCACCAAAAAATCTTCATTTAGTAATATCAAGGGAAAAATCTTTTCCAAAAAATCTTTTCAAACCTCAACAAAGTGAAAAAATGTTATCAATACTCATTCAAAGGAAAAGCATTTTCAACAAATAAAACAAAAGTCTTTTCAAAACAAAGAAAAATGAAATATCTAAAAAAGATCAATAATAATTTTCAAAATAGAACAATGTTTCCCCAAAAAATGGAAAAATCAAAGAATAATCTTTTTGAAAAAGAACAGTCTTTTCAAAAAAGAACAATCTTTTAAAAAAAACATCTTTTTTACTTTTTCATTCAAAAAAGAACAAACCGTCTCAAAGCAGAAATATATTTTTGAAAAAAAAATCTTAAATACTTAAAAAAAGGACAAAATCTTTCAAAAAAGATAAAATATCTCTTCAAAAAGAAAAGACCAGTCTTCTCAAAATAAAACAATTTCTTTACAAAACTAATAAAAAATCTAAACAAAAGAGAGAAAATCTTAAAAAAAGAAGCTTTGTTTCAAAACAAAAAGAAAGAAAAATATTTTCCAAAAAAGAAAATCTTTTAGAAAAAAGAAAACATAATAAAAATCATTATTCTAAAAGAAAAACCTTTTCTAAAAACCTTTTCAAAAATATATTTTTTTAAAAGAGCAATCATTTTAAAAAAACTCAAGAATTTTTATTAAAAAAGAACAACTTGAAAAGAAAATATGTTCAAAACAATTGAACAAAAGTTGGACGGTCTTTCAAAACTCAAAAAGTTAAAAAATGCTTTCAAAACTCAACAAGGTGAACTATCTTTCAAAAACTTTAAAAGTTGAAAAATGTTTTATAAAACTTAATAAAATAATCTCTACAAAGTTGGACAACCTTTTCAAAAGTCTTTTAACTTGATTCATGTCGAAAGGCTGCTCGATTGTGGTCTTATAACATAACCAACTCTGGATATCTTACTCATCCCCCATTTATTAAATTTTTAAAATCTAAATAATACATAGTATTTACTAAAAAAATTAATATTTTAATATTAATATGGCTTGGTGTTCAGATTTATCGTGTTGCACATATATACTCTAAATGAAGGGTTTGAAAGTAAAACATTAATTATAAAAATAAACAGTAGGAGTTGATATACTAATACCTTAGTTAAATAGTTTGACTCTCTGAAATTTACTAGGAGTATGAGATGAAAGAAAATGAATGAATATGAAAATAAATGCCACAAATGACTTTGAGAGAGTAATTGATACATTAAGTGAATACTTAAGGAAATAACATCAATCATTTTCAAAATGGAAAACAAATGTTAATTTGGGTTCCTTGTAACTTAATTAGGCTACCTAGTGATTTTCAAGTCAATCTAGTGTTAAATGCTTCTCCAAATCAAATTAGGAAAGAATCATATAGTCAAACATAGATGTAATGATTAAATTATTTGGATGTTTTATTTCCCCCAATGTTCAACTTCTTCCCTCCATGAAAGGCATGACAAATTACTATTTATATTCCCTCTTCCTCGATCACGTTCTTTGCCCTACACACATAGAGGTTGACCTGGTTACTTTTGGCTTCCATGTCCGTTTCTTCCTCACTTGGTTTCTTTATGTTTGGCCGACTACTCTAAAGTTCTCACAATGTTGATTTCTCAGGCTATCTTCCCTGAGATTGCGGGGATGGATGAGGGGTCCAAGACCAGTCTTGGTTGCACATCCTCATTTCTTAGGGGGCTCACTTTTAAATGGGATGGGGAAGCAAAAACAAGCTTATGTGCCCTCCATCATGCGGCGAGATGAAGAAAGGTCTCACTGGAGTGAATTCCTGAGATACCTTCATGTATTCAATTTATCAGTCTCATAGTTAAGCCGAATGCTAGTATTTCTAACCATCTAAATCAATGATTCTATGCTAGTTTTATGAGAAATCCAATGACTCAATTGCACATGTCTTGTCCCATGTTTGAAAAAGTATAATTCTGGGCATGCAAGTCATTTTTTGTCGAACTTAATTTCTAAACCTAAACACACACACACACTTACACACACATTCACACACACACACACACACACACACAGACAGACACACACACACACACACATATATATATATATATATATATATATATATATATATATATATATATATATATATATATATATGGATTCAACTATATTATTACTTATCGAACGCACACAATATATATATATATATGTATATATATGTTTTTAAATTAGAAATATATAACCATTTTAGTGTGGTTTTTGCAATTCGGATCAAAGTTTCCCATTAGGTTTTTTTGGGCTTAATCAATTGTATGAATAATTATCAACTCTAAAAATATGTGTACCTTGAAATTAGGTATTGAAAGGCATGACCTATAAACTCTATAAGTACTTTTGAATAATTAAGCATGACTTCAAGGTTTGTGCTCTTCTCTATTTAATTGGGAATTATAAGTGACTATGACACTGGTTTTCCTTAATGAGGCAAATATCCTTTTATTTGAATTATGATATCTTACCAGATTTCCTAATTGCTATAGTGTAATTATCTGGTTTCATTAATGAACTTGTTGATCATGCTTATACATTGGGTCTATGGCTCTACATGCCTTACTATGTGCCACTGGATATGTTGTTATTGGACTATTTCTTCTTGCCACTCTATTTATGCATACATGTTATATAGACTATTTATCTATTGTAGTGATAACCATTAGAGTGCGCTATTTACTCCCATGTGTGTTGTTTCCACCTATTTTCTATATAAGGACGTGTTGTTTCACCCTGGTTGTGTTTTTCCACCCATTTACTTGTGAGGATATGTTGTTCCACCCGAGGTGTTTTGTTCCACTCATTTACTTATTAGGGCATGCTATTCAACCCATGGTGTGTTGTTCCACCCATATACTATTGGGGCATGTTGTTCCACCCATGGTGTGATTTTTCCACCCAAATTTGGCCAATGATTAGTGGTGTCTTGTCCCTACCCTAGACAATTTTATTATATCATATACTTGAATGCAAATGTTGAAATTTGTTGATTGTGTAAATGAATATCGACAAGAAATTAACATTTGAATATTTCTAATATAATTTGAATGCCTCATTATCTTGAACTGACCTCTTTTGAGATACTTCCTCTTGTGCTACCTATATGTTATGGCCATCTCTTCACATGAGAACATTCTTTGTACTTATGAGCCTTATAATGCCTAAATGTTATTTAGATGTGCATACTCAATGCTTACTGATTCATATTCCTATTTCCCCTATTTTCTGGGTAATGCTTCCCCTCCTCCCAGTACTTAAGAAATTCAAGGACCCAAATTTTGAGGAACAAGATATTTGTGAATCAATACTTAGAAGGATTCTTTCAAGAATAGGGAAGAACCTGAGATGCCTAGGTGGCCCTCTGCCTCCACCCCTATCTGGTTGGATATCTTTGTTTAGTATTTCCTTCATCCACTATGGACCCTTTTGTTGAATAATCTTTATTTTTGTGATAGTTTAGTTTTCTTCCACTTTAAATACTCTACAAGATTTGTATTCCATACATTTTTAGTAATACTATGCATCCCTTTAATTTATTAATTGAGAATATATTGTGGGGCTGTATTGGTTGTTTTAAAAAGTAAGGAGTGCTCCCATCGTTGGGACCCACTCCTTACATTTCTATTTTGACAAACAACCACTCACACTTGAACACTTTGATATTGCCAAAAATCTATTCAAATCCTTCCATCTCTGTCTTTGATCACATGAGTAAAGAAGTCGTTTTTATGGGAATATTATCCAAATTACTTGACCTTCTGAACACTAAGTTTCTAAACATTCAACCTTGTACTGAGAGGCTGTCCTACTGCAAGATGTGTGCTCTCATGATCAAATCATATCTAGCTTTACATCATTCACTTTTTCTTTGAGATTCACATGCTCATGTTTAACCAAGATCTACCTACTTGAAGGGCCACCGACCCATCTTGATTCATTCAAGACAAAGCTTCACTATTTTCCAAAAGGCTACTCAATCCTCAATCTTGGATATAACTTCCAAATCATGACTAAAATACTATCTCACGCCTTGAGCATACCAACTTCATTTGATCCAAAGGATTATCTAGTTGGGCTGATATGTCGCACAGTAGCACGTGGTCCACCCATCTTTACCTACCCTGCACCACAGACCCATACCACAACCTAAAATTGGTCAAGTACCATGCTTTCACTTTTATATCTATCTGTCCTTGGACCATGACCTAAAACTGAACCATGACCCACTTACACCCATTTTCATACAATTTCAGACTATGAACTAAAACTAGACCAACAAACCCCTTTAACATGTGAGTATTTATCTTATTAAATATTGCCTAATCTGAGAGGAATTTCACACACCCGTATCCAACCACAGCCTTTGGCCTCAAGAGGGTCACCTTGTCCCTAGATACCCTTTTCATTATGTGTGTTTCTCTCACAAAATATCCCATGAGGATAGAAAAATATTACACATCCATATCCAGTTACATGCTCTGACTCTGAGTAGATCACCTTGTCCCTATATACTCTTTTCCTTGTGAGTATTTATCTCATAAAATTTCCCCTAAGGAAAGAGGAATCTCATGCGTACATATCCATCCATAGTCTCTTATCCTGAAAGGGTCACCTTGTCCCAGATACTCCTTCTGGTTGTGAGTATTTTTCTCATAAAATATGAGGAGAGAGGAATCTCATACACTCTTATCCAACCACAGTCTTTTGCCCCGAGTAGGTCAACATGTCCCTGGATACCCTTTTCTTTGTGAGTATTTCTCTCAAAAAATATCCCAAAAGGAGAGAGGAATATCACACATCCATATCCAACCACACTCTCAGTCCCTTAGTGGGTCATCTTATCCCTGTACACCATCCTAACTTCCCATCAACAACCAAAAACAACAATCCGTGTGCCTTATCACAGTGCCGCTGGACATATCTCAAGACAAGACTAAACAAAATCCTTCCATTTTACTTAATCTTGGGACACGTCCCTCTCTTCATATCACTGGATCTAACAATCTGTACTGACACATGGACAATCCCTTTTCACACAAAGGGTGAACTTTCACATTTCCATATGATCTTTGTCCTCTTCTCCATGTAAGGAGCAAGTTGTCTTTGTCTATCATGATTTTTGACATCCTCTTTTGTGCTAGGGGAATTTTTTTATTAAACCTTGTCAATAATAATGGGACACAAAAACATGAATGCCATATGTTGAAGCCTCTTGCATAACACAATGGGTAGTTTGTCTACAACCATGTTCCTTCCTTTTTCAACTCCTTGCTACACAAGGGGGAAGGTTTCCCGTTGCCCCCCTGATCCTAACAACCAATCATTCTACCTTCAACATAGTGGAGGACATCAAGAAAGTCTTAGACATCAAAATACTTACTAATAGTTTCAAAAAGAGCTTCTAGACATGGCAAGCACTAATGAACAATACAAACATTGGTGAGGTGATGAAGACACTGGTTGAAGGATCTCATGATGAATTGAAGGCTCAAGTCAAGGCAAGATCCATCCAGTTGTCATGATGGGATGAAGAACCACATGTCACAAGGTACTTGAGTTAGTCAGTAAGCAAATCATCAAAGATAGAATGTGTAGGTCAAAGTCTTGAAGGTCATGCACAACTATCATCACCATTTAACTGATAGGGTGAACGATTACACCATATCAGATGACTCTCTCCAAGGGTATACCAGTGCAATAATGTCAAGCATCTACAACACGTGACATATTTTACATATACATTCACTCCATAGAACAATCAATAAAATGAGTCAGATCAAAGAACCCAATGAACAATCATAAGCCATTATTTATCAATACAAAAGGATAAAAGCTACAAAAGGTCAGAGACTACAACTTCAACACATAAGAAGAGGTCTTATGTAGTCAATACCATTATGTACCCTCCAACATCACCCTAGAACTATCCTCTTGTACCAGATCCATACATGTATCCACCTCATCCATATTTGATCATAGTATGGACAACTGAAGGCTGTCCCATGGTCCAACATATTGATGATTCATTTTTGAGAGAAATTCTACAAAAATTGAAAGATGTAGAGATCAAGATAGCATAAATTGACACCTTCAGAGGTCAACACCAAAAGATCACAAAACTTGATTGCCAAAGCATGACGGAAGGAGATACATTTTTTGAAGCGACTATTACTCCCCCATTGTAAAAAGAAGATACCAATGTAGAAATAAAATAGAAGCTTCACAACCTTAGGGGTCTCTCTCAGTAGCATTCTTCCATTGATCAAGTACATGGTGGAGTTTCTAGCCAAAATGAAGCCTCCTAATCCCTTGCCTATGCACTGTAATCCTGACGTTCACTATGATTATCATCACATCTTAGGACAACATTCAAATTCATGTCTGGCCCTTGAGCACATCATTAAAGAACTAATCAAGGACAATCTGGTCCAAATGGACACCCTTACAGAAGTTACTTAGAGCCTGCCACTAAAGAGACATGTGCAATCAAAAAATTGAATGAATTCCTATTCGAGTCGGAGCACATTAGGAACACACCAATAGATGCAGTTGTAGAGTTGATTGAGTCTCCACTCGAGCTAGAGATCTACCAAAGTGCACCGAGACACATAGTTGTCACAATCCCCAAAGCATCCATGGATTGTATCTAACCATTTTCATGTAAAAAAATAAAAAATAAAAATGAGAAAAAATTAAATGCAAACCCTAAAGTGAAAGGGTCAAAGTAAAATTATCATGCCTAGGATGGAAGGAGCATGTCTGTTATTCTGTGGTCCAAATGGTTCACAAACCTAATCTCACCCATAAAAATCACTCAATCAATGCAATCATATGAAGATTAAATTGCAGGATGACATTATATTTCAAAATCAGTATATGTCCTCCTCTAGGTATTTTACAACTAAGCACCCTAAAGGCAAGTGAGAACAAACCCAAAAAGCCAAGACATCTTTAAAATAAATTAAGGGTTCAATCCTTTAATGAATTTTAATGTTGAAGCATGCCAACAACCCTGCTCACAAGGCACAACAAAGACATGTGGATTGAATGATAGGGAGATTTTGATCCCTTGTGACATTGTTCACGTCTCTCCATCTTCAATGATGATGTAGCTAGGGACCACAAGTGTTAGGAGTGGGACCTGAGAGGGGATCCACTCCCTACTTACTTTGAGAATAAACTCATCTATCCAAACATACTTACAAGCATGTTCGAGCAGACATAAATTTTTTTTCAATCCTCAAATGATGATATACAAAAAGAGACCAAAGTATAGAAGTAGAATAAAATTTCATGACTATATTCAATTTTACAAAAATACATCATCATCTCCAATAAAGGGGTTTACATGAAAGTTACAACATTAGCATCTAAGTAGAGTGATATCCAACTATCTCAACTATATCTCCCCAATAGCTCCACCTACAAGGTCCATGTCACCAAGTCCAACCTTCCAAATGCTACACCTGGGGTTGGAAGCATTCCCCAACAAAAAGAGAAAAGTATATGCATCAACATGAAGGCTGGTATGTGCATAATAAATATATGGATTGAGCAATACAAATAATAAAGGACATCAAATAAGCAAGGCTTCTCATAAAAGATGTAAGTATCACCCAAGCAAGTATCAAAAGGAAATATGAATTAAAAGATGATATACAAAAGAACACTTGCCATTGATGAAATATAAAAGTTGTTCCTCAGAAGAACATATAAATCTTGGGCACAAAACCCATCACAATAATATCAACCTGCATGCATGTGATATAAGCATAGCACTAGAATAATATAAATAAAAATCGTGACCAAGGTTCACAACCTTGAAACCTAATAGAGAATGACGTACTGCCAAACTCCCCAATATATATAAAAGTGGGCACACAACTCGGGTATGGGGCACACAACTTCCATCCCAAAAATATAACATGGGCACACAACCCAAAAGCCAAAGTAATTACACTACTCTAGGTCTACTAAATCATAGAGCATACATAATGTAGAGACAAGTATAAAGTTCAGTCTTTTATAGAATAAATAAGATTGCAATCACAAAAATGGACAATAAAATCATCCGCCACAAAAGTGGGTAAATTAGGGTTCCATCAAGAAGAAAAGTGCAATTTGGAATAAAAAATAATATTTATCAAAGTAGGATGATCATAAGATCAGAATGAAATAGAATATTTAACATGGATTTTTCTTCTTCATAAGACATAGATTTTGTAGGCTATCAAGAGAGAGATAATTTGGGTTAACTGCTCAATATAGAAAAATAGGGAATGCAATCAAATTTTAAGAGAGGATAAAATTAGGGTAATTGCTCAATATAGAATATTAGGGATGCAATCATACCTCACATCACGTCTACATATGTCCAAAGTTAGTCCTAGGTCCAAACCTAGGTCTCCAAAGCACCGATTAAACATATATGTGGGTTCTGTTTACATTAGTTGATAAACTATAAAAATCACACTATTATTATTGATTTATGTTATAAAAACCATGCCACTTGGTAGATTACATATTTTGAGTTTAAAGCATATTTTATTATATTTTTCTGACTTATAGATAATTACTTATGAATTTTAGAAGTATTAAGCAATTATGGAAAATCCTTAGAAGATCACGCATTTGGTATATTATATTTAGGTGATAAAACTGATACTATTAGATGGAGAAAAGTATCACAATTTCAAAATATTGTTTTTACATTTTCCTAAGTTATAAATACTTAGTTATGAATTTTAGAAGAATCAACCAATAAGAAAATAGAAGAAATCCATGTGTGTAGGAAATATCTCAAACCAAGTGGGGACTCGCTGAGGTGCCCAATAAAACTCACACAAGTGGCCGGGGTCCACAACAAGCTAGACACACAACTTTGCACGGTCAAACATCTAGATATGAATGAAATTACTACAATGCCCATGGGAAACATGACAAGATAACACAAAACAAAAGGGCATGAACATAAAATCAACAACTAGCAACTTTTTCCTACTTCTTGCTCCTTGACTCACAAACACCAAGCTATGAACCAGAGCTCGCATGTAAGGAAACAAGGTAGACACCACATCAAGAAACCATTTGGTTGGAAAAATGGATGTGTTCATCATCCACTTCATGATCTGTCAGACTCAGCAAGAACAAGTAGAGATTGGAACAAGGATCGGATCTAGCACCACTTTGGCTGCCAAGGTTGATCCATAGGAAAGAGGAACTAACCCAAATCTAGGAAAAGAAAGACTCCACAAACACCAATACTTCCACAAGGTTTGTCATTCTAGAGAGAAGATGTACGATAGAAAAACCCAAAAGGAATCAATGTCGAACCGACCAATTGATCATTTCTAATTGATGTAGACATGATACATGAAAAGAGGGAAAAAGAGACTACTTTGAATCAGCTAGAATTAAAGGCTGAAAAAGCTTTCCAACATCCCGTTTAGTAGTTCAGAACCTTACTCGCACTCCACAATGGCCGAGAATGCTCTGAGGACATGGAGGCCTACCAGGTAGAGGGATGGAGCAGGTTAAGTAAGCCTTAGATTGAAAATGATCCAAGTGAGGGTTGGAAACTGATACAAGGGGATGAACGATGGTTTACAAGTGAGCATTTATATACTGGATGTGCTAGAATAGTGGTGGAGTTGGTTGGAGAAGAAAATGGGAAGGAAAGGGGAGGTCAGAGCTGTTTAGATATTAGGGGTTTTGAAACCCTAGAAAATCTAGGATAAGAAGATGTGGAAAAGGATCACAAACACGTTGGAGAAAGAATCGAATAAAGAGACCGAGAGATGATGAAGAAAACTAAGAAGCAAAATTGGCAAGGTGTACATCATTCACTCTACAAGAAATAGAAAGGAAACTAAGGTAGGAGAGAAGAGGGTAACAATTTGATTGGAATCTAACAGCTGATACAAAAGCCAAGATTGGACCAAATAGGAAACTAACATGAAAAGTATTTAAACCAAGTTAGCTTTAGACAAAATGATGCATAAAACAAATTTAATTTGTGTAACTTATATATTTCTTTACTAATCACCTTGAGGGCTCAAATAAGTCCCTATTAAATCCAAACTTGGCACCCATATCAGTTAAGAGGTGTAGAATCCAATTTTGGCATCTATTTTCACTTTTTGGAGTTATTAAGTATATCATTTGTCATTTTGGAGAAAAACTCATGTTTTCTTTTCTAAATTAGTTTATGTATCTAGAAGTATACAAATAGTATAAAACAAAGAAACATAAACTGGTTATGACATGTAGAATTGGGTTTTATCAATAGTTTCCACTTTTGGGGTCAAAAAAATTATTATTTAATTTCTTTGACTTTAAGTTGTATTTTCTTTTCCTAAATGAATTTAGAATAGTTATTATTGTTCAAATATTATGGAACTTGTCACCCAAGCTAATTGGGTTCCAAGGAACACGAAGTTCACATTAGATTTTGGATTTTGAGGTTTTTCTATGATTTAGAGTAGCATTTGAAATATTGGCTTATTAACATTATATTTATTAAAGTAATATGTATTTGTCATCAACACCCATTTAAAGGAATCCTATTAATTTACATTGTTACAAAAAGAGTTATATATTATTATCATGCATTAAAATCCACCTTTTAATTAATAAATATATTTAATCCATTAATTCCTCTTTCGTTACCATCATGTGAATATATAAATCTATTTACATTTCGGGACATAATTAAGGTGTTATATAAATGTGTTTTAATTTTATCCTTGTTTGATCAAGTCTAGGCAACCAATCTCACTATCCTTCTAATCATGGAATAGGGTAGGATTCTAGGTTTTGGTTTGTTACAATACTCCACCCCTTAAAGGGATTTCGTCCTTGAAATCTAATCATCCAGGTATTATCAACCAATACTCTCGACCCCTTAAAAGGTTTAACCTAATAACCCAAGCTATACAACATCAAGGTACTAGGGTTACTTATGCATCTTTTAGTTGTGAATATTTTAGGTGTCCAACTAACATGTTATACTCACCTAGAGTTGAGTTTTAGATCCTTGTGTTACTAACCTAACAACCCTTAAGATTCATATAATAATCCAAAAAGTCATAGAGTACAACAGATAGGTCCAGTAAACCTTTATGTTATGCCTTTTATTCCTAGTCATCATTCCAAACACCAAAACTAGGGTTTAGGGTATCTATTCCAACTAGTTCTAGGGTTTCCTTACCAAACTTCAAACAATACTTTATTGTGAGCAATAAAGCATCAATAAAACTAGAGATTTTTTTTGTACGTATAGTAATATAATGGAAAATAATTTTTTCTTTGAGAAATAATGCGATAAAAAAACAAAATGAGCTCAAAATCGATGAGAAAAACCAATTCATAATATTATCCATATGTGATCTCCTTATCAGTTATTTTGGCATTCTTATTCCAAAAACCATAGTAAAGTTAAATCTTCACATCCAAAGGGAAACATTGATGTACCAGATAATTGGCTTTTTCACAAGCCAACTATTATCGATTTCTATGCACTTATTGTTCATTTTCATATTAATTTTCACATTATTTATTATCATTAGCTTGTGACACTTAAATGCCTCAAATAAATGCATTTTTAATGATCCTAGATGATTTAATATTATTTGAGAGCTTATGTTTGTTTTCTGTGAATTTCAGGTGAATCTACAAGAAACTACACAACTCGGTACTATTGACTTTACTGTCGATGGTATCAACACTTACTCAGAATGGAACAAAGGAAATTGAGAAGACTCGATAGTACTGACCAAAGAAGTCAATACTACCAACAACCTTACAGGGAGGATTTAGAATTTCTTGAAGAAATCTCAGTACTACCAACATCAACTCGGTAGTATTGACAATTGCACATGTGACCGCAATTATCGAAGGCGTCAGTAGTACCGATACGGCGAGATCAAGTAGATTTGAAAGTTGCATTTAATATGACCGTTGAAAATTAATGATGCCCTAAGTCACTTGTATGACTTAGGAGGAGTTTGACCAAACCTAATTATCTCATTCTATTCCATTGTATGATAGCTGATAGAAATGAGAGGAGAAAGCGGAGAAGAAAGCCACATTATGGATAATTCAGGCACCTCCAATGGGTAGATTTGCAGTTAGAGGACATCAAACCATCATGTTCTTCAGAGGAAGTCATCCAAAAGATCTTCTCCAAGGTGTTACTTTAATTTTTTTAATGTTTCCCACAATTTTCTTTTCTTCTCCCATGTTCTTGATAATGAAAATCATGTGGGACTAAGCCCCTTGTTCCATAGGAGCTGGGAGTAGCCCGATTATGCATTACAATTGACTTTTATGCATTAATATATCTTTTTCTCTTAGTTTCTGGACATAATTCTATGAAAGTATAACAAACTATCCATGCTTGATCACCATAGGTAGTTAATTAGACTATTAATTGCTACAAAAGAGGGATTAAGGGTTGGAAAAATTCATAGAATTACATGTTTTAGATCACAACTTGAGAAAGGAGGCTTACGAATGTGAAGAGATTACCCAGAGTTTTTAGTAAAGCACCTAACTAATAACACAATTACTAAGGGAGTGGGATTGGTATTAGATTAGGCAGTGAATTATGTCGTTAGAGTGGGTAATTCTTGCTACAAGTCTCTTTGTCTAGAGTTAGGAGAGATAATTGTTAATGATATGATGTTAATTGTAATGTTAACTGTGGTGAAACCATAATCCTAAGGAATTCACTTCGTTTGAGATCAAAACAACCAGTAATCATAGCTTTATTTCTACATCTTAGATAATTAAATCTTCAATCAAGTTTTCAATGGCCTAGCTGAACATATTACAGTTAATAGTAGTCCCTAGAGAACATTTTTCTGAGTTTGACATCTGGGCCTCTCGAGGCCTATATTATATCGATACATATACTTGCGTTTAACGTGTAGTTTGCACGTACCAAGTTTTTGGTTTTTTTGCTGGGGAAACGACAACTCCAATACTACGAGTGCTGAGATCGACCACTCTGAGACACAACCTTTATTTTCTTTTTATTCATTCTAAACTTAATATCAAATTTCATTTATTCAATCATTAGTATTCGTTATGACATTGGTCTTAACTATTTCAGGTACTAGTTTATGGTGCAAATAAGAAGCACCGATTACAGAGCCTCATCACCACCGAGTACTTTTTAGGAGGATTTCTTATGTAGAGAATATGAATACATTGGTTCTTCACCACAATTGATTCATACCCCACCACTTGAGATGCCATCACCTAACACTTCAATACCTCCACCATAGGAACCAGAAGAACCAACTCATATGGGGGACCCAGTAGAAGAACAAACTATTTGGGAGAAGATCAAGGCATCTTCCTCAACAACTCAGTTAGTGCCAATCAAAAGACAAGCTATAAATGTGGAAAACTACAAGATAGATTTTGGTGGCATTTGTCAAATCACATGCCTTCCATGGCTACAACACTGAGGACCCGATGACGCACATCAACAATTTTTTTGAAATTTGTGATGTGGTAAAGATTGACAGAGTGCTGGCGACAATCATCTATCTAAATCTTTTCCTATCATCACTAGAAGACAACAATAAGTCTTGGAGGAGATAGAATAAGAGGGTGGCATTGAAGCAAGCTAAGAGGAGGAGATCCATAGTGTGCCATATATTCCACTGCACAAGTGTTCAGAGAAGCCACATGTTCCATTCTCAGAAAGTCTAAAGCTGAGAAAAGAAGAAAGACATTTTAAGAAGTTCCTAGACATCTTCCGAAAGCTCCACATTAACATCCCACTCGTGGAGGAGATAGAACAAATTCCTACATATGGAAGATTCTTGAAGGATATCATCAACAAGATAAGATGGATCAAAGATACATATGTTTTGTATGTTGATGAAGTGGTGAGCTCAATAATCTAGGGAAGGTTGACGAGGAAGAGAAAATATTAGGGGTGTTTCTATATCCCTTGTTCTATAGGCAATCAACATTTCCAATAAGCACAATGTGATTCTGGGGCGAGCATAAATATCATGCCTCTAGCCACATTTCGGAAGCTGGGATTGAAGAAGCCAAAAAAAACATCCATGACAATTGAGTTGGCAGACAAATCAATTATGAGGCCGTATGGGATATGCGGGGATGTTCTACTCAAATTCAAAAAAATCATCTTTCCTATCGATTTTGTGGTAATGTATATGCCCCGACATTCAAGGATCAATGCCTTGATAATTTTTGTGTTGTGTGTAGACTGATGATAAGTTGGTACTACTAACCACAAAGTCAGTACTACCAATGACATCCTATGGGGATGAATAAAAATTCAAAGGAACTTGGTACTACAACTATAAGCTCGGTAGCACTGACTTTTTGCAAAAAAGGAGCTGAGTCGACTGATAAAGACTTAGTACTATCGACACCAAGTGGGTAACACCGACATAAACACAAGCTATAGGTTAGAAACACCAAGATCACACTTGGAAGTATTGATAATTTTGAATGACTCAGTATTACTAACACAAAGTCAGTAGTACTGACATCTAAAGACTAGAATCCACAGGAGCACCATCAACAAATGAGATTCATCGCATATGACGGTCTGCACTACCGATCTGACGTTTGACTTTTCAAAAGTCAGTACTAATGACATTTTATTGGTACTACCGACACAAGGTGATCCGCATGTATCGACTTCGATGAACGCTGACCATTGATATCAATGGCTGGTACCGACTCACACAGATTATGGAGAAAAAGTTAGTACTACCGACTTCATGTCGGTACTACTGATGCATTGACAATACAACTATATAAGGAGGGGTGTGTGTTTTGTTTTCTTCACACCTTCAACACACCTCTCTCAAGTAGGATTGAGAAAGCAACATCAGACAATCAAAGTCTTCTATGAGCTTATTTTTATCCATCTGCTTCTTATACCAATGTGATGGCATCTAGGAGAGGTGCTTCTTCATTGACAAGGAATATCGAGTTGGTTCCAAAACCAACCCACATTTCCCATCCAAATGCTGATGTGAAGAAGATATATGAGGACTTGATGAAGATTGACATCACTACGACATGGTATGGAGACCGTGCATTCATTGCAGCTTTGGGATTCAATGACAAACTCCGCTAGGTATGTGAGTGTCAGGAGCTGGTGGGCGATCACCCAATTTTCAGTGATTGGCTCACCTTCCTAGAGCTTGTTTGTGATTTCTCGGCCTCTCTAGAGATATGTTGCATCCCCAAGCATGGGTATGAATGGAGGAAAAGGAAGATCAACCTTTGACTCTTAAACACCATATATAAACTGACGTTGCAACAGTTCAATGCCAACTATGGGTGGCCGATGGGTGAAGAACGTTTCTTCCCCAACAATTTTGACTTCAAGGGTGCATGGGAACTTCTGGCAGAGGTGCCAGAAGGATACCACATCAGTTGGCATACAAAATCCATTACTGACATCGAGCACCCATTTCCTTGCATCCTACATCACTTCCTCACCAATACCATCTTCACCAAGTCAATCCAGGGGTAGGGGAAAACTTAGTGGGTGGATCTCAACTTCCTCTACAAATTGCTAGAGTTAGGAGGGAAGAATGTGGACTTTAGTTCTTTCTTCCTCCAACACATGATGTTGGTGAAGAGGTTGGTGTAGAGGACTCTTCCCATCCATTTTGGAGGACTTATCACTCCAATAGCGATGCATCTGAACCATGATCTCTCCACCTGCAAATTTTTGAAGGCTGCTCCCAAGTTGGACCTGAAGAATTTCAAGATAGCGAACCTCCTAAATGTGCATCAGTGGATAGTGTACACATGCTATATAGTGGGTGTCCAGTGCCTGGAGAGGGAGCTCCCTGATCCGATCTTCAACTTGAATGGACTTTATCACATGAGGTGTCCTGTAGAAAACTTGGACGAAGATGAAGAAGAAGACAATGCCGAGCAATAACAACATCATGAGAAAAATGAAGAAGAAGAGGAGGAAGAACCCACCATCCCTATCACAAGGAGGTAGGTCCCTCAAAAGAGACCTAGAGTACATGGAGCCTCTAGTTCTTCTGATCCACCTCCTTCCTAGGAGGACAATCCCTATTCTATGGAAAGTACATATGGCATGCTTCAGGAGATTCAGTAGGGCCAACAACCTTAGACAACCACACTAGAGGGCATCCATGATGTCCAAGGATGTATTTACTAAAACCAACTGGCGATCTTTGAAAATGAATGACTTCTCTTGGCCAACCAAGAGAACATGTACACATGCCTACAACAGATGGAGAATTATCAACAGTCATTCTTCGACAAATACTGGAGTCAAGGTTACTTTGGCAGTTATCCACAACCTCTAGAGATGCCACCGCTGCCCTATACTTTCTAGGGGATGTTCTATCCCTATGATCCCAACATGCCACAACCTCCTCCACTACCATTTTGATCAATACCACTGTTCTGCCTCTTAAGTTGGATTTTGACTATGCAGACATAGTCATGTTCAAGTTTAAGGGGGTGATGAAACAACTCTATCCCTTAGCTTTTATTTTTATTTTAGTCTTTATTTGCTTTTTAGCTTTCATTTTCCAAGTTGTAGGATCCACAATCTATGTAGTGTAATTGTGGAGCTTATTTCATGAATCCTGTCATTGTCATGTGCTTTTGGGTGTTTGCAATGGAAATTAAATTGAAGAAAAATTTATGGCGTAGTTGCAAATTTCTTGAGTTGCACCACCTAGAGGAAGTGTATGGGTTAGTCAACTTAAGGACACTTGATATGTATAGACATCTTAATTATTCATATAATGTGGATGAAGATGGGGTTTGAACCGAAATTGATCAAATAATTAACGAGATTAAATGGAAATTTAAGAAAGAAATCCTAAGGTTACCATGTACACAGGTCGTTAGAGAGGGACATATCATAGTTCATGATAGGCATTGTCTCTTAATTATGTGATTCCATCTATTTTCCACTCATTTTGACTCACCACCTTAAGATAATCAAGTAATCTGAATTATTTCCTTTTGGTTGCATTGCATGGCATAATAGATGACATGATAGTTAGTTTCTCTTTTATTTCATTAGTTACAAAATAATAATAATAATAATAATAATAATAATAATAATAATAATAATAATAATAAAATGAAATGAATGTGACATGTTAGTAAAGCTCAATCATAACTTTCCATCATGCTAAAATAGTGGACCAATGAAAAAAAAGAAGATTTTTTTTTTATTTTGAAAAAAGAGGGAGAAAGAATGCTATAAACTCTTCACAAAGAGATGGAAACATTCACATGATGTATTCTCTTCTTTACTTCATTCTCATCAGTTTGATGAGATTTTCTAATACATGCATCATTCCACCCATGACATTAGGCATTAAGATTCATGCATTCCTCGTTATCTTCACCATATTGGTTCATCATGTTTTATTTTTTCATAAATAATTTAGATGCTACTTGTGATTATTCATAATTCACCTAATTCATTCTATTCATTTCTCTTATCGGTAGGCCACTTAAATGATTATTCTCCTCATTGATTCTTATAAGGAGAAATGCTTCCAAGAAGTTGGCAGTTAGGAAAGAGCAATGTAGATAGGGAATCACATGATGCACCAAGAAAATTCTTGATTGACTATGATATTTACTGCTCTATTGATATTGTTCACTGATCTAAGGGTGGACATCTTTTATGGAGATTTTTGGTCGCTTAAGATAAGTTGATTGTTGAGTGGCCAATAAAGGTCGGTTTGGGACCACCACATGGGGATAGTTGAGAAAGGAGATTCATATATTATGTCCTTTTACCAACTTATCTTAAACATATTCGAGGGTGTGTTGCTCGAGAAGGAGCAACATTTAAGCTCAGGAGAGTTTGATGCACTGGATAATTGTCAATTTCACATGCTAATTATTATTGATTTCTATGCACTTATTATTTAGTTCATATTAATTTGTGCATTATTTACTATCATTAGTCTATGATACTTAATTACATCAAATAAATGTACATTTAATGATCCTAAATGATTTAATATTGTTTGAGAGTTTATGTTCATTTTTTGTGAATTTTAGGTGAATCTACAAGAAACTAAACAGCTCGGTAAGTCGGTGGTACTGACACTTGCTTAGAAAGTAACAAAGGAAACTGAGAAGACTCAATAGTACCCACCAAAGAAGTCAATACTACCGACAACCTTATAGGGAGGATTTAGAATGTCTCAAAGTAATCTCAATACTACCAACATAAAATAAGTAGTACTGATAGCTGCACATGCGACTGCAATTATCAAAGGTGTCAGTAGTACCGACACCCAGTCAGTAGTACCAATATGATGAGATTAGGCAGATCTGAAAGTTACATTTAGTATGATGGTTGGTAGTTAATGATGCCCTAAGTCACTTCTATGACTTAGGGGGAGTTCGGCCAAACCTAATTATCTCATTCTATTCCATTGTACGCCAATCAAGAGAAAGGAAAGGAGAAAGTAGAGAACAAAGCTACTTTCTAGATGATTCAGACATCTTCGGTGCACAGATTTGCAGTCAGAAGACAGAAAATCATCACGCTCATCAGAGGGAGTCATTTAGAAGAGCTTCTCCAGGGGGTTACTTTATTTTTTTAATGTTTCCCACATTTTTTTCTCTTCTCCATATTCTTGACAATGTAAATCATGGGGGGGGGGCTAAACCCCTTGTTCCTTAGGACCCAAGAGTAGCCCGGTTATGTATTATAATTGACTTTTATGCATTAATATATCTTTTTATCAAATTTATGGACATAATTCTATGAAAGTATAAGGAACTATCCATGCTTGATCACCATAGGTAGTTAATTATACTGTTAATTGCTTCAGAAGAGGATTAAGGGTTGAAAAATTCATAGAATTACATGTTTTAGATCATACCTTGAAAAAAGAGGCTTACGAATGTGAAGAGATTACCCAGAGTTTTTAGTAAATCATCTAACTAATAACACAATGACTAGGAGAGTGGGACTGGTATTAGATTAAGTATTAAATTGTGCAGTGAGAGCTGGTAATTCTTACTACAAGTCTCTTTGTCTAGAGTTAGGAGAGATAATTGTTAATGATATGATGTTAATTGCAATGTTAACTGTGGTGAAACCGTAATCCTAAGGAAGTCACTTCATTTGAGATCAAAACCACAAATAATCTTAGCTTTATTTTTTTCATCTTAGATAATTAAACCTTCAATCAAGTTTTCATCAGCCTAGCCGATCACATTATAGTTAGTAGTAGTAGTCCCTGGAGAATGTTTTCCTGAGTTTGACATCTGGGCCTCTTGAGGCCTATATTACATTGATACATATACTTACATTTAACATGTAGTTTTCACATATCATTATCACCACCAATCTACATGGTAGGGCAAGATCGCTTGAAACCTCATCGAATTAGGGTTTACTTAGTCATAAATCATCTCAGGTATAACATAAGTTAAATCTAGGGTAACATCCCACTTAGTGGGTGACTATCTAAGGTAAGGGTTCTAATTATGGAGATAACATTAAAATAGTCAGAAATCTGACCAATGGGATATGATGCCATCTTGTAAGGAGTGAGACCCGAGAGGGGATCCACTCCCTACTTACTTTGAGAATAAACTCATATATCCAAACATACTTACAAGCATGCTTGAGTAGACCTTTTTTTTCAATTCTCAAATGATGATATACAAAAAGAGACCAAAGTATAGAAGCAAAATAAAATTTCATGACTATATTCAATTTTATAAAAGTACATCATTATCTCAAGGGGTTTACATGGAAGTTATAACATTAGCATCTAATTAGATGGATATCCAACTATCTCAGAAATATATCCCCAAGAGCTCCACCTAGCAGGTCCATGTCATTGAGTCTAACCTTTCAAGTCCTACACCTAGGATTGGAAGCATAAACCAACAAAAAGAGAAAAGTAGATGCATCAACAATAATACTGGTATGCGCATAATAAATATGGATTGATCAATACAAAAAAATAAAGGACGTCAAATAAGAAAGAATTCACATAGAAGAGGTAAGTATCTCCCTAGGGATATTAAAAGGAAACACGAATTAAAAGATGATATACAAAAGAATAGTTGCCATTAATGAAATATAAAAGTTGTGCCTCAAAAGCACATATAAATATTGGGCACAAAACCCATCACAATAATATCAACCCGCTTGCATGTGAGATAAGCATCACACTAGAAAAATATAAATAACAATGGCAACCAAGGCTCAAAAACTTAAAACGTGATAGAGAATGACGTACTTCCAAACTCCCCAATATGTAAAAAGTGGGCACACAACCGGGGTATGAGAAACACAACCTTCATCTCAAAAATATAACATGGGCACACCACCCAAACCAAAATAATTATACTACTCTAGGTATACTGAATCACAAAGCATGCATAATGTAGAGGCAAGTATAAAGTTTAGTCTTTTGACAATAAAATCATCCACCAGAAAGTGTGTAAATTAGGGCGCCATCAAGAAGAGAAGTACAATTCAGAGTAAAATAGAATATTAAACAAAGTAGGATGAGCATAAGATTAGAATCAAATAGAATATTTAACATGGAATAAATTTTTCGAAGAGAGAGATTGTGTAGGCTATTGAGAGAGATAATTTGGGTTAACTGCTCAATATAGAAAAATAGGAAATGCAATCATACATTAAGAGAGGATAAAATTAGGTTAATTTCTCAATATAGAATAATAGGAATGCAATCTTACCTCACATCATGTCTACATATGTCCAAAGTCAGTCCTAGGTGCAAACCTAGCTCTTCAAAGCACCTATTAAACATATATGTAGAGTTAGGATTAGGTTTTGATTAATTGTATAAACCCTAAAAATCACCTTTTTATTATTATTGATTTAGGTTATGAAAACTATGCCAATTGGTAGATTATATCTTTTCAAGTTCAAAGCATATTTTATTATATTTTTCTGACTTATGATAATTACTTATGAATTTTAGAAATATTAGGCCTTCAAGGAAAATCCTTGGAGGATCACATATTTGTTATATTATATTTAGGTGATAAAACGAATGCCATTGGATGGAGAAAAGTCTCATGATTTCAAAAGTTATTTTACATTTTTTTGAGTTATAAATATTTAGTTATGAATTTCAGAAGAATCAACCAATTAGAAAATAAAGAAAATCCACGTGTGTAGAAAATATCTCAAACCAAGTGGGGTCTCACTGAGGTGGCCCAATCAAACTCGTGTAAGTGGCTAGGTTCCACAACAAGCTATATGCACACTTTTGCACAGTCAAACATCTAGATATGAATGAAAATCCCAAAATGCCCATGGTATGTGTGACAAGATAACACCAAAACAAAAGGGTGTTAACATAAAATTAGTGACTAGCAATTTTTTCTTGCTTCTTTCTCCTCGACTCGCAAACACCAAACTCTGAATCATAGCTCGCAAGTGAGGAAATAAGGCACACGCCACATCAAGAAATTGGATGGTTAAAAAAATGCATGTGTTTATCATCCACTTCATTATTTGTTGGACACGGAAAGCCCAACAATATGCTCGAATAAGGATCGAAGCTAGCACCACTTTAGCTACCGTGTTCTATCTTGAGGAAAGAGGAACTAACCCAAACCCTGGGAAAGAAAGACTCCATAAACACCAATATTTCCACAAGCTTCATCGTCCCAGAGAGAAGAAGTATGACAAAAACCCAAAAGAAATTGGCATCAAATTTGCCCAATTGGTCATTTCTAGTTGATGTAGATAGGAAACACGAAAAGAGGAAAAAAGAGACTACCTTGAATCAGCTAGAATTAAAGGCTCAAAAAGCTTCCCAACATCCCGTTTAGTAGTTCAGAACCTTACTCGTGCTCCACAATGGCTGAGAACGCTCTGAGAACACATTGGTCTACCAGACAGAAGGCCAGAGTAGGTTAAGTAAGCCACAACTAGAAGAGATCCAAGTGAGGGTTGGGAACCGATACAAGGGGGAAAATGATGGTTTACAAGTGAGCATTTATATACTAGGTGTGCTAGAATAGAAGTGGAGTTGGTTGGAGAAGAAAATGGGAAGGAAAGGGGAGAACGGATCCGTTTAGGTATTAGGGGTTTTGAAACCCTAGAAAATATAGGATCAAAAGATGTGGAAAAGGATCACAAACACATTAAAGAAATAATCACATAAAGAGACTGAGAGATAAGGGAGAAAACTGAGAAACAAAATTGGCAAGTTGTACATCATTCACTCTGTGAGAATAGGAAAGGAAACTAAGGTAGGAAACTAGCGTGACAAGTATTTAAATCAAGTGAACTTTAGCCAAAATGAAGCATAGAACACATTCATTTTATGTAACTTATATATATATATATATCTTTTATAATCTACTTGAGGTCTCAAACAAGTCCAAATTAAAGACAAATTTGGACCTAGATAAATCAAGAGGTGTACCAATTTGGCATCTATTTTTACTTTCATAGTTATTAAGTATATCATTTATTATTTTGGAGCAAAACACATATTTTATTTTCTAAATTAGTTTATGTATCTAAAAGTATCCAATTAGTATAAAACAAATAAAACATAGATTGATTAAGACAATGTAGAATTGGGTTATATCATTAGTTTCCACTTTGGGGTCAATAATTTATTATTTAATTTCTTTGACTTTAATTTGTATTTTTGTTTCCAAAATGAATTTATAATAGTTACTATTATTAAAATAATGTGAAACTTGGCACCCAAGCTAGTTGGGATCCAAGGAACACATTTTTCACATTAGAAATGGATTTTGAGATTTATTTTTACGAGTTAGGGTAGCATTAGAAATTTTATGCGTATTAAAATTCTATTTATTAAAGTAATATGTATTTATCATCAAAACCCATTTAATAGAGTCATATTAATTCACATTATTATAAAAAGAGTTATATAGTATTATCATGCACGAAAATCAACCTTTTATTCAATTAACATATATAATCCATTAATTCCTCTTATTTTACCATCATGTTAATATATAAATCTATTTACATTTTGGCAAATAATTAAGGTGTTATATATGTGTGTTTTAGTTTTTTATCCTTGTTTGGTCAAGTCTAGGCAACCAATCTCAATATCCTTTCAATCATGGAATATTGTAGGATTCTAGGTTCTCGTTTGCTATAACAAATGGAGAATCTTCTCTAAGAAACTCCCATTAATCCACAAATTCAAGTTCCCCCCTCTTTGAATGAGAATGCCGTGTCGCCTAGCCGAGTACCAAGGCCTGAGCATTAATGAACACATCATAAAAGAATTAAATGAATATACATTTATTTTGAAGCTCAAGGGGCACCCAAACTTGGACACATGCTTGTGGTGGATTGGTTCTGTTGATAAGTGTCAAGGATAGAGAGGATGCAGGTGTCTCTAAATCCTGGCACCCTAACCAGCCAGGAGAGGAGTTACCTCTTGGATACTCACTACATGACACCATTAAGATCCATAAGCATGACATCCATGACTAGTGAAGCATAGTATAACTCTATTTTGAGAGTCAAAAAATCCCATCACGGTTATAAACATCAATTTCCATGAACTAAAATGCAAATGATCAAAATAATGAATAATTAAATCCAAAAGACACCTGATAATGTGGATACATGCTTGGGATCACCACATACACCAAGAAGTGTCAAGAATAGGGCCCATAGGGGTGTCTTTGACACCTGGCACCTAAACCCAACCGGATAGAGAATTGCCACTCAAATTCTCACTTAATGGAAGAACTTGAGTCGTACAAGCATGAAATCAAGATCCAGTGGGGCGTCAAAAGACAATCCTCAGTCATGACCTTCTTTTGGATTTAATTATTCTGAGTGTGGTGGTTGTGTAGCTCCAAGTCACACTCAGACTCATCTGACTGCTCATCTACAAACATCAGACTCAGACAACTACTGCAGCGACTCCTCATATCTTGCTACAGACTGTGGTTGATGTTGCCCTCCTAGCAGAAGCCAATGGACTCTTTCCTCTAGAGTAGTCCACATAGACCAACTAGAACTCATGTCATCTTCCAGGAATTGATAGGAAGGAGTTGTCCCTCCCGTTGGTGTACTAGTCACCATCATGCTCTCCCACAACAATGATCCTCAGTTGTTTCTCTCATGTAGATATCCCTCCCTAGTCGGGTAGGACTTTCCTGGCCTCTCATGGTTACCACAACTAGAGAGGACAACACTTGTCAGAGTAACTGATTCTCAATTGTATGTGTAGTAGTTGTGTTCTGGGAAGCCCCCAATACCCCTCTATATATAGGAGGGGTTAGAGTCAGGGTTCCCAGTCCCCAGGCAATGTGGGACTAAAGCAGGATTGCAAAGGACAAATAGATCTTGAATTTTCACAACTATTCTGGAAGTTTCACAACTTGCGTGTGATGAAACTGTCATCTCACCCAGAGAGATAGTCATCTCATGTGTGAGACGGTCATTTCTCTATGAGAAACTGCCATTTTGCACCTTCCAGGTCTACACATATGTTGGCAATTCAACTTTAATTAGTACTCAACTTGATGTACCCCCAAAATAGGCGTTTGGTGCAGGTGAGATGGGCGTCTCACACCAAACCAAATGGCCATTTTTCACAAGCCAGATGACCATTTGGCAGCCCAAGTTAGGCAGAATTCCAACCAATGTATAGTACAATCAGCCTGACACTCCAAACAATAGTCTCAACACTTGAACCGATCGTTTGCCAGTCTAGTCAACTGATCTGTTGCATGAATTCAAATATCTAAATACTTTAGCAATCAATTCAATTATCATTCAATATCTAACTCCTCTTCTACATGAGTTCCTATGTGTGTGACCCTATAGGTCCCATATCACATTGGCAGTGAATGTCCATAACTAGCTTATGATATCACAAGCAATGAGTGGTGCCTAGTCACACATCATTTCTACCCAAATGAATGGAAAGTTGGGGAGCAACTTCAACCTACAATTTGTGTATGGTGTTATAGTGTTTGTATAGTTCATTTTTCAGTGATATCCAGATTGAATTAGAGGCATGGAGCAGTCATCCTCATCATTATTCAATCTTGTTACTTGAACCAGAGCAGACTGCATGAGATATATGTAAGCTCAACATATTGACTCACATGCGTATGGCCATACTTTTCTCAGTCTCGCTAATCAAGAGGCCTAGGATATCATACTCCATATAGGAGGGACAAATACCACATCTATCACCCACAGTCAATCCCCATGTGTCAAAGCCACCCAATCATCACTGTTATTACAACCCATGTTTCAAGATTGTTTTAGATGATGTCAAAGTGTACCTAATGACATGTGATGAGTGCAATGATTTTAGGTCTAAGAACCACAACCACCTCCATCACTGTGAGAGATGACTATGACTTTCATGAAGATGGCTTCCATGTGTCAGTCTCACAGTGGGTCTATCTAATGCATTGTTCTCTAACATGTATTTGTGTGCTTGGTTTGATATTGCCATATCATGACTAATGAGGTTTAGTCATTAACCAACTCACACTCTGATCTTATGTGTTATTGTTTTTTATCAACCTTCCACAATAACAACCGATCAGGGACATAATGAGAAATATGTATATGTACTCTTAACATTTGTATGATCTCATCCACAAGGTTAGTAACTTGACAACATACATCATTAAGTAATATAATTCTCTAGACATTCATTATGTATCATCATTATCTCATAACTAAGTGAAATAGATGAATTAGAATCTTGCCTTTATTAGTATCAATTATCAAATCATGCATCTAATGCCTCATCACATTAATCATATGATTGGATCTCTGGGCATACATACCAACAGTCTCTTGGATCTACTTCTTGCAAGAAGGTTGTGACCCAGGCAGAGGATGATTGTAATCTACTCCATCATGAAAGTTCTCCTTGATCTACAAAAGGAGGATTGTCTTGATCAACAAAATAGATTTGGAAAGTGAAGTTGATTGAATGATATTCTTTTGACCACTTCTATAGGAACTCATGTATTCTTCTAGGTATCCTCAGTCATGACCACTTCTATAGGAACTCATGTATTCTTCTAGGTATCCTCAGTCATGACAATCCAGTGCATATATTCTTCTAGGTATCCTCAGTCATGACCACTTCTATAGGAACTCATGTAGAAGAGGAGTTTGATATTGAATGATAATTGAATTGATTGCTAAAGTATTTAGATATTTGAATTCATGCAACAGATCAGCTGACTAGACTGGCAAACGATCAGTTCAAGTGTTGAGACTATTGTTTGGAGTGTCAGGCTGATTGTACTATACATTGGTTGGAATTTTGCCTAACTTGGAATGCCAAATGGTCGTCTGGCTTGTGAAAAATGGCCATTTGGTTTGGTGTGAGACGCCCATCTCACCTGCACCAAACGCCTATTTTGGGGGTACATCAAGTTGAGTACTAATTAAAGTTGAATTGCCAACATATGTGTAGACCTGGAAGGTGCAAAATGGCAGTTTCTCATAGAGAAATGACCGTCTCACACATGAGATGACCATCTCTCTGGGTGAGATGACAGTTTCATCACACGCAAGTTGTGAAACTTCCAGAATAGTTGTGAAAATTCAAGATCTAATTGTCCTTTGCAATCCTGCTTTAGTCCCGCATTGCCTGGGGACTGGGAACCCTAACTCTAACCCCTCCTATATATAGAGGGGTACTGGGGGCTTCCCAGAACACAACTACTACACATACAATTGAGAATCAGTTACTCTGACAAGTGTTGTCCTCTCTAGTTGTGGTAACCATGAGAGGCCAGGCAAGTCCTACCCGACTAGGGAGGGATATCTACAGGAGAGAAACAACTGAGGATCATTGTTGTGGGAGAGCATGATGGTGACTAGTACACCAACGGGAGGGACACCTCCTTCCTATCCATTCCTGGAAGATGACATGAGTTCTAGTTGGTCTATGTGGACTACTATAGAGGAAAGAGTCCATTGGCTTCTGCTAGGAGGGCAACATCAACCACAGTCTGTAGCAAGATATGAGGAGTCACTGCAGTAGTTGTCTGAGTCTGATGTTTGTAGAGGAGCAGTCAGATGAGTCTGAGTGTGACTTGGAGCTACACAACCACCATCCAAGACAGAGTGCACATCTACATCGATGATTATTGCCGTTGTACTTGCTCTAGGACTAGGTATATCTTTGTGAAACCATCCTTCCCGTTGCATAGTTATTGATGCGATCTATTGGTTAATGGGAAATATGTCAATAAATTTTTTGTTTCCGCTGCCTACCTGATGCTGTATTTCCCTATAGTGGTATCAAAGCCACATTAATTAATTATGTTTTGGGATAATCGATATGACCCGATTTTGGTTTTATCAAGTTTATTTATTGCATGTGATGTGAATATTTAAATTGGTTGATGTGCACTTCCGTCTAAATCACCAAATAAGAACCCAAATGAATATATATATATAGGGGATTTATTCACTACCCGCACAGGTAGCCTGATTTCTTACTACCCGCACATCCAAAAGAGTAACTATATGGTACATAAAAGTAACTCTAAGATCAAAAGAGTAACTATATGACTAACAAAAGTAACTGCATAGAAAATATACAATCAGTAAATATATGGATAGGTTTTTTGATTTTGGTGGGGAAAATGGTATTATTTTTAGATGGAATTTTTTGGAGAGCTAGATAAAATGCTCCTCTCCAATTGTGAAATTTTAAAAAAAGTGACGGGAAGCATGTGCGGGTAGCTACCCACGCGGGTATTAAAGATAATCCCATATATATATATATATATATATATACATATATATACACGCGTCGCCATAAAATCAGTTTTGATGGTGGATGTAAAGCATGGTTATGGACAAAACCCCATATTTGTGTGTACATGATTGTGATTATTTTTCTTATTATTAATTGGTCTATGTACCGAGCCTCTCTCTCTTCCTTCCACATGTAAATTAATGCTCTTCTTCCTTTTTTTCCCTTGAATGTAACTCGAGGTTTTCTCCATATAAAATGTAATAAGAAATAAGATAGTTTCAATTTATGTTTCGATGTGAGATGATGATCTGCACAAAGGCGAAATGACTGGCTCGTGATATAACCCGATCAACCAATGACCAAGGAGGCCAGACGATAGGAGGGTGAACCGATTGACTGGTGGCCCAACCGACCGACTGGAGGTGTCTAGATGTTGCTTGAACCTAAGAGCCAAACAATTGTTTTATAATAGCCCAACTAAGAGACTAGGAGGCGAACTGACCGATTCAAGTGTTGAATTGATCAAATTGGATTGGTTCGAGCATAGATCATCACCAACAACATGTTACATATGATTTGGACTGTAGGTGTTAGTAATTCCTTGTGGCTCCAATGAATTAAATTAGTATGGCCATAACCATCACTTGTGTGTTTTATTTATTGCATGTTCTCATTTGTGGTTATAGCATGGATATGAAACATACTATATATGTGGTGATTGGATAAAGTATATGTATTTATACAAACAAACTCCCTCAACTTAAATATTAAGTCTTAGATGCCTTCCATTAGAAATACACTTGAAAAGCTTGATCGACCAAGCATAGATTTGCACAAAGAGTGGTGTGCCGTCTATCTCATGGAAGTGTGATGGTAGATATGTAGATTTGCACAAAGCATGGTGCATATCTATTATATTGGCTATTGGGTCAGGCTTGAATGGTGACTTAGAGAGCCCAAGCCCAGAGGCATGAAGATGATTATGGGAAGGAGTTGCACATATCATCTATCCAAGAGTTGCATATGATGCAATTGGCATGATGGCGTACCTAAATAGTCAGGTTGTGGGCGCTCGACAAAAGTCGACTCATGACCTAATGCAATATGGATCTTGGCCCACTAGAATGTTGTACGTTGTAATATTCCAAATTGATATTGAAGGCTATCAATTTGAAAAAAATAGTGGGAGTGGTAGTTAGTTAAACACCTAATTAATATCATCAAATTTATCAAATCAATCCAAATAAAAAATATTTTGAAAAGTTGCAATATTTCTTAGTAGAATCAAATGTCAAACACAAATCACGTTCACCTTGCGATCAGTCCTTTAGAAGGAAAAAATAGGAAAAAGTTCCACAATTGGTTAAGGACTTTGAGAAATGTTCTCATCAAATGAGTGAAAGCTCTATGTCTTTGATAGACAAATGCCAGAGGAACCCACTCCAAAAGCACCTAAGGCTAGCTAGATGCTTGTTGGAAGCATGCCAATGAAGACAAAGACATTTGAATACCTAATGCTCTGTTGTATGAACTATGAGTTGCATTAACAACATCAATACATAGACATTCTCGAGATGGTAACACATCCTATGAATCATGTAAAGTAGGTATAATGTCTCCAAAGCGCTAATTGAGTACAAATTGACAAACGGAGGTCCAGTAGAACCCCATGTGCTCAATATGATTGGACATGTAGAATGACCGAGATTTCTCTTAGGTCAAAAGTTGACCATGAATATGATTATGCAAGAGTTGCATGAATCATATAGTCAGTTTAACACATGCTTGGCATGTTGATGCCAAAGCAAGGAAGAACAAGGATGAATCCATGATGGTGATTAGCGAAAGTGAGTCCTAGGAAAAAAGCAAGGCTAAGAAGTGTTCTGAGGCTAAGCTAAAGCCCAAGTCTTCTACACTCAATAAATGGAGAAGGATAAGTGTAAAAGGAATTTATCCTTTTCACTTAAAGGATAAAGAAAACAAAGTGCCATCATTGTCACTTGTTTGGACATTAGAAAGGAATTATCCTCTTCATAGAGGATCTCAGGAAGAAGATATAGATAGAGATTTCTACTTTAGGACCTGAGAAGATCTCAGGAAGAAGATAGAGATATATATTTCTACTTTAGGACCTGAGAAGAAGTAAGTTAGAACTATATGGAGCAAGGGTTGCTGCCACTATAGTTAAAGGTTGTCATTCATGGGCACATAATAGAATTAGTGAATTGCTATTATGTACTTTCCAAACATCATATGTTTTGTATGACAAGAACATTATGATCTTTTGTGGCGATGCCCTGTGTCTCATAAACTATACTTGATAGTTAAAAAGACAAATGTGTATGACACATATATTGAATGACTTGATAACTCAAACACTGAATACATATAACATTGTCATCTAGAGTGCATAAATGAGAAATGCATTTCTAGAATCCATATAATGGTTATCTAGACTCTTTTGGTTATTGGACCAATAGAGACATGCATTTATTATTTGTTGTGCAATATGACAAGAGTATCTTCACTAGATTTAATGAGATATCAACTATTCCATTAGGACTAGTACATACTGATGTACATAGACCTTTTGGATGAATGCTAAAGGTAGTTGCAAGTACGTCATTGTATTTACTGATACGATCAATAGATATTGAAATTTGTATTCAATGAAATACAAGTTTGGATCTCTTGAAGTGTTCAAGGAGATCATAAATGAAGTACGTAACTAAATTGGTAAAAGTATTAAGATACCTCGATATGATCGATGTTGAAATATGTAAACTAAGAGTTTGAGGACCTTCTGGAGATCATGATAGTGTATTATGACGAACTCCACCTAAAACATACTGATGTGTTAGAAAGAAGGTATCATAAGTCATGGTGATATTATCAATAAAATCTAGGTAATATTATAATTTCTTTTGGGCACATGCTTTACAGTAAAACAATGTACCATCTAAAATGGTTCAAAAGACACCATATGAGACATGGCACAAGAAGTGTCCTGATGAGTCTTTTGTAGTGATTGGGATTGAAAGCTTGTATAAGAAAATAGTTCTTAAAAAGTCTTTTCCACAAATCACATGAATGTTATCTTGTTGATTACTACTTATATTCCAATCCAACAACAAAGAGTTTGTTGCTAGGATGGCTGAATTCATAATGGAAACTAATTCTAGAGGAATCAATGGGAGTAAAAGTATAACTTGAAATGTTTGAGACAAACAAGAAAAACATAGAACCTAAAGAGGTACAATAGGAAAAAGGTGAATCACAAGTTGTTGTGGAATCTCAAGTTCCTTATGTAAACACAAAACTCATAGTTCTAATAGAACACACCTTGAGTTTGAAATATTATGATATCTTATAACTCAAGAAGGCGGTAAGTTGATCATAGCGATGAGTCAACTACCAACCTAGAAACTATTGAGGAACCAAGTTCTGAAAAATGGCTTGAGGCCATGAGATCGAAGATGGATTCCATGTAAACCAACATGGTATGACCTTGGTGGATCCACCTGAAGGGGTAAAACCCATAGGGTGCATTTGGGTCTTGGTAAGAAGACTAACATGGAAGTGTAGATTGGTTGCAAAGATCTTCAAACAAGTTCAAGTTTTTGAACATGATGAAGCCTTTCACTAGTTATTATGGTTAAATCCATCTAGATCATGCTTTCTGTTGTAGCTTATTATGATTGTGAGCTTTGGCATATGGATGTTAAAATCACATTCCTTAATTGGAGTAATTAAGAGGATGTGTACGTGACATAAACTAAAGGTTTTATAAATCAATTAATGCAAATAAAGTCTATAAGCTACAAAGGTTAATATGAGGATTGAAGCAAACATCTCAGAGTTGGAATCTTTGATTTGACAAGACAATCAAAGGGTTTGACTTGATTCAAAATGAAGATGGAATCTTTGATTATAAAAGATTTAGTGGGAGCATATTTATATTCCACATAATGATTCAGAGTAATATCCTTTTCCTATAAATGTTAAAACCTGGCAAGGAAAGTACCTTCTATATCAAGGGTTTTAGGCAAAGCATCCTATGTGATAGGGATCGCCGTCTATAGATCTGGAAAGCTTCTTGACCTAAGTAAAAGCACATACATTGGTAAGATGCTGAAGGGTTCAACATGAAAGACTCAATGAGAGAAAAATTGTCCATGTTCCTTGGATTTAGTCTTTCAAGAGCCTAGTGTCCAAGTTATTATGAAGAATAAGGACACATGGATAAATTCCAGTGGATCTATCTTGAATGCAATGATATGTAGATTCCAAACCATTGATGACACAATAGAAATACTGATGAAAACAATGGAGTTGATAGTCAAGCTGGGAATCTCAGATAGCATACTATGGCACTTCCATCTCATACGAGTAGTCATACAGTGAAGAGATGTGAAAATTACAAAATACTGACTTAAGGCAAACATTGCCAAACCCACTATAAAAGCACTTACGCAGTAGAAGCATGATGGACATGTTAGGTCACTCGGGATGAGATCCATGGGTGATTGGATCTAAGTGCAAGTGGGAGTATGTTGGTATGTATGCCCAGAGACCCAATCATATGATGATTGGGATGAGGCATTAGATGCATGATTTGATAATTGATAATAATAAAGGCAAGCTTCCAATTCATCTATTTTACTCAGTTATGAGATGATGAGGATACATAATGAATGTATAGATAATTATATTACTCAATGACGTATGTTATCAAGTTGCTAACCTTGTGGATGAGATCGTACCGATGTTAAGAGTACATATACATATTCTAATTATGTCCCTGAACGGTTGTTGTTGTGGAAAGTTGATAGACAACAATAACACATAAGATCAGAGCGTGAGTTGGTTAATGACTAAATCTCATTATTGTCATGATATGGAAATATCAAACCAAGCACACATATACATGTTAGAGAGATATGTATCAGACAGACCCACTGTGAGACTGACACATGGAAGCCATCTTCATGGAAGTCATAGTCAGCTCTCATAGTGATGGTGGTGGTTGTGGTTCTTAGACCTAAAATCACCACACTCATCACATGTCATTAGGTACACTTTGACATCATCAAACACAGTCTTGAAACATGGGTTGTTATAACGGTGATGATTGGGTGACTTTGACATATGGGGATTGACTGTGGGTGATAGATATGGGATTTGTCCCTCCAATATGGAGTATGATATCCTAGGCCTCTTGATTCGTGAGACTAAGAAAAGTGTGGACATATACATGTGAGTCAATATAATGAGCTCACATATATCTCATGCAATCTGCTCTGGTTCATGAAATAATATTGAATAATAATGAGGATGACTGCTCCATGCCTGTAGTTCAGTATGGATATCAGTGACAAAGGAACTACACAAACACTATAACACCATACATAGATTGTAGGTTGAAGTTGCTCCCCAACTTTCCATTCACTTGGGTGGCAATGATGTGCGGCTAGGCACCACTCATTGCTTATGATGTCATAAGCTAGTTATGGATATTCACTGCCAATGTGATATGGGACCTATAGGGTCACACACATAGGAACTCATGTGGAAGAGGAGTTTGATTTTGAATGATAATATAATTTATTGCTAAAGTGTGTAGGTCTTTCAATTCATGCAACAAATCAGTTGACTAGATTGGCAAACGATCGATTCAAGTGTTGAGACTGTTGTTTGGAGTGTCAGGCTGATTGTACTGTACGTTGGTTTCTACCTGACTTGGGTTGCAAAATGACCGTCTGGATTGTGTGAAATGGCTGTTTGGTTTAGTGTGAGACGCCCATCTCACTTGCACTAAATGCCCATTTCAAGGGTACATCAAGTTGAGTGCTAATTGGAATTGAATTGCCAACATTTGTGTAGAACTAGAAGGTATGAAACGGTCATTTCTCTTAGAGAAACGATCGTCTCGCTGGGTGAGACGACCGTTTCATTGCACGCAAGTTGTGAAACTTCCATAAAAGTTGTAAAAATTCAAGATCTACTTGTCCTTTCCACTCCCACTCTAGTCTCGCATTTTTCGGGGACTGGGAACCTTGACCCTAACCCCTCCTATATATAGAGGGGTACTAAGGGCTTTCGGGAATACATCTACTACACATACAATTGAGAATCAGTTGCTCTGACAAGTGTTGTCCTCTCTGGTTGTGGTAACCATGAGAGCCCAGGAAAGTCCTACCCGACTAGGGATGGATAGCCATGAGAGAGAAACAACTGATTATCATTGTTGTGGGAGAGCATGTTGGTGACTAGTACACCAATGGGAGGGACAAGTCCTTCCTGTCCTTTCTTACATGATTACATGAGTTATAGTTGGTCCATGTGGACTACTCTAGAGGTAGGAGTCTGTTGGCTGCTGCTAAGAGGGCAACACCAACTTGCAATCTGTGGCGAGATCTGAGGAGCCGCTGCAGTAGTTGTCCGAGTCTGATGTCCGTGGAGGAGCAGTCAGACGAGTCCGAGTGTGACTAGGAGCTGCACAACCACTATAGAGTGCACATATACATCGACGAGAATTGTTGTTGGACTTGCTCCAGGACCAGGTATATCTTCATGAAACCATCCTTCCCATTGCATAGTTATTAACACGATTTGCTGGTTAATGGGAAATATGTCAATAAATTTTTTGTTTTCGCTGCCTACTTGATGTCTTATTTCCCTACAGTGACTTCCTCATGACCTTCTTACAATAAGTAGTTGGAAGCAGCAAGAAAAATAAAGTGAATAAGAGAGGAAGACAAAATTACAAATCTTCACAAAATTATGAATATATAATTCTCTATGAACAAGTGATGGTCAACTCTCCACAAGGAATAGGCAAGGCTATATTGTGTGGAGTAGGACATTAGTATGAGCTATGACTTAGATCTCAAGATAGAAAAGTAGAATTCTTAACTTTAATAAGGATAACATGTAATAGATTGATAAAGTGTGTGTCCTAAGTGTTCATAGGCACTCCTATATATAGTAAACACTTAGGAATAGATTTTGGGAGTGTTTAGGATGACATAAATGCTAAAATAGCTGTTAGAATTAAAAAGACAAGTTTATAATAGATAGAAAATAAATGCAGATATTTATTGTGGGCTAATTTTGGTGAAACTATACTTTAATCAGATTCCATCTTGGTCAAAGTTTAGTTTGACCGAGAGGTGGTCTCTTCACAAAATTTTCAATGACTATTTCTACAATGGCTCTTTCTATACAACAACTCTTTCTTGATCGAAGTGTAGTTTACTCAGAACAAATCTCGATCCAAGAAGAGTCCAATCGAAAAACTTCCTATAAAATCACTACCAAAAATTTTGGAAAAAATATTAAGTGATTTTTCTAACAACACTTAACTATCCTAATGACTGGATATAAATGAATGAAAGGGTTTAGGATACTATTAGGATGATCATAACTTGCTCTTACATCATTCCTAGCAAGTTGTACAAAATGCACTTGTAAAAAGCATATACATAGTACAATTTGACCTATAAGCACCCAAACACATATATTATTGCATGTTGTTTGATGTTGGATCTTGTCTAAGTTTCTAGATCACCAAAAATACTAAATGCACATGTTAATGACACAAATGGGAGATATTTGCATCATCAAAATTAGAGTGTGGCATATCATAAAGCCAACAAGCCTCACGTAGGCGATTGTAACTACAAGACTAACTAGGATATGTACAACTCCAACTCTCCCTTCGGTGAACATGACTCCAAGACACACTGAGGTGAGTACTACATTAAGCCTCAGTAGGGTGAGAATTATTGTTTGTATAATTATGGAGATCATGACTCTAAGTCTCACCATGGTTAGCAAAAGTCCAAGTCTTATTATAGTGAGCATGACTCAAACACTCACTGAGGTGAGCATGGAATTGAGCCACACTTCGATGAGCACGTCATCAAATCTCACCATGGTGAGTGCAACTCCATGTCTCAATATGATGAGCATGACTGCAAGCCTCAATAAGATGAACATGAGATTAGGCTGCAATAAGGTGAGCATGACATGTCCCACTATGCATGGTGGGTATAACTCCAAGTCTCACTATTGTGAGAATGACCCCATATCTTACCATGGTGAGAACAACATCAAGTCTGACCACATGAGGAAAACTTTAATTCATACCATGGTGAGAACAATACTAAGTCTCACTATGTGAGAAAAATTCCTAATATTTTAATTATGAACATGACTTTGTGTCTCAGTATAGTGGGCATGACCATCAATCTTACTAAGGAGAGCATAAATTCAACTTTGACCATGCTGAGCACAACACAAAGCATCACTAAGGCGAGTAAGACTTTAAGTCTCATTGGAATGAACACAACTTGGAGTCTCACCACAGTGAGCACATCACCAAGGTTTCCTGAGGTATGAATCGGTTCAAGCATTACCGAGGTACACATTGCTCTAAGCCGTACTAAGGTAAGCATCTCCTTAAGCCCTACCAAAACATTAATCTAAATCTTACCAAGGTAAGCACAAATCTAATCCTTACCAAGGTAAGAACCACCCCAATACTTATTGAAGTAATAATAGATCCAATCCTTACTGAGGTGTGTACTTCTTTAAGCCTTACCATGATAAGCACCATTTTTAGTCTTACTAACATAATCACAAATTCAAACCTTATCAACTTAAGAGACCTACATCTATATGAAATGGGTTGGCTCAACCCATGAGTTCATTCCTTCTCCATACAACCAATTTTTTCTCAGAAAAGTATGGAGAATTACTTTCCATAATGTTTTTCCTTATAAAATCTCTCACTTATACACCCTCAAAAGTGTCATATGATCTTAACCATAATTTGAAACTGATTGGATATTAACCCACTCACCCATTTTATCCTATCTTGGGTTCTCATCCCATCAACTAAAAAATCTTACCGTGGTAAGCATATGCATCCAAGCCTTGTTGCAACAAGTACATTATTTTATTCTTGCTAAAACAAGAAAATCAACCTATTTAATCAAGCCTTATTGTGACATGCAACTCAATATAGCCATGTTTTGACAAGCACTTTGATTTAAGCCTTATTTTGATAAGAAATTAATTTCAATACTTACCACAAAAATCATTAAAATGGATACATCAAAGCCTTATAGTCACGAGCACCCATGATTAAATCTTATTATGATAAGCACATACCCAAGCATTATTGACATAAGCAATTCACACATACCCAAGCATTAGTGATGTAAGCAACTCGCTATTGTTTGGATCAATTCAACTCCTTCCATTAGATTGATTATCTCCAACCAAACACAATTTTAAATTCTATTCAATGACATACATTTTAAGGACCAAGAATGTCAATCTTTTGGTCTCAATACTTCACTTCTCAACATGGGTGGATTCACCAACCACATATTGAACCTGGTCTTTGTAGGGGAAAACTATTAACACTGTATTTTTTGTCTTATTGAATTTGATTGCCGACTACATCCAAAATCATGAGACTCATTGTCTCAATATGATGGTGAATCAAACTAAGATGTCAATGACATGTCAAAAGTAAGTCGTGAACTAGGGACATAACCTTAGCTATCCAAACTTTGCTGCAAGGCACTAACGGTTGCATTATATTAAGAGAAAGAAGTTTGAACATCTTATGTCTGCAAGTTTCATCCCAAGGGATGTCATGATGCGAAAAGTTGATTCTATAAAGAAATTAATGAATCTAATAGACCACGAGAGTCATGAATAAACATAAGATTGAATAATGAAAATGAACCAAATCATGAAAATTGATGATTATCTTAAGAGTTCTTTGAGCAATGATCCTAATATCTCATATTATTGGGATCACATTCATAAAATCAAACAAAAACACCATAACTGGAAGGCTGATAGATGTCTTGAAAAACAAATCAATTAACATTCCATTGTGAACTACCTTGCTAGAATGTCAACAGCAGGAAACAATGCGAACCCCATATCCAATCTCAACACGCTCAATCGATCCACAAAAATCTATCTAAACAACCTATCCAAAACACCCAAATCCATCGATGCATATCTCAATCATTCCCTAGCTACCTAACCTACCCATAGGACCCTTCATCTACACCAAATTGCAAGATAAATAAACATCAACTTGAGTTGAGAATCTAATTTTTGTAAAGTGTCACCCAATAGGAGGACGCCTACATTCTCTCTTATGATATTTATGGTTTCTAAAAAACTATTTGTGACAATATTCCACGCTAAAATGTAATTACTCAAAAGAAAAACACCGATCAAACACTAATTAACCATACTACCAATAAGGTATATAACTAGAAACACATAAAATTTCAAACATTTCCAAAGGAACATTTACACAAAGGTCCCACTTCACGTATGTTCATATCAATTAATTTTACATGGGTTTCATGGCCTCAACCATAAAATGTATACAAAAGATGTTTCATAAATACTTACAATGTTTTCATTTTTCATTGTGTATACTAAAAAAATCAATTCGATATACATCATGTACAAATCCCCCTATGTGGACTTTAGAGTACATCGATGACTCTAGGATGCTACACAAACTACACCAACCTCTCAGCTTCCCAGATCTCCAAATTAAGACTCCTCGCCGCCCGTGCTGTTGATCACCTAAAAAGGTGTAGAAACCCACAATGTGAGACCCATGTTCTAGCGATATTGTATAACCTATAGTAGCATTTATTTCTTACAAGCATGTATTGAGATTAAAACAATTAAAGTAGATAATATAACAAATTAGGAAACTGAGCAATGTATAAACATTGATCAAGCATGACGAAAGTTACAAGTATAGGTGACTACATATGAAGAGATGTGATGCACATATAATTCTATCAAGAAAAATAGAGCAATGATTATCATTCAATGTGATTTGTCAAAGAACCCTAATAGGTTACTACACAACTAAATCACATGTTTTTATTAAGCCCTAGTTAGCTTGAGGTGAATCACTCAAGCTACTAGCTGATCATTGTAAAGTCACAATCAACCCCATGTAAGATGATCAGAATCCTAAAGATCTCTTCTCGTCAATCTGTGCAAGTGACAAACTGTAGTGGCTCAATGACTCAAACTATTAAACCAACCTGGTCCATCTTGGGTACAAAGGTCACGACATCAAAAATGCGATATCAACCCTTATATTTGTTTTAAGACCACAAATGTTGTCTATCATATAAAAATTCGAGACATGACCTCAATCGCTCTCTATAATCTTGAAATCAAAGTTACAAAGATACATCCTCCCTACACCCATATATACTCAACATTATACGACTCTGAGCTCCTTATGGATTACCGTTTCACTATACAGTAAGTTTTAGCACTGAGATAATTTTATGGTCACTACATGATTATAGTTACACTTAATTAATTAAACTAATTAACTATTTTTGACTGCATCAATGAGGTTACATATGAGTTGTTAAGGAAATTTTATAAATTAAATCATAGATTATGACTTCAGAAGACATAAAGTGTATAAAATAATTCTTGAGTGAGAGACATTAGAGGGACCCATGATCCCTTGGTAAAATAATGCTTCATTCATTTTTCCTTCTTCCCTCTACATTGATATCAATTTCCAGATCACCTTTATCATGCAACATTACACGAGGCAATAGTGCATGCACAAACCTACGACCCCTATGTGTTACTTGTAGCCAAGACAACCACAACAAGAATTGCACGATACACATCCCCATCCAAATCATGGATTACAAGTTCAGAAGATATAAAATGTATAAATACTTCTATGTTACTCCATCATTGCATAATTAACCATTCTCAACCATAAAGAGGTCCAATCCTCAAACTAGGGCACATAAAAGCCCGACTTGCATTTTAGACCAAAATAGTAATAACTCTTCATTGAAATTTTATTAGCACCCAAAATTTTGACAAGATCTTAAGAGTCAAAAACAAGGTAGCACCAAAATTTTTACATTAAACTTCTATTTTATATAAATTTTATAATATTTCTAAGAATTAGGCAGTTATATGCTAAAAATCTTGCATGGATAAGTAACCTTGAAAATAAGAACCTCATCCATCTATCACTATATCATCACAATAATCACATACCTTCAAATTTGCATAAGATGATCACCATTCAATAAGAAATAATATATGGGTCGGATTTTCTATTATTAGGTACAAAAACACCATAAGAATTACATTTTTAGGAGTCATTACACTTGTACTTCAAATTTCAAACTTTGTATGTTTAGATAAATACATATAAACAGTAGGCAAGAAATGTATAAAAAAATATATCATTCATCTTTGGGGTGAGGAAAATGAAGTGTACACCAAGAACCACAAAAAGGATTGACCAATCCAAGCTTTTCTCTCCAAAAGTTCCTCAAAAACTCCTATTTTCTAAGATCTGGTTGTATCTAGAGAAAATAGGGAAGGAAAAATGGTTTTTTAGGCATATGCATAATTTTTGAACTTGTAACACCATGAATCTCGACCATCTTGTAAGATAAAAGAGAAAATAATAAGAGAAATGGTTTAGAAAATGAGATCTTACATGTATGGAGCAAGAAGCACGATTAGAATTCTTAGATATGTCTTATGAATGTTTGCTCCAAGACACACATTCACCAATCAATAGTTTTGCCATCCTTGGAATGACTCCCATTAGTCTCCTAAACATAACAAATTATCTCGCCAACTATTAATAGAATATATGCATTCAGTCACAAACCATAATTTTTGAGTTCAATGAGAGAAAGCTCCAACTTCTCTCTAGCAACACCTTCTAGCTATACCCATCCTCTCGCCTTTTTCTTAGGGTGGATGTGCCACCAACATAAGATCACCATCATAGCTCATCTATATACAGATCATTCAGCATTACCACTCCGTCTCATAGCATAGCTTCCGATACACCATCAGAAATGAACCACTCGCAACAACATTGAGTTTCAGATTCACTAGCTGGTGCTATTTTTTAGGAACCTGTGTGATACCATTGTTGGTATGTATGCCCATAGAGCAAGTCATATGATGATTGTAATGGGATACTTTGTAAATGATTTGAATAATAATAAAGGCAATTTCCGATCTATATGATTAAACTGTTTTTGAGATGATAATGTAACATGATAGATGTCTAAAGAATGATTTTACTCAATGAAGTATGCTTTTAGGTTAAGGATCTAAATGATGAGATCATGCGGATGTCAAGAGTATACATTCTTGTTTGGTCCCTAGTCGGTTGTTATTGTGGAAATAACCATAGACATCAATAACACTAAAGACTAGATTGTGTGTTGGCTGATGACAGAATCTCATTAGTCATGATATAGTGATATCAAACCAAGCAGACAGGTACTTGTTAGAGAACAAGGTACCGGATAGACCCACCATGAGAGTGACACATGAAACCATGACTTGGTAGTCACAATCAGCTCTCACAGTGATGGTGGTGAGTGTGATTCTTAGACCTGAAATCACTACACTCAACACATGTCGTTAGGTACATTTTGACATCATCAAACACAGTCCTGAAACATGGGTTGTTATAAAGGTGATGATTGGGTGGCTTAGACACATGGGGCTTTTGAGGGGTGAGTGATAGATATGGGATTTGTCCCTCCTGAGGGAGTTTTATGTTCTTGGCCACTTGATGAGTAGGATTGAGAAAGGCATGCACATGCACATGTGAATCAATATATGATATTGATGTCACACACATCTCACCCAGTCTGCTCTGAGATCAGGGAAATGAATGAACATTGACAGGATGATTGTTCCATGCCTCGAGTTCATTCAAGATATCAGTGACAAAGGAATTATACATTCACTGTAACACCATTCACAGATTGTAGGATTGAAAGTTGTTCTCCAACTTTCTATTTCACTTTGGTAGCACTGATGTGTGACTAGGCACCACTCTTTGCTTGTGAAGTCATAAGTGTTATGGACTTTCACTGCCAACGTGAAATGGACCTGCAGGGTCACACACATAGGATTTAACCTAGAAGAGGAGTTTGTCCACAAACAATGTTTAGATTGATTACTAAAGGAGTTTAGTAGTTCAATTAAACACTCAATCAATTGATAGCTCAATATCATAGTGTTCAAGGTGTTGGACTGATTGATTAGAGTATCAGATTGATTGAAACTATGATTGATTGATTCTACACAATCTGCACTCCCAACCGATTAGCTCATGTGATGAACCGATCGACTGAGCTTGGTGAGTCGATCGGCTCATGGATAGGGTGAAACGATCGGTTCAAGTGTTGAAACGATCGGTTCAACTGGTCCAACCGAGCAAGTTGGGAAAGTAAGATTGGTGAGAAATTTCTTTTTTCATTTCACTTTCCCAATTTGATTGGAACAAGGATTGGTATTTGATGCCAATTCGAAACAAAAGAGGAAAAGTCAATCGGGAACTGATCAGGACCATGAACCAACCGGTTCAGAAGTGAACCGACCGTTTTATGGGTCCCAACCGATCGGTTGAGGTGTCAACCGACCGGCTCAGATCCCCAACCGACCGTTTCAGTTGTGAAACGATCGGTTCAGGTTACGCAGTTGGTTTTTTTTGTGGAAACTCTCGAACCCTTCTAGTCCTGCTTTAGTCTCGCATTGCCCGGGATAGAGAACCCTATCCCATGACCCTCCTATATATAGGGGTATTGGGGGCTTCTCAAAGTACAACTCAGTGCAACCAGTTGCTCTGTAAAGTTGTCGTTCTCTCTGGTTTTGGTAACCGAGAGAGCCCGAGCAAGTGCTACCCGATAAGGGAGGCACAACAAGGGAAATACAACTACAGAAAGAGACTGGTGGTAGGAGAGTGTGTCGGCGACTAGTACACTAACAGGAGGGTACGACTCCTTCTGATTCCTTGTGGGACAAGGAGATCAGAGTTCCAGGAAGTCTGTGTGGACGACTGTAGAGGCGGGAGACCTCTGTTGCTCGGAGGACAACTGTCAATCCCGACAGTCCCGGTGAGACCAGGAGTCTTCAGTCCCGGTGTGACCAGGAGCTGCACAGACACTGTCCAAGATCAGAGGTGAAGACCGCGCAAGGCGTGAGGTACTATCGCCGAGCAAGCCTTGGGACAAGGTATGCATCCACAAACCATCTTTCCTATTGTATAGATGTTGATGCGATTCCTTTTGTTCTGGGTTTTGGGGAGAAAATTTTTGTTTTCGCTGCTTTTCTGCCTCCCTTAAAACCCAACAGTGGTATCAGAGCCACGTCAACCACTCTATATTTTAGAATTATCGATATGATTGATTTTGGTTTGTTGCCTTTATTTATTGCATATGATGCGAATAAAATTGGCTTTATGCATGTCCAATGCACAAATCCCAAATATACATATATGATATGTAATATTAATACAATCGATACGCGTCGCCCTTAAACGAGTTTTGTGGTGGATGTGTAGCATGGTTATGGCCTATAAACCCTATATCTATGTATGGTTGTATGTGGTTGCTTGCATCTCGGTCTGCGCACCGATTCCCTTTCCCCTATTCCTGATGTAACTCGAAATAATTCGAGACTTCTTTCCTACATTTGCTCCCCCCGAATGTAACTTGGGGTTTCACAATTCAATTGTAAATAGGATAGATTTTATTTCCTATTATGTCAAAGAACGGCGGACGACCTGACGACGACTGAGACGATCGGTTCAAGGCGTGAACCGATCGGTTGACGTTCTAGATGACCGGTTCAAGGAACGAAATGAGCGGGTGGTGATCTGAGGAGATGCACGACGACCAGTGAACCGATCAGCTGGAGGCACCAGTCGATCGGCTGGTGGCACCCGAACAACCAACTTGATGGCGAGCCGATCAGTCATGAGATGAGCTGATCAAACCCAGAAAGGCAGGCACAAATTTCATCTTGTACAGATTGCATGTGATGTAGACCTAGATGAGCGTGATTCCTCTTGGCTCGAGGAATCACAATAGGATGGCCATAATCATTGCTTTTATCATTTTGCATATTTTCTATGGGATATAGCATGTATATGATACATACTATATATTATGGTGATTGGATCTGTATAAGTATATAAAAAAACCAAATACCTCATTAAAAATTAAAGTTTTAGATGCCTTCCAAATGCGACACACGTGAAAAGCTTGATCGACCAAGTGTGGGCACGCCCAAGTGTGGTGCACCATCTATCTCGTGGAAGCGTGAAGGATGAATGTGTGGGTCTGCCCAAGCAGGGTGTATGTTCATCGTGTTGGTTTTGGGTCAGACTTAACAAGGTGACCTAGATAGGATCTAGCACCTTGAGGCATGGAGATGATCATGGCAAGGAGTTGCATATGACATCTTTTAAGAGTTGCATATGATGCAATTGGCAAGAGTTTCCTACCTGGAAGATCTGAGTTGTGGGTGACATCCCAATCTGGTCCATGGCTCAGAGGATTTCAGGATCTTGACCCACTAGAAGATTGTGCGTTGCAATCTTCCGAATTGATGGCGAGGGCTGTCAGTTTGAGTCAAAATAGTGGGAGCGGTAATTAATTAAAGGCCTAATTAACTATCGTCAAATTTTATTCAAATCAAATCAAAAGGATTTTTGACAAAATGCAATTTTCTCTTGTAGAATGGCAAAGGAATCATCTTTTAAAATGGGCAAATTAATTGAGAATAAATTCCATAACTGGTTGAGGACTGTGAGAAGTGTTCTGCGCAATCCATATATACCAGGAGCCTTTGAGTCCACTCTATGTACGCTTAATGTGTTGGTGAAGAAGAAAGAAAGTTCATTGATAGAGATCAATAGAACAAAAGGTAAGGGAGAGAAGGGTTCTCTTGCCAAACCAATTTCTTCAACATGGAGAGGATGGAAGGAACGATGGAAGAAGAAGTCAGAGATAGAGATCTCTACTTCTGGTGTATACGTGATAGAGATTAACTTTAGTACTTCTTCATCATGGGTACTTGATACCGGATGCGGATCTCACATTTATTCAAATGTGAAGGATCTTAAGAGAAGTAGGCCTTTGGGGAAAGGCGAGGTTGAACTATGTGTTGCCAATGGGGCAAGAGTTGCCGCCAGTGCCATAGGAACCTATGAGTTAACTATACCAAGTGGGCTAATAATAGAATTGAAGAACTGCTATTATGTACCTGCTATAAATAGGAATATCATTTCCGTCTCTTGTTTGGACAAGGATGGATTTGAATTTCTTATTAAGAATGGAAATTGTTCCATTTCTAAAGATGAGATCTTTTATGGCAGTGCCCCAATGTATTATGGTCTATACTTGATAGATCTAGAGACAACTGTATGCAATGTAAACACCAAAAGGCAAAAACTCAACAAATCAAATGAAACATATCTTTGGCATTGTCGTCTAGGGCACATAAATGAGAAGCGCATTTCTAGACTCCATAAAGATGGTTATCTAGACTCTTTTGATTATGAATCAATAGAGACATGTGAATCTTGTTTGTTGGGCAAGATGACCAAGACTCCCTTTCAGGTAAAGGTGAGAGAGCTAGTGATCTATTAGGACTAATACATACTAATGTATGTGGGCCTTTTAGAACTAATGCCAGAAATGGGTATGAGTACTTCATTACCTTCACTGATGATTTTAGTAGGTATGGCTATGTGTACCTGATGAAGCATAAGTCAGAAACCCTTGAAAGGTTCAAGGATTTCATGAATGAAGTACAGAACCAACTTAGTAAAAGTATTAAAGCACTTCGATCCGATCGAGGTGGAGAATACTTAAGCCAAGAGTTTGAGGACCTTCTGCGAGCCTGTGGTATTGTATCACAATGGACTCCGCCTGGAACACCACAACATAACAGTTTGTCTGAAAGAAGGAATCACACATTGTTAGATATGGTGCGATCAATGATGAGTTTTGCTGATCTTTCAATTTCTTTCTGGGGTCATTCTCTTGAAACCGCCATGTTTACACTTAATCGAGTACCATCTAAATCGGTTCAAAAGACACCATATGAGATATGGACTGGGAAGTGTCCCGATTTGTCTTTTCTAAAGATTTGGGGTTGTGAGGCTTATTTTAGGAAAATGTTTCCTGATAAGCTTGGACCCAAGTCTGATAAATGTTATTTTGTCGGATATCCCAACGAAATGAGGGGATATTATCTATACCACCCTACTGACAACAAAGTGTTTGTTTCTAGGACAGCTGTGTTCCTAGAGAAGGAATTTATTTCTAAAGGAAGCAGTGGGAGGAAAATAGAGCTTGAAAAGGTTCATGCCCAACAAGAAAAATAGAACCAGTAGATGTACAAGAGGAAAATGGAGATTCACAAGGTGTTGTGAAATCTCAGTCTCCTCAGGTAACACAAGGACCTCGTAGATCTAGTAGGACCCACCTTGAACCTGAAAGGTTTGGATACCTTGTGACTCAGGAAGTTGGTGAGTTGATCATAGATGATGATCCAACTACCTACATAGAGGCTATGGAAGGACCAAATTCTGAGAAATGGCTTGAAGCCATGAGATCAGAGATGGAATCCATGTACTCTAACAAAGTATGAACTTTGGTGGAACCACCCGAAGGGGTAAAACCCATAGGGTTCAAGTGGGTCTTCAAGAAAAAGGCCGACATGGATGACAATGTGCAAACTTATAAAGGCAGATTGGTTGCGAAGGGATTTTGACAAGTTCAAGGTGTTGACTATGATGAAAACTTTTCTCCAGTTGCCACGATTAAGTCCATCAGGATCATGCTTGCTATTGCAGCTTATTATGACTATGAGATTTGGAAGATGGATGTTAAAACCACATTCCTTAACGGGAATATAAATGAGGATGTGTACATGACACATCCTGAAGGTTTTGTAGATCCAAAGAATGCCAATAAAGTCTGTAAGCTGCAAAGGTCAATCTATGGATTGAAGCAAGCATCTCAGAGTTGGAATCTTCGATTTGATGAGGAAGTCAAAGTGTTTGGCTTTATTCAAAATGAAGATGAACCTTGTGTGTACAAGAAGGTTAGTGGGAGCTCGACCTCATTCCTCATATTATATGTGGATGACATACTTGTGATGGGGAATGATGTCTTAGGCTTAGAGAAGGTAAAGACTTGGCTTGGGAGAAGGACTTAGGAAAAGCATCCTACATTCTAGGAATTAGGAGAAGCATCCTACATTCTAGGAATTACGATCTATAGAGATAGATCTAGAAGGATTTTCATACTAAGTCAGAGCACGTACATTGAAAAAGTGTTGAAGCGGTTCAGCATGGAGAACTCAAAGAGAGGCAACATCCCCATGCTACATGGAGTCACCATCTCTAGAGCTCGATGTCCCCAATCTTATGAAGAGAGGGAGTGTATCAATGGGATCCCATATGCATCAGCCATCAGATCCATCATGTACGCTATGTTATGCACACACCCAGATGTCTCGTATGCTCTAAGAATGACGAGAAGGCACCAGTCAGATCCCAGGGATGCTCACTGGACAGCTGTAAAGAACATCCTCAAGTACTTGTGAAGGACTAAGGATCAATTTCTTGTTTACGATGGCGAGGAAGAGCTGGTTGTAAAGGGTTACACCGATGCAAGCTTCCAAACTGATAAAGATGATTACAGATCACAGTCAGGATTTGTATTTTGCCTAAATAATGGAGCTGTGAGCTGGAAGAGTTCCAAGCAAGAAACAATTGTCGATTCTACTACAGAGGCCGAATATATTGCTTCTTCACATGAAGCAAAGGAGGCTGTGTGGATCAGAAAGTTCATTTCTGAACTTGGTGTAGTTCCCAGTAGCTGTGATGCAATTGAGCTTTATTGTGACAATAATGGAGCTATTGCACAAGCTAAGGAACCCAGATCGCATCAGGGGTCCAAGCACATATTGCGACGCTTCCATCTCGTACGAGAGATCGTACAACGAGGAGATGTGAAGATTTGCAAAGTACCAACCGAAGACAACATAGCTGATCCACTGACTAAGGCCCTTTCTCAGCAGAAGCATGATGGTCATGCTAGGTCACAAGGACTGAGGTTCCTTGGTGACTGTCTCTAAGTGCAAGTGGGAGTCTATTGGTATGTATGCCCATAGAGCAAGTCATATTATGATTGTAATGGGATACTTTGTAAATGATTTGAATAATAGTAAAGGCAATTTCCGATCTATATGTTTAAACTGTTTCTGAGATGATAGTGTAACATGATAGATGTCTAAATAATGATTTTACTCAATGACATACGCTTTTAGGTTAAGGACCTAAACAATGAGATCATGCGGATGTCAAGAGTATACATTCTTGTTTGGTCCCTAGTCGGTTGTTATTGTGGAAATAACCATAGACATCAATAACACTAAAGACTAGTTTGTGTGTTGGTTGATGACAAAATCTCATTAGTCATGATATAGTGATATCAAACCAAGCACATAGGTACTTGTTAGAGAACAAGGTACCAGACAGACCCACTGTGAGAGTGACACATGGAACCATGACTTGGTAGTCACAGTCAGCTCTCACAGTGATGATGGTGAGTGTTTTTCTTAGACCTGAAATCACTACACTCAACACATGTCATTGGGTACACTTTGGCATCATCAAACGCAGTCCTGAAACATGGGTTGTTATAAAGGTGATGATTGGGTGGCTTAGACACATGGGGATTTTTAGGGGTGAGTGATAGATATGGGATTTGTCCCTCCTGAGGGAGTTTGATGTTCTTGGCCACTTGATGAGTAGGATTGAGAAAGGCATGCACATGCACGTGTGAATCAATATGTGATATTAATGTCACATACATCTCACCCAGTCTGCTCTAAGATCAGGGAAATGAATGAACATTGACAGGATGATTATTCCATGCCTCGAGTTCATTCAGGATATCAGTGACAAATGAATTATACATTCACTATAACACCATTCACGGATTGTAGGATTGAAAGTTGTTCTCCAACTTTTTATTTCACTTGGGTAGCACTGATGTGTGACTAGGCACCGCTCTTTGGTTGTGAAGTCATAAGTGTTATGGACTTTCACTACCAACGTGAAATGGACCTGCAGGGTCACACACATAGGATTTAACCTGGAAGAGGAGTTTGTCCACAAGCAATGTTTAGATTGATTACTAAAGGAGTTTAGTAGTTCAATTAAACACTCAATCAATTGATAGCTCAGTATCATAGTGTTCAAGGTGTTGGACTGATTGATTAGAGTATCAGATTGATTGAAACTGCGATTGACTGATTATGCACAATCTGCACTCCCAACCAATCGGCTCATGTGATGAACCGATCGGCTGAGCTTGGTGAGTCGATCGGCTCATGGACAGGGTGAAACGATCAGTTCAAGTGTTGAAACGATCGGTTCAACCGGTCCAACCGAGCAAGTTGGGAAAGTAAGATTGGTGAGAAATTTCTTTTTCGTTTCACTTTCCCAATTTGATTGGAACAAGGATTGGTATTTGATACCAATTTGAAAGAAAAGAGGAAAAGTCAATCGGGAACTGATCAGGACCACAAACTGACCAGTTCAGAAGTGAACCTACCATTTTATGGGTCCCAACCGATCGGTTAAGGTGTCAACCGACTGACTCAGATCCCCAACTGACCATTTCAGTTGTGAAACAATCGGTTCAGGTTACACAGTTGGTTATTTTTTGTGGAAAATCTCGAACCCTTCTACTCCTGCTTTAGTCCTGCATTGCCCAGGATAGAGGACCTTGTCCCATGACCCTCCTATATATAGGGGTATTGGGGGCTTCTCAAAGTACAACTCAGTGCAACCTGTTGCTCTGTAAAGTTGTCGTTCTCTCTGGTTTTGGTAACCGAGAGAGCCCGAGCAAGTGCTACCTGATAAGGGAGGTACAACAAGGGAAAGACAAATGTAGAAAGCGACTGGCGGCAGGAGAGTGTGTCAGCGACTAGTACACCGATAGGAGGGTGCAACTCCTTCTGATTCCTTGTGGGACAAGGAGATTGGAGTTCCAGGCAGTCTGTGTGGACGACTGCAGAGGCGGGAGACCTCTGTCGCTCGGAGGACAACTATCAATCCCGACAGTCCCGGTGAGACCAGGAGTCTTTAGTCTCGGTGTGACCAGGAGCTGCACAGACACCGTCCAAGACCAGAGGTGAAGACCGCAAAAGACGCGAGGTACTATCGCCGAGCAAGCCTCGGGAAAAGTTATGCATCCACAAACCATCTTTCCTATTGTGTAGATGTTGACACGATTCCTTTTGTTCTGGGTTTTGGGGAGAATTTTTTTGTTTCCGCTGCTTCTCTACCTCCCTTAAAACCCAACAAGCATTACAGCTGGTACTACCAACATCGAAAGCAAAGCAAACAACACCTACAACGGCCGTACTTCCCAACCAAATTAGTGGAGAAAATGACCCAAGTAGACTAAAAAACACATAGGGTGGCACCGGTGTGGTTTCATCGTCTCCTGTGACATAGCTAACAACTTGTTCCCTAATATGAGAATAAGAGGACACCTCCTTGTGGCTAAGAGCCACAACAAACATCTCCACCTCAAGATCAGAACCCCACTCCATCTCAGTAGATCTTATAATAACATGAAGAACAACACTTCATCTACCATACACAACCCCAATAATACCATTTCAGATATGACCACACACTTCCCATTCATGAACTATCCATTAGATAATCCTACAAACCATACCATCGTATAGTTACCACAAGCCTAGAAATACCACGAATATGATCTCCCAGCATGCATCGACAAGATTCAAATAGGGCACACGTGTTTTAATGTTGTCATAGACTATGACAAGAAATCCAATATCTTCATAGAACATGGATGGGCTGATATGATAACATCATTAAAGTTGTAGCCAGAATGGACCGTCTTCATTAGGACCATCACTGAAAGAACCCTAATGGCATGGGTTACATATTTTAATAATGAAATCCCAATAGATATGTTCCCACTTTTCTTCTCTCTGGATGAAAACATCTTTACTAGTTCAGACTCTGCTGAGTAGGTGTTTGTTCCAAAAAAGCATCAACCTATAGATGGTACCAGAATAAACTCTATTGAGATCACCTCTACCCAGACAACACCAAAAAATTTTGAGGAAGAACACACAACCTCATCAGTGTAGTAATTAGCCACCAACATAGAGAGGTACAATCTAGCTAACACTATAACTATCTCTTCCCCTTCTTCCTTGGATTCATTAAAGTATCTTAAATATCAACAGAACATGATTAAAACATCTCCATATTCATATAACCTAAACTTCCCACCCCTCAGTCAGGTTTTAGCCACTGACCTCTCCATCACCACCTTCAAACGAAACACCACTTCACATATATGGCAGTGCACTCTTCCTAAACCCCACTTCTGTGCTCTGCATTGAACCAGATGCTATAGCAGATAACACTCAAGGTCCCAATGCACTTCACCACCATGGTCCGACATCTGCAACAACCTGGCCACCTCTCTTATAGATGTTTCTACCACAACAACCATTCCCTAGATGAGCTTAACACCTTTAATAGGATAAAGGAAAAACCTCATGCAACTACTGCATTTTCCAACAGATCTCAGCGTAATATGAGATTTGACAAATCTAATTACAAACCTCAATCCAATGTCAAAGAGATTACCACATATAACTCTTTCGCTTGTCTCAACCCATCAGAGAAGATTGTGCCACCTCCTCTCTCTTCACATGCACATGTACATCTCCACCACCAACATCCTATAAAACCTACCATTTGTTTCAAACCTACACCTTCTACACCTCACCAGAAAAAACACCACATTTGTGCTCCCTCTAAACCCTCACCCCCTATTTTACCTAGTGGCACTTCACTCTCTCCCTTCACTGTGGCTCCCAATTTACACTTTGAGAAAGAGTTTCCTTTTGATCTTCCATCTAACTCCATGAGACTCTTGAAAGTCTTTACCAGTAGAAGTATCCTTGCCACTATCACTAATAACATTGTCAATAACACAGTTAACATCCTTGATGTAACTTGTGCCATAACACTCATACTCCTCGGTCATACAGTCCTTAAGCTCAAGATCCTCTCTCCCACCCAACTCCTCTACTATGTCTTGGAAGGAACCAAACTAGATCATATCTTTGGTCAAGTTATGATCATTCCTTGTGGCACCAGTTTTGTCCAAGCCAACATAACTCGCTGGACACCTAAACATGGGTCCTCTCTAAAAGGATCTGGTGGCTCAGGCTGGGCTGCGATCGCTGATCTGCCACCATGCCTTTGGGAGATAGAAGTTTTCAGAGCATAACCCACTCCATTGGAGCTACACTCTAGTTCGTCATCCATGACACCCTCCAAACCACAAAATACATAAAAGCCTTCTGCATCTTTTCTACAAACAAGCTATTACCCTTCCAACGTCTCCGAAGATCCGTTTGGGTGAAAAAAATCTATAAAATTAATCTCACGATGGAGAATCTAGTTTCTATCAAAACTACCTTCACTAATATCAACATCCACCCCTCCTCCTGGTACTTCCATGCAAACACCAAGAAACCATTCTGATAGAAACACGGTTTGGGAAAGAAAGTGCACCACCACCATGTCTATAGAAGAAACCAATCGATCTATAAAAAATAAGAGACCCATAACCTCATCCGTCAGCTAACGGTACAAACAAAACACTACAAAACTCCTTCAAACCATTCCCCTTCTAGAACAATGACACAAACTCAAGTATTGATTCTAAAATTGTTCAAAAGCTAAAGACAACCATTATTAATGAAATAAAACCCTCACAGAGTTTGAAGCTGAAAAATAAGGGAAAATCTCTGAGAACCATCCAATCCATCAACACCATGTCTACCACACCATAAGGTCAGAACAGAAGAAACTACTTTGCTACTAAAGAACCAAGTACATCTTCAAATCTAACACTAAATCATAAGATTAGATCCAATCCATTTACTTCTAATTCTACATCTTCTGACATTAATGGCATCTATATAGATAACATAGAAGATATAACATCATGGCTAGACATACAATCCTTCACAAACTTTGTTGACAAATTAGGCATCATTTTTTAAGATGATAATCGGGCTCATAAGGCCCTCAATAACATAGAAAACTATATGAACTGGAGAAACCACAGACTCATCCACGATTCATATACTTGCCTTGATAATCTTCATATCTACTAATTGTCTTTGATAAATTTAGATTGATTCCATTATTATACAAATGAAGATCACCTCCTGGAATGTTTGTGGGGCATCTAGTCTCAAAAAAAGAAAAGAAATATGTAGACACATCTAAAAAAATAGCATCAACATCATCACTATCCAGGAAACTTGTCACCATATGCTCTCAAAACTATAGGATGTTGGTATGTATACCCTGAGAGTCAATCATGGGATGATTGGTGGGATACATTAAGATTGATTTGATAAGCATCAAAGGCAAGCTTCCAATTCTTTCTAGTTTAGTCATATGAGATAATGATAGAATAGATTGAATGTCTAGAGAATGACAGTACTCAATGATGTATGCTTTCAGGTTCAGGACCTAAACGATGAGATCATACATATGCTAAGAGTTTGTACATTCTTATTATGTCCCTAGTCAGATGTCATTATGGAAGGTAGATAGACAACAATGACACACAAGACTAGATTGTGATGTTGGTTGATGACAAAATCTCCTTAGTCATGATATGGAGATATCAAACCAAACACATAGGTACTTGTTAGAGAACAAGTGTACCAGACAGATCCACCGTGAGTTTGATACATGGAACCATGACATTGTAGTCACAGTCAGTTCTCATAGTGATGGTGGTGAGTGTGATTCTTTGACCTGAAATCACTACACTCAACACATGTCGTTGGGTACACTTTGACATCATCAAACACAGTCCTAAAACATGGGTTGTTATAAAGGTGATGATTGGGTGGCCTTGACACATGGGGCTTTTGAGGGGTGAGTGATAGATATGGGATTTGTCCCTCCTGAGGGAGTTTGATATCCATGGCCACTTGATGAGTAGGATTGAGATAGGTGTGCGCACGCATGTGTGAATCAGTATGTGATATTGATGTCATACATATCTCCTCTAGTCTACTCTGGGATCAAGAAAGTGAATGGACGTTGACAGGATGATTGTTCCATGCCTTGAGTTCATTTGGGATGTCAGAGACAAAGGAATTATACATTCACTGTAACACCATTCACAGATCATATTATTGAAAGTTGTTATCCAACTTTCAATTTCACTTGGGTAGCACTGATGTGTGGCAAGGCACCGCTCTCTGCTTGTGAAGTCATAAGTGTTATGGACTTTCACTACCAATGTGAAATGGGCCTACAAGGTCACACACATAGGATTTGACCTGGAAGAGGAGTTTATCCACAAATAGTGTTTAGATTGTTTACTAAATATGTTTAGCAGTTTTAATTAAACACTCAATCGATTGATAGATCAGTATCATAGTGTTCAAGGTGTTGGACCAATTGATTAGAGTATAAAATTGATTTAAACTGCAATTGACTGATTCTGCGCAGTCTGCACTCCCAACCAATTGGGTCATGAGATGAACCGATCGGCTCAGGTTGGTGAACCGATCAGCTCATTTGATGAACTGATCAGCTTAGGACAGGTTGAGACGACCGGTTCAAGGGTTGAACCGATCAGATCAATTGGTCCAAATGAGCCAGTTTGGGTAAGTCAGGTTGGTGAGAAATTTCTTTTCATTTCACTTGTCCGATTTGATTGGAACAAGGATTGGTATTTGGATCAATTCAAAACAAAAGAGGAAAAGTCAATCGGGAACTAATCTGGGGAGTGAACTGACTAGTTCAGACTTGAACTGATCGGCTCAACTGCCCCAACCGACCAGTTCAGGTGTGAACCGATCGACTCAAGGGCCCAAACGATCGGTTCAGGGCTGAACCGATCAGTTCAACTGGCGCAGTTTTTCAGATTTTGTGGAAAATCTCAAACCCTTCTACTCCTGTTTTAATCCCACATTGCTCGAGGTAGAGAATCCTGTCCCATGACCCTCCTATATATAGGGGTATTGGGGGCTTCTTAGGTACAACTTAGAACACCAGTTGCTCTGCAAAGTTGTCATTCTCTCTGGTTGTAGTAACTAGGAGAGCCCGAGAAAATGTTACCCGACAAGGGAGGCACAACAAGGGAAAGACAACTGTAGAAAGGCGACTAATGGAAGGAGAGTGTGTCGGTGACTAGTACACTGATAGGAGGGTACGACTCCTTTCAGTGCCTTATGGGACAAGGCGATCAAAGTCCAGGCAGTCTGTGTGGATGACTGCAGAGGCGGGAGACTTCTGCCGCTCATAGGATAGCTGTCAATCCCGACAGTCCCAGTGACCAGGAGCTGCACAGACACCATCTAAGACCGGAGGTGAAGACTGCGTAAGCCGCGAGGTAAAGTCACTAAGCAAGCCTCGGGACAAGGTATATCTCTACAAACCATCCATCCTACTGTATAGATGTTGACACGATTCCTTTATTCTGGGTTTGGGGAGAAGAATTTTTTTGTTTTCGATGCCTTCTCTGTCTCCCCTAAAACCCAATAGTGGTATCAGAGCCACATCAAATTGTCACACCCCGATCTCACACTAACCACTAATCACGAGATTAGGGCATGACGGAGGGATTATCACATAAAAAAATCACTCAGAACTTTTTCTTTTTAAAATCTCGTAATGATATCTAGATTATTGCTGTAAACTAAAACATAATAAACTATTGCAGAAGCATTTCAATTAAATTGACTAGAGGACATAAATAGAGTTTACAACATGTAACATTGTTTAACAGAAAGTAAAACATAACAGTTAATTTACATCTTTTACTCATTCTCCATACATACTCTCTCTCTCACCCACACCATGTCCCAAGGACCGAGGGGAAAGGACTAAGAGACCACTATCTAACTAACTACATATACCTTCTACTGACTAGGGTGGTAAGATCTTTCAGATTCCTGGAACTGTCGCTGACCTGAAAATGTTTGAGTATAGGAGTGAGCCTACTCGCTCAGTGAATAGTTTTTCATTTAGCTATCACTAAACAACTCATCAGATATATAAAATTTAAATAAAGCATAAGTGCAGTACTAAGCAGGGCAGTTCTATTGACATAGCAGATTTACATATAATAATCACATTTCTATGCAACAACAGATATTTTAAACAAATAAATAGTTATAGAGAATTGGCACAGAAGTTCAAATATCTTAACATATTAAATTTACTATGATCCTATATGATTACACTTTTATATTATTATGCCCCAAACATATGCAGCGCACTCTGCATATGAAGATCTGTAGCGAACTACGATCCCACCGTACAAGACTTAGCGACACACCCGGGAAATGCTAAGTCTGACTTCTCGTCCTGGTGTGCACAGGACTCTCAGGCTCACAAGGGCCTCACTGCACTAACTCTGAGTGCTCTGGACTCCTCCCGCAACCTGTAGTGCACAGTCGGAGGGTCTGGGTTACCACCGTGACACATGCACGGATTATTGTTGAATAACCCCTATTTACTCCAGTGCCACCGTGACACACGCACAGATTATTGTTGAACACTAGTCACCGACCATCTAGACACACGCTAGGTAGGTCGTTTCACCCCAAAGGTACAGACTGCGCAATGGGGTTCTACGGTGTTGGGGCACCCAAGTCTATTAACTGATTTCAGATCAGATCACAATACACTGTCATTCTAAACCGACAGAGCAATATATTTCAAATCATTGTAATTTCTGAGAAATTCTCATACCATGCATTCAGAAAAATTAGAAATGCATAAATAACCCAACTTATTTCAATTTGGCACATACATAGCGAATTTACGCAATTGAACATCTTATTGCACAAATTAAAGAAATTTACTTCACATATGAGAATCATACTCAACATTTGTCAATTCTCTAAAATTCTCGAAAAATGTGCACATTAACCCTAATCCTGGTTTGTGCATCACTTAACTCAATTAAGAGTTAATTACATATCACAACACAATTTAATAACAATGCTTGAGAATGTCTGGTAATATTTCAGAGAAATGTGCCATTTCATGTAAATATCAATTTACACATATTAACGTCAAAAGATATATGCAATTAGGGTTTTCTTGCATATTTTTATTTATTCATATCAACTTTGAAATCATACATCTGATAATTTATCAGAAATCCTCATTGTCTGGGTTCATACCCAAACCATACCATTTTCAGACATGAATTTCTAATTTCAACATTCAAATGAGCAATTTAGGTTCCAATGAACCATATAAATCTACTGATTCAATCCGTACTGTTCAAATGCTAAATTTAATCATATAACAGTGTCTAGAAGCATTTTATGAAATAAAAAGTCGGGTGACGCCAAACGCTGCCCGATGCCTGATAACGCCTGTTATCAGCGTAATTCGCGCACAAACAGAAAATATTCAAACGCCTGAGTTTATTAATGATAAATAAATGAAACCCTACTCACAGCGTTTTGGGATGTCCGGATTCGTTCGGAAATGTGTCCAGGGCACGGATTTCGGTTGTCTTCTACCTTTGGACTTTTCCAGTTCACGAACCTGCTGCAACAGCAGCATCACGCACCTCTGGGCTCTTGGACGAGCTCCATGGCGCCGTTATCGTGTGCTAGCTCACACCCAAGGTGCTCCTGGCCGGACCTGCTGCAAACAAGTAGCAACACCTTCACATTTAGGTTGGAAGAGAAACCTCGGCTGGGTGCCTAAACGCAGCTAGGAGTTGCGGGTTCCTGTTAGAACCTCAAGGTCGGCCTCCAAGGTGATGAACCAGACTGTTGGCTGTGCCCCAAAGGCTTCCAGCTGCTGCCTTGCGCAGCTCTAGCTACTGGCCGGCCGTCCAAGCAGCTAGGGCGGCTGCTTCTGGCTGGGGCCGCAAGGGCTGGTCGGGGCTGCGGACTGGAGCTAGGAAGAAAGGAAGAGAAGAAGGAAGTAAGTCGGCCGCTGGATCGAAGCAGGAGCCCAAAATCGCCCTCTGGCTCCCCCTCTGCTGCGGCCGCTCAGCTTGGTCTGGGCGCCACTTTTCCCCATTCTATCGGGTGAAAAAGGGGAAGGGATAAGGAAGAAAGGAGGAAAAGGGCTATAAATCAAAATAATTGGAAAAATTGCAATATTGTCCCAAGAAAATTAGGAATGCTATAACTTTTTTCTCGATTGTCCGATTAAAGTAATTCTTCTTGCAAACTTTCAAGCACAAGGTCCTCTACACCCTCAAAGCATGAAATCGTGCTAATTGGACTGTCTCACCTGATCAAAGCACTAAACATATCAGTGAGTACTTAATTCAACTTAATTAACCTAACGATCAACATTGCTATTATCATCAACTTCCTCAGATGATTCAATCTCAACTATTGATTCACGATGTAGCTTATCTCGATTAACCATACTGTTTAACAGAGTGCTTAGCACTAATCAAGATGCTTACGGATAAGCTTTGAAACGGGTCATAACAATCTCCCTCCCTTATAAGAATTTCGTCCCGAAATTCCTAAAAGATAAAAGGAAACTTGTTACACATCTCAGATTCAAGCTCCCACGTAGCTTCTTCTAAGTTATGATTCCTCCACAAAGCTTTCACTAATGGTATCTCATGATTATTGAGTTTCTTGATCCTTCGATCAACTATCTGAATCGGTCCTTCAACGTAGGACACATCTGTTCTCATCTGTTCAGGTTCTGGATCCACTATCCTCTCTATACTAGGATAACATTTCTTCAACATCGATACATAAAATACATCATGTAGATTAGCCAACTCGGATGGCAAATCTAACTTATAGGCTATAGGTCCAATCCTTTCAACAACAGGATATGGCCCATGGACCTAGAAGTTAGTTTGTCTATTATACCAAACCTCAACACTTCTTTCCATGGTGAATCCCTCAGATACACTTCATCACCAACCTCAAACTCAAGAGGTCAACGCCTCTTCTTGGTATGAGTCTTCTATCTATCATGTGCAACTTTCAACTGTTCTCTAATCACTGCAATCTTTTCGATGGTCAAATCCACCATCTCAGGTTCAAGAATATGCTTTTCACCTACCTCATACCAACATATATTTTAACCAACTTCGGGACATCAAAGGTTGACTTAATATGAAGAAAGTGAGCAGACTTAATTAGTCTATCCACAATCATTCATATAGAGTTACAACCTCTAGGTGTCCTGGGCAATCCCTATCACAAAATCCATTGTGATATGTTCCCACTTCCATTCTGGTATAGGAAAAGATTGCAAAGTATCTGTAGGTTTCTGGTGCTCAGCCTTAACCTACTGACACACATTGCACCTAACCACATACTCAGCTACATTCTTTCCACACCAGGCCACCAATACAACTCCTTGAGATTCATATACATCTTAGTGTTGCCTGGATGCATAGCATACATCGATGCATGCACTTCCACAAGAATCTTTTCTTTCAAATCACTGTCTTGAGGTACACACAACATGTCATGCTGATACAACACATCATCATCTAAAAACTTAAACTCTGGTCTCTTTTCCTTTGTCATGTCATGCATGATCTGTTGCAACTTACTATCACCCTACAGTAGTTCCTTAATATGATCGTAAAAAGTAGGCTTGACTTGCATCTGTGCAGTCAAACCGCTCTACTCTATCACCCCTAAGTCTATGTTCAACTTCCGCATTTCTACTAGCATGTCTCTCTTGAAACATGTCATAGAGAATGCATCAGTTGTAGAACTTGATTTCCTGCTGAGGGCATCTGCTACCACATTCACTTTTCCAGGATGATAATCTATCATTACATCATAATCCTTAATCAATTCTAATCATCTGCGCTGTCTAAGATTTAGATCCTTCTGGGTAAAGATATATTTCAAACTCTTATGATCCGTAAACACTTAGCATGCCTCACCATAAAGATAGTGACGTCATGACTTAAGAGCATGAACTACAACAGCTAACTCCAAATCATGTGTCAGATAATACTCCTCATTCTATGCTACTTACTTTTTGTTACTACTATAAGAATTTATTTCATAACGCACTTCACTTATATTATATTTCTCCTTTTATTCAAAACACACTTGTTACACTTCAAATTTATATCTTACTCTTTTCTCCGAGTCATTTTTCATATTGTTTATCTACCTTTCAGATTAGCTACCTTTAAACCCTGGATTTTATTAGTGCTAGCTTACCTTTCATAGTGCAAATCTCATGATTTTGTTTTATAGAGATGCTAGTATTCAAGTTCAAATCACTAGCGACATCCCTTGAACTACTTCAACTCTAAACATTCTAGGGTTTGGTCCTTATCAGTAACATAGCATTATTGTGATGTGACTTGCTCCCTTAGTTTGAAAAATCAAACTTTGGTTCTCATAAGTTTTACTAAAATCTTGCTTATCTTATCACTGGAATTTTCTCTCTTATTTGGACATTCAGATAAATTACATTCTTAATTTATCTTGCTAGGGTTTCATCATCATATTGTGTGTCATTATTTCATTCACTTAGACGTCTCTACCATGGTAGTTATGTATGAATGTATTCAACTTTATAATAAAGATATACATTCCATACTCTCAATTATGTCATGCAATCTTCATTCTTTAATCAAGGTCATCATTTCTATTATTTCTCTTGATTCAACTAAATTTCTTATCTTGGTCTTATGATTTACATAAGACTCTTTATTTCTATGTACTTATTGTATACTCAACTCTTTTCTTCTATTTTCCCTTTGCTTTGAAGCACATAAAAGTATTTTACTCTATTACATGATCCATTCCATGGTTGATTCTTACTATCTTAGCCCTTACATACTTCTCATATCCTTTCCATATTCTCATATTTAGAGTTTATATAATACTAATCATTAAACTTAATCTGAATCTTATATTGTGTTCCTTTATTTCCAATTAAGGATTGCTCATATGAGGTTCCAACATTGAGCCTCTGATATCAGTTCCAGCTACTTCTTAGCTGTTCTAATCTTTTCCTTATATATCAACATCTTAGTGTATGTACATTTTTACTATGATACTGATCTAAATCATCCAGAGTCTACTTTTATTATATTTTTAATAGGAGTCATTAGATCCCAGTAACGCATCCTGCCAACCGGACCAAGCCGAACCTGTAGTCCCGAAGCCAAGAGCTACTCGAGATTAACCAACCCCTATTAATCTCAAACATGTGGAAAGAATATCCACTTAAGGCAAACTAATTTAAACATAACTTCTGGTCTACTTAATACAAAGAATATAAACAATAAATAAACCAATTTATGACGCACAACAATATAAAAGAATCATTTATATTCTATAAACTGAAAATCTAAATTCATACATATAAGAGCATTTCTAGTGATCTCCAATCAAATAAGCAATATAAAGCAAGAGTTGTATCACATTCTATGTTTAATCTTTTACTCCTACATAAATTTCTAGTTTCTTAACCCTATGATTTCTAGGGTTTCTCTCTAGCCTATCCTTCCTCTGCATACCTGGCCAGGGCATCCAGAGAAGAATAGACAGAGTAGCTTGATACTGGTCAATCTAAGTACTCAGATACCTGGCCAGGGTACCTAAATACTCAGACTTCCCAGAGCTAAAGACACATCACTTCTTATCTACCTCACTTTATAACTTTATCTTTCCACCCTAATGATCCTTGACAATTCAGCCTAAGCTCTCAGCTTGGTTCTCATGACCATGTTCTCTTCCTGTCATCTGCAATAGTATAACAGAACACTTCCTGTTAGAAAATTGCAGTTAGAAGGAAAACACCTAAGTCCTAATCCTATTGGTCTCTTATCGTCCCCTGACCTTGACTTAGAGTAACCATGTACTCAACCTATGCTCTGATACCAAGATGTCACACCCCGATCTCACACTAACCACTAATCACGAGATTAGGGCGCGACGGAGGGATTATCACATAAAAAAATCACTAAGAAATTTTTCTTTTTAAAACCTCGTAATGATATCCGGATTATTGATGTAAACTAAAACATAATAAACTATTGCGGAAGCATTTCAATTAAACTGGCTAGAGGACATAAACAGAGTTTACAACATGTAACATTGTTTAACAGAAAGTAAAACATAACAATTAATTTACATCTTTTACTCATTCGCCATACATACTCTCTCTCACCCACACCATGTCCCAAGGACCGAGGGGAAAGGACTAAGAGACCACTATCTAACTAACTACATATACCTTCTACTGACTAGGGTGGTAAGATCTTTCAGATTCCTGGAACTGTCGCTGACCTGAAAATGTTTGAGTAGAGGAGTGAGCCTACTCACTCAGTGAATAGTTTTTCATTTACCTATCACTAAACAACTCATCAGATATATAAAATTTAAATAAAACATAAGTGCAGTACTAAGCAGGGCAGTTCTATTGACATAGCAGATTTACAGATAATAATCACATTTCTATGCAACAACATATATTTTAAACAAATAAACAGTTATAGAGAATTAGCACAAAAGTTCAAATCTCTTAACATATTAAATTTACTGTGATCCTATATGATTACACTTTTATATTATTATGCCCCAAACGTATGCAGCGCACTCTGCATATGAAGATCTGCAGCGAACTACGATCCCACCGTACAAGACTTAGCGACACACCCGGGAAATGCTAAGTCTGACTTCTCATCCTGGTCTGCACAGGACTCTCAGGCTCACAAGGGCCTCACTCCACTAACTCTGAGTGCTCTGGACTCCTCCCGCAACCTGTAGTGCATAGTCGGAGGGTCTGGGTTACCACCGTGACACACACACAGATTATTGTTGAATAACCCCTATTTACTCCAGTGCCACCGTGACACACACATGGATTATTGTTGAACACTAGTCACCGACCATCTAGACACACGCTAGGTAGGTCGTTTCACCCCAAAGGTACAGACTGCGCAATGGGGTTCTACGGTGTTGGGACACCTAAGTCTATTAACTGATTTCAGATCAGATCACAATACACTGTCATTCTAAACCGACAGAGCAATATATTTCAAATCATTGTAATTTCTGAGAAATTCTCATACCATGCATTCAGACAAATTAGAAATGCATAAATAACCCAACTTATTTCAATTTGGCACATACATAGCGAATTTACGCAATTGAACATCTTATTGCACAAATTAAAGAAATTTACTTCACATATGAGAATCATACTCAACATTTGTCAATTCTCTAAAATTCTCAAAAAACGTGCACATTAACCCTAATCCTGGTTTGTGCATCACTTAACTCAATTAAGAGTTAATTACATATCACAACACAATTTAATAACAATGCTTGAGAATGTCTGGTAATATTTCAGAGAAATGTGCCATTTCATGTAAATATCAATTTACACATATTAACGTCAAAAGATATATGCAATTAGGGTTTTCTTGCATATTTTTATTTATTCATATCAACTTTGAAATCGTACATCTGATAATTTATCAGAAATCCTCATTGTCTGGGTTCATACCCAAACCATACCATTTTCAGACATGAATTTCTAATTTCAACATTCAAATGACCAATTTAGGTTCCAATGAACCATATAAATCTACTGATTCAATCCGTACTGTTCAAATGCTAAATTTAATCATATAACAGCGTCTAGAAGCATTTTATGAAATAAAAAGTCAGGCGACGCCGAACGCTGCCCGACGCCTGATAACGCATGTTATCACCGTAATTCGCGCACAAATAGAAAATATTCAAATGCCTGAGTTTATTAATGATAAATAAATGAAACCCTACTCACAGCGTTTCAGGATGTCCGGATTCGTCTGGAAATGTGTCCAGGGCGCGGATTTCGGTTGTCTTCTACCTTTGGACTTTTCCAGTTCACGAACCTGCTGCAACAGCAGTTTCACGCACCTCTGGGCTCTTGGACGAGCTCCATGGCGCCGTTATCGTGTGCTAGCTCACACCCAAGGTGCTCCTGGCCGGACCTGCTGCAAACAAGCAGCAACACCTTCACGTTTAGGTTGGAAGAGAAACCTCGGCTGGGTGCCTAAACGCAGCTAGGAGTTGCGGGTTCCTGTTAGAACCTCAAGGTCGGCCTCCAAGGTGATGAACCGGACTGTTGGCTGCGCCCCAAAGGCTTCCAGCTGCTGCCTTGCGCAGCTCTAGCTACTGGCCGGCCGTCCAAGCAGCTAGGGCGGCTGCTGCTGGCCGGGGCCGCAAGGGCTGGTCGGGGCTGCAGACTGGAGCTAGGAAGAAAGGAAGAGAAGAAGGAAGTAAGTCGGCCGCTGGATCGAAGCAGGAGCCCAAAATCTCCCTCTGGCTCCCCCTCTGCTGCGGCCGCTCAGCTTGGTCTGGGCACTGCCTTTCCCCATTCTATCGGGTGAAAAAGGGGAAGGGATAAGGAAGAAAGGAGGAAAAGGGCTATAAATCAAAATAATTGGAAAAATTGCAATATCGGCCCAAGAAAATTAGGAATGCTATAACTTTTTTCTCGATTGTCCGATTAAAGTAATTCTTCTTGCAAACTTTCAAGCACAAGGTCCTCTACACCCTCAAAGCATGAAATCATGCTAATTGGACTGTCTCACCTGATCAAAGCACTAAACGTATCAGTGAGTACTTAATTCAACTTAATTAACCTAACGATCAACATTGCTATTATCATCAACTTCCTCAGATGATTCAATCTCAACTATTGATTCACGATGTAGCTTATCTCGATTAACCATGCTGTTTAACAGAGTGCTTAGCACTAATCAAGATGCTTACTGATAAGCTTTGAAACGGGTCATAACACAACTGCTCTATACTTTAGGATTATCGATGTGATCGATTTTAGTTTGTCGCCTTTATTTATTGCATACGATGTAAATAAAATTGGCTTTATGCATGTCCAATCCTAAATCCACAAATCCCAATATACATATATTATATGTAATATGAATGCACTCGATACGCGTTACCCTTAAATGAGTTTTGTGGTGGATGTATAGTGTGGTTATGGCCAATAAACCCTATGTATGTGTGCTTGGTTGAATGTGGTTGCTTTCATCTCGGTCTGTGCACCGATTCTCTATCTCTTATTCCTGATTTGACTCGAGATAACTCAAGATTTCTTTCCTACCTTTGCTCCCCCCGAATGTAACTCGGGGTTTCCCAATTCAAATGTAAATAGGATAAAACTTTTATTTTCTATTATGTCAAAGAACGAAAGACAACCTGATGACAACTGAGACGATCGATTCAAGGCGTGAACCGATCAGTTGGCATTCTAGATGATCGATTTGTGGAGCGAGATGAGCGGGTGACGGCCATGAGGAGATGCACGATGACCAGACGAACTGATCGGTTGGAGGAGCCAATCAATCGGTTGGTGGTACCCAACCGACCGGCCTAATGGCAATCTGATCAATCATGGAGATGAGTTGATCAAACCTAGAAAGGAAAAACGTAGAGTTAATCTTGTACATGTTGCATATGATGTGGACCTAGATGACTGTGATTCCTTTTGGCTCGAGGAATCACATTAAGATGGCCATAATCATCACTTTTATCATTTCACATGTTTTTTGTGGGAGATAGCATGTATATGATACATACTATGTATTGTGGTGATTGGATATGTATATGTACCTATAAAACCAAATCCCTCATCTAAATATTAAGTCTTGTATGCTTTCCATTAGCGGCACACATGAAAAACTCGATCGACCAAGCATATGTTATTCCAAAGTGTGGTGCGCCGTCCATCTTGAGGAAGTGTGAAGGGTAGACATGTAGGATCTGCCAAAGCAGGATGCATGTTTACGTGTCGGCTTTTGGGTTAGACTTAATTGGTGATTCTTAGAGCGTATAAGCCCAAAGGCATGGGATGAATGGAAAGGAGTTACGCATGTCATCTACCCAAGAGTTTCATATGATGCAATTGGCATGATGGCCTACCTAAATAGTCAAGTTATGGGTGATCAACCAAAGCTGACTCATGACTTGATGAAATACGGATCTTGCTCACTAGAAGGTTGTACGCTGCAATCTTCTAAATTGATGGTGAGGGCTATCAATTTGAATAAAAATATTGGGAGCGATAATTAATTAAAGTCCTAATTATATTGTTAACTTTTCAAATCAATCAAATAAGTCAAAACTGAATTTTGGACTAAATTGCATATATTTCCTTTTGTAGTACAAATGGCAACAAACAACAATCACTTTTCATTGCGATCGGTCCTTGAAAAGGACAAGCTGAATGGGACTAACTTCCATGACTGGTTTAGGACATTGAGAATTGTTCTCACTCAAGAGTGAAAGCTCTATGTCCTGGATACTCCAGCTCTAGAGGAACCTGCTCTTACCACACCAAAGGCATAAAGGGATGCTTATAAAAAGCATTCTGAAGAAGCCATTGATGCAAAGTGTTTGATGTTGTGCTTCATGAACCACGAGTTGCAGAGACAACATGAGAACATGGGTGTCATTGAGATGATTCAGCATCTCAAGAACATTTATGAAGATCAAGCACGATAAGAGAGATATGATGTCTCCAGGGCACTGTTCAAGTGTGTCATGACAGAAGGAGATCCAGTTGGTCCTCACATGCTCAAGTTGATTGGGTATGTGGAGAACCTGACAAGAGTGGGATTTCCCCTGAGCCAAGAGTTGGATACTGACATGATACTGCAATCATTGACAGAATCCTACAGCCAGTTTGTGATGAACTACAACATGAACAACTTTGAAGCCATTGACAAAGTTGTTAGGCATGTTGAGGACAGCCGAGGCACAAATGAAGAAGGACAAGCCTAAATCTGTGATGATGATCAGCAATAAGAAAGGCAAGTCCAAGCGCAAGGGCAAGGGCAAGGCTAAGAAAGGTTCTGATGCTAGCCAGCATCCCAAGTCATCTTCAACTCTCAAAGCCAAGGGAGGCGTGACCAAGAGAGGCAATTGTCACCATTTTCAAAATCCAAGACATTGGAAAAGGAATTGTCCTCTCTATCTGGAAGAACTAAAGAAGAAGGAGGCGGCAGACGTCTCCACCTGAAGGTGTCATGAAACAAACTTGTTACATTTTTGAGGTATATGATACCAAGATATAAAGTGTAAAGCACCCAATAAATGGGGCAAGTGTTTCCGCCATAGATAGGAGTACTTTAGTTTATTTTCAGCCTTGAAGGCATGTAATAGAGTTATGAACTGCTATTTCATATTTGCCAATGGATAGAAACACCTTAATTTTTGCATATTGTATGACAATGATGGAAATTAATAAAGTTGATGTTTCAATCTTTGTGGCAATGCCTTGTTTATCTTGTGGTACTTGGTATGCATAAGATAAAATGATACCTAAAAGTTATTGATAACTCAAACAATCAAATTAGCATAAATCATGAGAAATTCATTTCTAGTTTCCATATGATGGATAAGTCTAGACTCTTTTTGGTTAAAGAACCAGTAAGAGACATGAATCTCTTGGACATGATCAATCTTCACTAGTTATAGTGGGAGATTGATTATCCTATTAGGTATAATACATGTGATGTATTTACATACCTATTGGACTTAATGCTAGTACTTCAAATGGTGTTTAGAGAAATACCAATATGAATATCTTGAAGTGTTCAAGAATATCATAGATGAAGTGCGAATTTGGTAAAGTGCTAATTCTTGATGAGATCAATGAATAAAATACTTGAACCAAGTGTTTGAGATCCTTACGAGTGATTATGATAGTGTATCATAGTGAACTCATGATTAAGGCATGGTGATGTCTAAATCAAAAGGAGTCATACTCTAAGGAGTTAGGGGATGATTATCAAATAACTAAGTTCTTCTTAAATAAAGAATACCCCACACTAATAGAGGACATTAAGAATCACAAGGAGTTGTGAGTTCTTATATCCTCGACAGATACACCTCTATTATCTATGTGATGAGTTGGTCATGTGATGAATCAACTATCTAGATGAATATGAGGAACCAGATTTTGAGTTATGGTTTATGACCATTACATCCTAAATGACTTCCATGTGAACCATAAGGTATGACCTTGATGGTAGCACCCATTGGGATGAAATCCATAAGTGCGAATGAGTCTTAAGAATTAAGACACATGGATAACATTTTGAGAAGGATGATGTTTGTTGATTGCAACTTAATGACTAAGAGATTTGGCATACGGATATTAAAACCACATTCCTATGAGGATTAAAACAAGGATGTGTATGTGACACAACCTATAAGGCTTATGAATCCATTAATGCAAATGAAGTCTATAAGTTACAATGGACTAATCAATGTGATTGATTAAGTACAAGCAACTCAGAGCTGGATCTTTACTTTGATGATATAGTCAAAGGGTTTGACTGATATGTCAAAGATAAAGAAGGGATCTGTGATTTAGTGGGAGCATATTCACATTCCACATGTTGATGTGAAATGGAAATGTTCTAGAATGGAAATCCAAAGTGGAAATTATCTTTATGGAAGATAGAGACATTTCTTATGTGATAGGAATTGATATCTATAGAGATAGTTTTCAAAAACTTCTTGACCTGAAAAGAGAAAGCATACATTGGCAATCTATATTGAAGGGTTCAGTGTGCACAGATTCAGTGGGAGAAAACTTATCCATGTTACATGGAGTTAGTATCCCAAGGCTGAGTGTCCAATTCTTATGAAGAATGGGAACACTAAGAATAGATATGGATCTATCATGTATGTAATCATACCATTATATTGCATGTATGGACATGGCAAGAATAAAAAAGCATTCATATTGTATGTAGGATATGACAATATGATATGATCATTCTGATAACTCGTATGTGGGACATGATGAGTGGATGTATGTCTAGTTCTAGTAAGGGTTACTGGAATACCATAAGAACTTGATAAGTACTTGAGAAGTAATAGTTCTATGGAAATAAGGAAGGGTTCACTATAAAGCGTTATATTGATGCGAACTTCTGAAAAGGACAAAAGATTAATCACAAAATATATATGGGATATATAAAAGTGAATGTTTGTTGATAAATGGAAACGTTCCATTAAAGTCATTTTAAAGGGAAAAGTCAAGTATCTGTGTGTTAGAAAACATTAGTAGATACTATATGGATCTAGAAGTTCATGAGATGAACTAATATATATTCCAATCTTTGATGACAAGTAAGGAGTACTTGGTCATGTAATGTGGCTAAAGATTAGCAAATGAATACTAGATCACATATTACGGCAACTCCATCTCATACGTGTGACGTACATCGAAGAGATGAGAGACATGCAGTTAATACCGACTTTGGCAAGGTGTTGCCATAACTCACTGTGTAAGCACTAGAGCATAGTAACATGTGGGACATGTTTGAAGATCACTATGAATATGATTCAAGGGTGATTGGATCGTAGTACAAGTGGGAGTTTGTTGGTATGTATGCCTTGAGAGCCAATCATGGGATGATTGGTGGGATACATTAAGATTGATTTGATAAGAATCAAAGGCAAGCTTCCAATTCTTTCTGGTTCAGTCATATGAGATAATGATAGAACAGATTGAATGTCTAGAGAATGACAGTACTCAATGACGTATGCTTTCAGGTTCAGGACCTGAATGATGAGATCATATGGATGCTAAGAGTTTGTACATTCTTATTATGTCCCTAGTCGGATGTCATTGTGGAAGGTAGATAGACAGCAATGACACACAAGACTAGATTGTGGTGTTAGTTGATGACAAAATATCATTAGTCATGATATGGATATATCAAACCAAACACATAGGTACTTGTTAGAGAACAAGTGTACCAGATAGACCCACCGTGAGCTTGACACATGGAACCATGACATGGTAGTCACAGTCAATTCTCACAGTGATGGTGGTGAGTGTGATTCTTTGACATGAAATCACTACACTCAACACATGTCATTGGGTACACTTTGACATCATCAAACACAGTCCTAAAACATGGGTTGTTATAAAGGTGATGATTTGGTGGCCTTGACACATGTGGCTTTTGAGGGATGAGTGATAGATATGGGATTTGTCCCTCCTGAGGAAGTTTGATATCCATGGCCACTTGATGAGTAGGATTGAGATAGGCGTGCGCACCCATGTGTGAATCAATATGTGATATTGATGCCATACATATCTCCTCCAGTCTACTCTGAGATCAAGAAAGTGAATGAATGTTGACAGGATGACTGTTCCATGCCTTGAGTTCATTCGGGATATCAGAGACAAAGGAATTATACATTCACTGTAACACCATTCATGGATCGTAGGATTGAAAGTTGTTCTCCAACTTTCTATTTCACTTGGGTAGCACTGATGTGCAACTAGGCACCGCTCTCTTATTGTGAAGTCATAAGTGTTATGGACTTTCACTACCAACGTGAAATGGGCCTGCAGGGTCACACACATAGGATTTAACCTGGAAGAGGAGTTTATCCACAAACAATGTTTAGATTGTTTAATAAATATGTTTAGTAGTTCAATTAAACACTCAATCGATTGATAGCTCAGTATCATAGTGTTCAAGGTGTTGGACCAATTGATTCGAGTATCAAATTGATTGAAACTACAATTGACTGATTCTACGCAGTCTGCACTCCCAACCAATCGGCTCATGAGATGAGCTGATCGGCTCAGGTTGGTGAACCGATCGGCTCATCTGATGAACCGATCGACTCAGGATAGGTTGAGATGACCGGTTCAAGGGTTGAACTGATCGTCTCAACTGGTCCAAATGAGCCAGTTTGGGTAAGTCAGGTTGGTGAGAAATTTCTTTTCGTTTCACTTGTCTGATTTAATTGGAACAAGGATTGGTATTTGGATCAATTCGAAACAAAAGAGGAAAAGTCAGTCGGGAACTGATTTGGTGAGTGAACCGACTGGTTCAGACTTGAAATGATCGACTCAACTACCCCAACCGACCGGTTCAGGTGTGAACCGATCGGATTAAGGGCCCAGGCGATCGGTTCAGGACTGAACCGATCGGTTCAGGACTGAACTGATCGGTTCAGGACTGAACCGATCAGTTCAACTGGCGCAGTTTGTCAGATTTTGTGGAAAACCTCGAACCCTTTTACTCCTACTTTAATCCCACATTGCCCGGGGTAGAGAACCCTATCCCATGACCCTCATATATATAGTGGTATTGGGGGCTTCTCAGGTACAACTCAGCGCACCAGTTGCTCTACAAAGTTGTCGTTCTCTCTGGTTGTGGTAACCAGAAGAGCCCGAGCAAGTGCTACCCGACAAGGGAGGCACAACAAGGGAAAGACAACTACAAAAAGGCGACTGGTGGCAGGAGAGTGTGTCGATGACTAGTATGCCGACAGGAGGTACGACTCCTTCCGGTGCCTTGTGGGACAAGGCGTTCGGAGTTCTAGGAAGTTCGTGTGGATGACTGCAGAGGCGGAAGACTTCTTCCGCTTGGGGGAAAGTTGTCAATCTCGACAGTCCTAGTGACCAGGAGCTGCACAGACACCGCCCAAGACCGGAGGTGAAGATCGTGCAAGCTGCGAGGTAACTTCACTGAGCAAGCCTCGGGAAAAGGTATATCTCTACAAACTATCCTTCCTACTATATAGACGTTGACACAATTCCTTTATTCTGGGTTTGGGGAGAAGAATTTTTTTGTTTTTTCTGCCTTCTCTATCTCCCCTAAAACCCAACAATGGAGGCAAACACATAAACACATGGCACCAAATCCAATCGCTAGGCTTAAAAGGCGGTTTGCTCATAGGCCTAAATAGCAGCTTCTTTAACATCACACACTCAAAAATTTGAAGGTACTCTATCACTCTTCACATCTCAAACACCACATACAATTTTAGTTGGATCATTACTGGAATTTATGGAGAGCCTAGCTCTAACAAATCTGACTACATCGCTAAGATCTGGCACATTATGGAAAAATTTCATGATAAACCATGTCTCATTGGTGGGGATCTCAACCTTATTACTCAATCATCAGATAGGCTTAACCCCACTTCATCAGTAGGAACTATGTATCCCACGGACTGTGCATTCCATCAACTCATCACACAACACCATCTGATAGATATCCTACCAAAAAATGCCCACTATACTTAGAATTGAAACCAAACTTGGGATAGGCTTGATCACTTCATATGTTCCACACAATGGGAAGATCACTTCCCGCACTCTTTTGTCACTGTTGCACATAGACCCATCTTTGATCACTTACCCATCATCATTGATATGAAACATGATAGATGGGGGCAAAAACCTTTTTTGTTTTGAAATATTCTAGATTTCTGACCCTACCTGTCTGGATCTCTACATGAGAAATTGGGTAGAGGTAGATTACCGCACTAAGGATGTTGGATACGACATCCATAACAACACAAAAAACATTAGGAGAAGCCTGAAAACATGGCAAAGGAAAAAGTTGGGAACCTCTCACATAAACTAGCCGATCTGGAATAAAAACACATTTTCGTTGACAATGACCTATCTGCAGACCCAACCCTCACCCTCACTATCAAAGATGAACTAGAATATGTCAAGTACTACTTGGACACCATCTGGAAAAAACACAAAAAAATCAAATGGGCAAATGAGGGCCATAAAAATACAAAATTCTTCCACAAAACTTGCAACAACAATGCACACAAAAACATCATTAATAGTCTGTGCATAAATGAAAGTATAACATCCAATAAGAATATGATCACTAGACACATTGTCCAACACTTCAATCATATCTTCAACACTGCACACAAGCCTATGATTCTTGAATCCATAAATTTGAGATATATTTGCAGCCGCACAATCCCAACACCTCAGCATATTATTAGTAACTTTACCCCAGAAGAACTTGATGAGGCAATTCACTCGCTTGAAAAAAAAAATCCCATGGACCTGATGGATTAAACACACAATTCTACCTGTCCAACTGGAATCACAACAAGGGAGACTTTATGCACCTCCTCAAAGCCATCCACCAAAACACCAATGTTCATAGTCTCACAAAAAACATTAATCAAACCAATATAGCTCTCATAAAAAGGTTACCCATCCTTATCAGATGACAAAGTTTAGACCAATTAGTCTCATCAACACCTCATATAAAATCATTGCAAAGGTCCTTGCCAATCACATCAAACCCCATCTAGAGAACATCATCACACATAATCAAAATGCTTTCCTAAAAAATCAAAGTATACACAATGCCTTCATCACGGTAAACAAAACATTACACCTTTGCCACTAAAAAAAATCTCCTATTCTGTAATGCCCCACGCCACAAAAGTGAGATCACTCAAAACAAAACCATAGAAGAGAGATCAAACAAACAAAATACGGGAAAATATTGAAAATTAAAACTATTTTCATAAAACTGTCAAACAGCAAAAACTTTTACATACGAGTCCTTTCATGCCTCAAAGCACTCACCAAGTATGCCACCGACCTATTATATGAAAACATATTCCAGAACATATATACATAACAACTATGCATAAGAGAGGCATACAAGCCAACCACATATCACAAGCACGTCTACAAAACATTCCCAAACACCCGAGTGTACGGGGATGACTCTAGGAATCTAACAACAAGAGACATCCAACATCACTTTCAACCTTGTCAGCTATAATCTTTCCCGCTGCTCCTCAACCTCCACTACAAGACCTCTACCTCCTTGTACACGTCCACCTAAAAAGGATGTGGGAAACCCACATGGAGAGATTCCAAATCTCATCCGCAGATATAACTCTACACCAACTCTATTATTATCATAGATAAGTGATTAAAGTAGTAGTAAAGATTATAATTATGACATGCAAGTAATCATTATTAACTGAATAAGCAATTACTATTGAATTGTGAAACATCTTAACATTATAAGCGAAATATGAAGAACATGTATATTTTATGCCAACACTTTGGTATAAAAGCAAGAAAGGCCTCATCCAATGTTTTTGTATTTGATCCTATACAAGTATACTACATGACTGATTATGTATTTTATTATGCCCTGAGGATTTAAGTCATACCATCCAAATCCAACCAGCCACTGCTAAGTCAAAATCAGTTCCATACAAGGTCAATGGAAGAGCCGGAATCCATGACCTTCCCATGCCTCTTGGTCAGCACAAGAGAAAACACTATAGAGACATATCAGTCAATGCAATAATGACATATAGTCAAGCTCAGGGATTGGCTCATGCATGGCCATCCACATATATAATCATATCTAACCCACCTTGGTACTGGTACAACACTAGAAGAACATGCTCACACATGACCTTTCTAACCTGAAGGAGTAGCTCACACATGGCCCTCCACATCACCATGAGATCGACTCATGCATGGTCGTCTCACTCAACCCATAATTAAGGATGCAAGGAAATACTCGACTTGCACCCCGCATATTAAAAACTATGCGCTCTGAGTTAAACTCATTTCACCATCCATTAGATGCTGACACTGAATGGATCTATGGCATGGGCAAGCTACAATATTATGTTCAACTTGATCAGTTTGATCATTTAAGTGTCCTTTAGTATTAATCAAGTTTACAAATATAAACTTTTAACAAGTTTTACAAAATAAAGGAATAATACATCACTAAAAGGTAATTGAGCATATAAGGTGTAATCTCATCACATTATCACTTGATACTTGTCATTCACCATAAATCTCATCACACAGACCACATACTTTTGGGCTAATATCCCCTCATCTCATTATTGAGGAAATTATCATCTCATATAAGACAATAGGCCATCACTAGGTCATAAGACCATTTATCTCCTATTTCAATGATACCAACATCTCACATGCCTCATAAGGCCCATTGAACATATTATAAACACCATAGCTCATACCTAGATATGATTATCAATTGGTGTTACTTGCACGGTTAGAGATTTATAACGAGAATGATAATACATCATCATTACTATCATTTCATCAAGATTCATGTCATTTCTATTACATCATTAGGGTTAGGTTCTCTTTACCCGATTAGGGTTTACAAGGTTGGATCAACAACCAACATCAAAACATCACTTCCTTCATCACTAAAAGATATGTTATAATAGTAAAGGTTATAGAAAACAACACTCCTTTATCATCCACACAGCCACCCCATAGGGTATCACATCACATCATGTAACCCTATTATCAACATGATGTAACATAACCACCATCACAAGGTATCAGTTTAGACCATCATATGGTGTATCGTTTTAGACCATCTTGGTGTATTGGTTGATACTTGCCATAGGGTGTCAACTTATCACCATCATAACATGTCGACTACCACCATGCAAGGCATAATGGATAACCTCACTAATGGTGTATCACTTGGGCACTCATGGTGTCGAGTTAACCTCACAAGAGGTGTATCAGTTTAGCCCTTGTTGAGAGTGTGATGGTAAACACCACCTAAATGTGTGATGGGAAACACCACCCTAAGGTGTGATGGCCAACACCACCTAAAGGTGTCGGGCAATCAAAGCATGTCAGGAAATCCTAGGTATATTGGTTGTTCGGGGTTAGGGCTTCATTTAGGCGTTACAGTTCATGGTGTATCGGACAACCCTTCACTAAGGTGTGTCAGGCTCTACTCAACCAGGGCCTCATGCTTTAGCCCTCAAAGTAGGCCAACTCACATAAGGTACCCCCATGGTCATGATGAGCTAACTCCCTTGAAGCATATCAGTTATGCATCACATATACATTTAGGCACTTCTAGGTCATGATGGGCTAGTTCCATCAAGATCTATCAATTTAGCAACCCTTAAGCCATGACAGTTTAGCCTCCTGAACACATGTCGATCTAAGCATCTCCAAGTCATGATGACCTACCACATGGTGTGTCAGTTTGTTGCACTACAAGTCACGATGACCTATCCTCAACATAGTGCAAGTGTGTGTGGACATATCATTTACAACCTTAGAAAGGTCGACCACTAGTCCATCTACTGACATGGCAAGAAGGTGCAAGATGTAGATAGCAAACCAAACAAGATTCCAACATAAAAAAAGTTCTAAAACCACTAACAACTACTAGCATACAAGAGATGAACAATCTAAATATGAAGAACAACATAAACATATGAAGAGTGAAAATAACAAAGGAGGTTAAGAGTTAGATGACCCGCCTCAAAGGTCACCTCCAAGATCCAAGCTCCAAGGTCAAGCTCCAAGCTCATGAGCTCAAGGTTGAAGATGATTCACCAACTTGATGACCACTATACATCCAAGAAGAAGATGATACCAAGGTTAAGATGGTTTAAGATGAAAAGGAGGTATCCAAGATCCATGACCAAGAAGAAGAAGAAGAAGAAGAAGAAGAAGAAGAAGAAGAAGAAGAAGAAAAGAGAGTTAGGAAACATGGCTTACCAAGGTAGAACATGAAGGATGATCCAAGAACTCCACAAATTGGGACTCATACTCCAAGCTCCAAGAGAGACTCTCTTGCTCCTTGAGCTTCTCAAGGTCATCCAACAAGAAGGAGAGGAAGCAAATATGGCCAAAAGGATCCTCTTTCATGGGGAGAAATAAGATTATATACTAGGGGTATGAGAGAGGGATCATGGAAGAGGAGTCATCACCTTAGAAGCTTAGGTGTCACTTGTCCATGAGAAAGGAGCCACATGCAACATCATGTAAGACATGGTGATAAGGTGTAGGATAGGTCTCTCCTTCTAGGTCTCCTATCAAGGTCTTTCCCAATACCATATCTCCACATACCCATAAACTGATAGGGCACAACCCTACACACTCACGAACTGATAGGGAACAACCCTACACACTCACAAATCGATAAGGCACAACCCTACACACTCACAAACTGATACGGCACAACCCTACACACTCACAAACCAATAGGGCACAACCCTACACTATCACAAATCAATACACAACCTCTCCAGGGCTCTCTATCCCGAGACAACACATCTAGGTGCAAGGTACACCTCGCTCATGTGTTCCATACATCACTAAGGATGTTACCACACAACCAAGGCCCAAACAAGGTGCCCATCTCTCTCTCTCTCTATCTCTCTCTCTTATAGATGATGCCAAGAGAAAGAAGGAACACCCTAGAGGTGGAAAAATTGCACATCAACCCCTACTTTGGGTGAATTACAACTTGCACCAAAACCTCACCATAAAACACAAGTATCATCCAAACAAGCTCAAACAAGAAACTTAAGCTTTCAACACACCCTAATTACATCTCAGATGATTACAACAAGGTTCTAAAAAACATACTTAGGCAAAACGAACAAGGTTATCCCAAAATATGGGTCAGGGTCCTTACAAGCCATAAACCCCTAATAGGGATTTCTCCCCGTAATCCTAAGAGAAAAGGGAGGATTACTTCCTCCTCATCTCTTCTTCAAGCTCCCTTGTGGCTTCCTCAACACAACGATGATGCCAAAGAACTTTCACAAGCACAAGGTCCTTCCTCTTCAACTTCTTCACTCTATGGTCACGGAACAACACTGGACCTTCCACATAGGTCATATCCTCATCAAGCTCTACCTCTACGGGATGCATTACTATCTCTGTATCTGGATGGCACTTCCTCAACATACTCACATGAAACACTGTATGCAACTTGTGCAACTCAGGTGGCAACTCCAACCTGTAGGCCACCTTCCCAACACGTGCCACCACTGGGTAAGGTCCCATAAACTTGGGAGCCAACTTACCCTTCTTCCCAAACCTCAGGACACCTTTCCAAGGAGAGACTTTCAAATATACCTTGTCTCCCACTTGGAACTCCAAGGATCTATGATGGTTATCTGCATATGACTTCTGTCTATCCTGTGCTACCTTCAACTATTTTTGAATTACTTTGATCTTTTCTATCATCTGCTGCACAAGATTAGGACCAAGAAGCTGATACTCACCTATCTTGTACCAACACAATAGAGATCTATAATGCATCCCATATAACACCTCATAAGGTGCCATATCAATTCTACTCTGATAGCTGTTGTTGTATGCAAACTCTATCAAATTGAGATATATGTCCCAACTTCCTAAAAATTGAAGAACACGAGCTCTCAACAGATCCTCCAAGGATTGAATGGTCCTCTCAGATTGACCATCTATCTTTGGGTGGAAAGCAGTTTATAGTTTAACTACATACCCAAAGTTGTGTGTGGTCATTCCCAAAAATGACTTGTGAACTAGGGACCTGTATATGACATGATAGTTGTTGGAACACCTTGCAAACACACTATCTCATCCACATAGATCTAGGCAAGCTTCTCTGCTGTGAACGTCATCTTCATAGCAAGAAAATGCATTGACTTGGTGAATCTGTCAACGATCACCCAGATGGAATCATGACCTTTGGTTGTCTAAGGTAGACCAACCACAAAGTTGATAGTCACATGATCCCACTTCCATTGTGGTATAGGCAACTGTTGATACGTTCCTATAGGCTTTTGATACTCATCTTTAACCTACTGACATACAACACATCTCACAATGTAGTCGACCACATCCTTCTTCAAGCTTGGCCACTAATACATATCCTTCAGATTATGATACATCCAGTGCTACTTGGGTGCATAGCATACATGGATGAGTGATCCTCTTCCAACACCATCTTACTTAGACCATTAGCATCAGGAACCACTATTATGTCATGGTAATAAACTGTCCCATCATCTGACTTAGGGAAGCCATCACACTTGTCACTGCTGAACTCTAATCTAATCTACTATATCAGATTGTCAGTCTATTGTGCCTCTTTGATCTATTGTCTCATCATGGGCTTCACCTATAAATGTTCCAACATACCTGCTAGTAAGGAAACTTTTAACTTAACATTCATTTTTCACAATGAGACCAACATGTTTCGCTTGTGGCACATCAAAGAACTCAAATGGGCTCTATCCATAGGCGAAGATGAAGACTTCCTACTCAATGCATCTACCACTACATTCTCCTTCCCCGAATGATAATCTATCGTTCAGTCATAGTCTTTGATTAACTCCATCCAACAACATTGTCTCATATTCAACTCCTATTGTGAAATGATGTACTTTAGGTTCTTGTGATCCGTGAAGATCTGACACTTTTCTCCATACAAATAGTGTCTCAAAATCTTCAAAACATGAACTACCACAACTAACTCCAGATCGTGGGTCGGGTAATTCTCCTCATGTTTCTTAAGCTATTGGAAAGAAAAAGAAACAACTTGCTTGTCCTACATCATCACACAACCCAAACCATTCCTAGATGCATCACAGAAGATATGTATCCTTTTCCTTGCCCAGGAAAGAACTCAACTGGCGCACTTGTCAACTTCACCTTCAACGTCTAAAAGCACATTGACATTTGTCATCCTAGATGAATGGTATGCCCTTCCTCATTAACTTTGTTAAGGGTAAAGCGACATCACTGAAGTCCTTGATTAACCTCCTATAATAGCCTACCAATCCTTGAAAGCTACACACTTCTATTACTGTCTTAGGCTTCTACCACTGTATCACATACTCCACTTTCTTAGGATCCACACACATTCCCTTGATAGATATGACATGCCCCAAGAAAGCTACCTACTTCAACTAGAACTTGCACTTGCTAAACTTAGCATAAAGCTGGTGATGTCTCAACATGGTCAACGCTAGACGAATGTGTTGTTCATGTTGTTGAATGTCATGACTATATATCAAGATGTCATCTATGAAGACCACCACAAAACTAATCACGAAATGGCCAACACACTATGTTCATCAAATCCATGAATGTTGTTGGTGCATTGGTCCGCCCAAACGACATAACCACAAACTCATAGTGACCATGCCTCAACCTAAAGCTGACTTAGGTATGTCATCCTCCTTGATCCTCAAATGGTGATATCCTAACCTTAGATCTATCTTCAAGAACACTACCTCACCACACAACTGGTCAAATAGGTCATCTATCCTTAGTAAGGGATACTTATTCTTTATGGTCACCTTGTTCAGTTGTCTGTAGTATATGCACAGCCTCATAGACCCATCCTTCTTTTTCATGAACAACATTGGAGCACCCCATGGTGACGTACTCGTCCTGATGAAACCTTTATCAAGCAGTTCTTGCAACTGTCTTTTCAACTCTGCCAACTCTATCGAAACAATCATTTTTGGTGTCTGAGCTATCAGTTGCGTGTTGGGAACCAGATTGATCTCAAAATTGATCTCTTGGGGGTAGGGGAACACCTGGAAACTCTTTAGGAAACATGTCCTCAAACTATATGACAACTAGCACCTCCTAAATACTAGGACTCCTCACCTCAGTATCTATCACATGTGCCAAGAATGCATCAAAACCCTATCTCAAAAGTGTGCTTGCCACCATAGCTGATACTAGACATGTCAAAAGAATCTTCATGTCTCCTTGGAAGATCCACGTCTCACCACCATCTATAAACATCACCTGCTTGAAACTACAATCCAAGACCACTCTATACTTCTCCAAGGTATCAATTCCACGGATTACATCAAATCCATGCATATCAAGTGGTATGAGATCTACTTGAATGATGTTCCCTGAAAAGATAGGAAGGACACACCTCCTACAACACTGAAGAACCGACTAATAGCGTTTCTAACAACAATCTATTCTTTTTATGACTAACAGGAAAAATACAACTGCTAAGAACTCACGAGCGATAAAAGAATGCATTGCACCTGGGTCAACAAAAATAGATACAAAGCAAGAAGAAGACAAATTAGAATGAAATAACTCTATCTAACCTTTCATCACTCGTAGGTTAACCACCACTTCCGGATGACTCATGGCATAGAATTGATCCATTGCCTGTTGTCTCCCCCATCCTCTACTCCCCTGTGCAGATGATCCCACCTATGATGCTTGACCACATCCTCATCCTTCTGCACTGCTGTTATACTGCCTCTACGAGCCCTAGTAGCTCTGCCTCAGTTGCTAGGTTACTTCATAATCTTTCACAAGGCAAAACGATTTAGTATGCCCAACTTGTCTGCACTTATACCACATCCCATTATGATACCAAGGCCTAGGTGGTACTATCACATACACTAATGCATCACTCTGGGATCCTATAGGAAGAAATCTACAACCTCTACCTTTACTAGGTAACCACTGTGTCGAAGCACTGAACTGCTGTGATGCTAGTGGTGTAGAAAACCTTTGCTTCTTAAACCCTCTCAAAGATTATCCTTGGGACTACCCATGCCTCTTTTTGGCACTCGTCTCCCACTTCTCTTTCACAAACTGCTCTATCCTCCAGACAAACTCCACAAATGTGACAAACCTTTCCCAGTTCTCCAAAGCATTTGCTGGGGTAGACAACTCAACATTTAACCCCTTCTCAAAATGACCAATCTGCTCGTACTTCATAGCAGTCATGTGAGGAAAGAACCTCAACAGCTCCATAAACCTTGCTTCATACTCATTGATCGTCACGGATCCCTGTCTAATCCTCTCAAATTGAATGATCTTCTCATCAAGGTATGTCTGAGGAAAGTACCGACTAATGAACTCACGTCAAAACTCCTCCCATCCTATCACAACACCTGACCTCTTCTGCTCCTCTATGTCCCACCAGTGGCCAACACTCCCTTTCAGAAGGTACACTGCATGCTTCACCTTATCCTCTTCAGGGATACTAAGGATCTTAAAGGCTTTCTCAAGCTCAGTAAGCCACATATATGCATCCATTGGATCAACCTTCCCATCATACTCCACCACCCCAACACAACAAAGCCGCTCACAAGTGTTCCTAGTACTCAAAGATTCAATATGGGGAACTTGTGCCCTAGGTTGAGGTGCAGACATCCTGTCCTCCATATGAGTCATATAGCCATAAACTTCCCAAAAAGAGAATGAAAGGTAGGATTTTCAATCATGGATGGGTCAAACTGGGGGACTTCAGGCACCCGATCTTCTCGTGCCTAGTTCCTTGCACCACCACCTAGTACAACAACACTACTCTTGGCAACATGCTCTTTGTGTTCTCCAGAAATCTTTAAGCTTTCTCTTCTTCTACATAAGTAGAAGCCACTATAAGAAAGACTAGAGGACACTTGTACAGACACAACCCTAGTCCTAGGTCTCTATAGACTCAAAGAGTCTAAAGCCCTAATACCAACCTGATTGTGACGCCCCACGCCACAAAAGTGAGATTACTCAAAACAAAACCACGGAGAGAGATCCAAAAAATAGATTACTAGATATAATAAAAATTAAAACCATTTTCATAAAACTATCAAACAACAAAAACTTTATATACAAGTCCTTTCATGCCTCAAATCACTTACTAAGTATGCCACCAACCTATTATAAGGAAACTTGTTCTAGAAAATATATACATATATCCATCACAACTATGCACAAAAGAAGCATACAAGCCAACCACATATCACAAGAACATCTACAAAACATTCCCAAAGACCCAAGTTTATAGGGATGACTCTAGGACTCTAACAATAAGAGACATCCAACATCACTTTCAACCTTATTAACTACTGTCTTTCTTGCTGCTCCTCAACCACCACAACATGATCTCTACCTCGTCATGCACATCCACCTAAAAGGATGTGGGAAACCCATGGTTTGATATTCCGAATCTCAGTGGGAGATATAACTCTCCACCAACTCTATTATAACCACAAAATGAGATGATTAAAGCAACATTAAAGATTATAATTATGACAGGAAGGTAATCATTATTAACAGAATCAACAATTACTATTGAATTGTGAAACATCTTAACATTAAAAATGAAATATGAAGAACATGTATATTTTCTACCAACACTTTGGTACAAAAGAAAGCAAGTCCTCATCCAAAGTTTCCATATTTGATCTAATACAATTATACTACATGGCTATTTATGTATTTTATTATGCCCTTAGGATTTGAGTCTTACCACCCAAATCCAACTGAACACTGCTAAGTCAAAATCAGTGTAATACAAGGTCAATGGAAGAGCCAAAATTCACGACCTTCCCACGCCTTTTGGTTAGCACAAGAAAAAACACCACAAAGACATATCAGTCAATGCAACAATGACATATAGTCAATCTCAGGGATTAGCTCACGCATGGCCATCCACATATATAATCATACCTAGCCCACCTTGGTACATGTACGATGCTAGAAGAACATGCTCATACATGGCCATTCTAACCAGAAGGAGTAGCTCACACATGGCCCTCCATATCACCATGAGATTGACTCACGCATGGTCATCTCACACAACCCGTAATTAAGGATGCAAGGAAATACTCAATTTGCACCCCGCATATTCAAAAATATGCTCTCTGAGTTAAACTCATTTCACCATCCAGTAGATGTTGACACTGAATGGATCTATGGCACATGGCAAGCTACACGATTAGGTTCCACTTGATTATTTAGGTCATTTAAATGTCCTTTAAAATCAATCAAGTTACAACGTATAAACTTTAAACAAGTTCTACAAAATAAAGGCATAATACATCACCGGAAGATAATTGAGCATATAACATGTAATCTCATCACATTATCACTTGACGCTTGTCATTCACCATAAATCTCATCACAAGGACCACATACTTTTGGGGTAGCAACCCCTCATCTCATTACTGAGGAAATTATCATCTCATATAAGGCAATAACCCATCACTAGGTCATAAGACCGTTTACCTCCTCTTTCAATGATACATACATCTCACATGACTCATAAGGCCCATTCAACATATTATAAACACCATAGCTCATGCCTGGCTATGCTTATCAAATGGTGTTACCTGCATGGTTAGAGATTTGTAACGAGAAGGATAATATGTCATCATTACTACCATTTCATCATGATTCATGTCATTCATATTACATCATTAGGGTTAGGGTTCTCTTTACCCGATTAGGGTTTACAAGTTAGGATCAACAACCAACCTCAAAACATCACATCCTTCATTACTAAATGATATTTTATAAGAGTAAAGGTTATAGAAAACAACACTCCTTTATCATCCACACAACCACCCCATAGGGTATCACATCACATCATGTAACCCTATTATCAACATGATGTAACATAACCACCATAACAAGGTATCAGTTTAGACCATCATATGGTGTATCAATTTTGACCATCTAGGTGTATCAGTTGACACTTGCCATAGGGTGTCGACTTGTCACCATCATAGAATGTTGACTACCACCATGCAAGGCATAAGGGATAACCTCACTAATGGTGTATTGGTTGGGCACTCATGGTGTCGAGTTAACCTCACAAGAGGTTTATCAGTTTAGCCCTTCTTAAGAGTGTGACGGTCAAGACCACCTAAAGGTGTGATTGGAAACACCACCCTATGGTGTGACTGCCAGCACCACCTAAAGGTGTCGGACAATCCAAAGCATGTTGGGAAACTCTAGGTATATCAGTTGTTAGTGTTGACTCAAGGTCATTTAGGTCAATGTTGACTCATGTCTAAATTGACTAAACCTGTGTTTTGATGATGACTAACCATTCCACATATTGGTGTCTAATGTCTCTACTTGAGTGATTTCAGATTATGTATAGACACACTCCAAATGCCCTAACTTGCGCATATCAAATTGGAGAAAAGACAAGTCAAAGTCAATACAAGTGCACATTTTTGTAATATGATGTAAATCCATTAGAATCATGTTGTAAATCACTTGTAATGATTGTATGACTTGTAATTAAGCTTAGAAAAAATCAGGAGCACTTAGATCAAATGTTTAAGCACTCAAAAGCCATTTTCTAAAATTCACTTCAGGTTGTTCATCGGTCGAGTTCTGTGAGTTACAAACTCGACCGATCCTGATTGGATCTTGAAAATGACTTTTGATCGGTCGAGTTTACACTACATAGAACTCGACCGATGGAGTACTAGACCAATTTGATTTTCATTGGTCGATCAAGTTTCCCTAGGACAAACTTGACCGATGGTCTGAATATCAGCTTTGTCTTTTACTCTATCGGTCGAGTTACCCTTATAGAAACCCGACCGATTGCACTGTACGAAAAAGTGCAGAAAAGTGCTTCTAGTCGTTGTGGAGTTGCAACAAGTGAAACTATGTTCGTTTCAAGCCACAAAATGGCTAGTTTTTGTTCTCAAGTGTTCCCAAAGGCTAAGAGGCATCCCCAGCTATAAATAGGATCCCTTGGGCTTCATTCCAAGGTTGAGCATTCAATGCAAACTCTATGTGAGGTTCCTATTCTATAGTTGAGTGCTTCCTACAACCTCCTCTCTCTCTCTATAAGCTTAATCACTTGCTACATACATTAGAGTGAGTAGGAAATCTATAAGAGGGCTAGTCCTACATGTATATCTTGTGAGGCTCTCACTTCCACCACCTAACCATCTCTCATTTCAACAATGAAGATGAAGGTTCTCTCTCTTATCTAAGAGAGGTGAATAAGAACAAGGGAAGGCATCCCTTGGTGAAGATCAAGGATGAAGATTTGGAGATAGAGTGGGTAAGCCCTTGGTGAAGGAAGAAGACTCCTTGCTCAAGTGGGTAAGTCTTTGGTGGAAGCTTGTCTGAGTGAAGGTGAAGTCAAAGGTGGAAGATCCAAGAAGAGTGGGTAATTCCTACAAGGCTGAAGACTTGTGTAAGAGTAGGTAAGTCCTTGGAAGAAGGCAGAAGACTCCTTGCAAAGTGGGTAAGTCCTTGGTAAGGTTGAAGACTCTTTGTATTGGATAGGTAAGCCCTTTGTTTGGTCATGTATTGTAAGTCTTATGAATTAATATAAGAATGCAATGGTTAGGAAATCCTACAGGTTGACCTCTCTAGGTAAGTGGACTGACATACTTCTAGTTTGAAGTGTGGAACCACTCTAAATAGCTTGTCTACTTGTGTTTGCTCAATCTCTCTCATCCTTGCTATGCATGTTTTAGTTGCACACAAATTTCCTATTTAGCAACCTTATCTTGTGATATATCTTGAAGGTCTAATGAATTTTGTTTAAGTGCATTCAGCTCTATTCACCCCCCTCTAGAGCACGTAATCACCCATCTAGGATCCAACAATTGGTATCAGAGTGGGTTTCTCCAAGCATACTTCAACAATTAGGATAAGATGGGTGACTACCAAGGAGGGAGATACTTGACCAACCTACCAATCTTTGATGGGAGAAATTTCCTCTATTGGAGAAGAAGGCTTCAATTCTACATCCAAGGATCAAGTCTTGAGATGTGGCAAATGGTGAACAACCCATACATGATACTAAAGACAAAGATTGAAGAATGGGATTAAGCTACCTTGAAGAAAGCAACCTTGAATGCTAGATCCATGCACATCTTCTATGCCTCCATGACCCCCACCGAGTTCAACCGGATTTCTTCATGTGAAACAGCCTATGAGGTATGGAGAAAGCTTTGCATCAGTTATGAAGGGACGAATCAAGTGAAGGAAAGCAAAGTCTACATGCTCAAAGGGCTGCTTGAGAACTTCAAGATGGGAAAGGAGGAGAGGATAGCCAGCATGTACTCAAGGATCAACACCATTGTGAATGGTCTTGCTGTTCTTGGACATCCCATGTCTAGTGGAGAGATCAACTCAAAGATCCTTAGAACTCTTCCCAAGAAGTGGGAACCCAAGGTGGCTTCTATTGAAGAAGCAAGGTCTCTTAGGGATATTCCTATTGAAGAGCTCATTGGAAATCTACAAGCACATGTAGCCACACTTGACAAGAGGGAGGAAGTAGAAAGACAAGAGAAGTAAGAGCTAAAGAGAATGAAGAAGGCTGAAATGAAGGCTCAAATTGAAGCTATCATGGAACAAGTCTCTCCATCCTCTCAAGCTAAAGAAGATGCCATGTACTCCAAGGGTAAACTCTACAAAGGCAAGTCCTCCTCCATCCGGTGCTTCACATGTGGAAAGAAGGGTCACTACAAGGAAGATTGTCCACAAGGCAAAAAGACCCATCTTCATAAGAAGAAGGAGAAATGGCACTCAAGCTCAAGTGGCTCCTCCAACTCAAGCTCAAGTGAAGATTCAAGTGAAGGATCAAGCTCAAGCTCTTGTGATGAAGGAGAATTCCATTTTGCTCTTATAGCATCAACAAGTAAGGACTCAAGTGAGGTAAATGTAAACTCTTTAGAAAAAGAATCTTTGATTGCTATTATTCATGATACTTGTGCATCTCTTAAGTCTTCTAAAAAGAAAAGGAAAAAGAAAAAGCTTGCTAGAATTGTTGATAATTTGCATGTAGAACTAGATGATCTTGAACATGCTAATTCTTGCTTACTTGATGACAAAAATGCTTGTCTTAACAAAGTAGACTCTCTTAAACTTGAAAATGCTAGTTTGCTTGATAAGATTAGATTTCTAGAAGCCCAACCTCTCATGCCTAGCTCTAATGAAGAGCATACTTTAATTGTTGATTCTCTCATGCATGATATTGATGTTCTTAAATCTGAAAACAAGGTCAAAGATTTTGTTTTACAAAAATTAGAAACAAAAAATGCCTCCTTGCTTGCTAAAATCAATGTGCATGAATCTTGTTCTAGTTCTACTAATAGAGAGAATGATGTTGCTGCTCTTCATATTGATAGTGATTCTTATTTAACTAAAGATCTTTGCTTAGAAAATGATCTTATTCATGCTAGAGATAATATCAATCATTTATCTTCTACTATTGCTTCTCTTAAGCATGATAATGATAGTTTGAGATCTTCTTTGCATAGATTCTTGGTTGGTAAAAAGAATCTTAATGACATCCTACACCATACTACCAAACAAATTGGTAGACATGGTTTAGGGTATGATAGTAGTCAAAGGAACAACAAAGGTAAAGGACCTCCAATATTCCATGGAGAATCCTCTAGTTCCAAGACTATGGGCACATGAAACTATTGCAATGATATTGATCCTTATTCTACTTGTTGTCCTTTTAGGAAAGCACACAAGAGCAATAGGACTTGGGTTGCTAAACTAACCCCTCCAGACCCAAAAATTTGATTGGGGACTATTTCATCTTTCTTCTTGTAGGTACTTGCAAATGGATTGACTTGAGCCATTGAATTGCAAATTGGCTTCTCAATCCACATGAAAGAAGAAAGGTGAGATGTGTAGAGGGTGACAGTAAGTGGAAAAAAGGAATGGTAAGCACAAAGGTAATGTTTCTCTTGCTTATAACCTATCCTAACCTATTTTTTTCAAGTTAGTGTGCACTATACATATGGTTTTTGAGTCAAAAGTGGTATTTTGTGTTTCTCTTCACACTCTTTCTCAAAAACTATTTCTAATTCTTTTATAGTTTATTACTAACTTGCTTAGACATGTTTGGATATGGTTTGTATTTTTAGCATGCCTTTAAATATGTTTTTATGAAATATGTGTGTTTTTTGATAGCTGCTCTGTCGGTCGAGTTTGCCCTATTTGAAACTCGACCGATAGGCACCTATGGGTGTTTCCAATAGCTGTCATCGGTCGAGTTGTCAATGCACAGAACTCGACCGATAACACTGTGCACAGAATATACATTTGGCTAATTGAATGAGAATTTCCCTCTCAACTAGATTTTCTCAACCAATAGCCTTATTCTTTGGCACTCTCATTTGGTACCTTTATATATGCATATTTCCATGTTTTAAATTGCCTATATTTCTTACAACTCTATCTCTCTAATTGCTCTAAATTGGTATATCTTTTTCTTCCAATTACTTGCTTTGAGTTGTCTTGCAGGTTTTGATGATGATCAATTTGGATCTCTTGGTTGTGCCTTAAATTGGTTCCGTTGTGCTCTAACTTGCTACATCTATCTAAGTGTATATCTTGTGTTGATACAACCTTGAGGTTCTTAGTGGTAATCATATTATGGTAAGGATGCATATCTAGTGAGTTATATCCCTTCATGCTTCTAAAATTGCATATCTATTTGTTTGGATATATCTCTACATCTACTCATATCCATGCTTTATCTTGTGTATCTTTTGGTATCTCTTGCTATGACCTAGAACCTACTAGTAGTCCTAACTTGTGATATCATCTACTAGTAGTTCATATACATGTAGTTCTGACCTTGTTTATAATTGGCATCTTTGCTCATCTATATGCTATGCTTGTATCTTGTCTCATACATGCTCAAGCTTGTTCCTTAAATTGCATATCTACTATCTTGAGTTGCTTGCATAACATTGTGATGTAGGGCACAAAGAGCTACATTATATGTAGAAATTGGAGTATTTTTGTATTTTATGCAAATTTTTCTCCAGTTTCAGTTTTTGGTGCAAGACTAGTGTTTTTCATGTAGAAATGACCTTTTGAGCAAGGCTCATCACTTTGCCATGAGACCTGATACTTTTTGGGCAAATTCTGTCATCTTGAGGGTCAAAATTACATTTTATTATTTTTCTACAGCTCTTTATCTTGCATTTTTGGGTTTTTCAAGTATATGCTTTAACTTGCTTTTCTTTCTATGCTTGGACAAGCCCCTATCTGTGCTCTTCTACTCTCCTTATATATATTTGTGTTATATCCTTTCTCTTTAACAAGTGATGTTTCTTATTTCTTCATACCCCCACTTTTTGAAATGACAAAGGGGGAGAAAGGTATGTCTTTCTTACATGAAGAGGATAAGTATGTCCATGAAAAGGGGAGAAGGTAAATGGGAGAAGATATATATGTGTAGAATATATATGAGTAGAAGACATAGTATTCTATAAATGTTATGAAAGCTAACCATGCAGGAGAAATAGCATCAATTGAGGGGGAGTATGAGAACTCCATGCACATCAATTGAGGGCGAGCATATGAACTCAATTCTATTGAAACCCCTAGGTTTCTCTAAAGGTATGACTTTACTTAAATGCTTTCAATACATTTATGGAATGGTTTGTCATCTTCAAAAAGGGGGAGAATGTTGACTCAAGGTCAATTAGGTCAATGTTGACTCACGTCTAAATTGACTAAACCCATGTTTTGATGATGACTAACCATTCCACATATTGGTTTCTAATGTCTCTACTTGAGTGATTTCAGATTAGGTATAGACACACTCCAAATGCCCTCACTTGTGCATATCAAATTGGAGAAAAGACAAGTCAAAGTCAATACAAGTGCATGTTTTTGTAATATGATGTAAATCCATTAGAATCATGTTGTAAATCACTTGTAATGATTGTATGACTTGTAATTAAGCTTAGAAAAAATCAGGAGCACTTAGATCGAATGTTTAAGCACTCAAAAGCCATTTTCCAAAATTCACTTCAGGCTGTTCATCGGTCGAGTTCTGTGAGTTGCAAACTCGACCGATCTTGATTGGATCTTGAAAATGACTTTTGATCAGTCGAATTTACACTACACAGAACTCGACTGATGGAGTACCATACCAATTTGATTTTCATTGGTCGGTCGAGTTTTCCCAGGACTAACTTGACCGATGGTCTGAATATCAGCTTTATCTTTTACTCTATCGGTCGAGTTACCCTTATAGAAACTCGATCGATTGCACTGTACAGAAAAGTGTAGAAAAGTGCTTCTAGCTGTTGTGGAGTTGCAACAAGTGAAAATATATATGTTTCCAGCCACAAAACATTTAGTTTTTATTCTCAACTGTTCCCAAAGGCTAAGAGGCATCCCTAGCTATAAATAGGACCCCTTGGGCTTCATTCCAAGGTTGAACATTCAATACAAACTCTATGTGAGGTTCCTATTCTATAGTTGAGTGCTTCCTACAACCTCCTCCTCTCTCTCTAAGCTTAATCACTTGCTACATCCATTAGAGTGAGTAGGAAATCTATAAGAGAGCTAGTCCTACATGTATATCTTGTGAGGCTCTCACTTCCCCCACATCCCCATATCTCATTTCAACCATGAAGATGAAGGTTCTCTCTCTTAGCTAAGAGAGGTGAAGAAGAACAAGGGAAGGCGTCTCTTGGTGAAGATCAAGGATGAAGACTTGGAGCTAGAGTGGGTAAGCCCTTGGTGAAGGTAAAAGACTCCTTGCTCAAGTGGGTAAGTCCTTCGTGGAAGCTTCTCTGAGTGAAGGTGAAGTCAAATGCGGAAGATCCAAGAAGAGTGGGTAATTCCTACAAGGCTGAAGACTTGTGCAAGAGTAGGTAAGTCCTTGGAAGAAGGCGGAAGACTCCTTGCAAAGTGGGTAAGTCCTCAGTAAGGTTGAAGACTCTTTGTATTGGATAGGTAAGCCCTTTTTTTGGTAATGTATTGTAAGTCTTATGAATGAATATAAGAATGCAATGGTTAGGAAATCCTAGAGGTTGACCTCTCTAGGTAAGTGGACTGGAATACTTTTAGTTTGAAGTGTGGAACCACTCTAAATAGCTTGTCTACTTGTGTTTGCTCAATATCTCTCATCCTTGCTATGCATGCTTTAGTTGCACACACATTTCCTATTTAGCAACCTTATCTTGTGATATATCTTGAAGGTCTAATGAATTTTGTTTAAGTGCATTCAGCTCTATTCACCCCCCCTCTAAAGCACCTAATCACCCATCTAGGATCCAACAGTTAGGGCTAGGGTTTCATCTAGGCATCACAGTTTGTGGTGTATCGAGCAACCCTTCACTAAGGTGTGTCAGTCTCTACTCAACCAGGGCGTCATGGTTTAGCCCTCCAAAATGACCAACTCACACAAGGTATCTCCATTGTCATGATGGGCTAATTCCCTTCAAGCATATCAGTTAAGCATCACATATTTGTTTAGGCACTTCTAGGTCATGACGGGCTAGCTCCATCAAGATCTACTGGTTTAGCAACCATATCAATTCAGCAACCCCTAAGCCATGATAGTTTAACCTCCTCAACACATGTCGGCCTAAGAATATCCAAGTCATGACAAACTACCACATGGTGTGTCCGTTTGTTGTACTACAAGTCATGATGACCTCCCCTCAACATAGTGCAAGTGTGTGTGGGCTTTTTGTCTTCAACCTTAGAAAGGTCGGCCACTAGTCCATCTACTAACATGGCAAGAAGGTACATAATGTAGATAGAAGACCAAATGAGATTCCATCATCAAAATAGTTCTAAAACCACTAACAACTACTAGCATATAAGAGATGAATGATCTAGAGATGAAGAACAACATAAACATATGAAGAGTGAAAATAACAAGGAGGTTAAGAGTTATATAACATACCTCAAAGATCACCACCAAGATCCAAGCTCCAAGGTCAAGCTCCAAGCTCACGAGCTCAAGGTAGAAGATGATTCACCAACTTGATCACCACTACACCTACAAGGAAGAAGTTGATACCAAGTTTAAGATGGTTTAAGATGAAAAGGAGGTATCCAAGATCCATGGCCGAGAAGAAGAAGAAGAACAATAAGAAGAAAAGAGAGCTAGGAAGCAGGACTTACCAAGGTAGAAGATGAAGGATGATCCAAGAATTCCACAACTTGGGGCTCATCTTCCAAGCTCTAAGAGAGACTCTCTTGCTCCTTAAGATTATCAAGGTCATCCACCAAGAAGGAGAGGAAGAAAAGATGGCTAAAAGGATCCTCTTGCATGGGGAGAAAAAGATTATATACTAGGAGGATGAGAGAGGGATTATGGAAGAGGTTTCATCACCTTAGAAGCTTAGGTTCCACTTGTCCACGAGAAAGGATCCAAATGCAACATTATGCAAGACATGGTGATAAGGTGTAGGCTAGGTCTCACCCTCTTGGTCTCCTATCAAGGTCATGCTTGATACCATATCTCCACATACCCATGACTAATAGGGAATAACCCTACACACTCACAAATCGATAGGGTACAACCCTACACACTCACACACCGATAGGGAACAACCCTACACACTCACAAACCGGTAGGGCACAACCCTACACACTCACAAACTGATAGGGCACAACCCTAAACTCTCACAAACTGATAGGGAACAACCCTAGACACTCCCAAACTGATACACAACCTCTCCAAGGCTCTATAGCCTGAGACAACACATCTAGGTGCAAGGCACACCTCACTCATGTGTTCCATACATCACCAAGGATGTTACCACACAATCAAGGCCCAAGCAAGGCACCCATCTGTATCTCTTCTAGATGATGCCAAGAGAGAGAAGGAACACTCTAGAGGTGTCAAACTTACACATCAACCCCTACTCAGGGTGAATTGGAACTTGCACCAAAACCTCACTACAAAACACAAGCATCATCCAAACAAGCTCAAACAAGAAACTTAAGCTTTCAACATTCCCTAATTACATCTCAGATGATTATATGAAGGTGCTAATCAACATACTTAGGCCAAACAAATAGGGTTATCCTAAAATGTGGGCCAGGGTCCTTACAAGCCATAAACTCCTAATAGAGATTTTGCCCCCAAAATCCTAAGAGAAAAGGGAGGGGTACTTCATCCTCATCTCCTCTTTAAGCTTCCATGTGGCTTCCTCAACACCACGATGATGCCACAGAACTTTCACAAGCACAAGGTCCTTCCTCTTTAGCTTCTTCACTCTCTAGTCAAGGATCAACACTGGACCTTCCACATAGGTCATATCCTCATCAAGTTCCACCTCCATGGGTTGGATACTAGCTTCGTATCTAGATGGAACTTCCTCAACATACTCACATGAAACACTGGATGTAATTTGTTCAAATCAGGTGGAAACTCCAACATGTAGGCCACCTTCCCAACACGTGCCACCACTGGGTAAGGTCCCATAAACCTGGGAGTCAACTTACCCTTCTTCCCAAACCTCATGACACCTTTCCAAGGAGAGACTTTCAAATATACCTTGTCTCCCACTTGGAACTCCAAGGGTCTATGACGGTTATCTGCATATGACTTATGTTTGTCCTGTGCTTCCTTCAACTATTGCTAAATTACTTTGATCTTTTCTGTCATCTACTGCACAACCTCAGAACTAAGAAGCTGATACTCACCTATCTCATACCAACACAACAGAGATCTGCAACACCTCCCATACAACACCTCATAAGGTGCCATATCAATGCTACTCTGATAGTTGTTGTTGTATAAAAGCTCTATCAAACTGAGATGTATGTCCCAACTTCCTGAAAACTGAAGAACACATGCTCTCAAAAGATCCTCCAAGGTATAAAAGGTCCTCTCAGATTGACCATTTGTCTGTGGGTGGAAAGCAGTGCTAAACTTTAAATGCGTACCCAAAGCTGTGAGCAGTCATTCCCAAAAATGACTTGTAACCTAGGGACCTCTGTCTGACATGATAGTTGCATGAACACTGTGCAAATGCACTATCTTATCCACATAGATCTGGGCAAGCTTCTCTACTTATAGGGGAAATATATTAGATATGACTTGCATATGGAAAACTAAATGGACGCAAAAAATCAAAATCTTCTTCTGGCTTCTCTCATTTAACAAAATCCCTATAGACCAACATTTAGCCAGTAGAAGATTTTTGGGGCCAATCAGATGTTACCTTTGTGAGAAAGACGAAGAAACCAAATAACATATCTTCACCAGCTTCTCCACCATGCTATCTCTTCTGTACAATTTTTCCCGCCACATTCTGTCACAAGTTATGTTACATGCCAAGATTTGAGGCCTCAGATAACATGAACTTAAAAGGAATGATTGGACTACCCACATCACTAAGGTGCACCTCCTTTTCCGGGATCCCATCACTAAAGAACTTCATAGTTAAGCATGCTCATCTTGGAGTAGTACTAGGATGGGTGACTAGTCGGGAAGTTTATCCTGGCTTGCGTGTGAGTGTGGATAAAGCACACAATTAAGACTTGTGGTGGTCTGTGGGGCCAGTCGTCATTCCTGAAACTCTACTAGAGCCTTGGGCAGTGGGCCCATGCATTACAAATGGTATCAGAGCATAGGTTCCTCATTTAATCTTTAATAATTATTAAATTTTACAAATTCTATAGAACTGAGGGAGTTATTAGAGGATTTTCCAAAAGACAGAGGTGTCTAGAAAAGGATCACGTCCGGGGGCTAGCCATATTTTCCTCTGCACCGCTAATCGGAATACAAGGACTCCCAGATTGTGTGACTGCCTGGCCAATGTCTTAGGATTTGACTCAAAATAAGATACCTTTAGGACTCTCTCATCTTGTTCATCCCTTCTCAACTCAAATTCTATTAAGGATTTTAAGGATTAGGATTTTATCTCTCTTCCTCACCCTCTTGAGGTATGGGTAAGGTTGATAAGGTTTAAGGAATCCTCCACCAAAGTAATAAAAGATACATAATTAAGATGTCATTGACATAAGTATAATTAGTTAAATATAGACTAAAGGTTTGTTTGTGTGCTTATGTAGATGGCTCGTACAAAGACTGTGGCTATCCCGGTTGCCACCAACAGTGGTGGGCCTCCCCACAAAGAGAATGGGTCTTATGAGAAAAGAAAGCGGAACCATGGTGGTGAAAGCTCAAAGAAGAGAAAGACACATGAAGAAACTGCTCATGAGGCCCCCAACCCTGACCCAATACCCTTCAGCAACCTTGAACAAGAGGAGGGACCGGGATATGAGGAACAACATGTGTATGAGGAGGTAGCCCAGATGGAGGAGGACCAGACTGGTGATCCAGAACCGGCTATGGTAGTCCACACTACGGATGTGGTGTGGATGGAGCAACAGAAACGGCTGACTGAGGCTATCCATGCCTTAGCCCTCAGGGACATAGCTAGAGATGAGAATGGCGAGCCACTGCCTGTTCGTCCTCGACTGGGAGCCACCATCTTGGACTTCGTCAAGCTGAACATCGAGAAGTTATGGGGAGAAGATAAGTCTGAAGTGGTCGACAAGGCGGAAGCTTGGCTGCTTGCAGTCAAGAATGGATTCTATATGCTTGAGTGCAGCCAAACAAGAAGGTTCTGTTTGGTACTCACCTTTTGGAAGGTACATCCAAGATATGGTGGGAGAACCATATCATGGGAAGAGATCTAAGCGAAGAACCGATGGCATGGACCGATTTCAAGACCATCTTCACCGCCATATTCATCCCCGTCTCAGCCAAAAAGGAGAAGGAAAGAGAGTTCACTAACATGACACAAGGAAGCTCGTCAGTTGTGGACTTTGGTCGCAAGTTCCGTATCCTGAAATGTTTCGATCACATGATGGATGAAGAAAGAAGGGTGGACCACTTCATAGAGCGTCTGCACCCTGCCATCATGCCATATGTGATGGCTAGTAAGCCAAAGACCTTCTATGAAGCCTACAACACCACCTTGGACATGGAAAGGACAGTGATGCCTGCACAGAATCCCTCCAAAGGATACCTGGGTTTCATTGAAGGAGCTCAAGAGCAGAGGAATGAAAATAAGAAGGGACAAGGACACAACCACAACAAAAGCAAGCATGGGCACAAAGGCAAGCCCCGTGGTCGCCTCCAGCAGTGTCGCACCTGCAGACGGACACATCCTGGGAAGTGTAGTTTTGAGAAGAAGGTGTGTTTTAGATGTCAGGAAGAGGGACACTTCATCGCCAACTGCTCTCAGCCCGACCCAAGAGGACCTTTGGGGTCACAACCTATTGCAGCACAACTAGTAGCTGCAACACCTCTAGTAGGGGCACCAGCCAGAGCACCTCCAGCTGGAGAAAGGAGACAAGCTAGGGTGTTCACCATCGACAATGAAGAAGCTCAGGCAAATGCTAATAGGATGATCGAGGGTAATAACCCCTAGAGGTTTTCCTTTTAGTTCAGTAAATCATGTAATAGCCTTCTAATGTGGTATAAAATATGTAGTCCTGTTGGAAGTCATGGGACAAAATGTAAAAGCACTCTTTGATTCTGGTTCTACTAATACTTTTATTTTGAGAAATCTGGCAACTATGCTTGGTTTGGATATCAAGGATTTGGGTTATGTTTTGGATGTCACAACCTCGAGTGGTCGTATTTATACCTCTCTTTTGAAAACCCCCATCTTGGCAGTAAAGTATCTGAACCATGAGCTTCCCACCGATTTCATCCTTCTCGATATGAATGATTTTGATGTAATCATAGGTATGGATTGGCTTTCCACCTACAGAGCCCAGATTAACTGTAGAGAGAAGAAGATTCTTATTAGAAAGACCGGCCATACACACTTCACCATTCAAGGAAGGAGGGATGTGACAACCATCTTTTATGTGTTTGCTTTAAAAACTGAATGGATGCTATCCAAGGGTTGTCGAGCCTACCTAGCCATAGTTACCGTACCTGAGGTTAAGGGGTGATCCTTAGAGGAGATAGAGGTGGTTCGGGAGTATGCGGATGTGTTTCTAGATGATCTACCAAGAATTCCCCATGAGAGGGAGGTAGATTTCTCCATCGAGTTAGCTCCTAGGACTAACCCTATATCTAAGGCACCCTATAGAATAGCCCCTATAGAGTTGCTTGAGTTGAAAACCCAGTTACAAGAGTTGTTGGATAAAGTCTTTATCCGGCCCAGTACATCACCTTGGGGAGCACCAGTCCTCTTTGTGAAAAAGAAGGATGTGTCGCTTTAGATGTGTATTGACTATAGGATGATCGACCACACAACCATTAAGAATAAGTATCCTTTTCCTAGAATAGATGACATGTTTGACCAAATCAAATAAGCTCGAGTCTTCTCTAAGATTGATTTGAGGTCAAGATACCACCATGTCAGAGTAAGGAGTGAGGATATACCTAAAACGGCTTTTCGAACCCGCTATGGCCACTATGAGTTTGTGGTCATGCCGTTTGGATTATCCAATGCTCCTAATGTCTTCATGAACCTCATGAACAATGTGTTCCAGCCTTTCCTCGACTCTTTTGTGATAGTGTTCATAGATGACATTTTTGTGTACTCGGATGACCTAGCCCAACACCGTGACCACCTGGGTAGAGTCCTTGATATCCTGAGAAAGCATAAGTTTTTTGGAAAGTTCTCAAAATGTGAGTTTTGGTTAGACCAAGTCATTTTCTTGGACACATCATCTCAGGAGGAACAATCATCGTAGATCCAGCTAAAGTATTGGAAGTTTGAGACTGGTCGGCACCAAAGAACCCCTCTGAGATTCACAGCTTATTGGGGTTGGCCGGATACTACCATCGCTTCATTAAGGATTTCTCAAAGACTGATTTGTTGTTGACCATATTAACCCAGAAGGATGTGAAGTTTGTGTGGTCTGACATATGTGAAGCTCACTTCTAGGAGTTGAAGGAGAAGCTGACCACCGCCTCAGTGTTGACTCTACCTTCTGGCAATGAGGGTTTCATGATATTCACTGATGCTTCCAAGATGGGACTTGGCTGTGTGTTGGAACAGAATCGACACGTGGTTGCATATGCTTCCCGATAGCTCAAGCCCAATGAGGTGAATTATCTGACACATGACCTAGATCTAGCTGCTATTATCTATGCCTTGAAGACATGGCGGCATTACCTGTACAGTGCTACCTTCGAGATCTTCACCGACCATAAGAGCTTAAAGTACATGCTGACACAAAGAGATCTGAACCTACGACAGTGATGATGGATGGAGTATATGATGGATTACGACTTCACCATCGCCAATCATCCTGGTAAGGCAAATGTCATAGCAGATGCTTTGAGTCAGAAATAACTTAAGTGTGCAGCTATTTTGTCCAGTCAGTGGAAGAGCCTGGAGGAGCTGGTGGAGTGGACTCCACAACTACTAGAAGATCGAGTTTGTTTGGCTAATATTCAGATTCAATCTGAATTGTTGAGTGCGATTATAGCAGCACAATTAACCAGTAAAGAGCTGGATAAGATGAAAGGTTTGATAATGAAGCCACAAACTCATCTATCCGTGGGAATAGACAGAGGAATCAGGTTTGAGAATCGCATATGGGTTCCGGTGGATTCATCAATAAAGGAACGTATCTTGCAAGAGGCTCATGGATGCAAATATGCAGTAAACCCATGAACTACTAAGATGTTCAACGACTTGTAGAGGTTTTTCTGGTGGCTAGGAATGAAGAAAGACATTGTGGCATGTTTGGCCAGCTGTCTTACGTGCCAAATGGTGAAGGCTGAACACCAACAACCTAGAGGGCTTTTACAGTCAATAGAGATTCCAAAGTGGAAATGGGAACAAATCACCATGGATTTTGTGGTGGGTCTACCCCAGACCAAGAGAGGTCATGATGTGATATGGGTCGTGGTAGATCATCTTACCAAGTCAACACACTTCCTTGCCTTAAAGACCACTGCTAAGGTGTCAGACCTAGCTAAGATGTATATCAGAGAGATAGTGCATTTGCATGGTGTACCTGGATCGATCATCTCTGATAGAGACCCAAAGTTTACTTCCAAGTTGTGGAAGCAAGTTCAAGAGGAACTTGGTACCAGGTTGATGTTTATTATCGCCTATCACCCCCAGACGGATGGTCAGTCAAAAAGGACAATCCAGACGCTAGAAGATCTATTGAGAGCTTGTGTGCTCAATTGGGGTGGCTCATGGGAGCAATACTTACCTTTAGCTGAGTTTGCCTACAACAACAACTACCAAGCCAGCATTGGGATGCCTCTGTATGAAGCTTTATATGGGAGACTGTGTCGATCCCCACTTCACTGGGATGATGTGGGTGAGAGGACCCTGTTGAGGTCAGATGAGCTCCAAGTGTATACTGATAAAGTTGCTTTGATCAAGAATAGGCTAAAGAGAGCCCATGATCGACAGAAGTTGTATGCTGATGCAAAGCAGACTGACGTGCATTTCACTATGGGAGAGCATGTGTTTTTGAAAATCCGACCGCTCTGAGCTATAGCTAAGAATAGAGGAAAGTTGAGTCCCCGATATGTGGGTCCGTTTGAGGTGTTAGAACGGATTGGTGAAGCTGAATATCGTTTGGTGCTACCCCCTCAGTATAGCATGATGCATGATGTGTTTCACGTGTCCAACCTAAAGCATTATGTGCAAGATCCGAGCCATGTGCTGAGCATTGAACCTATTGAGCTTCAAGGGAAGCTGACTTATCCTGAGACACCTTTGCGGATTCTAGATACCAAGGTGAAAGAGCTCAGATGCAAGAATATAGAGATGGTAAAGGTTCTTTGGAGGCACCATGGAGAGGATGAGGCCACATGGGAGCTAAAGGCAGACATGGAGAACACATACCCTGATTTGTTTGTTTGATTGTTTGAATTTTGAGGGCAAAATTCCTATAAGGAGGGGATGATGTTATTACCTCAATTACCTGAGTATATAATGAAAAGTGTAACTCTCTTTTAAAGAATTAATGAAATCTATTTCTTTGATTTGTGATGGATTTCAAGTGAAATGGCCTTGATTGATTGATAATGGGCTTTGTTGCCCATTGAGCCCAATTGAAAAGAAAAGAGAAATAAAAAGGAAAAGGATTTAATTAAATAAAAGGAGAATATGTGAAATAGAAATAGATAAGAGAATAAAGGCAAGTAAATATTCTACAATATGGGAATTCATGCCTTTAGGTTTTCTTGAGGTCTAAGGGACCAAAAATAACAAGATAATAGCAAAGGGAAAAGAAATACCAATTAATTTTGGATTAATTAAAGGATAACTTGGGAGGGAAGGAAACCTTCTCATCCATTGGAATTTGTTTCCCAAATTTCTTAAATAGCTAGATAGTGTCAAGATGAACTTTCACTTAAATTTTGAGATAAAAAGGAGGTATGGTTTAAGAGATATGATTTTCTAAAAAATATAGCATTATTTTGCAAATAGGAATATGTATTTCCATTTGGTTGATCGTGAGCAAGGGGGACCATTGGATCTTGATCCGACGTCTGGTGCTCATCGTCTAAGTCCCACTAGGAATAGGACTCTGTGAGTTACAGGAGGAATTTTCCTCTCAGATTTCCTTGTGATCCAGAGAGTGGGCGAGCTAGCTTTTGTTTTCCTCAAGTTTGGGAAAGAAAAACGAACAAAACCAACCCTACTTTGTAGGGGATTGGTCGTCGATTGGGGAAGTTCCCAATTCGATAGGAACCTACCCCGACCCTATATATAGGGAAGGGTGCATGAGGGCACCAACACCCCTCTTTGCTACCCCAACCTATGCGGTAGAGCATAAGGATTGTCTTTGTGCCTTCAATTGGCCCGTTCACCCTGACCTACACCCCCATCCCCTTGGCAAACCTGACCAGAGTCCGGCGAGTAGGAGGGAGTCGTGGTGCATTTGTGGTGACCAATTGAACACCTAGTCAAGTTCGACGGAGGGAGGCGAAGATCCCTAGCTGACCGGTGTTCTCACAGGAGGTCGAAAGACCAGAGTCAACTCCATAGTTGACCACAGGAGTTGCGGTGCTCGGGCGCAAGGTTAAAGAAGACCTCACGGTCTTTTACCAGAATACCCCTCCGTGCCTTCTTTATAGGTAAGGATGTTTCCGTCCTTTGGCTTACTTTTGATCGCAAGAAAAGGTGCACGCATCCTAGGCCGTTGGATCCTCAGTGGACCCGCAGACCATGGATCGGGCGATCCTTGTTTTTCCGAAATTAGCAAATAAATCAATAAAAAAGGAATTTTCTTGATAAAATCATATATTTTGCTAGAAAGCTCAGATAAGAAAAGTTTATACATGAAAGTTAATCCAAAAAATGTGAGGAATACGTTAAAAATAGTTTGAAAGCCTAAATCTATCTCTTTTAACAAAAGTGTATTATTTTGATGAAAAGGGTGCTAATTTGTGGTCAGAAGCCCTAATTGTTAATCAAGGATAGCTTTAATATTGCAAATAGATTAATTTGAGCATGGTTAACTTGTCTAATGATAAAGATGAATTTTAACCTGTTTTAAAGATAGAATTGCAAGGTTTGGGGTTTTAAACCTAATATGATGATTAATATGCTTAGAAACCCTAAATAAGAGAAAAAGAAAAGAAACGTACTTATAATCTAAAATTAGGGTTTCATGTTGCTAAAAGATGAACTTAGAATCTTTTGTGAAAGAAAGATGAAATAATTAGGGTTTGCAAGTGATTTTATAAAATTAGGGTTTAAAGTAATAAAAATGAAGTGGAGCCCTAATTATGCTCAAAACCCTAAAAAGGACTAATAACCCTAGGAAACAACTAGGATTAATAGATCATGATGACATGATTAATGATAAAAAATTGGATGCCTTTTTTAGTATCAACTTGTGTGTGCTTGCTTGGTTTCTTGTTTGGTTGAGTTATTTCTACATTCAAGTCAACTTGACATGTATGTGGTTAATTATGGTTAATCACATTAGTTTCTCAAAGGTTTTCCAGATGCATTGATCGCATTGATTGTAATTAACCAGTTTGGATGTTCATAACTGCAAACTATAAAGTCACTATGATTATCACAACTATAAATGAGTGTGTATTCTCGCACCTACATGTCACCCTGATGGATGATGCAAAAAGGTCAAGCCCAGGAGGGAAGACCAATGGGAACCGTCAGAGGTGACCCCAGACACCAAGCTCGGGAATGAGAAGGTGGTCTATGTTGCATGACTGATAAATGTATATTTATCCCTTTTATTTATATATTTTTGATATTTGTTTAGTATTATTTTGTTAATTATTCTCTTAGTTTCATAATTAATTGTTTTATTTTATATTTTTATCTTTAATTGGAGTTTTAATTCTATTTTCTTGGATTTTGTAGGAAAATTATACAATTTGCAGCAGTCCTGCAAATCATATATACCCTCCACCAAAAGTGACATAACTCTTGCATTCGAACCCCAAATTGAGTTCACAAGTATTCATTGGAAAGAGAATTTAATTTCCTAAAATAAAATCCTATTATTTGGACCGCTTTTGTGCTTTTAACGGGAGAGAAATACGTTCAAAATCGCTGCTGTGAGAATCTGCATTAAAGGGAGTTACATGGTCAAGATAATTAAAGACAATCAACTTTCGATTTGACCAGATCCAGAAAATTCAAAAATTAGTCTCCCTCTCTTTTCCCCCTCTTTTGAGGGCAGCCTACCCCCTCCCCTCCTATAAAAGGAGGGACTCTTCACTTGTAAAAGCATTCCATTCTTCATTCTATTTCATCCAATTTTTAGTTGTAGACCACATCTTGTATAATGTTGGATCTCATTTTAGTTTGCATTTCTTCTGGTCTTGTTATGTCTAAGTAAATCTCTCTGGGGAATGGAAGTAGCCCCTTAGCCCGGTTCTATTCAATATAATCAATTATATTCCTCCATCGAACAAATGTCTTGTCTCTGTTTCTTTGTGGTTATTTGTATGATCTGATATATTCTTATGGAGTGATATGACCGTGGATCTCTGTAAGAATGAAACAATAGTCCCTTAATTGTGATTATCATCTTTTCATCTATTTAATCTTATTCTTGTTATAATCCTTGGTGACGTGACCACCTGAGCCTTGGGTTTGAATTCACATGCTTTTTTATATGACCGTGGATAATGGCATGTTGGACGGTTGGGCAATGATCCGTGAACGCCGGGACCAACGGGTTCACGGGAAGTCTGACCCTTGTGAGTTTTTCCGTAAGGACATGTAAACACAAGGTTCTGATTTGATCCTTGGAGTTTAGAATTTGATTAATTGAATAGGAACGTGGTTTTGGTGGTGATCTTCTGGACCCCAGATCTTTATTTTTTGATTAGTTAAATTTTATTTCAGCACTTTTATTTTTTTCTTAGTATTAACAACTCTCTCAAATCGGGACTTAATTCTTGTACTCGCGGTCGGATTTGGATTTCGACTTTTCTTTTCTGTCGTCCCTTGGATCGATACCTATCTATACAAAGTTGACTTGTTGTTCGCAATAAGTTGACAACCTGGTTAGAAGGTTAAACTCTAGGACTTTTCCTAGTGATTGTTGTGTGTACAACGACGTGCATCAATGACTAATGGGCACCATGAGAAGTGACCCTAGGCACCAAGCTCGGGATTGAGAAGGTGGACTTCAGTCAAACCCTAGAGAGGGTATTCCAGGGTTAGGGCAAAAGCGGTGGAGATTGACACATTGAAAATGTAAATTGATTTGTTAATTTACCTTGGTTGTGATAATTAGTTTGTTAGCCATATTTGTGAACTTTTGGTTGTCCCCACATACCGGCATATTCTTATATGCTGACCGTCATTTTGGTTTGTCGGCATTTTAGGTACAACCCTAAAATGAACAAACAGTAAAGTGACAAATTGTGAAAATAAGAAATAAAGTGCAAGGAGGATTAGATAGAATAGATCCAAAGCTGTGAATAGAAGTAGATTTCCAAAGTTTTTAAAAGGTATGCAAAATTTTATTTTATACCAGATTTCAGTTTAGTTGGTAGAATTTCTTAATTATTATTGATTAAATTTCCGAACCTTTGATCCAGTTCATTGAGATAACGACTTTGACCTCTTGGTCTCCCTTAATTGGGGGTTATTGGGAGGCGGGGTCATTACAAATGGTATCAGAGCTGATTCCCATCCAGTAGGTGGGGCCCACATGGGCATGTGACATGCCAGTCTTGAGTCGTACAGTCCAGGCATGTAGGAAAGGGTTGTCCATGGTTAACGTAGCCACCCTTGCGCTGGTATTCCATGATCGGGAGTTGGGTGTCCATGGGCCATTCTGGGTCTGCACTGAAATGGGGCGATGTTATGAGGTCTTATAGTTGAGCCTTGACGAGGACGTCAAGGGTCTAAGTGGGGGAGATTGTAACGTCCCAAGATTTGAGGCCTCAGATAACATGATCTTAAAAGGAATGATTGGACTACCCATATCACCAAGGTGCACCTCCTTTTCTGGGAGCCCATCACTAAAGAACTCTATAGTTAAGCGTGCTCAACTTGGAGTAGTACTAGGATGGGTGACCAGTCGGGAAGTTGATCTTGGCTTGCACGTGAGTGTGGATAAAGCACACAATTAAGGCTAGTGGTGGTCTGTGGGGCCATTCGTCATTCCTAAAACTCTACTAGAGCCTTGGGCAGTGAGCCCAGGCATTACAAGTTACCTCCTTCAACCCACTTTTATCACTAGGATCAAGCCCTTATCACAACATTCTGGACTTCTTCTAGAATATATGTCTAGAGAGAAACAATAGGAAATTCAATAACATCTCTAGGCCTACCCAACATATGCTAACTAAGATTGAACATTCCTTATTTTTACATTTGCATTGTAGGGCAGACAATCAACATCAACCTAGGTGATAGTAGTTGAAGACAATCAAGGCAACATGTTTGGAGATCACCATGGCGGAGGATGCTACTCCTTGGATGATATCATTGCAGACAACACATGATTCTGATGCTATGACCATCACATAGACAAAACCATGCCATCTTAGTTACATCTATTTTTCTTTCTGCTGAGGCCTATGCTAAGGGGTGCCTCCTAATATATATTCTGCTCTATCCTTAGTTGTTTTCATCTAGATTTGGAATAGGGTAGTAGGTTAACATCTATGTCTGATGTCCATGTATTTAGAACACTTTCTATAATCTTTGTTTGCAAGCGTTCTTTTTGTAAGCAATGCATATTATAATGCATAAACTTTATATAAAAAATCATTAATAGAATAGAAATGAAAGAGATTTATGAATAATGCTACATGAATAAGAAATATGACCTTAAATGAAATCTTTTTTGTCCATACATATGCATAATAAAAAAATAAAGGAGGGAAGTAACTACATGAATAAGAAATATGATCAGAAATGAAACCCTTTTTGTCCATACATATGCATAACAACAAAATAGAAGAGGGAAGTAACTTGCTTCCCTCCTCTATTTTATTGTTGTGTATATGTGGGACAAAAGGAGTCTAATTTCTGGTCCAATTTCTTGTTCTTATAGAAAACCCCATATATAAAGGTAGGGTGGTAGTCAAAGAGTCTAAAATTATATTTTTATCGATCAAAGGGACAGATGGCTGGTCGTTGGTGTGTATCCAACTCAACCATCGGGCAAGGCAAGACAGTTGTCAGGCAGCATCATCGGTCTGACGACCCTTCCCATGCGTCGACTCAACCATCCCCAACAGACCATTAGGTAGAAGATAAAACCACTATCGTCATTCCACTAGCCACCTGTCGGTTCACTTTCATCATTAAAAAGTTTTTCTAGTTCATTTGATTCCTCAAGACCCGTCGGGGTAAAAGAAAAAAAATACTCCCATCGCAGCAAAAGGCTAAAGAGAGACAGTCAGGGTGTTAGGCTCATATCTGAAGCAACATCGCCAACAAAACTCCATCGGTCAAAGCCCAATAAATCATCGGGTAGGAAAAAGACAAAAAAGGAAAACCTAGTCGGTCATGCTTTGTGGACCGATGAAGCTTCATCTTCAAATTTTTTTTTGTATTCAAAGGGCCACTAAATAATTGATCGACTAAAATGTAGAGTATTACTATCAAATGAAGTATTTATAGGGAAATAGTACCCAATGTAATAAGTTTAAAAATTATCCAAATGAGGTAAAGCTTTATCAGATTATTAAAAACACAATGTAATGAATTCAGTCTGAGTAATTTTAGATCTCCTAAAATGGTAAAATTGCATACAAGTCGACAATTTACATAAAATTATAAAACTTACGCAAATAAAGTCGAAATTGGTTGAAATTTTAAATATATCCTTTTCAACTGGCATTAAATTATAATCCAAGACTCAATTTTGAAACTAAGTATCTATTCAAGCCAAAGAGTTATATTATTTACAAATTAAGGTTAGGGGCCTTATAATCATCAATCCCAAATGAGGATTTTGTCCCCAAAATGCTAAGAAAAAAAAAGGGTACTTCCCACACATCTCATCCTCTAACCCCCAACTGGCTTTGTATACCACACAATGATGCCACAAAACCTTCACTATAGTGATATACTTATTCCTTAACTTCTTTGCACATGCATATCTAGGATCAACACTAGACCCTCAACATAGGAGACACCATCATTCAATGCCACCTCCATTGGTTGTATTGTCTACTCTGTATATGAGTGATACTTCCTCAACAATGAATTGTGGATGGCATTGTGAACCATGCAACTCTAGAGGTAATTCCAACATGTAGGCCACCTTCCCAAATTGAGCTGTGATAGTATAAGATCCCATAAACATAGAAGTCAACTTACCCCTCATTTCAAACCTCAGAACAACCTTCAAAAGTGAAACCTTAAGATACACAAGGTCTCTAACTTGGAACTCCAAAGGTCTATGCCGATTGTCCACATATGAATTTTGGCTATCCTGACCTTCAACCATTGTTGGATCACCTTAATCTTCTCTATAGTGTGTTGCACCAGTTCAAGACCCAACAACTGATATTCACCTACCTCGTACCAACAATGTGGCAACCTACAATGCCTTCTATAAAGACCCTGGCCAGGGTTTTGGGCTAACCCTATTTTTTTGCTTAAGTAAGTTGCTTAGAACTTTAATCTAATTCTTTGAGGTGTTTTGTAATCATGTGACACGCTTATGTTTCAAGTTTGGTCCTGTTTGAATGTTGTTTGAGTAATGTTTGCTTGATATGGACCAATGTGCAATTTACCCAAGATGAAGGGTTATCTTGCAATATGTCACATGATGAGTGTGCCCTTAGTTCTTTAGAATCATAAGATAAAAAATGATTCTATGGGGTGCCTTGTAGAAATCCTAAGTATCAAGATGAGCATGTATGATTGATGCTTGCGCTATATGTGCCAATTTTGGTGTAAATTGCAATTTACCCAAAGTGAAGGGTTAACATGCAATTTTCCAAATTTAGAGTGTTCCTCCCATCTATTAGCATAATCAAAAGGAAAGAGGAAGAGGTGGGAACCTTGTTTGTGTGTGGTGACATCTTTGGTGACATATGGAACACATGTATGAGATGTGCCTTGCACTTAGATGGGCTATCTCAGGTTCGAAGACCTTGGAGAGGGTGCCTACCGGTTTGTGGGTGTGTAGGGCTTTTCCATATCGATTTTTAAGGTGTATATCTTTGGCATATCAGCCATGACCTTGGTATAATACCAAGAGGATGATATCTAGCCTAGATCTTATCACCATGCCTTGCATGTTGTTGCATATGCCTCTTTTTTTGTGGACAAGTGTCACCTAAGCTCCTAAGGTGATGACACATATTCTTTGATCTCTCTTTTTTCCCTCAAGTATATAAAACCCTCCTCCTTCACACAAGTAAACCCTCTCATCCACTCTTGTTATTCTCCTCTTGGTGGACCAGCTTGGAAGCTTAAGGAGCTAGAGGAAGCCCCATGGAGCTTGGGAGGTCGAGTCCCTTGCTCATGGTGATTTCTTATTCAACTTCCATCTTGGTGAGTTATGTTTCTTTAATGACCATTTCTTTGAGATATCTTCTTCACCTTCTTCCTCCTCTCTCGGCCATGGATCCTACCTTGGATGAAGGTTGGCCATGACATGGTTATCTCTCCTTCTTTTCTTTCTTCTTGAGCTACCATAACCATGGCATCTTCTTCTTCTTTCTTGAGGTGATGTTGAAATTGAGTTGGGACTTTTAATGGATGTGAGGGACGTGTGCTTTGGAGCTTTGATCATGGAATCTTGGACTCTTGATGAAGACCTTATTGAGGTGGGTTATATAACTCTTAACCTCCTTTGTTATTATCACTCTTTATGTGTTTAAAGTTGTTCTTCATCTCTAGATCGTGAGCCACTTATAATGTTAGTAGCTAGTTTTTTTTAGGACTATTTTGATGAAGGAATTCCATTTAAGTTGCTTGCCATATCTTGTTCTTTCTTTCATTGTTAAATAGATGGACTAGTGACCAGGTTTCCTAAGGTTGAAGATGACTAAGTCATCACATAGGCGATGAATGGTTGTCATGACTCATGATGCTTAAGTCAATCTACATGTTTCAAATCGCCATGACTTGGGAGTGTTTAAGCCGATAGGTTGGATAAGTGCTAAACTGTCACACCCTATATGGTCCCCAAACCGATATGAATGGCTAGGCTGACGTGCCTTGAGGAGGAGTTAACCCATTATGATCTAAAAGTACTTAAAACTATGTGTTGCCAATCAATAGGTGTGACAATGTGAGTTTTCATAATATTTTCTCTCTCTTAAAAGTTGTTTTTATCAAACTTGTTAACCAAAATACCCTCATATACTTTCCTCACTCAGTTGAACAAAGATGTGTCATAAATTGCAAAAAAAATGCAAACCCTAGTATGTTATGGTGTTAAAATACATGTGATAATGTATTTCGTAAATGAACATACCAAACTTTCAAATTTGGACCCCATACTTAAACCATAGTCACATATTGACATCATGAAGCTTACCTTAAAATTTCATTCTAGTTGGATAAGTCATTTGGGAGATATAAGAATTTGAAATCATTTATAGTACATCATTAATTTGAACCTTAGAATCTAATATTGGGAATTATATGAATCAAAGATGTGACATTATGTGTCACACAACCCTTTGAAGCTTGGACGTGGGCCTTGGTATAGGTCGAGCTATTTCTGGCCTTTGATTAGCGATCCAACAGGGGGGACTTCGTCTCCTACCTCCCACAGGACCCGGGCTTCAGCCCCAATAGAACGATGAGTGAATCCTTTTCCCCTGTGCATATCCTACCAACATCATCGTGAAAGGAATGTGATAATCCTCCTCTCTTCTCTAAACCGAGGTCAACCATCCCTATCTCAACCCTTCTCGCCCTTTGAGCTGGGAGAAAAAACTCCTATTTTTCGCCCTTCTCCTAGTAGTGGCAGTAGATATTAGGGCTTCATTGCCCTCATCCTCAAATGCCTATATAAGGCCTCCAATAACTCTGCCATACCTCCTTTCCTCACTCCACACCCTCAATTTCGAGCACAACAACCCCGAACACCCATCCCCATTCCACCATCGTCAACCTCCAAACACCCTCACTGCCCGATCCCCTCAGTGCTTCTCGCACCAATCTGACCCTTCCAACACATTCACCTCGCCTCTACGCTTCCCCCGTCACAACCCCAAGAGTCCAGAACGCCTCTTGCTCCATTTCGATCCCAACTCCAGCGACCTCTCCTACCCTTGCAGTGGTTGCGAGCTACACGAGGCTTTGCACCTTCTTTCACCCCTCTTTGGCTTTGGGACAAGCTAACAAATCCACCTCAACTCCTCCCCACTCGCGAGCAGCACCAAGGGGCGAGATTGACCTCACCGAAGTCCTTCATTCGCTGCTCGAGCAAACAACTAGCAAAGGAGGACACTGCCCTGTGGAGCTAACTAGGCAGCTAGTTGGACCAATCCTCGCACGCCAAATAATCTACCTGATCCATCCTTTGCAAGCCTGGGATCAACGAGAGTCGTCAATCCAGTCAGATCCGGTCGTTGATCAAGGTAAAATTCTCTTCTTCTTTTTATTTTATTCAAGAAAATGGATTTTCTTAGAAAAATCCTAGAAAATGCTAGGAATGTTGGATTATAGTGAACATATATACCATTTTCATTATAAAAATGCAGACTATCCAAAAAAAAATATGATCAAGACTTGGATCCGTTTCCTATTTCAAAAATAGTTGCCTAAGGCCTAAATGACCTCCTTAATTATAATTGATTATAAATAATGGTTTGTCTTGATAATATATGAATTTCTAAAATATAATTAACCCTAGATTAAACCCTATTTTCTAAATAACTCAAAACACTAGTCTAAGTTGATAAATGATTAGAAGAAACCCTAAATCTAGCCTTCTCTCTCTACATGCAATTAAAGGTACATCTTTATATCAAATCAAATATTATTAGAAGATGATTAGTGATCATGAATGATCCTGAACTCTTATTTGAACCTTGCTCTTATGAAATCTTTAATATCCTAAGGGTTATTTTCCTTTTATCTTACCATCCTAGAAACCCTAGATTATGAAAATCTTCTATTTGATTAAATTAAATACTATCTTTTAATCAAACTATTTTATGATGGATCAGATCTGATGATATCTCAAAACCCAATTAAAATATGGAAAGTCCCTGATCTGAATAAGATAGCATGAAAGAAATAATAACTAAGAACATATCTTAGTCTTGATCACATGGACCAATAGTAATGTTGTACCCTTGCTTTCCTTGCAGGGTGACTTATTTCTTGATTGATTCTAAATCTTCGGATATCTGATCTAAATAAGCAGGTATGTGGTCTTATAAGTATAAGACTAGATTCTTGGTTGCCTATAATATATAGTATCTTGAATGCTCATATTTGGATATGATTTCTTGGTTGAACTAGTATGAGTTATTCTTCGCCAAAATCCAATATAACATAAATGATTATGATGGGTTGTAGCTACTAGAGCACATAGCCTAGTGTGGATGTATGTTGCCTAACATGGATATATGATTCTTGGGCCCATGTTAGATGTATGATGATATTATATTGCCCACACTAGATGTAAGTCAAGTGCAAATATGTGTAGTACAACCGCATCAAAATGAATGTAATAAAAAGGATGTTTACCTGATTTTTGCCTTACGAAATGGTTTTATCTCTCTTTTATTCTTTTTCAAATATTTTCCTTTATGCAACCTTATTAATGTAACTTTTACCATGTACCAACTTTGTTGATGTTTTTGTTTCTCGTATTTTCTAGGTGCAAGGAACAATTGACAAATAAAGTGAAATGCATGCTCAAAGTACCTGAAGGCATAAATTAATTAGCATGTAGGATATGCTAGATAGATCTATTCTTCTTATATGATTCTTGTTAGATGTTAGTTATTTCCTAGTTGATGTTGGGGATGACTGAGATCCCATGTAATAACATTATCTTTTTTTCTAGAACAATAATTTCTCTCCCTATGTAATGACTTTATTTTATCTATACGAATGAATGCTTGTGTGGCATTATATGATGATGTGGAATTGATCTTAGCTCAATCTCCAATATTAGACGATTACCTTAATCTCTTATATTTTCCCTTTTGACGTCTATAGATATGAGTGCATGCATATATGTGAATGTCACTATGGAAAGTATATAGAAATTGGGGTCGTCACATTTGGTATCAGAGCCAATGTTCACACATCAAGTCACATGAACTTCATTCACCCTATTTTGAGTATAGGGTAGTCCTTGAGTTAGGGATGTGAAGGGTGGAGGTGTCTAGGATAGCATCTGCCATGGGTCTGACTAAAATCTCTGAGCCACTTAGCTTGGCAATCACGAGGCTACCTTTATGGCAATATAATTCTACCAGGTTGATACCCTAAGTGTCCCCTATTCTTGGGCGTACCTTAATTTAGGAACCTTCAGATCTATAGATTTTGCCTCTCATCTCTTCTATAGGAAAAAATTTCCCTCTCATCTATGTTATAAAATAAAATTTCCCTCTTACCTCTGTTATAAAGTTAGGAAGGAGTCTCTCTATTTAGAAAGTCCTAAGGATCAACTAATAAGGATTTAGGGTATCCTCCACTCATCATGACATTAATGGCATTAATAATTAATAAAGGAGAATAATGAAATTAAAAAAAAGGAAAATGATGAAATGAAAATAATAATGATAAATATATGATAAATGAGAAAAAAATCTAATATGCTCCATTAATTTCAGGATGCCTCCAAAAACTCGCAACTCAAAGGCCTCAGAGGAATCGTCCTCTAAGAAGAGAAAAGAACCTGAAACCTCTGAAGTACCTGATCCTGATGCCGCAACCAAGGAAAGGTGGGAGGAACAAAAGAAAATCCTTCTAGATTTTATGGAAACCCTCACCACAAAAGGAACCCCTGAACCTAGCTCCTCTAGGAAAAAGGAGGTGACGATGATAGACTTCATTAAGCTCAACCCTGATACCTTTTGGGGGGAAGATCATCCTGAGGTCATAGACGAGGCTGAGGCCTGGATCCTTTCTGTAGACTGAGGAAAAGAAGGTCAAATTCTCCACCCATCTACTTAAGGGAGGGGGGAAATCTGGTGGGAGAACTATGGCAGGAATATGGGAGAGGAAATAGATAACATGGGGTGGGAAGCCTTCAAAACCCTCTTCATTGACCATTTCATGCCCATAGATGAGAGGAAGAGGAAAGAGAAGATGTACATGGTGCTTAGGCAGGGCAGTCTCTCAGTAGCCAATTATACCCTAAAGTTTAGGCTTCTGGAACGCTATGCCCCTATCCAGATTGAGGACCACCTTACTGAGCATTATGTAGACTACCTCTCCACACACCTGAAAACCCTAGTTATAGCCTCCCATCCCTGAAACATTGATGAAGACCTAGACATGGACCTTAAGCAGGAAAGGGAGCAAGGATTGCAGAAGCCTTCTAGTATGGGATATTTAGGGTTGACCACCATTGAGGAAGAGAAGTTCAAGAAGTTCCACCCCGGCCATAATAAAGGATCAGGAAAAGGAGGAGGTTTAGGGAAGAAAGGACAGAAGAATAGCAAGTTGATGGATTACCGCAACAAATGCAAGACTTGTGGACGAGGACATGATGGACCTTGTTGCTACACCAAGCCAGTCTGCTACAACTGCAAGAAGGAGGGACATTTCCTTGCCAAGTGCCCCAATGTGTCTATCCTTGGCAAACCTCCAGCAGGTGCTCCACCCCCTTAGGGACACCGCAATGCTAGGGTGTTCACAGTAACAAAAGAAGAGGCTAGGGAAAATCTAAACCATCTTGTCGAAGGTAACCTTTAATCTTTTTCATATATCTAATATCTCATTCAATGCCTTCAATTATTTAAAATATAATTATCATGTGTAGGCATTGTTTTCTTGAATGGACATCCTGTTAAAGCATTGTTTGACTCTGGATCCACAAATACATTTATCTCTCGAAATCTGGCCTCAATGTTGCACTTACATATAAGGGAATTGGGTTATATTCTAGATGTGTCAACTCCTAGTGGAAAAATATTCACTACATTATAGAAAACTGACGTCCTCCCTCTAAAATTTGAAAATCATGACATGCTCTTTGAATTCATCCTCTTATCTATGGAAGACTTTGATATTATACTTGGTATGGATTGGCTATACAAGTATCATGCTCAGATTGACTATAGAAACAAGATTGTAGTTCTCTCTCAACCTCATTCTTGTCCTGTGGTGATTCCTAGGGGAAGCAGATTCTGTAATAATGTAAAAATTTCCTCTCTTTAAGCTAAAAAGCTCATATCTAAAGGATGTAAATTCTTCCTCGCATTCGTCTTAGAGACCAGTCCTGACAATGAGCATGTAGAAAGACTGGAGGTGGTGCGTGATTTCCTTGACGTATTTCCGGAGGAGCTTCTTGGGCTGCCTCCAAATAGAGACATTGAGTTCTCCATAGACCTTCTTCCTGGAACCACTCCGATTTCTAGGTCACCGTATAGGATGGCATCTTCTAAGCTTATGGATTTGAAGAAACAATTACAAGAACTTCTTGATATGGGTTTTATCAGCCCTAGCATTTCCCCTTGGGGTGCACCTGTCCTTTTTGTTAAAAATAAAGATGGTTCAATGCGAATGTGTATTGACTATCGCATGTTGAACCAAGCTACCATTAAAAACAAGTATCCTATCCCTCATATTGATGACCTCTTTGATCAACTTCGTACTGCTAAAATATTCTCAAAAATTGATCTTCATTCTGGCTGCCATCAACTTAAGGTCAAGGATTCAGATATATCTAAGATTGCTTTTCGAACTCGTTACGAGCACTACAAAATTCTGGTGATACCGTTTGGGTTGAACAACACACCTGGTGTATTCATGAACTTGATGAACAAAGTCTTCCAACCTTATCTTGATGAGTTTGTGGTCGTCTTCATTGATGATATTCTGATCTATTATGATTCTATGGAGAAACATCGAGAGCATTTGAAGTTTGTCCTTGAGCTTCTTCGAGCCCAGAAATTCTATGGTAAGCTTTCTAAATGTGAATTATGGATTAACAAAGTCATGTTTCTTGGTCATGTCACCTCTGGGGGTAATATATCTATCGATCCTGCCAAAGTCTCTACTGTACTTGATTGGCAACCTCCCCGAAAGCCTTCTGAAATCTAGAGTTTCTTGGGTCTGGCTGGATATTATCGCCGTTTTATCCCAAACTTTTCCAAAGTCGCACTTCCTCTGACCAAGCTGACTCAGGTTGACGAGCATTTCATATGGTCAGCTGCTTGTGAGTCCAGTTTCCAGCAATTAAAGTAGAAGTTGACGTCAGCTCCTGTTCTTGTTCTACCCTCGGGCAACGAAGGGTTTCTGATATTCACCGATGCTTTGAGGAATGGGTTAGGGTGCGTCTTGCAGCAGAATGGAAAGGTAGTGGCCTTTGCATCTAGGCAGCTAAAACCAAATGAACTTAATTATCCCACACATGATTTGGAATTAGATGCAATCATTCATGCTCTTAAAATCTGGAGGCACTACATGTATGGGGAAACATTCGACATCTTCACCGACCACAAAAGCCTAAAGCATATCCTGACTCAGAAGGACTTGAATATGCATCAACGTCAATGGATTGAATACCTAAAGGACTACGATTTCACTATTTCCTATCATCCGGGTAAGGCAAATGTAGTCGCTGATGCCCTTAGTAGAAAAAGGGTAGTGTGTGCATCTCTATCTGTTCCTGAATGGAGGAATATGGAGGATCTAGTGGGCTAGAAACTGTAGTTTCTATTTGATCATGTGCATGTCAATAACATCTCCATCACGTCCAACTTGCATTTTGAACTGCTTGAGGCACAGAAGGCTAGTCCTAATCTTGCAGAGCTCTCCTCACTCCTGTCGAAGCGTCAAACACATCTGTCTATGGGTCTTGATGGTGGTTTTTGATATAAGAACCGTATGTGGGTTCTTGAGTGGTCAGCGGTAAAGACAATGATTCTCAGTGAGGCACATGGGTCAAAGTACAAAGTTCATACCGGCATGACGAATATGTACAAAGACCTACAATGCCAGTTCTGGTGGAGGGGCATGAAGCGTGATATTGCCGATTTCATGTCCAGGTGCCTGACATGTCAAAGGATCAAGGCCGAACATCAGAGACCAGGCGGTCTACTACAACCCCTTTAGATTCTGGAATGGAAATGGGAACACATCACCATGGACTTTGTGGTGGGATTACCCAGGACCAGGAAGGGATATGACGCTGCATGGGTCATAGTAGATCGTCTCACCAAGTCAGCTCATTTTCTCCCTGTGAAGACTATTGTGAAAGTTTCTGAGTTGGACAACCTCTAAATACGGGAGATAGTACGTCTGCATGGAGTTCCAGCATCTATTGTCACAGACAGGGACCCGAAGTTCACCTTAAAGTTGTGGAAGTAGGTTCAAGAGGAATTGGGCACCAAATTGAGCTTCAACACAACCTACATCCACAGACAGATGGGCAGTCAGAACTTACAGTATAGATTCTGGAGGATCTTCTGCGAGCTTGTGTTCTCGACTGGGAAGGCTCGTGGGACCATTACCTACCTTTAGCTGAGTTCGCCTATAATAATAGCTATCAAGCGAGTATTGGGATGCCACCATATGAAGCTCTCTATGGCCGACCGTGCAGATCTCCATTACATTGGGACGATGTTGGAGAACACACCTTGATGAAATCTGAGGAGATGCAGTTGTATGCAGATAAAGCTGCATTGATTAGGTAGAGAATGAAGAGAGCACAAGATAGGCAAAAATCATATGCAGATGCTCACCGACAGGAATGTTAGTTCAAGGATGGTGATCATGTCTTTTTGAAGATCCGACCTATTTGAGCTTTGGCCAAGAATAAGGGAAAGCTCAATCCTCATTATGTGGGACCCTTCGAGATCCTTAAAAGAGTCAGAGAATGTGCCTATAGTCTTGCCTTGCCACCTCAGTATAGTGCCATACATAACGTCTTTCATGTATCTAATCTGAAGTCTTATGTCAAAGACCCCGGTCACATTCTGAATCATGAGCCTCTCGAGCTGAAAGATGATCTGTCTTATGCTGAGACACCAGTCAAAATCCTTGATTTCAAGACAAAGGAGCTTCATGGTAATCAACATATAGATATGGTGAAAGTTCTCTAGAGCCACCATGATCAAACCGAGGCCACATGGGAGCTCAAGTCAGAGGTCGAGCAGAAATATCCACATCTCTTTCAGGCTGCTTGAATTTTGAGGGAAAATTTCTTAAAAGGAGGGGAGAATGTGACAAAGTGAGTTTTTATAATATTTTCTCTCTATTAAAAGTTTTTTTTATCAAACTTGTTGACCAAAATACCCTCATATACTTTCCTCACTCGGTTGAACAAAGATGTGTCACAAATTGCAAAAAAATGCAAACCCTAGTATGTTATGATGTTAAAATACATGTGATAATGTATTTAGTAAATGAACATATCAAACTTTCAAATTTGGACCCCAAAATTAAACCATAGTCACATATTGACATCATGAAGCTTACCTTAAAATTTCATTCTAGTTGGATAAGTCATTTGGGAGATATAAGAATTTGAAATCATGTATAGTACATCATTATTTTGAACCTTAGAATCTAAGATTGGGAATTATATGAATCAAATGTGTGACATTATGTGTCACATATCCCTTTGAAGCTTGGACACGGGCCTTGGTATAGGCCAAGCTATTTCTGGCCATTGATCAGTGATCCAACAGGGGAGACTTCGTCTCCTACCTCCCGAAGGACCCGGGCTTTGGCCCCAACAGAATGATGAGAGAAACCTTTTGCCCCACGCATATCCTACCAACATCATCGCAAAAGGAATGGGATAATCCTCCTCTCCTCTCCAAACCGAGGTCAACCATCACTATCTCAACCCTTCTCGCCCTTTGAGCTGGGAGAATGAACTCCTACTTTTTTGCCCTTCTTCTAGCAACGACGGTAGATATTAGGGCTTCATTGCCCTCATCCTCAAACGCCTATATAAGGCCTCCAATAGCTCCACCATACCTCCTTTCCTCACTCCACACCCTCAATTTCGAGCACAACAACCCCAAACACCCATCCCCATTCCACCATTGTCAACCTCCAGACACGCTCACCACCCGATCCTCTCGGTGCTTCTCGCACCAATCTGACCCTTCCAACACATTCACCTCACCTCTACGCTTCCCCCCATCACAACCCTGAGATTCCAGAACGCCTCCCGCTCCATTTCGATCCCAACTCCGGTGAACTCTCCTGCCCTTGCGGAGATCGCGAGCTACACGAGGCTTCACACCTTCTTTCACCCCTCTTTGTCTTCGGGATGAGCTAACAAATCCACCTCAACTCCTCCCCACTCGCGGGCAGCACCAAGGGGTGAGATTGACCTCACCGAAGTCCTTCCTTCGCTGCTCGAGCAAACAACTAGCAATGGAGGATGCTGCCCTGTGGAGCTAACTGGGTAGCCAGCTGGACCAATCCTCGCATGCCAAATAATCCGCCTGATCCATCCCGCACAAGCTTGAGATCAACGAGAGCCGTCGATCTAGTCTGATCCAATCGTTGATCAAGGTAAAATTCTCTTCTTCTTTTTCTTTTATTCAAGAAAATGGATTTTCTTAGAAAAATCCTAGAAAATGCTAGGAATGTCGGATTATAGTGAACCTATATACCATTTTCATCAGAAAAAAGCGTACTATAAAAAAAGATCAAGACCTGGATCTATTTCCTATTTCAAAAATAGTTTCCTAAGGCCTAAATAACCTCCTTAATTATAATTAATTATAAATAATGGTTTTTCTTGATGATATATGACTTTCTAAAATATAATTAACCCTAGATGAAACCGTGTTTTCTAAATAACTCAAAACACTAGTCTAAGTTGATAAATGATGAAATGATTAGAAGAAACCCTAAATCTATCCTTCTCTCTCTACATGCAATTAAAGGTACATCCTTATATAAAATTAAATATTATTAGAAGATGATTAGTGATCATGAATGATCCTGAACTCTGATTTGAACCCTGATCTTATGAAATCATTAATATCCTAAGGGTTTCTTTCCTTTTATCCGACCATCCTAGAAACCCTAGATTATGAAAATCTTCTATTTTATTAAATTAAATACTATCTTTTAATCTAACTATTTTATGATGGATCAGATTTGATGATATCTCAAAACCCAATTAAAATATGGAAAGTCCCTGATCTGAATAAGATAGCATGAAAGGAATAATAACTAAGAACATATCTTAGTCTTGGTCACATGGACCAATAGTAATGTTGTACCCTTGCTTTCCTTGCAGGGTGACTTATTTCTTGATTGATTCTAAATCTTTGGATATCTGATCTAAATAAGAAGGTACATGGTCTTATAAGTATAAGACTACATTCTTGGTTGCCTATGATATGTAGTATCTTGAATGCTCATATTTGGATATGATTTCTTGGTTGAACTAGTATGAGTTATTCTTCGCCAAAATCCAATATAACATAAATGATTATGATGGGTTGTAGCTACTACATCACATAGCCTAGTGTGGATGTATGTTGCCTAACATGGATGTATGATTCTTAGGCCCATGTTAGATGTATGATGATATTATATTGCCCACACTAGATGTAAGTCAAGTGCAAATATGTGTAGTACAACCGCATCAAAATGAATGTAATAAAAAGGATGTTTACCTGATTTTCACCTTAAGAAATGGTTTTCTCTCTCTTTTCTTCTTTTTCAAATATTTTCCTTTATGCAACCTTATTAGTGTAACTTTTACCATGTACCAACTTTGTTGATGTTTTTGTTTCTCATATTTTCTAGGTGCAAGGAAAAATTGACAAACAAAGTGAAATGCATGCTCAAAGTACCTGAAGGCATAAATTAATAAGCATGGAGGATATGCTAGATAGATCTATTCTTCTTATCTGATTCTTGTTAGATGTTAGTTATTTCCTAGTTGATGTTGGGGATGACTGAGATCCCATGTAATAACATTATCTTTTTCTCTAGAACAATAATTTCTCTCCCTATGTAATATCCTTATTTTATCTATACGAATGAATGTTTGTGTGGCATTATATGATGATGTGGACATGATCTTGGCTCAATCTCTGATTTTAGATGATTACCTTAATATCTTATATTTCCCCTTTTGATGTCTATAGATATGAGTGCACGTATATATGTGAATGTCACTATGGAAAGTATATAGAAATTGGGGTCGTCACAATAGGCTTTGATGATTGTTACTCATATGCTCTAGATGGGGCTAGGCCGATACACCTTGCTAGCCCGTCATGACCATGAGGACCCCTTTTGTGAGATGATTTGCAAGAGTGTTGTTTGTGACACCCATGATTGAGCTAATGATCGTCATGCCCCAACACTAACCCTAGTGATGCCCGTCACACTAAGTGATGCCTGACACCCCTCCAAGAATGGATTCCCCACACACCATCTGTGGTCCATCACACTGTGGGGCAGTGATACCTGATGCCCCCTTCAAGAGGTGATGCTCGATACCCCCTTCAAGAGGTGATGCCCGATACCCCTTCAAGAGTTGATGCCCGATACACCTTCAAGAAGGGTTGTGTGTTAAACTTTCAAGGAGCTAAACAAACATAAACCTTATGTGGATAATCTGACACCTCAAATGTGGTTAAAATTTCACCCCTTATGTATGGTGAACACGACATGATTGGACTAGATACCCTAAACCTATACACCTCATGGTGGTCCAAACTGATGCATTACAAGAAGTTCTAAACCGATACCTTGGGTTGATAGGGTGAAATCAAGATCACATCATGAGGGTTGTAGGGTATGTTTGGATTCTCAATGATGTACACACATGAGTAATGCATGATAGAGAAGAGTGTGGTTTTAGATAATGTATAAGTAAACTTAATTGCTTCTCCTCAAGCTAGTACACTATAGGATGATGTTGATATGAGTGGTCCATATTTAACCAAAGAGCTTAGCCCTAAGCTCTTCAACAATGTGGGTAGTTTTGAATGAAGAAACCAATAACTGAGTATCCACATGATAACCTTAATCATGGAATAACTCGACCTGTGTGCTCATCTTTATGAAAGATTATAATCCATGGCAGGTGTCAACTATGTTTCCTTTTCATATAATCTTAACTTGTGAAGTAAGGTTAATGATACAACTATGTGAACATACATGAGGATGGTGATAGCCTTGTTGGAATAAATGGTGGCAACCTTTGTGTAGAAATCATATAACAAGTCTAATGACTTTATAGGTTCCTTGTGGATAGCTTGAAGTGAAACCCTCTAGTTATGTAGCCTATGGTTCGACTCTCCTTAGTATGATATGTGGTTATTGATTTGTAAGAAGTAATAATGTATGGGTCACTTAATGTTGAAACGTCACACAGGTGCAATGGTCAATATGTTATTATAATGCATTATTGTAATCCACACATAAATTAATGAAGATGATACACACATGCATTTATAAAAGGGTGGTACATGGTATTGATGGTATGGTGATTGATTAATATCTAACTAATCATTCAAACCTGATCAGTTTTAGAAAGATAGGTTTTGGTGTGATTAGGGTTTGGTGGTGTAACCTTAACGGAAGGTAATAATATCGAATAAGTATGAATGGAAAACATGATATTGTTCCCCCTCCTAAATTACATTGGTATAAACTAATGGATTGATTGGGTGTTATAACTTGCGAGTGTCATGAAGGTGGTTAAATAATGTTAAGCTTGGGTTATGAACCTGGATAAGGGAACATGGTAAATATGAATATGTGATTGTGCATACTTGGTTAACTAATAAATCCTTAGTTTTACACACTCCAGTTTATGGGAGGTAGTGCATGCTCGAGATGTGAGGTAGAATGATGCTTGAGGACCTTATGTGAGATCAATATGAAGTCTAATCTTAGATTAAAGATCTTGTGATGCATTTCTTGCCTTAACTACATGTGTTTAATATGTTTAATATATTCTCTCTCTAAACATAATGGCTAATGGTTGCTATGGAAAGTACATGTGGTGTGACATAAGTGATGTGGCATAAGTGATGTGGCTAGAAGTGATATAGTAGCCTTTTGACTGGCAGTGATGTAGTAGCATTGTGGCTGGCAGTGATACAATGTTATGAGATGATGGGAATCTGTTTATAGTTTGAACGATGATATTTGTTGTTGTAATACTATCCCTTTCTTTTAAAGGTTTTGTTTGTGGTTTGTATGTTGTAACTTGATTGATTCTAAGTGAACTTTAATTGGTCTAAATAACCAAAGTGGAACCTAATCTTGCAGTTTGTCCTGTGCCATAGATCCATTCAGTGTTCGTACTTGTTGAATGGTAAAATGAGTTCAACTTGGAAGACATGTTGTAGAATAAGTGGGGTGCAAGTTGAGGTATCTCCTTGTATCCTGAATGTGTATATATGGGATTGACTGTGGTCATACCCTAATAGGAGTGTGGATGCAGTCGTAGCTCAATGATATGTGATATGGGATTGGCTATGGCCATACCCCAATAAGAGTGCAGCTGTGGTCATAGCTCAGTGATATGTTATATGAGATTGGCTATGGTCATATCCCAATAAGAGTGTGACTATGGTCATAGCTCAGTGGTATGTGATAGAAGATTGGTTGTGGTCATACCCTAATAAGAGTATGACTACAATCATAACTCACTAGTGTCATGACATGTACCAAAGTGGGCTAGATATGTACATTTAGACTATATGTCGTTGAAAATAGACTGACTTATGATGTCACTTCATGTTCTCACACTGACCGAGGGGGTGATGTCGTACATTCCAACTCTTCTACTAGACCTTGTATGGCACAAATTTCAACTTAGTAGTGGTCGGTTGGATTTGGGTGGTATGACTCAAATCCTCAGGGCATAATAAATACGTAATCAGCCGTGTAGTACGTGAATAGGGTCAAACACAGAAACATTGGATGAAACCTTGCCTTGCTTATATACGATTTAGTTTATAATAATTATACATATTCTTCATATTCCTTTTTAACTATTAATTATTTTATTACTCATTGGCAAGTGTATGTTACAACTCTATTCAGATATATGTCATTTGGTTAATTTTGTTAATCTTCTTAGTATGTTAACCTATCTGCTTAGTTATCTATGATAATAATAGAGTTGGCAGAGAGTTATATCTCTCATTGGGACTGTGTGTCTGACCTCGTTGGTTAAATAACTTTTTAGGTGAAAGTGCATGCTGAGTTGAAGATCATGCAGCTGAAGAGAATACGAGAAGAAAATTACACCTAGTGAATCATGGTATATGTAAAGTATCTAGTAATAGAGTCCTATGTGTCATCCCTATATATTAAGTTCCTTGGGGGTGTTCTCGATGTGTTTTGTAGATGTGATGATCGACATGCAATTTCTAGCTTGTGTGCCTCTGGTAGTATGCATATACATGTGGAACTATTATCTTATGTAATAGGTTGATTGGAATATGATGATGTAGCACCTTGATTATATGCTATAAAATGCAAGTGTTGTCTCGTGTAATAATTCTCAGGTCATGGTTCTTGTTGCAAATTAGTTTTAATTTCCAGTGATTTTTGGCAATCCACTATTTATGGTTGATCGTGGTTTATGTTTTGAGAATCTTGCTTTGTGTGAGAAAGGGTGTCACATTGCGGTTGGTATCATGACTCTAGGTTTTTTGAGTCTACAAGGATACTAGGACTAGGGTTAGGATGGATATGGTCCATACTGCCTAATATCAGTACTTGAGTGCCCTGGCCAGGTATTCAAATGTTGAAGAAAAGGTGAGACGACCCGACATCAAACCGACAGCCAAATCGTCACCAATAATTACGCAGAATAACCATAAGCAGCAGATTAACAAAATCACTAAAAATTAAAACCATTTTGCAAAGAGATCCATTTCCAAAAAACTCATACAGAAAGAACCAAAACTTTATATACATCATGGTTCACATTGTACATAAATTGTACCATCTCATCCCAAGTATAATATATACCAGTTGCTTTGCCCAAACGTATACATAAGCAACATAAAATCTCGAGGCATACAAGCCAAAATCTAAGATCGTTCATAAAACCATTACGTACTAACTCCAAGGACTTGAGAGTACAGATATGACACATAAGACTTCTATCTACAAGACACGATAGACAATACACTCAACCTAAGATGTTATTGATATTGCTGCTGATGTTGTCCTTCCTTTGCAGTACAGTCTCTGCCTCCTCATACACATCCACCTAAAAATTGTGGATCCCATGGGGTGAGACACAAGCCCTAGCGAGAGATATAACTCTCTGCCAACAATATTATTAACACAGGTAAACATTATAAAACTAAGCAGAGGTTCTTCTATGTAAATAAGCATATTTAATATATTATTCAATTGCAGTGCAAAGCAATAGCAAAGTTAAAGTAGTTCAACTATCCATGACAGAGCTATAGATCATCTATTTTCTTTATAAGGAATTTGAAGAACATGTATAATATATATCAACTAAGATGTATAAAAGTAATGAAGCATCAACCAATATTTCCATATTCAATCCTTAAGAAAATATGCTACACGACTGATTACATGTCCACAACCACTCTTATTCCCAAAGGAGATGAGGGATACCGCTCATGCTCCAACTGACCACCACTTAGTCTAAATTGGTACCATACAAGGTCAATGGAAGAGCCGACTTCCAAGACCTCACCCATCTCGGTCAGTACGACACTACTGGTAGTGACCACATGTCAAACTACAACCAGCTTACCAGGGTATATTGGTATCTTCTCTATAGAGTTACAGTTGTAGCATGCACTCTCTTTAGGATGATCACAAAGCTCTCCCAGTTTATTTTTCATCAGGAGGATCACTAAGCTTTCCCAGTTTACTTGGGGAGTTCACTGAGAAACCCCTGTATAAAGAAGATTACATATTCAACAATATGTATACCGAGTTAAACTCGTTTCACCATTCAAAAAATCCTGACACCAAATGGATCTATGGCTTGGGAAACTACATGATAAGATTCCACTTGATTAATTAGGTGTATTACAATATCTTTTAGCATCAACCAAGTTACAAGCAATAATTATAACATATGTTATAAAGAAAGTTGTAATACATTTATCAAGTACTTTCATAATCTTTGGAACACAGTGAATACATAACATTCGTGATCTCATCCCTTAACATTATCATCATCATGATTGATAGATCTGAGTATTCAAACTCTTAGTTCATCATTGAACACTATTACCACTCTCTAGGTCATCATACCAAGGTATACATTATACTTGTTGCACAAGTATTTCACACAGCTCACAACGTCCATTTAAACATCTTGTCAGTTCTGACTAGGAAACAACTATCTTTTTAGGTCATCATACCCTATAAGCATTATACTTGTTGTACAAGTATTTCACATGGCTCACAAGGCCCATTTAAATCTATATTACATGAAAGATCATAGCTCATACTTGGCTATACTCATCATCTCATGATTCCTGCATGGTCGGCACTTCATGATAAAAACAATAGCAAGTACATAACATCACCATGCAATACAAGAGAAATACAACATTCCCATTATTAGTGTTAGGGTTTCCCATTATAATTAATTAGGGTTTTAGATTCATATCATCACTATGTGATACAAGAGAAATACATCCTTCCCATTATTAGGGTTAGGGTTTTCCTTTCTAACTGATTAGGGTCTCAGATTCATATCATCACTATGTGATACAAGAGAAATACATCCTTCCCATTATTAGGGTTAGGGTTTTCCTTTCTAACCGATTAGGGTTTGAAGTACATATCATCATGAATCAAACCCAAATTCATACTCCACACATATTAGGAGTATCAATGTATGATAATTACATGATTATCACACAAGTATAAGTTTCTCTCTCATCCTCACTAGGATGTTGATTGAATCATACTCTATTAGGTTGGCTCAACCCTTTCTTCAAGGAACAGTGACCTACTTATCAAAATGCATTGAACTTTATACATCCTAATGCATCATTTGGCATAACACACTTCATGTATTACGCAATCAAGTATATTGGATTGAGGTGCTTCCACCATATCGGGCATAGAGGTGTGTACTTGACACCATATCATTCTTGAGGTGTTTCCTCATCACCATATCGTGCTTCCATATCGGGTTTCTTCATCATTAGGGTTTGGATATCAAGTTAGACCCTTATGCTCATATCTCTTCAAACCTTCATGGTATCGTCCTACCCTTCATCATGTAATAAGTGATGGGCTAGATAATAGGTTAGTATAAACCAAACCAGGTGTACAAACCAATAGGGGTTTAGAGTTCCAATGTATATCAGGTTTCACATTACCATGTTGAGCTTCAACAACATATCAGGTTAGAGTATATACTTGACACCATATAATGTTAGTGGTATATACTTGACTCCATGTCATGCATAAGGTATGTGTATGTGTCACTCCTATCATCCATAAGGTATATGCTCCATGATCATATCGTACATAAGGTATATGTTTCATCATTATATCATGCTAGTGGTGTATTCACCTCACCATATCGGGTTAGAGGTTCTTCATAATATCAGGTTGGACCATGATGATGTCATCATAGTCAAGCTCAAGACCTTCGTTCTTACTATTCTAGTTCAAGGACAACATGTCTATGCAACTATTAGAACTCATGGAATCATCAATTATTCAAGAAAATTTGAAATTGAAAGTAGATCATAAAATATGGCAAGATTGAAGGTGAGTAATAACATAATTGGGTTCAAGTTATATAACATGCATCAACAATAACTTCAAATCTCGAAGATCCTAAGTTTCACATTCCCAAGGTTGAAGATGAGCTTCACAACTCCTCTATATGCAAAGAATCATCATGGATACATATTTAGTGAAGAAGAAAAGAAAGGAAGATCACAACCCTAGATCCATGCGTTAATGCAAGGTTGAATATGATCATGACTTCACCTTAGGTTAAGGTTTGAGATCCTTATTGTTCCTTAGCACCATGCACGATACCTCACCACTCATGCATGATATCCCCTCACTTGTGGATGATATCCCTTCACTTGTGGCCGATATCACCTTGCTATGGCCGATATCAGCTTGCTATGGCCAAAACCAAGGCTCTATGCACAATACCCATTCACTTATGCATGATATCTAAGAGAAAGAGTGTGGTAAGATTTGAAAAATTTCACTAGTAGGTGAAAGGAATGGTATATATAATTGTGGTTCATGAAAAAGAGTGTATATGAGGTTTCATCATTTTAAGCTACTAGGTGCCATGTGTCCATGCATGGTTGACACGTTTCCTTGCATGCATATTTATATTGACATGCAAAACACTTGAGGATAATCTAGAGATGAAATTTCGGCCATCATTTATCTTGTTGGATAAGATATTTCAACTCAATCATCACTTTCTTCACAACCCGATACAGTTTTTCTAAGGAAAATTGCAAGCCGATATCCATCACCTCCTTGAGGTGTTTAACTCATCATGGACAAGGTCAAGAGTTCACAAACCGATATGAGACTCCCTCTATGGCTAATTGGCCGATAGGCACTCTCATATGAATTCTACAACCTGATACAACTCAAATTAAGGTTTCACATTCAACCCTTTCTTGGTCTTTCCATCACCAAGAGTACCATCACTCAAATACGATTCAAACATGGTGTATCCTTCTTTATATATCCTCTAAATGATACATATAGGGATTAGGAACACTCTAGAGGGTGTAATTTGCATATCAAACCTACATTTTGGGTAAATTACATTTTTTACAAAAATTGGTACACAAGGCACTAACATTATTCAAACAAGCTCAAACTTGGAACTTACGCTTTCCACAAGCTGCCCCTTATAATGATTATTTTTATTATGATGCTAAAACACACGAGGTACATTCAACATGTGAAATATTGCAATATAACCCCTCATCGTGGGTAAATTGCATTTTGGGTCCAAAACAAGAGAACATTGCTCAAACATCATTCAAACATGACCAAACTTGAAACATAAGTTTGTCACCTGATAAAAAAAACACTTTAGAGAAATATATTAAAGTTCTAAGAAACTTATTTAAGCCAAACAAATAGGGTTATCCCTAAACCCAAGTTAGGGATATTACAAGTTATAAACCCCTAACAAGGATTTCATCCCCGAAATCCCAGATGAAGGGAGACAATTGTTATCCATGCATCATATTATCAAGACTCCATATAACATCTTGACATCATGGAGATGCCATAGAACTTTGACCAGCACAAAGTCCTTCCATTCTGGGTCATCATAGAATCTGTTATACAAGACACATACTCATCTGTCCTTTTCATTAATGACTGTCGTGTCAATTCTGTTTCAGGTAACACTTTCGAAGTCAGAGAAGTACTATTCATACTTCGAATAAATCAGGTGTCAAATCTCATTGATTTTCACCTTCTGAACTTACATCTTTTATGTAATAAGATTCTTGACCTTGGGAGTCTTCCATACCCCTCATTTAGTTTAGCATTTCACCTCCAAGGAAAGACTAGAGTTGCATTCTGTCATCCATTTGGGACTACACGTCTTATCATACTTCTATTGTGCCACTCTAATCTGTTGACACAACACTAAACTTACTTATGAATTTTACCATCCATCTTGTTAGCTATTTATTTTCTTTTCATGAGGAGAGGCTACTTATCAAAGAAGAACTATCTTAGTGGTGACTCTAGATGTTATATGTATAAGCTACCTCAACAGATCTAGTTAGGGATATTCTAAGGAATTATATTTAGTTTGATAAGCTTTTCCCAAGACGATCCTATGATTGTTCCTTCACTTAATACATCCTTATTGATGTTATGTTTATGTAGAGCATAAATCCCTAACACATGATATCCATACTATAGTATATAACTAGACTAATCTCCAAGTTGACCCTTCTAGGTAACCAAACATTAATCATCTTATCAGGAGTCATGTTCTCATTTTCTCATACATTTGAAAGTTCTTGGATACTAGGATTCTTTACCTTGGTATCCATTACATGTGCCAGAAACACATCACATCCTCATCGTTTCCATCTCTCGATTGTTATTACCAAAGCCAAACATATAATAGGACCTTTCTTTCTTCTTGGAACATTACTTATCACATATAACTTTCTTCAAACCAAAATCTAAGACTAGTTGATACTTTTCAAAGTACCCATCTATAGATTACTTCTAATCCATGCACATCAAGTGTCATAAGACTTACTTGATTGTCATGTCCCTGAAATGAAAGAACACAATGAAACATATTCCATTTTGTCGCCCCATCATTATCCAGGGCATCAAAGAAAAGAGATTATCACCTTCTTTGATTATTGCATGAACTTTTAACTATTCATGTGTCATTCAATCTTGTTTCATCTTAGATTCCTTGCCATAAATATATGATTTCTTTCTAGTATGTTCTAGTTCATGGACAATAGGTCTATGCAACTATTAGAACTCATGGATTCATCAATTATTCAAGAAAATTCGAAATTGAAAGTAGATCATCAAATATGGAAAGATTGAAGGTGAGTAATAACATAATTGGGTTCAAGTTATATAACCCACCTCAAGAATAACTTCAAAGCTCCAAGCTCCAAAGATTCACATTCCCAATGTTGAAGATGAGCTTCACAACTCCTCTATATGCAAAGAATCACCATGGATAAGTATTTTGTCAAGAAGAAAAGAAAGGAAGATCACAACCCTAGATCCATGCTTTAATCCAAGGTTGAAGATGATCATTGATTCACCTTAGGTTAAAGTCTTGATCTTCTTATTGTTCCTTATCACCATGCATGATACCTCACCACTCATGCACGATATCCCCTCACTTGTGGTTGATATCCCTTCACTTGTGGCCGATATCACCTTGCTATGGACGATATCACCTTGCTATGGCCGGTACAAAGGCTCTATGCACAATAACCCTTCACTTATGCATGATATATAAGAGAAAGAGGGTGGTAAGATTTTAAAATTTTCACTAGTATGTGAAAGGAATGGTATAAATAGTTGTGGTTCATGAAAAAGAGTGTATATGAGGTGTCATCATTTTAAGCTACTAGGTGCCATGTGTCCATGCATGGTTGACACGTGTCCTTACATGCATATTTATCATGACATGAAAAACACTTGAGGATAATATAGAGATGAAATTTCGGCCATCACTTATCTTGTTGGATAAGATATTTCAACTCAATCATCACTTTCTTCACAACCCGATACACTTTTTCTAAGGAAAATTGCAAGCCGATATCCATCACCTCCTTGAGGTGCTTAACCCATCATGGACAAGGTCAAGAGTTCACAAACTGATATGATACTCCCTCTATGGATCCTTGGCCGATAGACACTCTCATATGAACTCTACAACATGATACAACTCAAATTAAGGTTTCACATTCAACTCTTTCTTGGTCTTTCCATCAACCAAGAGTACCATCACTCAAATATGATTCAAACATGGTGTCTCCTTCTTTCTCTCTCCTCTAAATGATAAATAGAGGGAGTATGGACACTCTAGAGGGTTTAATTTTCATATCAACCCTACATTTTGGGTAAATTACAATTTGTACCGAAATTGGTACACAAGGCACTAACATTATTCAAACAAGCTCAAACTTGGAACTTAGGCTTTCCACAAGCCGCCCCTTAGCATAATTCTTTTTATTATGATGCTAAAACACATGATGTACATTCAACATGTGACATATTGCAATATAACCCCTCATCTTGGGTAAATTACATTTTGGGTCCAAAATAAGAGAACATTGCTCAAACATCATTCAAACAGGACCAAACTTGAAACATAAGTTTGTCACCTGATAAAAAACACTTTAGAGAATTATATTGAATTTATAAGCAACTTATTTAAGCCAAACAAATAGGGTTATCCCTAAACCCAGGTCAGGGATGTTACAAAAGGTGAGTATGGAACTCTTAGATTGATTTCTCTTTGATTACCATGATCAAGTAATCCTTTTGGAACAATCTAAAGAGCATAACAATCAGAAATTATGATGCTAATAACTCCATCATACTATGAAAAGAGATGAGAATTGCACCATAATTCACTAAAACTTGAATGTTTGGTGATTAAAAGAGAAAGATACATCTCCATGAAACCTAAATCTAAGTGTAAGTATGATATGAGAAGTTCTTGAAGCTATAATTTCAAGAAATGTATGAAGAAAAATGGATATGAATACGTGCTAATAAAGTAAGCCAAGGTGTAAAATTCATATAAGAGGGAGAAAATTCTTGAAACAAGGATGAAGTAAGAAGACAAATGAGAATGAATAATGAATAAATAAGATGGAGCCCGAGTTAATCTCAGACCAACCCGTGAATAGATGTAAAGTTCAATTTCATGATATGTGAAAGGAAACAAGGGAGATGATCCCTATTCAATAAACAACGTGTAAAGAATAATGATTCTTTTCATGATGTAAAGATGAAAAAGTGGTAAAACAAGGAAATTTTCATGAACAAGAAGAGCAATAATCAAAGAAAGAGTAATGTCATGTAATCATATCAAGAGTTCCTATGCTAATGGCATGGAATCCAAGATGAGACAAGTTAAAATGATACATGAACAATTGAAAATATTGAAATAATAAAAGTAGGTGATAATCCCTTCACCTTGATGAGTAAACCCTAATAATGATGTAGTGATCAGAGGAATATGTTCCCTTATGTTCAGACCTTTCAAGGATGTGGTAGTCAAGTGGGTCTTATGCTACTTGATGTACATAGTTTAGAAGTGATCTTAAGATGGATACTCTGGTAAGTATCAGTTGGTCTTGGATCGTTTTTCCAAGATAGGGATATCTGTGATAGGAGATGTCTTGGGATGAAAGGAAGACCCATATATATTTTTAGGTTGGCAGTAGTAATAGAGGATGGATGTGTTGAGGATGTGATGTGTCTTTGGCACGTGTGATGGATACCAAGGTAAGAAATCCTAGTATCCAAGTGGTACCAGTTATATGGGAGAGTCAGAACATGTCACTTGAAAGAATGATTAGGTGTTTGGCTACCAAAATAGATGGACTTTGGACCAGTTTGTCTTATGCTCCACATAAACATAACATTAACACATATGCATAAGTTGAAGAGACATTTGTAAGATCTTCTTGGGCAAAGTTCATCAAGCTGAGTACAATTCCTTGGAGTACTCCTATTCTGTTTTCAAGTAAGAAGGATTTGAAGAAGTGCTTGCAAGTAAGAAGGATTTGAAGAAGTTTTAGCTTTGAAAATATACAGATAAGTAGGGTTCCCACTCCCTATCTGGGTCAGTTAAGATGCCATATAACATTTTGAGTCACCATTGAGGTAGTTTCTTAGATAAGTGGCATGTTCTTATGATAGGAGGATGTACAACTTAGAATGAGTATGTGGCAAGGTAGCTGGTAGAAGTAAGACTAGAATTGAGTCAGCAAATCAAAGTAGCACAGTAGAAGCATGACAAACCTTGTTGTTCCAAGTAGATGACAAAATGCATCTCCAGTCTTTCTTTAGAAAAGACATGTTGAGGTTTGAGGAAGGTATGGTAAACTCCCAGAATCTTATCATACAGTGTTTTCGGTTGAGGAGGTGATACATAAGAAAGGATTGACACCCGAGTTGGATAAGTATATAAACTTCATCTATGGTTAAGAAAGTATCGCCTGGAATAGTGTTAATTATGCAACCGATAATGGAGAAGGATAAGTTGAGAATGTGCCGTGTTCAACGAATCTTGCAATGAACATGGATGCAAGAACAATATGTTGATCAAGTCTTGTGACATAACCCTGAAACCAAGGGATTGTGTGGAAGTTTGTAGGTATGATGCATGAGTAGTATCCACCTCCTTTCTCCTGGGATTTTGGCGGTGAAATCCTTGTTAGGGGTTTATGACTTGTAAGGACCCTGACCTGGATTTTAGGCTAACCCTATTTTTTTTGCTTAAGTAAGTTTCTTAGAACTTTAATATAATCCTTTGAGGTGTTTTGTAATCACATGGCATGCTTATGTTTCAAGTTTGGTCATGTTTGAATGTTGTTTGAGTAATGTTTGCTTGATATGGACCAATGTGCAATTTACCTAAGATGAAGGTTTATCTTGCAATATGTCACATGATGAGTGTTCCCTTAGTTATTTAGCATCATAAGATAGAAAATGATGCTACGAGGTTCCTTGTGGAAAGTCTAAGTATCAAGATGAGCTTGTATGATTGATGCTTGTGCTATATGTGCCAGTTTTGGTGTAAATTGCAATTTACCCAAAGTGAAGGGTTAACATGCAATTTACCATATCTAGAGTGTTCCTCCCCTCTCTTAGCATCATATAAAGGAGATAGGTAGAGGTGGGAACCTTGTTTGTATCTTGGTTGTGTGGTGACATCTTTGATGACATATGGAACACATGTATGAGATGTGCCTTGCACTTAGATGGGCAATCTTAGGTTTGAAGACATTGTAGAGGGTACCTATGGGTTTGTGGGTGTGTAGGGCTTTGCCATATAAGTTTGAGAATGTGTATAGATTTGTCATATTATGCATGACCTTGGTAGAAGACCAAGAGGATGAGTTCCAACCTAGATCTTATCACCATGCCTTGCATGTTGTTCCATATGCCTCTTTTCTCGTGGACAAGTGCACCTAAGCTCCTAAGATGATGACATATCTTCTTTGATCTGTCTTTCTTCCCTCAAGTATATAACCTTGTCCTCGTTCACACAAATAAACCCTTTCATCCACTCTTGTTCTTCTCCTCTTGGTGGACGAGCGTGTAAGCTTAAGGAGCTAGAGGAAGCCCCATGGAGCTTGGGAGGTCAAGTCCATTGCTCATAGTGATTTCTTGTTCAACTTCCATCTTTATGAGTTATGTTTCTTTGATGGCCATTTCTTTGACCTATCTTCTTCACCTTCTTCCTCCTCTCTTGGCCATGAATCCTACCTTGGATGAAGGTTGGCTAGGACGTGGTTCTCTCTCCTTCTTTCCTTTCTTCTTGAGTTACCATAACCATGGCATCTTCTTCTTCTTTCTTGAGGTGATGTTGAAATTGAGTTGGGACTTTTGATGGATCATCTTTAAGATGAGGGACATATGATTTTGATCTTTGATCATGGAAGCTTGGACTCTTGATGGAGACCTTCTTGAGGTGGGTTGTAACTCTTAACCTCCTTTGTTATTATCACTCTTTGTATGTTTAAAGTTGTTCTTCATCTCTAGATCGTGAGCCACTTATAATGTTAGTAGTTAGTGTTTTGTTTTGAGGACTGTTTTGATGAAGGAACTCCATTTAAGTTGCTACCCATATCTTGTTCTTTCTTGCATTATTAAGTAGATGGACTAGTGACCAATTTTCCTAAGGTTGAAGATGACTAAGTCAACACATAGGCGGTGAATGGTCATCATGACTTATGATGATTAAGATGATATACATGTTTCAAATCATCATGAATTGGGAGTGTTTCAGCTGATAGGTTGGGTAAGTGCTAAACCGTCACACCCTAGACAGTTCCCAAACCGATATGAATGGCTAGGCCGATGTGCCTTGAAGAGGAGTTAAACCATTATGATCTAAAAGTACTTAAATCTATGTGTTTCCAATCAATAGGTTTTGATGATTGTTACTCATCATGAACCAGACAGTTCCCAAACCGTTACACCTTTATATCCCGTCATGGAAATGCGGACCCCTTGTGTGAGCTTGTTTTCTAGAGTGTTGGTCGTTACGCCCATGATTGAGCTAATGACCGTCATGCCCTAACCCTAACTCTAGTGCTGCCCTAACCCTAACTCTAGTACTGCTCGTCACACTAAGTGATGCCCGACACTACTCCAAGAATGGATGTCTGACACACCATGTATGTCCCGTCACACATTGGCTTAGTGATACTTGATACCTCCTTCAAGAGGTGATGCCTGATACCCCTTCAAGAGTTGATGCCTGATACCCCATCAAGAATTGATGAGCGATACACCTTCAAGAAGGGTTGACCGTTACACTTTCAAGGTGCTAAACCAACATAACCCTTGTGTAGATAATCTTACACCTCAAGTGTAGTTGAAACATCATCCCTTATGTGTGGTGAACCCGACATGATTGGACTAGATGCCCTAAACCGATACATCTCATGGTGGTCTAAACCTACACCACAAGAAGGTTTAAACCGATACCTTAGGTTGATAGGGTGAAGCCAAGATCACATGATGAGGGTTGTAGGGTATGTTTGGATACTCAATGATGTAAACACATCAGTAACACATGATAGAGAAGAGTGTTGTTTTGGATAATGTATAAATAATCTTAATTGCTTCTCCTTAAGCTAGTACACTATAGGATGATGTTGATATGAGTTGTGCATCTTTAACCAAAGAGCTTAGCTCTAAACTCTTCACCAATGTTGGTAGTATTGAATGAAGAATCCAATAGTTGAGTATCCATGTGATAAACTTAATTATGGAATAACACGACCCATGTGCTCATCTTAATGAAAGATTATAATCCGTGGCATGTGGCAACTATATTTCCTTTTCATATATCTTAACTTGTGGAGTAAGGTTAATGATACAACTATGTGAGTATACATGAAGATATAGCCTTTTTGGAATACATGGTGGAAACCTTTGTGTAGAAATCGCATAACAAGTCCAATGACTTTATAGGTGCCTTGTGGATATCTTGAAGTGAAACCCTCTAGTTATGTAGCCTATGGTTTCACTCTCCTTAGTATGATATGTGGTTAATGTAAGAAGTAATAATGTATGGGTCACTTAATTTTGTCACACAGGTGCAATGGTCAATATGTTATTATAATGCATTATTGTAATCCACACATAACTTAATGAAGATGACACATACATGCATTTATAAAAGGGTGATACCTGGTACTGGTGGTATGGTGAGTGGTTCATATCTAACTAATATCATTCAAACCTAATCAATTATGGAAAGATGGTTTTTTTTATTAGGGTTTGGTGGTGTAACCTTGAAGTAAAAACCTAACCAATTCTATGTGAAGAGCATTGATCCTAATTCTAACAACAGGTCATAATATTGAATAAGTATGAATGGAAAACATGATATCATCCCCCCTCCTAAAGTACATGCCTATAACCTAATGGATTGATTAGGTGTTATAATTTGTGAGTGCCATGAAGGTGGTTAAATAATGTTAAGCTTGGGTTATGAACCTAGATAAGGGAACACAGGAAGTATGAATATGTTATTATGCATACTTGATTACACTAATAAATCCTTAGCCTTACTCCAGTTTATGGGAGGTAGTGCATGCCAGAGATGTGAGGTAGAATGATGCTTGAGGACCTTATGTGAGATCAGTATGAAGCCTAATCTTAGATTAAAGATATTATGATGCATTGCCTGCTTTAACTACATGTGTTTAATGTGTTTAATATATTCTCTCTCTAAACATAATGGCTAATGGTTGCTATGGCAAGTACTTGTGATGTGACATAAGTGTTGTGGCATAAATGATGTGGTTGTCAGTGATATAGTAGTCTTGTGATTGGCAGTGATATAGTATCCTTGTGGATGGCAGTGAGAAACAATGTTGTGAGATTATGGGAATCAATTTATAGTTTGAATGATGATATATATTGTTGTAATACTATGCCCTTTCTTTTGAAGGTTTTGTTTGTGGTTTGTATGTTGTAACATGATTGATGCTAATTGACACTTTAATTGGTCTAACTAACCAAAGTGGAACCTAATCTTGTAATTTTTCCTACGCCATATATCCATTCAGTGTCAGTACTTGCTGAATGGTGAAATGTGTTCAACTCAGAATGCATATTGTTGAATATGTGGGGTGCAAGTTGAGGTATCTCCTTGTATCCTGAATGTATATATATGGGATTGGCTATTTTCATTCCCCAATAAGAGTGTAGATGCAGTCGTAGCTCAGTGATATGTGATATGGGATTGACGGCGGTCATACCCCAATAAGAGTGTGGTTGCAGTTGTAGCTCAATGATATGCGATACAGGATTGGCTGTGGTCATACCCCAATACAAGTGTAGCTACGGTCGTAGCTCAGTGATATGTGATACTAGATTGGTTGCAGTCATACCCCAATAATACTATAGATGCGGTCATAACTCACTAGCACCATGACCTATACCAAGGTGGGCTAGATATGTACATCTGGACTATATGTCACTGACAACAGTCTGACTTATGATGTCACTACATGTTCTCGTACTGACTGAGGGGGTGAAGTCATGGATTCCACCTCTTCCACTAGACCTTGTATGGCACCAATTTCGACTTAACAGTGGTCAAATGGATTTGGGTGGTATGACTCAAATCCTTAGGGCATAATAAAGATGTAATTAGTCATGTAGCATAGGTGAATAGTGTCAAACACAAAAACTTTGGATGAAGCCTTGCCTTGCTTATATTCTATTTAGTTTATAAATATTATACATGTTCTTCATATTCCTTTTTAACTATTAACTATTATATTGCTCATTGGCTAGTGTATGATACTGCTCTATTGAGATATATGCCATTTTGTTAATTATGTTCAATTTTCTCAATATGTTAACCTATTTGCATAGTTATATGTGATAATAATAGAGCTAGAAGAGAGTTATATCTGTCGTTGGAACTGTGTGTCTCACCTGGTTGGTTAAATAACTTTTTAGGTGGACATGCATGCCGAGTTAAAGATCATGCAGTTAAGAGAATATAAGAAGAAAACTATACATGGTGAATCATGGTATATGTAAAGTGTCTAGTAATAGAGTCTTATGTGTCATCCATGTACACTCAAGTCCTTGGGGGTGTTCTTGATGTGTTTTTTTGACATGATGATTGACATGTGATTTCTGGCTTGTGTGCCTGTGGTAGTATGTATATACATGTGGAACTGTTATCTTATGTAACTGGTTGATTGGAATATGATGATGTAGCACCTTGCTTATATGTTATGGAATGCAAGTATTGGCTCTTGTGTAATAATTCTTAGCTCATGGTTCTTGTTGCAAATCAATTTTAATTTCTAGTGATTTTTGGTAATCTATTGTTTATGGTTGATTGTGGTTTACATTTTTAGTAATATCGCTTTGTGTGAAAAAGGGTATCACATTTGGTTGGTGTCAGAGCTCTAGGTTCACTGAGTCTATAGGGATACTAGGACTAGGATTATTATGGTGTTTAAGATAAGAACATGGTATGAAATATGGTGCATACTACCTAATCTCAGTACTTGAGTTCCCTGGCCAGGTATTCAAATGTTGTAGAAAAGGTAAGTATGAAACTCTTAGATTGATTTCTCTTTGATTACCCTGATAAAGTAATCATTTTGGAACAATCTAAAGAGCATAACAGTAAAAAATTATTATGGTAATACCTCCATCATACTATGAAAAGAGATGCGAACTGAACCATAATTCACTAAAACTTGAATGTTTGGTGATCGAAAGAGAAATATACAACTCCATGAAACCTAAATCTAAGTGTAAGTATGATAAGAGAAGTTCTTAAAGCTGTAATTTCAAGAAATGTATGAATAAAAAGGCATATGAATTTGTCCTAATAAAGTAAGTCAAGGTGTAAAATTCACATAAGAGGGAGAAAATTCTTGAAATAAGGATGAAGTAAGAAAACAAATGAGAATGAATAATGAATAAATACGATGGAGCCTGAGTTAATCTCATACCAACCTATGAATATGAAAAGATGTTAAGTGTAATCCTCATGATATGCAAGGGAGATGATCCTTATTCAATAAACAATGTGTAAAGAATAATGACCCTTTTCATGATGTAAAACTGAAAAATGTGGTAAAATAAGGAAATGTTCGTAAACATGAAGAACAACAGTCAAAGAAAGAGTAATGGAACGTAATCATATCAAAAATTCCTATGTTAATGGCAAGGAAACTAAGATGAGGCATGTTGAAATGATACATGAACAATTGAAAACTCATGAAATAATCAAAGGAAGTGATAATCCCTTCACCTTGATGAGTAATCCCTAGTAATGATGCAGTGATTAGAGGAATATGTTCCCTTATGTTTGATACCTTTCAAGGATGTGGCAGTCAAGTGGGTCTTATGCCACTTGATGTGCATAGTTTAGAAGTGATCTTAAGATGGATACTCTGGTAAGTATCAATTGGTCTTGGATTTTTGTTCCAAGGAGATGTCTTCAGATGAAAGGAAGACCCTTCTGATATGTTTAGGTTTGTAGTAGTAGCAGAGGATGGATGTGTTGATGATGGGATGTGTCTTTGGCATGTGTGATGGATACCAAAGTAAGGAATCCTAGTATCCAAGTGGTACTAGTTATATGGGAGAGTGAGAACATGTCGAATGAAATAATGATTAGATGTTTGGCTACCAAAAGAGATGGACTTTGGATTAGGTTGGTTTATGCTTCGCATAAACATAACATTGACACAAATGCATAAGTTGAAGAGACAGTTGTAAGATATGCTTGGACAAAGTTCATCAAGATGAGTACAATTCCTTGGAGTACTCCTATTCTACTTGCAAGTAAGAAGTATTTGAAGAAGTGCTTGCAAGAAAGAAGGATTTGAAGAAGTTTTTGCTTTGAAAATATATGGATAAGTAGGGTTCTTGGGTAAAGTTTTTCAAGCTGAGTATAATTCCTTGGAGTACTCCTATAGGGATTGCAAATAAGAAGGATTTGAAGAAGTTTGTATTATGATGATAGTGGATAATTAGGGTTCCCACTCCCTATCTGGGTCAGTTAAGATGATATATAACATCTTGAGTTACCGTCGAGATAGTTTTCTTGGATAAGTTGCCTCTTCTTATGACAGGAGGATGTACAACTAAGAATGAGTATGTGGTAGGGTAGCTGGTAGAAGTAAGACTAACATTGAGTCAACAGATCAGAGTAACACAGTGGAAGCATGACAGACCTTGCAGGTCCAAGTAGATGGTAGAATGCATCTCTAGTCTTCCTTTGGAAAAGACATATGCTGAGGTTTGAGGAAGGTATGGTAAACTCCTAGAATCTTATCATACAATGTTGTCTACTGAGGTGGCGATACATAAGAAAGGATTGACACCTGAGTTGGATAAGTATGTATAGTGCATCTATGGTTAAGAAAGTATCACCTGACATAGGGTTAATTCTACAACTGATAATGGAGAAGGATGAGTTGAGAATGTGCCCTATGCAACAGATCCTGCGATGACCATGGATGCAAGAACCATATGTTGATCAAGTCTTGTGACATCACCCTAACACCAAGGGAATGTGTGGATGTTTGAAGGTATGATGCATGAGTAGCATACACCTCCTTTCACCTAAGATTTTAAGGGAGAAATCCTTGTTAGGTGTTTATGACTTGTAAGGAAACTGACCTGGGTTCTGGGATAACCCTATTTATTTTGCTTAAGTAAGTTGCTTAGAACATTAACCTAATCCTTTGAGGTGTTTTGTAATCATGTGACACATTTATGTTTCAAGATTGGTCATATTTGAATGTTGTTTGAGTAATGTTTTCTTGATATGGACCAATGTGCAATTTAATCAAGATGAAGGTTATCTTGCAATATGTCAGATTATGAGTGTGCCCTTAGTTCTTTAGAATCATAAGAGAGAAAAGGATGCTATGGGGTGCCTTGTGGAAAGCCTAAGTATCACAATGAGCTTATATGATTGATGCTTGTTCTATATGTGCTAGTTTTGGTGTAAATTGCAATCTACCCAATGTGAAGGGTTAACATGAATTTTCCATCTCTAGAGTGTTACTCTCCTCTCTTAGAATCATCTAAAGGAGAGAGGAAGAGGCGGGAACCTTGTTTGCATCTTGTTTGTGTCGTGACATCTTTGGTGACATATGGAACACATGTATGAGATGTACCTTGCACATAGATGGGCTATCTTGGGTTTGAAGACCTTGGAGAGGGTGCCTATCAGTTTGTGGGTGTGTAGGTCTTTGCCATATCAATTTGTGAAGGTGTAGAACTTTTTCATATCGGCCATGACCTTGGTAGAAGATCAAGAGGACATGATCCAACCTATATCTTATCACCATGCCTTGCATGTTGTTGCATATCCCTCTTTTCTCATAGACAAGTGTCACCTAAGCTCCTAAGGTGATGTCACTTCTTCTTTGATCTCTCTTTCTTCCCTAAAGTATATAGCCCCCTCCTCCTTCACACAAGTAAACCCTTTCATCCACTCTTGTTTTTCTCCTCTTGGTGGACGAGCTTGGAAGATTAAGGAGCTAGAGGAAGCCCCCTGGAGCTTGGGAGGTCGAGTCCCTTGCTCATGGTTATTTCTTGTTCAATTTCCATCTTGGTGAGTTATGTTTCTTTCATGGCCATTTCTTTGAGCTCTCTTCTTCACCTTCTTCCTCCTCTCTCAGACATGGATCCTACCTTGGATGAAGGTTGTCTAGGACGTGGTTCTCTCTCCTTCTTTCCTTTCTTCTTAAGCTACCATAACCATGGCATCTTCTTGTTCTTTATTGAGGTGATGTTGAAATTGATTTGGGACTTTTAATGGATCATATTCAAGATGAGGGACGTGTTCTTTGGAGCTTTGATCATGGAAGCTTGTACTCTTGATGAACACTTTCTTGAGGTGGGTATATAACTCTTAACCTCCTTTGTTATTATCACTCTTTATATGTTTGAAGTTGTTCTTCATCTCTACATCATGAGCCACTTATAATGTTAGTAGTTAGTGTTTTGTTTTGAGAACTGTTTTGATGAAGGAACTCCATTTAATTTTTTGCCCATATCTTGTTCTTTCTTGCATTGTTAAGTAGATGGATTATTGACCAAGTTTCCTAAGGTTGAATATGACTAAGTCGACACATAGATGGTGAATGGTCATCATGACTCATGATGCTTAAGATGATATACATGTTGCAAATTGTCATGACTTAGGAGTGTTTAGGCTGATAGGATGGATAAGTGCTAAACCATCACACCCTAGAGGCTTCCCAAACCGATATGAATGGCTAGGATAACGTGTCTTGATGAGGAGTTAACCCATTATGATCTAGAAGTACTTAAATCTATGTGTTTCCAATCAATTGGCTTTGATGATTGTCACTTGTCATGCCCAAGGTGGGTCTAGGTCGATACACCTTGCTAGCCTGTCATGACCATGAGGACCCCTTGTGTGAGCTGGTTTGCTAGAGTGTTGGTCATGACACCCATGATTGAGATAATGACCGTCATGCCCTAACCCTAACCCTAGTGCTGCCTGTCACACTAAGTGATGCCCGACACCCCTCCAAGAATGTATGCTTGACACACCATGTGTGACCCGTCACACCATGGGGAAGTGATGCCCAATACCCCCTTTAAGAGGTGATTCCCGATACCCCCTTTAAGAGGTATGCCTGATACCCCTTCAAGAGTTGATGCCTGATACACCTTCAAGAAGGGTTGCTTGTTACACTTTTAAGGAGCTAAACCAACATAACCCTTGTGAGGATAATCTGACACCTCAAGTGTAGTTAAAATGTCACCCCTTATGTGTGGTGAACCTAACATGATTGGACTAGATGCCCAAAACTGATACATCTCATGTTTGTCCAAACCGATGCACCACAAGATGGTCTAAACTGATACCTTGGGTTGATAGGGTGAAACTGAGATCACATGATGAGGGTTGTAGGGTATGTTTGGATACTCAATGATGTATACACATGAGTAACATATGATAGAGAAGGGTGTGGTTTTGGATAATGCATAAGTAAACTTAATTTCTTCTCATTAAGCTAGTACACTATAGGATTACGTTGATATGAGTGGTCCATCTTTAACCAAAAATCTTAACCCTAAACTCTTCAACAGTGTGGGCGGTATTGAATGAAGAATCCAATAGTTGAGTATCCACATGATAACCTTAATCGTGGAATAACATGACCCATGTGAACATTTTAATGAAAGATTATAATCCATGGAAGGTTTCAACTATATTTACTTTTCATATAATCTTAACTTGTGGAATATACATGAGGATGGTGATAGCCTTGTCGGAATACATGGTGGAAACCTTTATGTAGAAGTTATATAACAAGTCTAATGACTTTATAGGTGCCTTGTGGATAGTTTGAATTGAAACCCTCTAGTTATGTAGTCTATGGTTCGACTCTCCTTACTATGATATGTGTTTAATGATTTGTAAGAAGTAATAATGTATGGGTCACTTAATGTTGAAACGTCACACATGTCCAATGGTCAATATGTTATTAAAATGCATTAATGTAATCCACACATAACTTAATGAAGATGATTCACACATGCATTTATAAACGGGTGATACCTGGTATTCATGGTATGGTGAGTGATTCATATCTAACTAATATCATTCAAACCTAATCAGTTTCAGAAAGATGGGTTTTGGTATGATTAGGGTTTGGTAGTGTAACCTTGAAGTAGAACCCTAATCGATTCTATGTGAAGAGCATTGACCCTAATTCTAATGGCATGTCATAAATATTGAATAAGTATGAATGGAAAACATGATATTGTTCCCCCTCCTAAATTGCATGGCTATAACCTAATGGATTGATTGGGTGTTATAACTTGTGTGTGTCATGAAGGTGGTTAAATAATGTTAAACTTGGGTTATGAACCTGGATAAGGGAACACGAGAGGTATGAATTTGTGATTGTGTATACTTGGTTACACTAATAGATCCTTAGCCTTACACTCTCTAGTTTATGGGAGGTAGTGCATGCCAGAGATGTGAGGTAGAATGATGCTTGAGGACCTTATGTGAGATCAATATGAAGCCTAATCTTATATCAAAGATCTTATGATGCATTTCTTACTTTAACTGCATATGTTTAATATGTTTAATATATTCTCTCTCTGAACATAATGGATAATGGTTTCTATGGAAAGTAAATTTGATGTGATATAAGTGATGTGGCATAAGTGATACATCTAGCAGTGATATAGTAACTTGTGACTGACAGTGATATAATAGCCTTGTGGTTGGTAGTGATACAATGTTATGGGATGATGGAAATTAGTTTGTAGTTTGAACAATGATATCTCTTGTTGTAATACTACACCCTTTCTTTTGAAGGTTTTGTTTGTGGTTTGAACGATGTAACTTGCTTGATGCTAAATGACACTTTAATTGGTCTAGCTAACCAAAATGGAACCTAATCTTGTAGTTTTCTCTATGTCATAGATCCATTCAGTGTCAGTAGTTGCTGAATGGTGAAATGAGTTTAACTCAGAACACATATTATTGAATATGTGGGGTGCAAGTTGAGGTATCTCCTTGTATCCTAAATGTATAGATATGGGATTGGCTGCGGTCACACCCCAATAAGAGTATGGCTATGGTCGTAGCTCAATGATATGTGATATGGGATTGGCTGTGATCATACCCCAATAAGAGTGCAACTACGGTCGTATCTCAATGATTTGTGATACAGGATTGGCTATAGTCATACCCCAACAAGAGTGCGACTGTGGTCGTAGCTCAGTGATATGTGATATGGGATTGGCTACGGTCATACCCCAATAAGAGTACGGCTGTAGTTGTAACTCACTAGCATCGTGATGTGTACCAAGGTGGACTAGATATGTACAACTGGACTATATGTTGCTGACAACAGTCTAACTTATGATGTCACTACATGTTCTCATACTAACTAAGGGGGTGAGGTCATGGATTTTGGATCTTTCACTAGACCTTGTATGGAACCTATTTTGACTTTGTAGTGGTCGATTGGATTTGGGTTGTACAACTCAAATCCTCTAGGCATGATAAATACATAATCAGTCGTGTAGTATATGTGAATAGGGTCAAACATAGAAACATTGGATGAAGCCTTGCCTTGCTTATATACTATATAGTTTATAACAATTATACATGTTGTTCATATCCTTTTAACTATTAACTTCTCTATTTCTCATTGGCAAGTGTATGTTACTGCTCTATTCAGATATATGTCATTTGGTTAATTTTGTTCAATATGCTTAGTATGTTAACCTATCTGCTTAGTTATCTATGATTATAATAGAGTGGGAATAGAGCTATATCTCTCACTGGGACAGTGTGTCTCACCCTATTGGTTAAATAAATTTTTAGGTGGACATGCATGCCGAGTTAAAGATCATGTGGTTGAAGAGAATACAAGAAGAAAACTACACCTGGTGAATCATGGTATATGTAAAGTGTCTAGTAATAGAGTCCTATGTGTCATCCCTATACACTCAGGTCCTTGGGGGTGTTCTCGATGTGTTTGTAGACGTGATGACCAGCATGTGATTTCTGGCTTGTGTGCCTCTGGTAGTATGTATAAACATGTGGAAATGTTATCTTATATAATAGGTTGATTGGAATATGATGATGTAGCACCTTGATTATATGTTATGAAATGCAAGTTTTGTCTCTTGTTTAATAATTCTCATCTCATGGTGCTTGTTTCAAATCTGTTTTAATTTCCAGTGATTTTTGGTAGTCCTCTATTTATGGTTGATCATGGTTTATGTTTTGAGTAATCTCACTTTGTGTGACAAAGGGTGTCACATTTGGTTGGTATCAGAGGTCTACATTTGTTGAGTTTATAGGGACACTAGGACTAGGATTAGGATGGGGTTTAAGATAAGAACATGGTATAAAATATGGTACATATTGCCTAATCTCAGTACTTGAGTGCCCTGGCCAGGTATTCTAATGTTAAAGAAAAGGTAAGTATGGAACTCTTAGATTGATTTCTCTTTGATTGCCCTGATCAAGTAATCATTTGGAACAATCTAAAGAGCATAACAATAAGAAATTATGATGCTAAGACCTCCATCATACTATGAAAAGAGATGAGAAATGCACCATAATTCACTAAAACTTGAATGTTTGGTGATTAAAAGAGAAAGATACAACTCCATGAAATCTAAATCTAAGTGTAAGTATGATGAGAAGTTCTTGAAGCTGTAGTTTCAAGAAATGTATGAAGAAAAAGGCATATGAATTCATGCTAATAAAGTAAGTCAAGGTGTAAAATTCACATAAGAGGGAGAAATTATTGAAACAAGGATGAAGTAAGAAGACAAATGAGAATGAATAATGAATAAATAAGATGGATCCTAAGTTAATCTCAGACCAACTCATGAATATGAAAAGATGTAAAGTGTAATCCTCATGATATGTGAAAGGAAACAAGGGAGATGATCCTTGTTCAATAAAGAATGTGTAAAGAATAATGACCCTTTTCATGATGTAAAGATGAAAAATGTGGTAAAATAAGGAAATGTTTGTGAACATGAAGAACAACAATCAAAGAAAGAGTAATGACATGTAATCATATCAATAGTTCCTATGATAATGGCGATGAAACCAAGATGAGACATGTTGAAATGATACATGAACAATTGAAAACTCATGAAATAATCAAAGGAAGTGATAATCCCTTCACTTTGATGAGCAATCCCTAGAAATGATGTAGTGATCAGAGGAATATGTTCCCTTATGTTTAGACATTTCCAGGATGTGGCAGTCAAGTGTGTCTTATGCCACTTGATGTGAATAATTTAGAAGTGATCTTAAGATGATACTCTGGTAAGTATCATTTGGTTTTGAATTTTTGTTCCAAGATAGGGATATCAGTGATATGAGATGTCTTAAGATGAAAGGAAGACCCTTCTGATATGTTTAGGTTTGGAAGTAGCAGCAGAGGATGGATGTGTTGAGGATGTGATGTGTCTTTAGTACGTGTGATGGATACCAATTTAAGGAATCCTAGTATCCAAGTGGTATATCCAAGTGGTACCAATTATATGGGAGAGTGAGAAAATGTCACTTGAAAGAATGATTAGGTGTGTGGCTACCAAAAGAGATGGACTTGGGATCAGTTTGGTTTATGCTCCAAATAAACATATCATTGACAAAGATGCATAAGTTGAAGAGACAGTTGCAAGATCTGCCTGGGTAAAGTTTGTCAAGGTGAGTATAATTCTTTAGAGTACTCCTATCCAGCTTGCAAGTAAGAAGGATTCCAAGAAGTTTGTTCTCTGGCTATAGATGGATAATTAGGGTTCCCACTCCCTATATGGGCCAGTTAAGATGACATATAACATCTTGAGTTAATGTCAAGACAATTTTCTTGGATAAGTGGCCTCTTCTTATGATAGGAGGATGTACAAATGAGAATGAATATGTGGCATGGTAGCTAGTAGAAGTAAGTCCAGTGTTGAGTCAGCAAAATAAAGTAGAATAGTGGAAGCATGACATACCTTGTAGTTCTAAGTAGATGACAAAATGCATCTCTAGTCTTCCTTTAGAAAAGACATGCTGAGGTTTGAGGAAGGTATGGCAAACTCCCAAAATCTTATTATACGATGTTTTCAACTGAGGAGGTGATACATAATAAAGGATTGACACCTGAGTTAATAAGTATGTATAGTGCATCTATGGTTAAGAAAGTATCACTTGGTATAGGGTTAATTCTGCAATTGATAATGGAGAAGGATAAGTTGAGAATGTGCCCTATGCAACAGATTCTTTGATGACCATGGATGCAAGAACAATATGTTGATCAAGTCTTGTGACATCACCCTGACACCAAGGGACTGTGTGGAAGTTTGAAGGTATGATGCATGAGTAGTATCCACCTCCTTTCGCTTGGGATTTTAGGGGCAAAATCCTTATTAGGGGTTTATGACTTGTAAGGACCCTGACCTGGGTTTTGGGCTAACCCTATTTGTTTTGCTTAAGTAAGTTGTTTAGAACTATAATCTAATCCTTTGAGGTGTTTTGTAATCATGTGACATGCTTATGATTCAAGTTTGGTCCTGTTTAAATGTTGTTTGAGTAATGTTTGCTTGATATGGACCAATGTGCAATTTACCCAAGATGAAGGGTTATCTTGCAATATGTCACATGATGAGTGTGCCCTTAGTTCTTTAGCATCATGAGAGAGAAAAGGATTCTATGGGGAACCTTGTGGAAAGCCTAAGTATCAAGATGAGCTTGTATGATTGATGCTTGTGCTATATGTGCCAATTTTGGTGTAAATTGCAATTTACCCAAATTGAAGGGTTAACATGCAATTTACCATATCTATAGTTTTCGTCCCCTATATTAGCATCATATAAAGGAGAGAGGAATATGTGGGCACCTTGTTTGTATCTTGGTTGTGTGGTGACATATGGAACACATATATGAGATGTGCCTTGCACTTAGGTGGGCTATCTCAGGTTTTAAGACCTTGGAGAGGGTGACTATTGGTTTGTGGCTGTGTAGGTCTTTGCCATATCAGATTGTGAAGGTTTAGAGCTTTTGCATATCGTCCATGACCTTGGTAGAAGACCAAGAGGATGAGATACAACCTAGATCTTATCACCATGCCTTGTATGTTGTTGCATATGCCTCTTTTCTCATGGACAAATGTCACCTAAGCTCCTAAGGTGATGACACCTCTTCTTTGATCTCTATTTATTCCCTAAAGTATATAACCCCCTCCTCCTTCACATGAGTAAACCCTTTCATCCACTCTTATTCTTCTCCTCTTGGTGGATGAGCTTGGAAGCTTAAGGAGCTAGAGGAAAGCCCCATAGAGCTTGGGAGGTCGAGTCCCTTGCTCATGGTGATTTCTTGTTCAACTTCCATCTTGGTGAGTTATATTTCTTTGAGCTCTTTTCTTCACCTTCTTCCTCCTCTCTTGGCCATTGATCCTACCTTGGATGAAGGTTGGCTAGGACGTGCTTCTCTATCCTTCTTTCCTTTCTTCTTGAGCTACCATAACCATGGCATCTTCTTCTTCTTTCTTGAGGTGATGTTGAAATCGAGTTGGGACTTTTGATAGATCATCTTCACGATGAGGGGCATGTGCTTTGGATCTTTGATCATGTAAGCTTGGACTCTTGATGAAGACCTTCTTGAGGCGGGTTATATAACTCTTAACCTCCTTTGTTATTATCACTCTTTATATGTTTAAAGTTGTTCTTCATCTCTAGATCATGAGCCACTTATAATATTAGTAGTTAGTGTTTTGTTTTGAGGATTGTTTTGATGAAAGAACTTCATTTAATTTACTTCCCATATCTTGTTCTTTCTTGCATTGTTAAGTAGATGGACTAGTGACCAAGTTTCCTAAGGTTGAAAATCACTAAGTTGACACATAGGTGGTGAATGTTCGTCATGGATCATGACGCTTAAACCGATATACATGTTGAAAATCATCATGACTTGGGAGTGTTTAGGCTGATAGGTTAGATAAGTGCTAAACTAGCATTCCCTAGAGGGTGCCCAAACTGATATGAATGGCTAGGTCGACGTTCCTTGAGGAGGAGTTAACACATTATGATCTAAAAGTACTTCAATCTATGTGTTACCAATCAATAGGCTTTGATGATTGCTAATCATCATGTCGTAGATGGGGCTAGGATGATACACCTCACTATCCCATCATGACCTTGATGACCCCTTGTGTGAGTTGGTTTTCTAGAGTGCTAGTTGTGACACCCATGATTGAGCTAAGGATCATCATGCAGGTGCAATGGTCAATATGTTGTTATAATGCATTATTGTACTACACACATAACTTAATGAAGATGATACACAAATGCATTTATAAAAGGGTGATACTTGGTATTGATGGTATGGTGAGTGATTCATATCTAACTAATATCATTCAAACCTAATCAATTTCATAAAGATGGGTTTTGGTGTGATTAGGGTTTGGTGGTGTAAACTTGAAGTAGAACCCTAACCAGTTCTATGCGAAGAGCTTTGACCCTAATTCTAATGACAAGTCATAATATTGAATAAGTATGAATGGAAAACATGATATTTTTCCCCTCCTAAATTACATGGCTATAACCTAATGGATTGATTGGGTGTTATAAATTGCGAGTGTCTTGAAGGTGGTTATATAATGTTAAGGTTGGGTTATGAACCTGGATAAGGGAACACATGAAGTATGAATATGTGATTGTGCATACTTGGTTACACTAATAAATCCTTACCCTTACACACTCTAGTTTATGGGAGGTAGTGCATGCTAGATTTGTGAGGTAGAATGATGCTTGAGGACCTTATGTGAGATCAATGAAGCCTAATCTTAGACTAAAGATCTTATGATACATTGCTTTCTTTAACTATAGGTGTTTAATAAGTTTAATATATTCTCTATATGAACATAATGGCTAATGGTTTCTATGGAAAGTGCATGTGATGTGACATAAGTGATGTGGCATAAGTGATGTGGCTGGCAGTGATATAGTAGCCTTGTGACTGGTAGTGATATAGTAGCCTTGTGGCTGGAAGTGATACAATGTTATGAGATGATGGGAATTAGTTTATAGTTTGAATGATGATTTATGTTGTTGTAATACTATGCCCTTTCTCTTGAAGGTTTTGTTTATGTTTTGTATGTTGTAACTTGATTGATGTTAAATGCCACTTTAATTGGTCTAACTAACCAAAGTAGAACATGATCTTGTAGTTTGCCGTGTGCCACCGATCCATTCAGTGTCAGTACTTGTTGAATGGTGAAACGAGTTCGACTTGGAACACATATTGTTGAATATATGGGGTGCAAGTTGAGGTATCTCCTTGTATCCTGAATGTATAGATATGGAATTGGCTGCGGACATACCCCAATAAGAGTGTAGTTGCGGTCGTAGCTCAGTGATATGTGATATTGGATTGGCTGTGGTCATACCCCAATAAGAGTGCGGTTTTAGTCATAGCTCAGTGATATGTGATACAAGATTGGATGCGGTCATACCCCAATAAGATTGGGGCTGCGGCCGTAGCTCAATGATATGTGATACGGGATTGGCTACAGTCATACCCCAATAAGAGTATGGTTGTGGTTGTAACTCACTATTGTCGTGACATGTACCAAGGTGGGCTAGATATGTACAGCTGGACTATATGTCGCTGATAGCAGTTTGACTTATGATGTCACTGCATGTTCTTGTATTGACTGAGGGGGTGAGGTTGTGGATTTTGGCTCTTCCACTAGACCTTGTATGGCACCGATTTCAACTTAGAATTGGTTGGTTGAATTTGGTTGGTACAACTCAAATCCTCAGGGCATTATAAATACGTAATAAGTCGTGTGTATACGTGAATTGGGTCAAAAATGGAAACATTGGATGAAGCATTGTCTTGCTTATATATTATTTAGTTTATAACAATTATACATGTTGTTCATATTCCTTTTTAACTATTAACTGTTCTATTGCTCATTGGAAAATGTATGTTATTGATCTATTCAGATATATGTCATTTGGTTAATTCTGTTCAATTTGCTCAATATGTTAACCTATCTGCTTAGTTATCTGTGATAATAATCGAGTTGGTGAAAAGTTATATCTCTCACTGGGACTGTTTGTCTCACCCCACTGGTTAAATATTTTTTTTGGTGGGCATGCATGTTGAGTTAAAGATCATGTGGTTGAAGAGAATATGAGAAGAAAACTACACTTGGTGAATCATGGTATATGTAAAGTGTCTAGTAATAGAATCCTATGTGTCGTCCCTATACACTCAGGTCCTTGGGGGTGTTCTCGATGTGTTTTGTAGACATGATGATCGACATGTGATTTCTTACTTGTGTGCCTATGGTAGTATGTACATACATGTGGAACTATTATCTTATGTAACATGTTGATTGGAATATGATGATGCAACACCTTGATTATATGTTACAAAATGCAAGGGTTGGCTCTTGTGTAATAATTCTCAACTCATGGTGCTTGTTGCAAATTGGTTTTAATTTCCAGTGATTTTTTGTAATCCACTGTTTATGGTTAATCGTGGTTTATGTTTTGAGTAATATCTCTTTGTGTGACAAAGGGTGTCACACCTTCCATATAAAGCCTCGTATGGTTCCATATATATACTCTCATCCACATATATATGAGGTAATTTCTCAATGGTGTACATGGTCTTGATCGACAAAAATTGAGCTGACTTTGTCGACTAATCAACACCCACCTAAATGGAATCATGACCTTTCATAGTTATGTGAGCCCATTTGCACTATGGAATTTACAAAGACTGCAACATCCCTACAGGCTTCTGATGCTCTTCTTTAACTTGTTGACAAACTACACACTTGGCAACAATTTCTGACACATCACACTTCAGACCTGGATAATGGTGCAAGTCCTTGAGAGTATGATACATCTTTACACCGCCAGGATGCATAGTGTATATTAAGGAATGAGACTCCTAAAATACCATCTCCCTCAAACTGCCAACATCAAGAACCATAATCCTATTATGAAAACATATTGTCCCTTCATTTATTCCATAAAACCCATCATGCTTTTTGCTGTCAAACTCTGATACGATGTTTTGTATTGTCATATCATCCTTCTGTGCTTTTCTAATCTATGATATCAACTTCATTTGAGTTGGATCAATTGGTTCTAGAGGGGGGGTTGAATAGAGATAAAACACTTAAACCAAATTCATAAGACCTTCAAATTATATCAAGAGATAAGGTTGCATAAATGGGATTTGAGCGCAACTAAAAATACATAGCAAGGATGAGAGAGATTGAATAAGAACAAGAGCACAAGATATGTATAGTGGTTCCAAACTCCAAACTAGGAGAGTGTACGTCCACTACCTAGAGAGGTCAACCTCTAGGATTTTCAACCATGCCTCACTCCTTATATTCCACTATAAGAGTTACAACATATGACCTTCCTTTTCAAAGACAAGGATCTAAACTTCCCTTCCAGAACAAGGGAGCCAATAACCTTAAAGGACTTATCTATCCATGACCAAAGCTCTTCTACCTTGCCAAGAACTTATCTATGATTTCAATGAGTCTTCCACCTTCATCGAGGACTTACCCACTCTTGGAAAAAGTATTCCACCTTCAATGAATTACCCACTCTTGACTTGGATCTTTTGCCCTTGACTTCACCTTTACCAAGGAGAAGCTTTCACCAAGGGACTCCTTCCCTCCTTCTTCTTAACCTCTCTTATCTAAGAGAGAGAACCTTCATCTTCATTTTAAAAAGAGAGATTGGGAGGTGAAGGAAGTGAGAGCCACATAAGATGTACATGTAGGACTAGCTCTCTTACAAATCTCCTACTCACTCTAATGGATGTAGCAAGTGATTAAGGTTGAGAGTGGAGGGAGGCTCTTTGAGGCACTCAACTATAATATAGGGACCTTCATAGTGCTTGGCTAACTATGGGATGAAGCCCAAGGGGGCCTATTTATAGTTGAGGTTGCCTACTAGCCTATAGAGACACTTAAGGACAAATTCTAGCTATTTGGTATGTTGCAACAGATATATATTTGAGTTTTGCAACACTCCAATAGTTAGAAACACATTTTCTGCACATTATGTACAATGTTGTTAGCTGAGTTTACTTTTAGAAAAATTGATCAATGACACTATGTGACAAAGCAATTTTGAGTTGTCGGTCAAGTTTATCTTGGATGAAGCTCGACTGATGACTTAAAATTGATTTGCATGTGCATGGATGTCAGTCGAGTTTCTCTTGGAGAAACTCGACCGACCCTGGAAGTTCCCAAGATTCATTAAGGGTGTCATTCGAGTTTATCCTAGTTGAAACTCATTGGACAAAAGTCCATATGATGAATTATGGAAAGTGCCATCAAAGTGCTTAAATATTCGATTGAAGTGCTCTTATTTTTTGTAAGCTTAATTACAAGTCATACAATCATTTACAAGTGTTTTACAACATGATTCTAATGAATTTGATGACTTTTTCCATAAAAGTGCACTTGTGTTGATTTGACTTGTCTTTCTCCAGGTTAGGATGCACAAATTTAGGCATTTGGAGTGTGTCTATACCAAATCTCAAATCATTCAAGTAGAAGCATTAGACACAAACAAGTGGAATGGTTATTCATCATCAAAACAAGGGATTAGTCAATGTAGACTTGGAGTCAACATTCTCCCCTTTTTGAAGATCACAAACCATTCCATAAATGTATTGAAAGCATTTAAGTAATATCTTACTGCTAGAGAAACCTAGGGGTTTCAATAGAATTGAGTTCATATGCTCCCCCTCCATTGATTCTAATGGAGTTCACATACTCTCCCTTAATTGATGCTATTTCTTTTGCATGGTTAGCTTTCATAACACTTATATAAACTATGTCTTCTACTCATATATGTCTTCTACATATATGTGTTCTCTCCTTGACATATCTTCTCCCCCTTTGTAATTTCAAAAAGTGAGGGGTTGAAGTGCTAAAATGTAACCTATTTATAAAAGGAAGTGTAGAAGAGAAAAAACTAAGGTCTTCTCCAAAAAATGTATATAAAGAAAATCTAAGACATACACTTGAACAACCCTAAATGCAGTTCTAGCAAGAAATCAATGTAAGGTTGTGTACGCAAGTAACTTAAGAGAAAGATATGCAAGTCAAGGAAAAAGCTTGAGTATGTATGAAAGTAGATACAAGTATAGCAATGGTGGGATACTAATTGATGTACAACACTAGAACTACATGTAGATGGACTACTAGTAGATGATATCAAAAGTTAGGACTACTAGTAGGATCTTGATCATAACAAAATATGCACAAGTGAAATAACAAACTATGAGTAGATGTAGAGATAATTCCAAACAAAGAGATATGAAATTTTATAAGCATGAAAGAATGGAACTGACCAACAAATATGTATCATTGCCAAAAGATGATTACGACTAAGAAACTCAAGGTTGTATCAAAACAAGATATACAACTATATAGATGTAGCAAGTTAGAGCACAACAGAAGCAATTTAGATCACAACCAAGAGACTCAAAGAGATCATCATAAAAAAAACACATAACAACTCAAGATAATTAATCACAAGAAATAAAGATATAAATTTATTGCAATTAGAAAGATAGAGTTATATGAAAAATAGGTAATTTAAAGAATGACAATAGGTAGATATAAAGGTACTAAGGGAGTGCCAAATAATAAGGCTATTAGTTGAGAAAGTCTAGTTGAGAGGGAAATTCTCATCCAAAAAGACATATGCATATTCTGTGCACAATGTTGTCGGTCGAGTTTTGGGGTTGAACTTATCGGCCGACAACAGCTGTTGGCAACACCAATTGGTCATTGTCACTCAAGTTTCCTTAGGAAAAACTTGGCCGACAACAACTGTTGTCAAAAAGCAAGAAATTCTCATCTAAAAAGCCATCTATGTATTTTGCGCATAGTGTTGTAGGTTGAGTTTCAAGGTTGAACTTCTCGGCCAATAATAGTTGTTGCAACACCCATTAGTGCTTGTCGGTCGAGTTTCCTTAAGACAAACTTGGGCGACAACAACTGTTATAAAAAAGCACATATATTTTAAAAAAACACATATAGAGGCATGATAAATATATAGAAAATATCTGAACATGTGTAAGCAAGTTAGTGATGCACTTTGAAAGCATCAGGGGAAGCCTTTGAGCAAGAAAGTGAGGTGAACCACGATATCCCAAATTTGACTCAAAAACCATATATAAAGTGCATTCAAACTTGGAAAAACAAGTTGTTCTTGGATATGAGAAAGAATAATCATTTGCATAGTGTTGTAGGTCGAGTTTCAAGGTTGAACTTCTCGGCTAATAATAGTTGTTGCAACACCCATTAGTGCTTGTCAGTCGAATTTCCTTAAGACAAACTTGGGCGACAACAACTGCTGTAAAAAAGCACATATATTTTAGAAAAACACATATAGAGGCATGATAAATATATAGAAAATATCCGAACATGTGTAAGCAAGTTAGTGATGCACTTTGAAAGCATCAGGGGAAGCTTTTGAGCAAGAAAGTGAGGTGAACCACGATATCCCAAATTTGACTCAAAAACCATATATAAAGTGCATTCAAACTTGGAAAAACAAGTTGTTCTTGGATATGAGAAAGAATAATCATTTGCTTTGTTCTTACCATTTCTTTCTCACTTGTTGTCACCCCGTACACATCTCAACTTTCTTCTTTTATGTGTATTGATAATACCATTTGCAAATCAATAACTCATGTCAATCTATTTGTAAGTGACCTACAAGAAGAAAGATGAAATAGTCCCCAATCATGTTTTTGGGTTCAGAGGGGTTATCTTAGCAACCCAATTCCTTTTACTCTTGGGTTCTTTCTTAAAAGGACAATATGTAGCATAAAGACCAATTTTATTTCAATGATTACATGAGCCCATAGCATTAGAAATATATGATTCTTCATTAAAAATTGAAGGTCCTTTGTCTTTGTTATTCCTTTGGATAATATCAAGTCCAAAACCATCTATACTCATTTGTTCATTAGTATGGTCTACAATTCGATTAAGATTCTTTTTGTCATCTAAGAATGTTTGCATATAGGATCTCAAACTATGATTGTCATGCATAAGAGAAGTAATAGTAGAAGACAATTGATTCATATCATCTCTAGCATGCAAAAGATCGATTTCTAAGCAAAGGAATTTAGTCATATAAGAATCTTTTTCAATATGAAGAGTGGCAATATTTTTCTCTCTACTAGTATAACTAAAACATCATTGATTTTAGCAACCAAGGAAGCATTTTATTTTTCAAGAAAATCAATCTTATAAAGATAATGCTATTTTCAGTTTTATACCTTGCAAAATAGAATCTTTGTCCTCATTTTCAGTTCTAAGAACATCAATACCAAGCTTGATACAATTCACAATATTACTATGCTCTTCATTAGAAATAGTCATAAGAAGTGAGCTTCTAGAAAGATAATCTTATGAAACAAGTTAGCATTTTCAAGTTTAAGAACATCTACTTGTCTAAGATAATCATTGCTTTCAATCTTAATACTATTGAATTTTGATTCAAGTTCTAGAAAAGACTTCTAAATATTGTCAACATTATTTTGTAAGCAAATTTTAGCATGTTAAATATCATCTTTTTCTTCATACAATTTATCAACAATATTAGCAAGCTTTTTCATTTTATTTAAGTGAGGCACGGGTAGCATGAATAATGGCAAATAAAGATTATTTATCTAATGAGTTTAGATTGAGCTCATTTGAGTCTTCATTTGAACTTGCCATGAGAGAAAAATGGCATTCTCCACCACCACTAGAGCTTGATCTATATACTCCAATTAAATCTTCACTTGAGGTTGAGTTGGAGGAGTGAATAGAGCTTTTGTTCCATTTCTATTCTCTTCTCTTGTGATGATGGGCCTTTTTGCCTTGTGAACAATCTTCCTTGAAGTGACCCTTCTTTCCACATTTGAAGTACTGAGTGGAGGAGGAAGGAGTGCCTTTGTGAAGTCGACCTTTGGAGTACATAGCCTCTTCTTCAACTTGAGAGGATGGAGAGGCTGGATCAACTATAGCTTCAATTTGGGCTTTGATTTCAGCCTTCTTCATTCTCTTGAGCTCTTTCTCTTCTTCTCTTTCTTCTTCCTCTTGCTTGTCAAGTTTTATTTCATGGGCTTGTAGATTTCCTACACGCTCTTCAATAGGAATATCACCAAGGGACTTTTCTTCTTTAATGAAAGTCACCTTTGATTCCCAACATTTAGGATGAGACATAGGGATCTTTGAGGTTATCTTTCCTCTATCCATAGGATGACCTAGTACGAAAAGACCATTTATAAAGGTGTTGAGCCTAGCATACATATCACCTACCTTTCCTTCTTTCCCATCTGAAGTTCTCAAGGAGACCATTGGGAATGTAGACTCTACTTTACTTTACTTTCTTTGTCCCCTCGTAAGTGACACATAGCTTTCTCCATATCTCATAGGCCATCTCACAAGAAGAAATCTGATTGAACTTGGTGGAGGGAAGAGAGGCATAGAGAATGTTGATGGCACCATTCAAGGTTGCTTTCTTCAAAGTAACTTCATACCATTCTTCTACCTTTGTCTCCGATAGCTTGTATGGAAGATCCAACATTCTTCATAGCTCAAGACTTGATCCTTGGATGTAGCATTATAACATTCTCTTCTAACAGAGGAAGTTTCTCCCATAAAATATTTTAATGTTAATGAGGTATCACCCACCTTGATAATCGACCATATTCTCCTACTTGTGGAGGAATTGCTTGAAGAAGACCCACTTTGATACCAATTGTTGGATCAATGTGCTCTAGAAATTGGGGGGCGGGGTTGAATAGAGATAAAACACTTAAACTGAATTCATTAGACCTTCAAATTATATCAAGAGATAAGGTTTCATATATAGAATTTGAGTGCAACAAACATACATAGAAAGGATGATAGAGATTGAGTAAGAACATGTAACATCCCACTCTTTTTATGCAAATTTTCAAACTATTTTATTCCTTGCATGCTCTTTTTCTAAATAAGATAATTGTTGAGGACCTTCATGTAAATTGCCCATGTTAGTTTGACAATTCATTTTATTATGTTTAATAGCTGTCTTATCCTTGTTTTATTTAAAGAAAATGTTTTCATATATATCTATGCTCTTTTGCTTAAGAAAATGAGAATACATGCTTTTATGTCAAATTTTCTCTCTCATATGAAAATTAGTGATTTACATGTTTAATTTCTTGCTTAATGGCCTCGATCTTGTTAATTGAAAAGAAATAATGTTGAGTTCACATTTTCATATTTTGTAAGTCTTATTTGAATAATTAATGGCTTTATTTGCATTCATCATGGTCATTTTAGTGCACATGATAATTTTTGCTACCTTAGGCCTAAAACGTGTACAAGCATCAAATCTAATTAAATGGGAATATTTTAGACACTCTAATGTACCTATGGTTCAAATTTGAACCCATTATGACCATGTTTGACCCCCAATTAAATTGAAAGAGATTTATGTATAGATGGGACCAAGGTTTGAATATTCATTTCATTAATGCAAACAATTAACCTATGATTATTTTTATGTTACTTGTCACGCGGCTGTGTCCCTTGTCTCACGCGATTTGATGGCTTCCATATAATCACTCCATGATCGAATGCCCTAGAGATTGTCAACTACCTCCGTTCATCCCCCGAGCAAGAGACGTTTCACAGCAATTTCTTCATCGATCTCTCTCTCCCTCATTACGAGGCCGTTTCACTTGATTTCTTCGCAAACGCCTCTGGCTCATCACCCCAATCTGAGCAAGCCCTAACTTGCCCCCTCTCGTTTGTTGTAGGCGAAATGCCCAATATAGGGCTTGGACCCCCTTGACACACGGACGCCCAGCCGCCACAACAGAGCATCCACCTCCTTTGTTTTGTGTCCAAAAGCACCACCGGCCCCCGAGATCTCCTCCTCCGCTGCCAATTTGGCCCTGAGAGCCCTGAATCACTCTGACCTATTCAGTTTCAGTTTCCAGTGACCTTGAGTCCACCCGGCCTTTTCCAGTCACCTCGGCTTAATTTCCCTTACGGTGAGCATCCTCGGAGTCCCTCCTTTGTTTTCCCGACCTTAGTTTGCCCTGCGATTGCCCATATCATTGGGACCTATACTCCACCGTTGAGCCTCATCGACGCTAGTCGCCATGGCATTTTGGTGCATCCGCAACCAGGAAAATAGGATGGATGGCTTCGCCTTGCCTCCATGGTCATTTTTCGATCATCACCTGAAGGTTTCATATCGCTTTTCTTGACCGTGGATCTCTGATGTGCTTCCCCTATTTCTTGCCTTGCGAAGAGCAGTCCTGAGCTCCTGTACACATCATGGCTCGATCTTAGGCTCAATGGCCTTGCCTTGGTGCCGTGACTATAGTGGAGATCCCAAATACCACGAGTACCTTCTACCTTCTCAGGTTCTGATCGGAGATGAACCTTTAGGTGCTGCTCTCGCCATGGTGCAGGGAGGGAGAAATCCAGGTCACGAGATGACCTGGGTACCCCTGTCAGCCTTTTTGATGTTTTTCACTCGCGAGGGTATTTTCAGGTTTTCACACCCTGTTTCTTTGATCGCTGAGGCAAGCCTTGTTGCCAATTTGGCCAAGCCCGATTGGGCCAAATAAGGAGTTGGCCCACTATTTTTGGATTTGGATAAAATATATGTATACGTGGCTTTATCTCGATTTGTGATTGGTCGATACTTTGGAAATTTGTATTAAATCACGTGATTATTAGAAAAATTGGCAAAAATATGTTTTGGAAATGGTTTTTCGAGAGGAATCCGAATATGTAGTTTTAGAGTTTGTTTCTAAATCTCCAAATGTTGGTTTTATAGGAAATGGAATTTAGGGTTTTATTTGGTGAATAAAATGTATAATAATGTGAGATATGTTGCAAATAGGATAATTAGGGTTTCTCTGACCCAGGACATGATTAGGGATTTACCAAATCTAGGAAGAGAGAGAAGTCACTCTCCAAGTGAAAAAGTAAGTGGTCCATGCAATTGAACATATAATTATCTTGTTTTGATTTATTATGCATGTATGAATTTCAATGAATGCCATGTTTATGTTATTTACTGTTTCTAATTGTTAAAAGTCAGTAAGATTAATATGTTCTGAGTTGCTTATGATGTATGATATAACCTTCATGAACCATAATGATAATTGTTACCAATACATTTTAAAGTAGGGATAAGAGCATTAAGAGAAAGAGAATGATAAAAATGAAACTTATATAAGTTCCTCATAAGAGAAGAGGCACTTCGGTGCATAAGAGAAGAGGCACCTCAGTGCAACCTAAGAGGCACATTTATGCAAACTCGAGGACACTTATATAGGTTAAGATAAACGAAATTGATCTAAAAGAAAATGCATGTCTTTTAAATGTTCAAATGTATGTTTATTTCAGTTTCAAGTTTTATTAATGTTATAATATGTTCAATCCACTTACCATGTTTGTTTTTCCTTTGCATGGCTGGGGATGAGATGTCTGCATACATTGGAGCTAAAGGGAAGGAGACATCTTGAGGAGATTCTAAGGATCCAAGACCTTAGAAGTTGTTTCCTGGTGGGACATCCATCTATGGAGATCATATCTTTCATATGTCATCTAGATTATGTGTAGCTTTAGAATCATGATGTAGTTTTCTTTCCAAGAACTTATGTATGAATCTATGTTTGTATGAATGCCAAGTGTTATTTGTTTCTTGATATGAGATCATGTATGTGACAACCCTCCCTGATATGCCAAGTACCCCACATTATGGATAATGTTGGGGATTAGGATGTGCTTCTGCTGGTTACGTATGAAACCCTAGGGAGGGGTGTTACAGAACAAGAACACAAGCTAGGTATAGTGGTTCCAAAATCCAAACTAGGAGAGTCTACACCCATTACCTAGAGAGGTCAACTTATAGGATTTTCAACCATGTCTCACTCCTTATATTCCATTATAAGAGTTACAAAAATGACCTTCCTTTTCCAGGACAAGGATATCTAGCCTTCCCTTTGAGTACAAGGAAGCCAATAACCTTACAAGGACTTACCTATCCATGACCAAGAGTCTTCTACCTTTCCAAGGACTTATCCACTCTTGCAATGAGTCTTTTACCTTCACCGATGACTTACCCACTCTTGAAACAAGTCTTTTGCCTTCAAGGAATTACTCACTCCTAACTTGGATCTTTCACCCTTGACTTCACTTTCACCAAGGGACTCATTTCCTTCTTCTTCTTCACCTCTCTTAGCCAAGATACAGAACATTCATCTTCATGGTAGAAAGAGATATTGGGATGTGGAGGAAGTGAGAGCCTCACAAGATAAAGAGAGATTGGGAGGTGGAGGAAGTGAGAGCCTTACAAGATATATATGTAGGACTAACTCTTTTACAAATCTCATACTCACTCTAATGGATGTAGCAAGTGATTAAGCTTGAGAGTGGAAGGAAGCTCTTAGAGTCACCCAATTATAATATAGGGACCCTCATAGTGCCTGGCCAACCATGGGATGAAGCCCAAGGGTTCCTATTTATAGTTGATGTTTCCTACTAGTCAGTAGAGACACTTAAGGACAAATTCTAGACATTTAGGGTGTTCCAACGCATATGTTTTTGAGTTTTACAACACTCCAATAGTTAGAAACACTTTTTCTACACATTCCATACATTATTTTCTGTTGAGTTTACTTTTGGAAAACTTGACCGGCGACACTATGCGACAAAGCAATTTTGAGTTGTCAGTCGAGTTTATCTTGAATGAAACTCGGCCGATGGTTTAAATTAGATTATCTTGTGCATGGGTGTTGGTTGAGTTTTTCCTAGAGAAACATGGATAACCCTAATAGTTCCCAAGATCTATCAAAGGTGTCACTCGAGTTTATCTTAGATGAAACTCAGCTGACAAAAGTCCCAGTGATGAATTTTGGAAAGTTCCATAACATTGCTTAAATATTTGATTTAAGTGCTTTTGATTTTTCTAAGCTGAATTAGAAGTCATAAAATCATTACAAGTGCTTTACAACATGATTCTAAAGGATTTGAGGCATTTTCCACAAAAGCAAACTTGCATTGATTTTTACTTATCTTTCTTCAAGTTAAGATGCACAAATTTAGGCATTTGGAGTGTGTCTATACCTAATCTAAAATCATTCAAGTAGAAGCATTAGACACAAATAAGTGGAATGGTTAGTCATCATGAAAATAAGGGATAAGTAAATTTAGACTTGGAGTCAATAGTTTCCACCTATAACTGTGCCAACAAACCTGCTACCTCCAATATACATTCATCTTCCGAAGAGACACCAACATGTCTCACTTGTGACAAGCCATGGAGTACAACTGCACTTTACTATAGATGATAAGAAGACTTTCTTCTCAGTGCATCAACCACTGTGTTCACCTTTCTTAGATAAAAGTCTATCGTACAATCATAGTCTATGATTAACTCCATCCATCTCCTTTGTCTCATGTTTAGCTCCTTCTTTGAGAAGAAGTACTGGAGATTCTTATGATCTGTGAAGATTTGACACTTCTTCCTATACATATAGTGCTTAAAAATCTTTAAAACAAGAAATAGAACTACTAATTCTAGGTTATGAGTTGGGTAGTTTGCCTTGTATTTCTTACACTATGGATAAGCAAAAGAAATCACAATTTTCTCTTGAATTAGCACACATCCCAACCCATTCTTTGAAGCATCACTAGAAATGATGTAGCCTTTCCAAATCTTTAACAACATCAACACTAGATCACTTGTCAACATATCCTTCAACAACTAAAAAGAACGTTGACACTTGTCATCTCATATAAAAGGAACACCATTCCTAGTCATTGTGGTCAAAGGTAGAGCTACTATACTGAAGTTCTTGATGAACCACCTATAGTAACCCTAGGAAGATTTGAACCCCATTTAGTGTCTTGGGATGCTACCACTTCAAGGCTAAATCCTCCTTCTTGGGGTCTACACAAAAAACCTTTATAGAGATAACATGACCAAGGAAAGACAACTCAGTCAGTCAAAACTCACATTTTCTAAACTTAGCATATAGTCTATGTTGCCTCAACAACTCCAACGCTTGACAAAGATGCTGCTCATTTTGCTGACTGTCTATGAAATATATCAAGATGTCATCTATGAACTCCACCACAAATTAATCAAGGTACAATATGAAAAAAATATTAGTTAGATCCATAAATGTTATTACTGTAGTGGTTAGCCCAAAAAATATAACCACAAACTCATAATGACCATACCTAGTCCTAAAAGCACTTTTAGGTATGTCATCTGCCTTGATCCTCAATTGGTGATACTCTGACCTCAGATCTATCTTGGAAAACACTATATCACCTCTCAACTGGTTGAACGGGTCAGCTATCCTTGGCAACAAGTATTTGGTCTTCACTGTGACTCCATTCAACTGTGGGTAGTGTATGAAAAGCCTCATAGAACCATCATTATTCTTCAAGAAATACACTGGATCATCCCAAGGAGAAGTTCTTGGCTGAATGAAACCCTTCTCTAACAACTCCTGCAACTATTTCTTCAAATTATTCATCTAAAATGGATCCATCCTATAAGGTGCCTATGTTATGGGCTGCATGTTGGGAAATATGGCATCAGATAAGGCAACAAAAACAAAAAATTATTTGCCATATTCTCCTTTAATAGTAGATCACATCAACAACTATGAGATAGGAAAGAGGGTTTGCAAGGATTATACCTGGTCCTGGAGCAAGTTCAATGACTATCCCTTATAATAGCGTGTACTTTCTTTAAGTTGCACCTGGACATTGTCAGTAGTTGCCTCCTGGTTGATTACCATAGATAGTAGTTGACTTCGTCCTCCTAGAGGCAGGCAACAACCTCCTTACCTCTATAGTTGTCCACACGGACCACTAAAAACTCTTGTCATTCTATATGTACGGACATGAAGGAGTTGTCTCTCCTAGTCAACATGCTAGCACCAACTTGCTCTCCCAATTGTCTCTCTCTTGTTGTTCCTCCCTTTGACATGTAGAATTTGCTTTGGTTCTCTTGGTTACCACAACTAGAGAAGACAACAATTATCAAAGCTTATTGTTGTGTCTGAGAATCCCCTAATACCCCTCTAATTATAGGAGGGCCAGGTTTAGGGTTCTCAATCATCTGGGAGTCAGAGAGATGGGATTTCATGACTTTTCTAGAACCTACAAATAGAGAACCGATCAATTCAATAGTGAGTCGATCAGTTCAACCATTGATCTGGTCATTTCACTATATTTCCCTATCACAATTATATTGGCAATTAATATTCGATTAATGCACAACATGACGTCAACATAAATCATTAATCCAATCGAATTGATCAACCAACCAGTCTGTTCACACCTGAACTTGTCAGTTCACAAACCTAAGCTGATCAATTCACTTCCTGAACTGGTCGTCTCATGGTTCTAATTGCAAATGTTGGTTCAATTGACCTATCACATGAATCAATTGGTTCAACACTTGAACCAGTCGGCTCACAGTCCAATCATTATCTATTGTTGTTTGAATTGAATACCTAACACTTTAGTAATCAAGTTTAAACTTTATTCATGAATAAACTCCTATTCCAAGTATATCATGTGTGTGTGACCCTATAGGCTCCAAGTTACATTGTCAGTGAATGTCCATAAGTGATTTATGACATCATAAGTAATGAGTGGTATCTAGAAAGACATCATTGCTACCTAAGTAATTGGAAAGTTGGAGAACAACTTCAACCTATGATATATTGTTGGTTTTATAGTGATTGTATTAGTTCCTTTGTCTCTGATATCCACATTGAACTCGAGAAATGGAATCATCATCCTCTTCAACATTCAATCCATGTTCCTTGAACTAGAGCAGTTTGTTTGAGATATAGGTGGATGGAATGTCTTAAAGATTACAACTTCACCATCACCTATCATCCTGGTAAAGCAAATGTCGTAGCTGATGCTCTAAGTCACAAGAAGGATGTTGTTTGTGCTGCTCTGAGATGTTCAGTGTGGGAAAACCTTGAACATGTGGCCAGTTGGAGACCTCAGCCTGTCAATTCAGTGGATGAAGACAAGTTGTGTGTTCATATGGCCAGTTTGACATTTACACCAACCTAGATCTCAGAAGTCATGACTGTACAGTTGGAAAGTTCTGAGCTTGAAGAGATGAAAGCTTTATTTGAGAAACCACAATCTGACTTTTCTGTCGGAGTGGATGGTGTTGTCCTCTTCAGACAAAGGTTGTGGATTCCCAATGCTGATAATCTGAGACAGAAGGTTCTGAGTGAAGCTCATGGGTCCAAGTACACTATACACCCTGGCACAACCAAGATGTACAAGGACTTACAGCGAAGCTTCTGGTGGAAGAACATGAAGAATGATATAGTTTTATTCGTGGCAAAGTGCTTGACATGTCAGCAAGTCAAGATTTAACATCAACGACCCGGTGGTCTTCTTCATCCTCTTGAGATTCCAGAATGGAAATGGGAGAATATCATAATGGACTTTGTTACCGGTTTCCCTAAGTCTAGGAAAGGTTATGATGCTTTTTGGGTGGTGATTGATCGGCTTACAAAATCTGCTCATTTCTTGCCTTTCAAAACCACGTATAAAGTTGCTGAGATGGCTCAGTTATATATGGAGTGGATAGTCTATCTGCATGGTGTTCCTGGTGTGATAGTTTCTGATCGAGACCTGAAATTCACTTCTCGCTTGTGGGGTCAGATTCAAGAAGAGATGGGTACTAATCTGCATTTCAATACTGCATACCACCCGCAAACTGATGGTCAGTCTGAGAGAACAGTTCATATTCTGGAGGACTTACTTCGTGCTTGTGTGATGGATTGGGGTGGTGCCTGGGATCGGTATCTACCGTTGGCATAGTTTGCTTACAACAATAGCTACCAATCAAGTATTGGCATGCCACCTTTTGAAGCTCTCTACGGTAGACCTTGTCGTTCGCCTTTGCACTGGGATGATGTTGGTGAACATTCCCTAGTGAAGACTGATGACATGCAGATGATGCTTGAGAAGGTACAACTGATAAAGAAATGGATGAAAGCTGCTCAAGACAGATAGAAGATGTATGTTGATAAAAAGAGGTCTGATGTAAGCTTCTTAGTGGGAGACTATGCTTTTCTAAAGATCAAGCCTATACGTTCTATTGCAAGATCTAAAGTAAAAGGCAAGTTGAGTCCTCGCTATGTTGGACCATTTGAAATCTTAGATAAAGTGGGAGATTGTGCATATCGCTTAGCTTTGCCTCCTACTTATGATAAGATCCACAATGTGTTCCATGTTTCTGTGTTAAGGAAGTATGTAAAGAATCCGTCTCATATACTCACTATTGAACCTGTGGAGATTAATGAGAATCTGAATTATGAAGAACTACCTGTGAGGATCCTTGACTCCTGAGTAAAGCAGCTGAAGAATAAGGAGATAGAGTTAGTAAAGGTTTTGTGGAGATACCGTGGTTTAGAAGAAACTACTTGGGAGTTGAAAGATGAGATGTTACGTACTCACCCTTCCCTCTTTGTATGAGATTTTGGGGATGAAATCCTTTTTAAGGGGTGGAGTGTTGTAACATACTGAAATCCTCTATGTACCTCTTTGTACCCTTTTCTATAAGTTTTGTCCTTCATTTTCGTTCCATATGTCTTTGGACTTAATTTAGTGGAATTATGATGGTTAATGGATAAATGTTTCCCATATATTCTTAATATAAGGTTGTATGCACAAATACCTCAGTTAGATTTTAGATAATGGGCCTAAAGTGCAAAATGTACACTAAGCAATAAAAAGAATAAAATATTTTGTCCTATAACTTTCTAGCACTTCCTAGAATAAGGGAAATAAGAGAAAATCTGAATTTTATATAAGGAAGAAGATAAATGCAATAATTAAAGGTAATATGGGAATTAATGGGCAAAGAAGATAATTAGAAAGATTTTGCACCAAATATGATAATTTGAAACTCATCAGGATAATTTGACACTTAAATTCGTTTCCTTGATCAAAAATTAACTTAAGGGCCAAGTATCATTTAAAGTGGAACATAAATATAAATATTAATGGCATTATCAAAAGAAAATAGGAAATATGCCAATAAAGTGAAATAAAATACTTAATGTTCTCAAATCAGAAAAATAACTCCAAATTCGTATTCTAAACATAAAAATAATCCTCTGGGCAAATTTGCAACTAATTTGGATAATGTGTGAATAATGAGTAAAATAGGAGAGAGAAAGTGTGTAGAATCTTCTATTTATTTAATAAATAAATAAATAATCTCAACTTGTAAAGATAATTGCAAAATCGTGTTCTAATTCCTTATGGAGACCTATGGATGAAGTTACACAAAATTTAGATGATGTTATCACCTCTTTTGAAGGAGGAAAGAGAAAATGACACTTTAATTATTTTATATATCCAACTTGCTCAAAAGGCAAAAATAACTCTATATTTGGATTCTGCGCGTCAAAATAAGTCAGAATATAAAATTTGGTAATTTTTGGACAACGTTTGAGCCTCCAAATGAAGAGAGAGAAAAACATTTAGGAATTTATTTAATTTTGGTCGAATTTTATTAGCAACCTACTCCTTGTCTCATCCATGCGATCGGACGGCCCAGAGTCCTTTGTGGACCCGGGTCCACTGATCCGACGATTCATAATCGTCTTCTACCTCTAATCGTAAAAGGCAACATGCCTTTGTTTTCTCGATTTTTCAAATCAAATTATCTAGAGTTTTAATCGACGGATTTTGCTTAAACTTGGTTTGTTGGATTCCTTGCACGTTTCTGCACAGGTTTATCCCAAAAACTTTGGTATTTGACAATTTTTGGAGAAACGCCCAATAGGGGTGCCGACCCTCTCCACCTTCCCCTACCTAAACCCTAGTCTAGGGCACCTTGCCTATAAATATAACAACCCCAGCGACCGCCCCAGCGACCGCCATCGCCTTAGTAACTCGCTCGTGCCCTCAATTTGGTATTTCATGGACGTTCTGACCCCCAACTAGCTGCCAAAGACCCCAGGCTTGTGGCGCCTCTCGTACTCTGATCTGTTGACCTTGTTTCAAGTCCAAGGTATGGTCTAGTTCGTTGGTTGCTTGGCTTTCCATCGCATGTCTTCGCGTCATGTTTGGTGTTCTTGGGCAAAATCACCCAAACTTCCACATGAAGCAGCTTACAGTTTGCTTCGGCCGTCGGGCGGGCTGGAGAAGACGACCCACATTTTTTTATTTTGATTTTATGCCTTTGCCCTTGGTTCTACCTTCCTCTTTCTCTGTTCTGCGCGGAGGGCACCCTGGTCCTTTGACCCACCCTTGACCCTGCTATGACCCCAGCCCGCGCAACAGCAGCAGTGGGTCTCGGCCACAGATACGTGGGCCCCTCCTCTGCCAATCGGTCTCTCACGCTAGCTCTCTCTCCCTCTTGCTTTGCTTATGTGGCACTCTCATATTGGTCGAAATAGAATAATTTCTATAAATTATTTCCGATGTCAAAAATTAAAAATAGATAGTGTTTTGAAATCAGGAAGACGAGCTCTATTCATTAAAAATGTTTTTGAGTTATTATATTGATGTTTGGGAAAACGTAATTTTTAGAATGATTTAATTAACTTAAAATCACTAAAATTAACCCTAAAAGTCCATATCTTTAAAATATACAATATTATATGTTATCTTGATCAAAAAACCCTAACTAAGATGATGGTGAGGTTCTTGGAGTCTATTTGATGGTTTGCACAAAAAGTTAGTAATATTTGGGTTTTCAATCTTTAATGAGTATATTTAATTCTAATTCATAGATCTAATGATGAATTAGGGAAAGTGGGTTCTGATTTCGTGTGAAGGGTTGGAAAGAGGGTTTTAGAACACCTGAGGCTAAGGTATGTGCATCTACTCTTCAGTTGGGAAAACTTCATACCAATACCCATATTTCCTAATGAGGCTTAATTTGACCTAATTCATGATTCTTGAAACTTAATTCCTTTATGCCTAAAAAATGAGTTGTAATATTATCTTATTTGGGTTTTTATACCCCACTGCCATGTTACATAATCTTTTTCTTAATCTTGCCATAACCCTTTTTCTAGCATGTAATTAGATGTTCTATTTAATCATAAAGTAGTGGTACTTATGTACAACCACCCATAGAGGGCATGTATATAATCGCCCTAGGGGAATGTTTATAATTCTCCCCATTAAAATTATAGGTGACTGGGAATGTCTTATTCTACCCTCACCTAAGGTTAGAGGTTCGGTAGGTGCCTCAACCCTACTTAGTTAGGTAGACATATTAATTTACATGCAAAAACCCTTATTTATTTTGTTATTGGCAAGTTTTATTATAAAAAGCCTCATACTCTTTGATGTGTTACTTTTCAATGGATCTCTAGCCTATTTTACTTGTTACAACTTTCTTGTCACTTTTAGAATAATCTTGTAACACATACTTTTCTCTCTTTTCCTCTTGCTGGGTGTCTTCCCAACCACCCAGATGTTGGTGTTGTGCAAGGTGAAAGACAAGCTTGAAGGAAGTTTCCCTCCGGAGTTGATCTTTAGCTTTTGGAAAGGATGGCTAGGTTGTTATAGCTAGATCCTTCTTATCTTATCTTTTCTTTTAGAAATCATTCTTGTAATAAACAATAAAGCCATGCAAAGGCTTATTATTTCTTTCTTTCCACTGCTATTGACATTTTATTATGTATATGGAATCATGCTTATTTACTTAGAATATTATGCAATTATCCTCAAAATCTCTAAATTTTGTTAAAATTTTGGATGTTTGTATTTCCTTTAAATTTTAGTCAAGAGGTGATCTCGCCTCTTTACACTTCCCAACCAACCACCTCACCTGGTCTCTTTTCTTCCTCAATGGCCAACCAGTGGCCTGTACTACACTCTAGGAGGTAGATCACATGCTTCATGTTATCCAGATCAGAGATATTCATGATCTTGAATGCTTTCTCTAATTCCGCCAGCTACATATCTAGGTCTATAGGATTTTTGGTGCCACATACTCAGTGGCACCAACCCACTTTATCCTTATGAAGGTTTTCCCTGGATCATGCGATTCAACATTTGGGACAGGTGCCTGATAACACCCAAATTAGCGCATATTTTCTATGCATTTTATCTATAGTTTTGTGCCACTTTAGTCTTAATATGCACTCTTTTGTTCATGTTTTATGTTTTCTGTCTCTCTATTAGATAATGTAGTGAAAATAGCCAATAATGTAGCTAATTAACCTGTTTTAGACTTGCAGGTACCAAAACTAGCCAATTTTGGGACTCTCAAGTACCGAACCTGAAAAGACAAGAATTCCAACAGCTGACCGATAGGGCCTGGCTGATACGGCCACGCCGACCGACACGGCCGCGCCGACCGACACGGCCGCTGCCCGATACGGCCGTCGCCCGGTACAGCCGCGCCGACCAATACGACCGCTTCCCGATATGGCCGTCGCCCGGTACGGCCGCGCCGACCGTCACGGCCACGCCGACCGACACGGCCACGCCGACCGATACGGCCACTGCCCGATACGAACGCCGCTCGATACGGCCGCCTGATGCCTCAAGATTGAAGCCACAGATGAAGGACATGTGGACCAATAAAAGCTACAACTCTCATCAACTCGTTGCCTATAAATAGCAGCTGCCAACCTACAAAAGGGGGGAGCCGAAGGGAGGACCCGGCAAGAGCTAGTGCCTAGACCAAGGAGCTAGTGTGTCGAGTTCCCCAAAAGTCTACCGACCGATACAGTTGCGTCGACCGATACGAGTGTGTCGACCGATACGGGTGCGTCGACCGATACGGGTGCGTCGACCGATACGATTGTGCCGACCGATATGGCTGTGCCGACCGATACAGCTGCATCGACCGATACGGGTGTGCCGACCGATACGGGTGCTGACCGATACGGCCGCCGATCGATACGTTCTAGAGAAAGAGTGAGTCGAGGAGTCCAGAGGGACGAAGAGAAGACCCAAGGGCCGAGATTCGACCTGCACAGGGTCCGAGGAGCGAGAGCCACCTCTCCTCTACGGGCTATATCTCTTCCCTCTTCTCTTTCATTCTACTGCATTCCTTTGTTTCTTGTACAAACGATGTTTATCCGTCTTTGTTCGGTGCCACCTATGCTTGTCTATGGCTAGCTAGCTCCTTCTTGGCTATGTGGCCCGATCTGGGCATGTTTATATACTTTTGCCTTAAGCAAGTGGACTCATATCAGATCTAGTATGTTGCATGTTCTATTTTCTCTTTCCAAGTTATGATTGCTAGTTTGGTTGATCTCTTACTCGCTTGAACTGCTATTTCTGCCTGTATCGAGAGATCCGTTGTAGGAATAGCTAAGAGAAGATAGTTTGGATCGGAACCTGAGAGGAGGATGATCTGAGGTATTCTATTCCTAACACCCCAGAATATCCTAAGACCCGAGAGGGAACTTAGTATATTCTGAGGTGTTGATAGGTCATTCCTTGAGAGAGGGTCGATGAAATATCGTTGATGGTTTTAGTCACGCATCGTGAGAGCGAGTGGGGCGACCCCACAGGATAGATGCCACTGTGTGTGCTAGATGCTTGCTTAGGTGTTCGAGGGTTGTCTACACCTGAGAACGAGTGTATAGACTGCCCCGTTTGTGGTTACATAGCCAGGAACTCTCTTTCTCTATTTAGTAGACTCACGAGCTCTGTTTTGTTTTGTTTTCTTTTCTTTGTTTTGATTTAAATCATGACAACCCGCTAGACTAGTTCTAGCATTTACTTTTATCGACTATCGTCTTGGCTTATCTGACTAAAGAACGAGATCTGTGGCGTCCTAAACATCACCACGTCCCTGTGTTCGACCCCATATATCTACTTCGACCCCGTAATAAAAGTTGCGGGGGCCTAGAAGGTTTCAGGTTATAAATTTAAAGCTTGATTCCTTCCTTCGTCCCGCGTTCATTTCTGGACGTGTGAAAAAGGCCGGTCAACTTTTGGCGCCGTTGCCGGGGACGCGGGTTTTCCACGTTTACACGCCTAGTAGATTTTTGTTCTGTCACTATAAGCATGTATATACATGCATAATTTTCCTCTTGCTTTACACATACTTGTTCATATATACTAAATCACTTTTCTTTTTCTCATACCTTTTTCAGCCATGGACCTTGCTTCCGCAAGACAAGTCATCTTATCCACCTGACCTCCTGAGTTTTTCCGCAGTTCCGACTGCTGGCAAATAATTGAAGGTCGTGCTCTGCAACTAGTCGAGTTATACTCACCTCCACCGTCGTCATATGTTGAAATTCCAACAAAGGAGACTACCAGTCAACCATCGACTCCTGTGCTATCATGGGATCAAGAACTGATCAAGGCAGTGGAGTTAGCTGTAGAAAGTGTCAAGGCACTCATCTCCCTAGTTCCTCATCTCCAAGAAAATGTCGATCCGCTCCAGCAACTATTAGACAAGCAGGAGCATCATCTCAAAGCAGCCACCGGGGCTCCAGACTGCAGTAGTAGTATAATTCAAACCATTGAACAAGGATTCATCCTAAAGCATCAGTTTGATACAGCGGGTCCCCCTTATATGTTCATGGCAGAATCGGCAGATCTCGAAAGCATTGCTGCTCAAGTACAACAACTTAATGATAAAGATGTTGAACAAGGCAGGAGGCTCCAAGAGCTCATCGATTTGGTTACAATTCGGTTACAACTGCCATCACAAGACAGTAAGGACATTAGTCATCAATACCATTCCATTGGGTCTGAAGTAGAATATGAACCATCATCCTATTCAGACAATCAACTGGATTCACCAGGATTTTTCTGTGAAGACCAACCCACTTGGGGAAGCCCTTCATTCTATCCAGATGACCCAGCTGATGAACCAATGGAAGAAATGAGTCATAGACATGAATGGGTCCATGATGACGATGATGAAGACTCAAAAAGCCAATCGACCTCACAACCAGAAGGTTAGTTTGAGGAACCAGAGTCAGATATTGAACCAGATCAGAGTGACATTTCTCATATTGAGACTTGTCATTTTGCTTTGAGCAGTATGTCAACCATGGTTTGGAACAATTTGTTCGACGACGATGACGACGATGAAAGCTTCTCGACATGGAGCAGTGAGTATAGTAACGAAGACAAGTTGGAGCAGCACGAGCCATCATTCGCCACCATCCCTTTACAAGGCTTGGTGGACGTCAAGGGGGTAGGATGGACAGTTCACTACAACATGGTTGCTGAGTGATGCGATGATTTTGAGTCGCATTTATAGACCTGTTTGATATGCGTTTTGTGCTTTTATTAGTCATTTTTATGGTTAATATTGCATAATTCACCCATTTTGGTCTTTGCTATCATTTTATGTCAAATTCTCTTAGTTTCATCATTTTGAGCATTCATTATCACATTATTATTATTTGTGTGGATTTATTTGATCTTGTCTTCAAATTTCAGGAAAAACAAGTATTTGCTTCCGTTGATACCATCGAAGGAAGTTGATACCATCGACAGAAGTCGATACCATCGACATGGTCCCAGGTTGCCAGCCGAAAGGAGCAGCAAAGAGTCGATACCATCGACGCCGATGTCGATGGTATCGAGACACCTTCAAGTTGCTGGCGAAGAAGCAGTCGATAGTATCGACACCAAGTCGATACCATCGACACATGGAGGCTACAGCGTCGCAAAACGACAAAACCGACGCCTAAAGGAAGTCTATACCATCGACCCGAGTCGATGGTATCGAGATGATGAAGGGCACGACAAAGGAAGGGTTTGCAGCCAGCCGCTACTGTAGTGGGTCGATACCATCGACTCGCGTCGATGGTATCGACGCCGTCAGATATGCGTTGGATTCAGATTGATCTCAATCAGACGGCTGGAGTTAATTAACGACCTAATTAGGGACTTATACCTAATGACGGCTGCCCAGACGAAGGAGGATCGGATTTTGGCCATTACACAAGTGCCGAGGAGGGAGAGAAAGGAGAACGGAGGCCAGAAGTTCATACCTGTCGATCTGGATGCTGCCGAAGACAGATTTCACCACCGAGAGGTGTCAAAGCACGTGTTCTACACAAAGGATCAATTGGTTCTTCTCCGTTCAGGGTTTTTCCCATTCAATTCACGTTTTTCATATGATTTCCCCTATTTCTACCATGTACTTGTGCGAGATGAACATGCGGGGCTAATCCCCTCCATCTTTAGGACCGGGAGTAGCCCAGGAATTCATTGTATGACAGTTTTATATTAGTAATTCATATTTTCTCTCTTAAATCCGTGGTATAGTTTCGTTTTCTCCATATATTGTTATGCTTGATCACCATGATAATAACCTAATGCCCTTAATCACTTCGACAGAAGGATTAACGGTTGAAAAGAGACGTAACCTACATTAATCGATAAATCCCTTGACAAAGGTGGTGTAAAACTAATGGTGGAAACTGAGAGACCGTTCGTAATGCACTTAGTTTAGGGAATAGGTTACTACGACGGTGGAACCGATCTAAACCTAAGTAGTGAATTGCACCACGACAGTGGGTAATTCTGTTTTCAGGCCACTACCCGGATAGAGAGAGAAGATTGAGGCATTATATGAAATCTAATACAATGAATACCCGCAGTGAAACCGCAATCCTAAAGATACCTTTTTGAATTGATTAAATTAACCTTTAATCGATTGTTTGCTTTCTTTCATTTTTTATTTTCTTTAATTTTGACAACAAACCCCAATTTGTTATTCGGCTTAGCTGATCGCAAATAGTTAGTAGGAGTCTCCGACAATTCCGAGTATCCCTGTGTTCGACTCGGGCCTCACACGGCCTGTACTACTCGACGCGTATACTTGCATTTTTAGCGCGTAGTAAAATACACGTCAAGTTTTTGGCGCCGTTGCCGGGGATACGGCGGAATTGTTGGCACTTTGAGTGCTACGAGCGGCCACTCTAGGCCACATATTTTTTTTATTATTTTGAAACAACTTCAAATATTTCTAAATTTCTCTATAATTGTTTATACTTGTCTGAGCATAGTACTGAACTCGAATTTTCTCATTTCAGGTACGTTGCATGGTGCATACATGTAGTACAGACTACGACAATCGCACACCCAAGGTTCCATTTTTGGGACCTGAGGACGAGGAGCATTCCGAGCAAGAGTACCAAGAAGAGGTAGATTCTGAATCTGAACCAGAAGAGATGGCCGAGCCACAAACCATATGGGAGAAGATCAAAGCTTCTTCCTCATCAGCTTCAAAGGGGCCTATAAAGAAGCAGGCGATCAACATACTGACATATAAGATCGATCCAGCATTGATTAATTTGGTGAAATCAAATGCGTTTCATGGGCTGAAGAATGAGGATCCTGTTGCACACATCAGCCAGTTCGTTGAAAACTGCGACATGGTAAAAATAGACAGGTTTCCACAAGATGCATTGTACCTCAAGCTGTTCCCAAGTTCCTTGGCGGGAGAAGCAAGAGAGTGGCTACATAATCTAGACGATGAGTTCGTGGAATCTTGGGACCATATGGTGGAGGTCTTCTTTGAGAGGTTCTTCCCTCCCGAGAAGACTAACGACATGATCCGGAAGATTCACAATTTCACCCAACAGGCCGGTGAAACATATTCTGAGACCTGGGAGCGATTTCAGGTTATGTTGAGGAGATGTCCGCATCACGGGCTGGACAAAGAGACACAGGTGAAAATCTTCTATTTTGCTCTCTCCGAGCATGATAGGAGTAATCTGGATTCAGCCGGGTTGGGATTTTTTCTGAACAATACTGACACTAGATGCTGGGAAATACTCAAGAACATGGCTAGAAAGCAGTCATGGGGAGAAAGAGAGAGAGGCCCAGTTGAGCAAGCACGAGTCGCCAGTGAATCAAAGGCAATGAGAGAGCTGAATGAGAAGATGTATCTTCTCGCAAAGAAGTTACTGCAAAAAGAAGAAAATGAGTCCGAGGATGAGGCTCAAGTCAAGTACATGAGACAACAACAAGGGTACATGAACAATGACTACTCATGGAGAAAGGACAAAAAGTTCTCATGGAAGGATCTGAACAATTTTCTGCAGGATCCGGAAGCCAAGCCCGCGCCAGCTGCAGAGGACAAGAACACAGAGTTGCTCAATCAGGTCATCAAGCAAAATCAAGAGTTAATGAACACATTCGGGCAGCAAATCAAGCAACAAGGAGAATACATGAATCAATTTGGGCAGACATTGCAGAGCCATGGGGCTCAAATGAGGACCATAGAGACATCCATGACGCAGATGGCAGCTGAAATAGCTAGTTTGAAGAAACCAGCACATCCGGGTTTTCCGGGGAATACCAATGTTCCCGGAGGAAACCAGCAAGCTAAGGCTATTCTGCTGAGAAGCGGCAAGAAAGTGTTGAATCCAAGAACGGATGAAACAAGTACACCGCAAGATGAAGTTGAAGGTAAATCCAATGAGGGGCAGCCCACACCAGTCACAGGGCAAGTTCAAGACATAGCTGTGGATGGTACTGAAGAACAGGTTGCTGAGGAGGAACCGCAGAAAAAGACGCTTTATGTGCCACCTCATCAAAGGGCACAAGCTGTTCCGGTCCCTTATCCGAATAGTGCGAAGGCAAGGAAGGTAGATGCACAGTTCAAGAAATTCTTGGACAGCTTTAGGAAGCTTTCAGTCAATATTCCGTTATTGGAAGCCATTGAGCAAATCCCTTCATACAGGAAGTTTCTAAAAGATGTCATTACCAAAAAGAGAAAAATACCAGACACTGAGGTCGTTGTGCTAAAGGAGAAAGTGAGTGCCTTCATTATGGGCACTCTACCACCAAAGAGACAGGATCCAGGGTGTTTCAACATTTCTTGCTATATCGGGAAGTTTAAATTTGGAGAAGTACTATGTGATTCAGGGGCGAGCATCAACTTAATGCCCCTTTCGACATTCAAAAAGTTGGGACTGAAGGAGTCACGGCCGAGCAATATGACTATTCAATTGGCCGATAACTCTGTGGTGAAGCCTTATGGAATCTGTGAAGATGTCTTAGTAAAGGTGGATCGATTTGTCTTTCTGGCTGATTTTGTGGTTATGGAGATGCAGGATGAGCATGGCAACGAGTTGTTACTTGGACGTCCTTTCCAAGATACAACCAACATGATCTTAGAGATGGGAAGAGGTCGCTTGACCTTGGGCATAGCAGATGATCGCTTTGAGATGGTCATGCCCTCTAGCACTGCGTCTTCTAAAGCAAAAGAACAATGTAATATGGTGAAACATATGGATCACAACATCTCACTCTGCCTTGGAAAACCATTTCTGGACATGGCTCATGTGATGAGCAAGATGGATAATGGAACCTTAGCTGTGGATATCATGGAGCAAACTAAGGTTGTTTCTTTGTGTAAAGCTGTGGGATTTCCGAATGATGAGAATGAGGACATTCCGCCTTCTTGGGAGGATGATGCGATTGCTATTTCTGTTGTTGATGCATATCCGGAATTGCTGTTAGAGGCTTGTTTGTTGAATGTTACCTATGATTGGATGCGGAGTAAATCACTCAAGGAGTGCACTAAAATGCTTCAGATGCTTCCATGCTTCTATGCGAGGCATTATGAAGATTTAGGTGTACTTCTCCCACCGCTGCAATCATCTCTTATCAGCCCGCTAGAGTTAGAATTGAAGCCGCTGCCCCCGCATCTCAAGTATGTCTTTCTAGCTGAGAAAGAAAAGTTACCGGTGATTGTATCTGCTTATTTGAGTGCGGACGAGGAGGAGAAATTGCTGATAGTGCTGAAGAACCACCGTGGAGCTTTTGGGTGGTCTGTTGCAGACATCAAGGGAATTTCCCCTACTCTATGTCAGCACAAGATTCGGCTCGAGGAGGGAGCCAAGCCTGTTATTCATCCGCAAAGACGTTTAAATCCGAGCATGATGGAGGTTGTGAAGAAGGAGGTCATCAAACTTCTTGCTGCATGGATTATCTATGACATATCAGTCTCGACGTGGGTGAGTCCCACGCAGGTAGTCACCAAGAAGGGGGGAATTACTGTCACTAAAAATTTGTTGAATGAACCTGTCACCACCCGACTGGTAACTGGGTGGCGAGTTTGTATTGACTACCGTCGTCTGAATGCCTCCACACTTAAGGATCATTTTCCTTTACCGTTTATTGATCAAATTTTAGAACGCCTTGCCGGTCGGTCGCATTTTTGTTTTCTAGATGGATATTCGGGGTACAACCAGATCTCGATTGATCCTTTGGATCAAGAGAAGTCTACGTTCACCTGTCCCTATGGGACTTTTGCTTACCGTCGAATGCCGTTTGGTTTATGTAATGCACCGGCGACGTTTCAACGCTGTATGCTCGCCATATTTTCTGACATGGTAGAGCGATGTCTTGAGGTTTTTATGGATGACTTCTCGGTTTATGGTGCATTGTTTGATGAATGTCTCTATAACCTAGACAAAGTGTTGCAGCGTTGTGAGGACACACACTTGGTCCTTAACTGGGAGAAATGTCACATGATGGTGACAGAGGGAATAGTGCTAGGACACAAGGTGTATAGAAAAGGTCTTGAGGTAGACCCGATGAAAATAGAGGTGATTTCCAATTTGCCCCCACCTAATTCTATAAAAGGGGTGAGAAGCTTTCTGGGACACGCCGGGTTCTATCGGCGATTCATAAAGGATTTTTCTAAAATTGCAAAACCCTTATCCGAACTTTTGGAGAAAGATGCAGTTTTCGATTTCAACGATAAGTGTCTTCATGCATTCGATGTTTTGAAAGAAAAATTGATTTCTGCCCCGGTTGTTCAAATGTCGGATTGGACAAAACCCTTCGAATTGATGTGTGACGCTTCGGATTTTGCAGTAGGAGCCGTATTGGGGCAACGGGTGGATAATAAGCCCGCTGTGATTTTCTATGCTTCCAAAACTCTGAATGATGCTCAATTGAATTATACAACTACTAAGAAAGAATTACTTGCCGTCGTGTTTGCTTTCGAAAAATTTCGGCAGTATTTAGTTGGATCTAAAGTAGTTGTATGGACTGACCATGCTGCAATAAAATACTTGATGGAGAAAAAAGACGCAAAGCCCAGACTCATTAGGTGGATTTTGCTTTTACAGGAATTTGATATTGAAATCAAGGATAAGTCTGGAATTGAGAATGTAGTGGCTGATCATTTGTCTAGGTTAGATAGGGTGGATGAAAAAGATTTGCATATACCCATAACCGAGATGTTTCCCGATGAACAACTTTTAAAAATTAATTCTAAAGAGCCTTCGTTCGCTGAAATTGTTAATTATTTGGCTTGCGGGATCATCCCGGAAGATTGGTCATATCAGGAGAAAAAGAGATTCTTTCATTCTTTAAGATACTATTTTTGGGATGATCCAATTCTTTTGAAGCAATGCAGGGACGGTATCTTACGCAGGTGTGCCTGAAGTGGAGTACGAGAGTGTTCTCCATCATTGCCATGCATCACCTACGGGAGGACACCATGCCAGTTCGCGAACCACAGCTAAGGTGTTGGAAAGCGGCCTTTATTGGCCAACTTTGTTTTGGGATGCCTATGATTTTGTGAGGCAATGTGATCCTTGTCAGCGAGCAGGTAATATATCGAAGTGACAGGAGATGCCCCTGAATGTATTTTAGGAAGTTGAGGTATTTGAGGGCATAGACTTCATGGGACCCTTTGTGTCCTCGAACTCCAATTTATATATCTTGTTAGCCGTTGATTATGTGTCGAAGTGGGTGGAAGCAATCCCCACAAGGACTAATGATTCTACTATAGTGTGCAGGTTTGTGAAAGAGAATATTTTCTGCAAGTTTGGGATACCCCGAATGATAATAAGCGATGGGGGTACACACTTTAGGAATCATAAGTTCTCGACATTATTGAAGAAATATGGGGTCAAGCACAACATTGGCACCCCATATCATCCGCAGACTCAAGGCCAAGTGGAGGTCTCAAACCGTGAAATCAAGAAGATTCTAGAGCGGACGGTGGCATCCACAAGGAAGAATTGGAGTGCCCTACTTCCGGATGCACTGTGGGCATATAGAACGGCTTACAAAACACCTATAGGCACTATGCCTTTTAGGTTGGCATATGGCCGGGCTTGTCACTTACCGGTGGAGTTGGAGCACAAGGCCCATTGGGCACTTAGAAGGCTAAATCTAAGTTATGATGAAGCAGGAAGAAAGAGAATGTTTGAGTTGAATGAGCTGGATGAGTTACGGATGACGGCATATGAGAATGCCCGGATATACAAGGAGCGCACAAAACTAATCCACGATCGCCACATTGAGTTGCGCACGTTCAAGAAGGGAGATAATGTTTTGTTGTTCAACTCCCGACTCAAGTTACACCCCGGGAAGCTGAAGTCCCGGTGGAGTGGACCGTTTGTGGTGGAAGAGGTAAAACCACACGACGCGATTTTAGTGCGTGATGGTGATGCCACGTTCTTGGTGAATGGACAGAGGTTAAAGCTGTATTTTGGTGAGAATTACAAGAGAAAAGTGAATGAGGTTAAACTCATTACACTTTCGGATGAATGAGATGCCCGGAAGCCGTCTAGCCTAAGACGTTAAATAAGGGCGCTTGTTGGGAGGCAACCCAACCATCGGTACATTAGGATAGTTTAATTATAATCATAGGTTTCTTTATTTTCATTCAATTTTTAGTGTAAAAAAGATACCTTGATCCGTTTGTTCATTGTGCAGGCTGAGGCAGAGTCAATACCATCGACACTCAGGTCGATGGTATCGACATAGGTTCAGGTTGACAACTGCAGAGTTCGTTCTGAGTCGATACTATCGACGGACTCATCGATGGTATCGACACACATACAGGCAGGTTGCCCAACAACAGTCGATAGTATCGACACAGGCGTCGATACCATCGAGATCTTTGGAGAAGTTCAGATCGATTTGTCTCAGTCAACTCGATACCATCGACGGCCTCATCGATGGTATCGACATCGTTACAAGTTGAAGTGCAAAGTGGTGGTGTCGCAATGAAGCCAAGTCGATACTATCGACACCTGTCGATGGTATCAACCATCCATGTCACCGATCCGCGCAAAGAAATCGACGACGATTGCAGCATCCACGTCATCGATCCGGGTGCAGCGTCGATACCATCGACCCGCGTCGATGGTATCGACTCAAGAGCGATCCGGGTTACAAGATCAAGCAATCATCATCCGTCGATACTCGCGAGGGGGGCAGATAGCATCGAGATGTGTCGATACCATCGACTCGCGTTGATGGTATCGACGGGTCAACAGTGGCGCCGGCCAAGTCTATATAAGGAGAGTCATTACGTCATTTGACGTCACACCTTCAGAGTGATCTTTCTCCTTTGCGCCGAGCACTCCCCCGAGCCATCCAAGATCGAAGAGCAGCAACACCGAGTGAAGATCTTCACCGAGAAGAGAGTCAATTCTCCATCTTCTCCGAGCTCTTCTTCTAATCCCGTTTCTCTCGCAACAATGGTGCACGTCGCTGGAGCATCATCCTCCCGCACGAATCCTATGGATATCATGGAGTTCGTGCCACCCCCTACTGCGTCAGTATCACGTCCGCGCCTGGTTCACCCATCCACGGAGGTGAAGAAGATCTATGAAGAGATCTTGAAGCGGAAGATCGAGCCTACCCGGTATGTGGACCGGGATATGATCTGCGATCTTGGATTCGAGGCCAACTTGGCCTATGTTCTGAAGGGTCAAGCACGCCACACCAGCAGAAGGCCAGACGAGCTGGAGTACCATGCGGATGGTCAACCATTCTTCGGCGAGTGGCCCACCTACAAAGAGTTGGTGGCGGAATTCATGGCGTCCCTTGATGTCTGCGTCGTGCCCAACGATGTAGTTGCTACTGATCGTGAGTGGATCAAGGGCCGGGTGTCGTTCCGGCTGTTCAACATCGACTACAATATCACTCTTAGGCAGTTTAACAACATCTTCAACTGGAACCACTCGCAACACGATCACCGGCAACCAGACTCCCGCACCAATTATGAAAAATTCTTCGCCGAGCTAGTGACAGTGCCGGCGGGCAAGACAGTGAGCTACCACAATGCTGCGGTAGCAGATTTTGAGCACCCATTTGTCCGGGTCCTACACCGGATGTTGAGTTTCACATTCTTTGCTCGTAGCGATCTGGCGCTGAGCAAATTTCAGGAGACCGACCTCTTCTTTCTCTACATGCTCCTGAAGCGACAAGAATGCAACTGGGGTGCGTTTTTCCTGCAGCGAGTTCTAGCGGTAAAGAGGAGTACGAGGAAGGCCCCGATTCATTTCGGCGGGCTCATCACCAAGTTGGTGCACTACCTCGGGCTCAACTTCTCCACCATGACTTCGCTTTCCACGAGGAGTAAGGTGAACGTGAAACATCTGCACCGTTCAAACCTTATTCTTCTACGGGATGGTTTGGCGTATGCGCACTGCCACGTCAACCACGCTTACCAGGAGTGTGCGCTGCCGGATCCCGTCTTCCACATCGAGGGCGCACAGCATTTCAGATGGCCAATCATAGCCATCGACTCCGATGAGGAAGAAGGCGGCAATGACGGCGGTGACGATGGACAGGACGACGAGGCTGAGGAGGAAGAGGAGGCATTCACACCTCTTCGAGCACGCGTAGCACCCCGAAAGCGTCCTCGGATGCATCCAGGTGCTTCATCATCTTCTCCGCATCCGCCTCCACCGCCGCAGTCCTCGCAGTAGAGCGAGGATGTTTACTCTATGCAGGGCATGTACAACATGCTCCAAGACATTCAGCAGACGCAGCACAGCCACACCGCTGCATATGCCGGTATTCAAGACACCACCAACTGGCTTTTCGTCTACCAGTAGGCGATCTTTGAGAATGAGCGCCTTCTTTTCGCCAATCAAGAAAGCATCCATGATCGGATGCATAGGATGGAGCAGCAGCAGCAGCCATTCTACGACCACTACTGGAGTCAGGGCTATTTTGGTGGGTATCCACAGCCTCCACCAATGCCCCAGTATGAGCCGAACTTCCAAGGGCAGTTCCCGTCTTGGGACCCCACTTCTCTGCAGCCACCTCCACCTCCACAAGAGTGATCGGGTATCTCTGTTCCAATCTTTAAGTTTGTTTTTTACTATGAGGCCATAGTCAGATTCAAGCTTAGGGGGGTAGTTGGAACAATCTATCTTTTATTGTTTTTAGTTTTTGACATTGTTATTTGTTTCTTGCATCTTTACTTTTTGTAGGATCCACGCGCTATCTAGTGTAAATTGTGGATGTCATAAAAGTGTGTCATCTTGTTTGTTAGTGCATGGGGAATTTAAGGGAAATTTAAAATTTTTGTGTCTTTGGATAGCTTGTTTTGTTTTGACCTTGGGAACACATCCTATGAAAATGATTGATTATGTCAACTTTAAAACAACATTTCATACCTGTACTCCTAATGATTCATGAAAGTGGACGGAAATGGTTGTTTGAGCCTATCCTAACCAAAGGGTAATGAGACTTTAATTGGATGTAAGAGAGAGAACCCTCTAAACTACTACACAGGTCAGTAAGGAGGGACACATAATATCTTTCTAAGGTTCAGTCATCTAGTCTTGTGATCGTTCCACTTCATTTTTCCATAATCCACCTAAGAATTGGAAGTAAAGTGCAGTTTTAATTCCTTTTTGTGTGCATAGCATTTAGATAGGATTTGCATTGGTATTTTCCATACTTTTGCATAAAAAAAGTACAATGATTCATGCACATTACCTTTAGGTGCATGCCATGTAGTTGCATTCATGATCTTCATGCATAAAGTAATTCATGTATCTCAATTTTTCCCTAATGGTGAATTAATTGTTCCATACCTTCTAAATAGTGCAAAAATTTTTGAGTATGAAGAAAAAGCCCAATAAACTTATCTTTAAGCAATTATGGATATGTGGGCTGAAAAAAATTTGAAAATCTGCAATATATATATATAAAAAAAGAATTTAGAAGAAAGTGAAATAAGAAGGAGAAAGGAACATGATATCACCTGCATTTCAGGATAATTGAGTATATGATGTAGCTTGACTAGATATCCATCTCATTTTGAGGTGGATGGTTAGTGCATGCATCATTCCACCCAATTTTAAGCATTAGGGCATTTCTAATGTGCATTTGCATCATTTAGGACATTTTTGTATTATGCATGTTGAAACGGTACAATACTTTCACTTTCTTCCATGAGCCACCCATTTTCATCCACCCGTTGCTCGGATTGGTAGGCCACCGTGAATTTCTCCTCACTAATGAATATCAGGAGAACTGTTTCCATGTAGATGGTAGTTAGGGCGAGCAACGTAGTATAGGCGATCACGAGATGCACCAATGCTGAACCGGCGAATTTTATTATGTTAACTGCCTTATGTGATAGTGTTCATCGGTTTGGAGTTTAATTTCTTTTATTGATGATTATTGTCGCTTTTAGGGTAATTATTGTTCTGTGGTTAGGAAAGGCCGGTTTGAGAATGTTCAGTGGGAGTCATATGGGATGTTGGGTTGGTGTGTTGTTTTCCAGTTGACATTTGCAATTCTATTCTAAGGATTAGTTGCTCGAGGGCGAGCAATGTTCAAGCTTATGGGAGTTTGATGCGATGATTTTGAGTCGCATTTATAGACCTGTTTGATATGCGTTTTGTGCTTTTATTAGTCATTTTTATGGTTAATATTGCATAATTCACCCATTTTGGTCTTTGCTATCATTTTATGTCAAATTCTCTTAGTTTCATCATTTTGAGCATTCATTATCACATTATTATTATTTGTGTGGATTTATTTGATCTTGTCTTCAAATTTCAGGAAAAACAAGTATTTGCTTCCGTCGATACCATCGACGGAAGTCGATACCATCGACATGGTTCCAGGTTGCCAGCCGAAAGGAGCAGCAAAGAGTCGATACCATCGACGCTGATGTCGATGGTATCGAGACACCTTCAGGTTGCTGGCGAAGAAGCAGTCGATAGTATCGACACCAAGTCGATACCATCGACACATGGAGGCTACAACGTCGCAAAATGACAAAATCGACGCCTAAAGGAAGTCGATACCATCGACCCGAGTCGATGGTATCGAGATGATGAAGGGCGCGACAAAGGAAGGGTTTGCAGCCAGCCGCTACTGTAGTGGGTCGATACCATCAACTCGTGTCGATGGTATCGATGCCGTCAGATATGCGTTGGATTCAGATTGATCTCAATCGGACGGCTGGAGTTAATTAACAACCTAATTAGGGACTTATACCTAATGACGGCCGCCCAGACGAAGGAGGATCGGATTTTGGCCATTGCACAAGTACCGAGGAGGGAGAGAAAGGAGAACGGAGGCCAGAAGTTCATACCTGTCGATCCGGACGCTGCCGAAGACGGATTTCACCACCGAGAGGCGTGAAAGCACATGTTCTACGCAAAGGATCAATCGGTTCTTCTCCGTTCAGGGGTTTTCCCATTCAATTCACGTTTTTCATATGATTTCCCCTATTTCTACCATGTACTTGTGTGAGATGAACATGCGGGGCTAATCCCCTCCATCTTTAGGACCGGGAGTAGCCCAGGAATTCATTGTATGACAATTTTATATTAGTAATTCATATTTTCTCTCTTAAATTCGTGATATAGTTTCGTTTTCTCCATATATTGTTATGCTTGATCACCATGATAATAACCTAATGCCCTTAATCACTTCGACAGAAGGATTAACGGTTGAAAAGAGACGGAACCTACATTAATCGATAAATCCCTTGACAAAGGTGGTGTAAAATTAATGGTGGAAACTGAGAGACCGTTCGTAATGCACTTAGTTTAGGGAATAGGTTACTACGACGGTGGAACCGATCTAAACCTAAGTAGTGAATTGCACCACGACAGTGGGTAATTCTATTTTCAGGCCACTACCCGGATAGAGAGAGAAGATTGAGGCATTATATGAAATCTAATACAATGAATACCCGCGGTGAAACCGCAATCCTAAAGATACCTTTTTGAATTGATTAAATTAACCTTTAATCGATTGTTTGCTTTGTTTCATTTTTTATTTTCTTTAATTTTGACAACAAACCCCAATTTGTTATTCGGCTTAGCTGATCGCAAATAGTTAGTAGGAGTCTCTGACAATTCCGAGTATCCCTGTGTTTGACTCGGGCCTCACACGGCCTGTACTACTCGACGCGTATACTTGCATTTTTAGCGCGTAGTAAAATACACGTCACTGAGCATGAAGACACCCCTAACTCCACGCCAGGTGATAAGCTTGGGGTGGTAGAACCACAAACATATTCTTCAGGAGGTACTTTTTGCTCAGAAGATGATTGGATGACTCAGACTATACATGAAGATCTATCTGAACATCCAGCCTCAAGTGTAGAGATGGAGAGAGAAGATATGAGTCATCAAGATGACATCAAACCTCTCTCATCCATCTCATCTTGCGTAGACATCCCAGGACCTTCATTTTCAGATGCATATAATGAAAGGTACCTTGAGGATGATTTGCCAAGGAATTCATCCCAGTGCAGCTCAAATCAATTCCAGCACAAAGATGACTTCACCGAGTCGCCAGATTTTACTTTTTTTCTTTAGACTCGGCAGGGCCAACACATCCGCCTATTCTACTCATATTATGTGGCGGAACCCGTCGGCAAGACACAGGTGACACTGGTCCCAAAACTCATAATTTGGGATCCCAATGTCGGTATCGTGGGGCAGCCACCCCCTTTTCTATTACCCACCCTCCCGCCCTTTTATTACAATAAATTTTGCTTTTCATGTTCTTGCTAGTTTCTTTCCTCTAACTGTTTTATATCCTTGCATCCATGCATCATCTTTAGAACTTCAATAACTGCCATTAACAATCATGCATTCCTGCCTCACTATTTCAAGTTTAAGTCTTACTCGAGCAAAAGTTGACCGGCCTTTTTCACGCGTCCAGAAATGAACGCGGGACGAAGGAAGGAATCAAGCTTTAAACTTATAACCCGAAACCTTCTAGGCCCCCGCAACTTTTATTACGGGGTCAAAGTAGATATACGGGGTCGAACACAGGGACGTGGTGACATTTAGGACGCCACAGATCTCGTTCTTTAGTCAGATAAGCCAAGACGATAGTCGATAAAAGTAAATGCTAGAACTAGTCTAGCAGGTTGTCATGATTTAAATCAAAACAAAGAAAAGAAAACAAAACAAAACAGAGCTCGTGAGTCTACTAAATAGAGAAAGAGAGTTCCTGGCTATGTACCCACAAACGGGGCAGTCTATGCACTCGTTCTCGGGCGTAGACAACCTTTAAACACCTAAGCAAGCATCTAGCACGCACAGTGGCATCTGTCATGTGGGGTCGTCCCACTCGCTCTCGCGATGCGTGACTAAAACCATCAATGATATGTCATCGACCCTCTCTCAAGGAATGACCTATCAACACCTCAGAATATACTAAGTTCCCTCTCGGGTCTTAGGATATTCTGGGGTGTTAGGAACAGAATACCTCAGATCGTCCTCCTCTCGGGTTCTGATCCAAACTATCTTCTCTTAGCTATTCCTACAACGGATCTCTCGATACAGGCAGAAATAACAGTTCAAGCGAGTAAGAGATCAACCAAACTAGCAATCATAACTTGGAAAGAGAAAATAGAACATGCAACATACTAGATCTGATATGAATCTACTTGCTTAAGGCAAAAGTATATAAACATGCCCAGATCGGACCACATAGCCAAGAAGGAGCTAGCTAGCCATAGACAAGCATAGCTGGCACCGAACAAAGATGGATAAACATCGTTTGTACAAGAAACAAAGCAATGCAGTAGAATGAAAGAGAAGAGGGAAGAGATATAGCCCGTAGAGGAGAGGTGGCTCTCGCTCCTCGGACCCTGTGCAGGTCGGATCTCGGCCCTTGGGTCTTCTCTTCGTCCCTCTGGACTCCTCGGCTCACTCTCTCTCTAGACCATATTGGTCGGCACCCGTATCGCTCGGCACACCGTATCGGTCGGCACAGTCGTATCGGTTGACGCACCCGTATCGGTCGACGCACTCGTATCGGTCGACACACCCATATTGGTCGACGCACCCGTATCGGTCGAGACACCCGTATCGGTCGACACAACCGTATCGGTCGGTAGACTTTTGGGGAACTCGACACACTAGCTCCTTGGTCTAGGCACTAGCTCTTGCCGGGTCCTCCCTTCGGCTCCCCCCTTTTGTAGGTTGGCAGCTGCTATTTATAGGCAACGAGTTGATGAGAGTTGTAGTTTTTATTGGTCCACGTGTCCTTCATTTGTGGCTTCGATCTTGAGGCATCGGGTGGCCGTATCGGGCGACGTCCGTATCGGGCAGCGGCCGTATCGGTCGGCGCGGCCGTGTCAGTCGGCGCGGACGTACCGGGGGACGGCCGTATCGGGCAGCGGCCGTATTGGTCGGCGTGGCCGTACCGGGCGACGGCCGTATCGGGCAGCGGCCGTATCAGTCGGCGCGGCCGTATCAGTCGGCGCGGCCGTATCAGCCAGGCCCTATCGGTCAGCTGCTGGAATTTTTGTCTTTTCAGGTTCGGTACTTGAGAGTCCCAAAATTGGCTAGTTTCGGTACCTGCAAGTCTAAAACATGCTAATTAGCTACATTATTGGCTATTTTTTCACTACATTATCTAATAGAGAGACAGAAAACATAAAACATGAACAAAAGAGTACATATTAAGACTAAAGTGCACAAAACTATAGATAAAATATATAGAAAATATGCGCTAATTTGGGTGTTATCAGTGCCCTTGGTTGAGGTGCAGGTGCTTTGTCCTCTGGATTCGTGATCATCACCATTAGTTGTTCTAAAACTGACTGGAAGGCTAGCTCAACCATAGTTGTTTGGTCAAAAAGAGGCAGACATGCTGTTCTGGCCCTGTCTCAAGCACTCTTGCCTCATGTAGTCATCTCCTATCACCACCTTTGGGTGCCACATTACTATTTTCTACATGATGTTCATGCTCTCCAAACATATATGCATAGCTAGATATGTTAGATATGTAAGAACACACACAACATCCTAAGCCCTATGTTCCTGTAGACTCAGCAACCTAAGGCTCTGATAATTTCTAATTATGAAAACCAGCACACTAAAATGAAATCACTCAAAATCAAAATAAATCAAACACTAATTAACCATTCTACCAAAAAAGGTAAATAATTAAAACCACATAAAATTTTAAACATTATTAAAGAAAAATCTACACAAATGTCCCACTTCTATTCATATAAGATACCTCTGCATGAGTTCAATTACCTCATCCATAACCTATATAAAAAGATTTTTTCCAAATACTTACAACACTTGCATTGTTCATTGAATATAATAAAAAACACAAGTTGATATACATCATGTACAAATCCCCCAACTCGGATGTGAGAGTACAACGATGACTCTAAGATTCTACACAAACTACGCCAACCTCTCAGCTTTCCGGATCTTCAAACCGAGACTCCTCACCATCATGAGTCTGACCGCGATGTTGATCACCTAAAAAGTATGGAAACCCACAAGGGAGACCCATGTCACATCAATATGATATAACATCTAATAACATTTATTTCTTAGAAACAAGTTATTAAACTAAAACAATTAAAGCAGATAGAATAACATATTAAGAAACTGAGTAGTGTAGATCAAGTATGACAAAAGTTACAAGTATAGATGACTACACATAAAGAGATATGAATAACAGATAATTCTATCAAGAAAAACAAAGCAATGATTATCCTCCAACGTGATTATCTAAGGAACCCTAATAGGTAACCACACTACTAAATTATAAATTTTATTAAGCCTTCGGTAGCTTGAGGAGTACCACTCAAGCTACTAGTTAACAACTGCGAAGTTGCAATCAACCATGTATAAGATCTAGGATGACTGGAATCCTAAATATCTCTTTCCCTCAATTATTACAAGTGACAAACTTTAGTGGATTATTGGCCCAAACTAGTAAACCAATGTGGTGTGTTCTGGGTACACAGACCAGTGACAGCAGAATTAAGGTATCAACCCTCAAATCTAATTTACGATTGTAGTTGCTCTCTATCATATGCAAATTAAATTTCTGATGAAAACTATTATCAAACAAATTTCTCACTGGCCCCAATTTATATAACAGACAGTTCCATGGCTTTTTCCTATGTCTTCTTGGATTAATCATGAGCTCCCACTGCTTCTTCCTCCTATTGGTTTTGGTGTCCCTATCCAGTACCCCTGCCATTGCACAAGCGCCATTGCCGTCGACTGCAGGTTCACTTTCAACCAAAAATGTCAACAACCAAACATTTAAATGCCTATAGTAACGCTTTCAAATATGTTACTTCTTGCAGAAAGTTTCAATTTGTGTTATCTATTCCGTTGGAAATTGACCCGTTCTGTGTTCCCGTCCTATAACAAGTGGAATTTCCTAAATCAATTTACCTTTTAAGTAATAGTTCTTATAATTGGGATCAATCAACAACAGAAACCAACAAGCATATAGGGCTTAAAAAATGATTTTCTTACAAGAAAACTATCATGGATTTGATTCCCCAAAAATAAAGCTATCGTTATAGTTTCTTTTTCTGTTTAAAATTGCCAAGGTCATCATTATATGCTTTAAGTTGCCAAAGTCTTAAACAAGATTATTTGGCATCAGGCAGTTTGGCAATTTAATTTTGGTACCTGATATATCCATAAAACTGTATTTTACTTTTTCATTTATTATTATTGGTTTGTGCAAATAACTTAGTAGTACTGCATCGAACATCTTGTTAACATAATAATTGATAAACCAGGTAAATCTGTGTGACCCTTAGTGCACAGTGTTCACAACTTCCTTAAACTATTGTTATGATACTCTTATCTAATTATTTACCCAACACCCTCACACATGCAGGTTTCATAAACATAGATTGCGGAAAGCCAAGTGGCTTCAGTCAGGCGGAACCATCAGTAGGGGGTCTGGTGTATGTCTCAGACTTTGCTTACATTACCACTGGAGAGGTCCACCAGGTTAATGCAACTTACACGGGACTCGGAGACTACCCCTATGCTGACGACCTCAGAAGCTTCCCCATCGGTCCTCGCAACTGCTACTCTATAACGCCTGTAACTCCTGGTGGCAAGTACTTGGTCCGTGCCACGTTCCGGTATGGCAACTACGACGGGAAAAACATGCTGCCAAGATTTGCGCTCTACCTCGGCAATTCCTTCTGGGCCTACCCGGAAATAGACGACGCAAATGGAACCTATTACAGCCACATCATCACTGTCGCTACTTCTGCTACCCTGCCAGTTTGCTTTGAGGACACGGGGTATGGAACTCCCTTTGTGTCAGCCATTGAGGTCAGGCCATTGCCAAGCACACTCTACCCTGAGGCCAATGGCACACTCTCGTTGGCTGCGGTGGTACTTAGAGACTATGGAAATGAAGGGACATCAATACTCAGGTAATCTTGATGAGGTCTTTTTAAGTAATAAGCTATAGTTATGACATCTACGTTTTTGCATTGGAGTCGATTATCTGCTTATTAACATGTAAAAACAAGTCTTACATGAATCCCGATTTCACATTCTGAATATGTATTCCAGTGAGTAATTCAAGCAATGGATACCATTAGATTCCTTTCTGTAATATCTCGTACCACATCTGATATCCCCATAATATTTGACTAAAACTTAGGTAAAGCTAATCCTGAAAAACATATCGTGAAATTACATTATAAGATTCATAATTCCAACTATGAATGGGTATAAGAGATTATCCATAAGTTGAGGTAGATGCCCCCTACAAGTTTAATGGTTAGTTCCTCAACTGTCCGTGTGTAAGAGAAAGAGACTCTGCCCCCAGGAATATATGTGTTGGACGCACGCACAGTTGGGATAATAAGTAATTTATTTATAGGGTATATTCGAGTCTGTGATTCCATGAAATAATGTCTACACTGGTTTTGACAGCTCTTCATCCACTAGAATCAAGTATTCGACCACCATATAAAGAAGTTCTCAATTAGATTTGATGGATCCAGTTGAAAATAATTAATAGAAGATAATCAAGTATAATACATACCTGAATATGCAGAAAAATAAATTAAATAATCAAGCTGCTAATGAGACGGTGAGTGCCCCCAAGATGTGATATATCGTTAGTCCCGGCCGTGAACTCAGACATTAGTTTACAGATTTTAGACCAAGACGGAAATCATTGGCCGCTTCCTTTTCAGCTTTCGGGTTATTGGACGAAGTTGACATCTCAAACCAATTATTAGCTAGTCACTCCGTTGTCCATCAACTTCGGTATATATTAATTAGCATGTTCTGATAAAGTATAAGTAGACGGACGAGTAAGCAAACCTTATGAATCAGAGAACTATCACCGATTATGCCAACATCAACATGGTCATATTACATGAAAAGATAGCGCTGATTTACAAGTACAGCTTCCTTTTCAGCTTTCGGGTTATTGGAGGAAGTTGACATCTCAAACCAATTAGTAGCTAGTCACTCCGTTGTCCATCAACTTCGGTATATATTAATTAGCATGTTCTGATAAAGTATAAGTAGACGGACGAGTAAGCAAACCTTATGAATCAGAGAACTATCACCGATTATGTCAACATCAACATGGTCATATTACATGAAAAGATAACGCTGATTTACAAGTACAAAATGCATAAACTAATAAGAGGGGTGTTTTGGAATTTCTGGAAAGGAGAGGGGGTTTTGGGAAAAAAACTCAACTAATAACTTTCTTGTGTAATTCTAGACACAACATATCTTCAATTACCACTAAATTTAGCATTGATCTGCACTTTTTGCTGTAGGTACCCGAATGATACATATGATCGTCTGTGGAAGCCTCGCAGTACTGATGGTTGGAACATCATCCAAACTACGCTCCCCATAACTACATCCACAATCTACGGAACGCCGTCAGATGTCATGGCCACGGCATCAACATACACTTGGTCGTCTCTTTTTAGTGTTGGAGTCGACCTGTCATACACACGCCGCGCTGACCCACTCCTCGGACTTGTGCATCTGGCCGAACTCAAGATCCTACCGCGTCCCCGCGATTTCACGATCTCTGTCGACGACGTTGTCTTGCCCGGCGCAAGTGGGGCCAAGCCGGAGTACCTGACTCAGACGACAGTGTCGACTGGTATCCTCTTACCCCATGAAATCCTCAAGTTCCAGTTCGCCAACCTGCCGAGCTCGGGGGCGCTTCCCATCATCAATGCACTGGAGGTATTCAGAGTCGTGCAGAACAAGGACTATGTGGCCACTCCAGTTAGCCGTATGTAACGAAATTTTTGCTGTCCATATTATATCGGGTTACAGAAATGTGAAATTACATTTTACTTTATTATACTACATAGACAGGCATTTCCTAAGTTATTGCAAATCAATTCTGAGGTAACCATCAGTATAATCGAATATTTTTCAATATGATGTTTAACCATTGTGAGATATCATAATTTACAGGTCCTTGATGCCATGATTTCACTGGAACCCAGACAATATACTTGGCTTTAGTATATTGTTCTTTGCAAATGAGACAAGATTTGGCGATACTGCTGGTGAAATATTAAACATGTGGGACATTACATAGCTTTTTTTTTCTGCAGTTAGATGATTGGGGTAATGTGTTCTTCTCATGTAATATATACTAGTTTGCTTGAATTGTTTGAAATATTGTGGTGAAGTTTCTAGAGCTGTTTGTAAGATTGATCGTAAATTTCAAATGTATGATGAACCACTTTGAAGATTGATGTAATGTTTGGGATGAAAGTGTTGTCATTGTTACTGTTTTTCTGATCTCCATACTTATTTTGTATATAGCCTTAGCAATAATGAAAATGTGGCAAAGTAGGGTAGTCAAGGGATCTTACACAACACTAACAAAGTAACAGCTTGCATAAATTAATAAGAATATTCCTTCCTCTAAAGGGAACTACATGAAAATGAAAATTAGTTGCAAAGAGAAAATCTATTGATGGTTGAATCAAATTCTTGGAGGAGATGAACATCGATGTAGCCTTTAATAGTTATTGTTAGGTTGATGCTAATTTTGTCAAATCACGACGCAAGTTAAATACTCACTGCACATACTCTGAGAAAGAAGTTTTCTGGAACAAGTAGAAGAAAAGGGTAACATGAAATCCACGGCCCATAAAGGCATATGTTAAACTAACTCAAAAAATCAGTCTTTCGGATGGAATACCTCGACTCATAACAAGAAAAATTCTACGCAGTCATTTATCCACTGGTTCACAATATCCAAAATATGGGAAACGGGAGTACATCCCAGAGCTATTCCACCTGTAGCAGACTTTTTGAATTAATGTCCATGCAAAAGTTATATAAAGCGGATGTAAATGGTAGTTATTGTCCACTCTCCAACGGATTGTACTTATGATATTTGAACAGATTATGAAAAATATTTAGATTTAATTTTTTTCATTCTAATTCCTTCCAAAAAAAATTTCAAAGATCATGTCGTCTCCTGATTTCTCTGCAGTTCAGATTCTCTGTCATATACACACGTACTGTACGTACAATTGCTGACACTTTTTATTTATATTTTTTTTATATATTGCGTCTAATGTGTTTATATATACACAATAATACAACTTCCAAAATTGCATACAAGAAGTATAGTACTAACAACTTTATTGTGTAAAAATACAATACTAACAACCACATTTTATATAAAAATCTTTGATTCTATTTTAATTATAACACATGATGTACAATTCATGACATAGTACGAGACGTATAGTACATGAGGTAGTACAAGACATGCAGTACTAGACGTACAATATTAGAACGTACACTACGAGATGTGCATAAAATACAAAACTAGACATATATTATGAGATGTACACGACTTGAGGTACAATATGAGACGTACGTACACATGTTATCTAAGCTATTTTCCGGCATATAGTACATACACACGTTACAGTACCTCAGATATTGTACATGTTATATTTTACACGTCAGTACAATACAAAATATAAAGTACAAGACGTACAATACTAACATAACTTCTGAGATGTTGTCAAAAAAGACCGACAATAACTTTTGCAGATGAGGGCACGACTGTGGCGGAAAATGAGATCGGCGAAGGTGGTTGCAGTAGAGTTCAGTGAGGGAGAAGGGAAAAGGATGATGAAGTTGAAACTGAGTCCAGTACGTTTCAGATATTCGATATGACTCTTTTGGGATGTTGGCACGACGGGCGATGACCATAGCTTCTGCAATGTTGGCGCTGAACACGACATCAAAAGAGACCAACAATAGCTCCTGCGTGAGAGGTAGTTGTGGCAGAGCTTGGTGAAGAAGTAGGAGAATGACGGAGGAACCTGAAAAATTGACGTACTATACTTTTACGTGGACGCTAGGACTATATAATATGACCACAAGAGACCCAAAGGATAGAAAAGTTCGATTTAGAAAATATTTGAATGACAGACACTAGTTATGAGAAGCTTGAGAGTCCCACATATATTTGGGCTTCTAAGATACATAAGGAATTCGTATTAATTAAAAAGTAGTTGAGTGCAAATTTTTTGCAAGTTACTAAGAAACCGGGCGGGCTACCGGGTATATAATTGACGGTGGGTAAGGTAACTCCGTAACAATGCCTCCCGCACAAAAGTAAAAATAGACTTCTTCAATACAGATTATTGACGCGTGTGGTTTGTGTTACGGCTCGGAAAACAGAGTTTGTAATAGGAGTCAGGCTAGAATACACTCGAGTGTATCCGGAGCGGAATACACTCAAGTAGTTTTTCATGATGCAATATTTTTTTTTGAAAATCTAATCCATTGATCTTCTTAAACATCTCGTGAACAACTCATACATAAAATTTGAGCACATTTGGATATGTATAGCTCATGTTATGAAGACCGCAAAAATTATGCATTTCAAATTAGTTTCGCACGTCGATTTTGTTGCCCTTGTATGAGTGACTTACACTCATCCAAATGGGCTCAAAATTTGTATATAGCCTAGTTATAGTATGACGGTAAAGATCAACGGTTTACATTTTACAAAAAATAGTCTCGATATGAAAACACACTTGAGTGTATTCGTGTGATCCGTACACTCGAGTGTATTCTAGCCTGACTCTTTGTAATAGATCCAATACGATTTTATGCTCCCGTTGAATATGGACTGCTTCTCTCGACTATAAGCTCAAAGTTTATAATTGAACATACAGAGTTTACTATACACAAATGCATGTAGGGTCGGTCATCTTCCTGACGATTTTAGTAAGAATCCTAAATTGTTATCAGCTTTGTATTAGTTACTTTGATTTGAAAACAAAATGATTTTGATTATAAATTATGACTATATCTTTTAACTATAAATAGAAAGGAAACGGACAACAAGTTGCGCCACTAGTCTATTTTTTATGGAAAATTCAATCCTGCGAAAAGCCACATCCATAGACCTGAGAGTCATAACATTATTGTGTATAATTTTTTAGACTCTCTTGAGAAGCTCCACCACCTCATATGCTAAGAACCCAAAAGTTTCAAATTCTAAGGGGTTAAAAATATGTTGATTGTCATACATTCTTTCTCATGCTTGACCACTTAGTTGAGGTACCTTTCTCGACAGCATGTCCCGCAGTAAAATTGTCCCTTTTTAGACCCACTAGTGGAGAAACTCCAGTTAAATTGACACATGCGTGTTTTCCTCCAACTCGGCTAAAAATTAAAACATCTGCTAGTCTAAGTGTCGATCTCCTTTCTTGTGGATCCGTAAAAAAATTGACAAGTGTTTCGTTCTCAGAAGCAACTTCAGCATGTCTAAATACATCATAAAGAAAATTAGTTGCAAAGAGAAAATCTATTGATGGTTGAATCAAATTCTTGGAGGAGATGAACATCGATGTAGCCTTTAATAGTTATTGTTAGGTTGATGCTAATTTTGTCAAATCACGACGCAAGTTAAATACTCACTGCACATACTCTGAGAAAGAAGTTTTCTGGAACAAGTAGAAGAAAAGGGTAACATGAAATCCACGGCCCATAAAGGCATATGTATGTCTCAGACTTTGCTTACATTACCACTGGAGAGGTCCACCAGGTTAATGCAACTTACACGGGACTCGGAGACTACCCCTATGCTGACGACCTCAGAAGCTTCCCCATCGGTCCTCGCAACTGCTACTCTATAACGCCTGTAACTCCTGGTGGCAAGTACTTGGTCCGTGCCACGTTCCGGTATGGCAACTACGACGGGAAAAACATGCTGCCAAGATTTGCGCTCTACCTCGGTAATTCCTTCTGGGCCTACCCGGCAATAGACGACGCAAATGGAACCTATTACAGCCACATCATCACTGTCGTTACTTCTGCTGCCCTGCCAGTTTGCTTTGAGGACACGGGGTATGGAACTCCCTTTGTGTCAGCCATTGAGGTCAGGCCATTGCCAAGCACACTCTACCCTGAGGCCAATGGCACACTCTCGTTGGCTGTGGTGGCACTCAGAGACTTTGGAAATGCAGGGACTTCAATACTGAGGTAATCTTGATGAGGTCTTTTTAAGCAATAAGCTATAGTTATGACATCTACGTTAGTCAATTATCTGCTTATTAACATGTAAAAACAAGTCTTACATGAATCCCGATTTCACATTCTGAATATGTATTCTAGTGAGTAAATCAAGCAATGATACCATTGTTAGGAAATTGTAGTGGGTAAGTGAGGATGTTATGCAAGACTGAAGATACAACATTTAACGTAGAAAACTCTCCCCAAGACTAGGAGAGAAAAATCACGGGGCAATACCGGCCAATAAGTACTAAGTAACCTGAATTACAACTCACACTTCCCAGATTTAATTGCCCCTAAATCTGGAAGCTCCCCCTGTTCGAGAACAAAGTTAAGGAAGAACAGAATTACACCCAATGTGTACAAACCCTCCCTTTTCACTTTTTCTCCTCACGACACCACTGCCGCTGCTAGGATTGCTTGTTGTCGCTACGACCGTTGACCGGGTCGCCTCTTCTGCTTATGAGGTGGTCCACCTCGTTTCCATCTGCAGTACTCGTTCTAGTTGGTGCAAAACTCCGACAAACTGCCACAACTCTCTCCGCCTGAAAGTCTATACACATCCTCCGCTGATCGGACGGGCCGTTGTCGCTCTCGCGTAACCAATAGTGTGCCACCAACTGGTGTGCATCTTCCGCTGCTCGGATCTGCCGTCGTAGTTGATACACCACCTATGTGTCGCCGACTGATGTACGTCTTCCACTGACTGGACAGTCCACCATCGTTTCTGTAGCCACCTACTGATGAGCGTCTTCCACTGCTCGGATTTGATGCCGTAGTCGATGTCAATATCACATCACCAACAAAGTACCACCAACTGATGTGCGTCCTTTGCTACTCGGACCCGCCTCCGTTGTCGATGCACTGCCGTTGTGTTGCCGACTGCCAACCGCGACTTTGCCTCAAGACAAAGTCGTTGGCCCTCTCTCATCCACAAGAGAGCTGCACTGTTGGTACACCTAATGTGCCACCAACTGTCAGCCGCTACTTTACTTCAAGGCAAAGTCGCTGACCCTCTCTTATTCACAAGAGAGCTACATTGTCGGTGCACCTAATGTGCCACCAACTGTCAGCCGCTACTTCGTTTTAAGACAAAGTCGTTGACCTCTCTTATCCACAAGAGAGCACCACCAGTTGTTATTGTTTTCTGGTTCTTCTACCACAGAAGGCATCAACAACCAACAAATGGTAGGATCACACACCAACCGGTGGGATGATCTCAATGGCCTCCCCGATGGCCTCTATTTATAGGCCTCCATGCATGTGATTGCAACTAGGAATTCTAGTCCTAGTTCAAATCCTAGTCCAACTCCATGTTGCACATAACCACCTTCTTTTCTTCTTTAACTCAACTCATATTAGGATTGGCAACACAAAATACCAACTCCAATTAAATCCTAATCCAATTCTAAAGGTGCACGTAAGGAGTCGTCTTCTTTCCTTCTTGGATTTAACTTCCATTAAAATTGGAAACACAAGTCTACTCCTATTAAGTCCAAATCCCAATAGGACATGGGCCGGAAGCTTCCGATCCCAACAACCATTAGATTCCTTTATGTAATATCTCGTACAACACCTGATATCCCCATAATATTTGACTAAAACTTATGTAAAGCTAATCCTGAAAAACATATCGTGAGATTACATTATAAGATTCATAATTCCAACTATGAATGGGTATAAGGTAGATGCCCCCTACAAGTTTAATGGTTAGTTCCTCAACTGTCCATGTGTAAAAGAAAGGGACTCGGCTCCTAGGAATATATGTGTTGGACGCACGCACAGTTGGGATAATAAGTAATTTATTTATCGGGTATATTCGAGTCTGTGATTCCATGAAATAATATATACACTGGTTTTGACAACTCTTCATCCACTAGAATCAAGTATTTGACAAGAAGTTCTCAATTAGATTTGATGGATCCAGTTGAAATAATTAACAGAAGACAATCAAGTATAATACATACCGAAATATGCAGAAAAATCAATTAAATAATCAAACTGCTAATGAGACGGTGAGTGCCCCCAAGATCTGATATATCATTAGTCCCGGCCGCAAACTCAGACATTAGTTTAGAGATTTTAGACCAAGACGGAAATCATTGACCGCTTCCTTTTTAGCTTTCCGGTTATCGGAGGAAGTTGACATCTCAAACCAATTATTAGCTAGTCACTCCGTTGTCCATCAATTTCGGTATATATTAATTAGCATGTTCTGATAAAGTATAAGTAGACGGACGAGTAAGCAAACCTTATGTATCAGAGAACTATCACCGATTATGCCAACATCAAAATTGGTCATATTACATGAAAAAATAGCTTGATTTACAAGTACAAAATGCATACTTTACTTAAAACTAATAACTTTCTTAATTCTAGATACAACGTATCTTCAATTACCATTAAATTTAGCATTGATCTGCACTTTTTGCTGTAGGTACCCGAATGATACATATGATCGTCTGTGGAAGCCTCGCAGTCCTGATGGTTGGGACATCATCCAAACTGCGCTCCCCATAACTACATCCACAATCTACGGAACGCCGTCAGATGTCATGGCCACGGCATCAACATACACTTGGTCGTCTCTCTTTAGTGTTGGATACGACCTGTCAAACACACGCCGCGCTGACCCACTCCTAGGACTTGTACACCTGGCCGAACTCACGATCCTACCGCGTCCCCGGGATTTCACGATCTCTGTCGACGACGTTGTCTTGCCCGGCGCAGGCGGGGCCAAGCCGGAGTACCTGACTCAGACGACAGTTTCGACTGGTATCCTCTTACCCCATGAAATCCTCAAGTTCCAGTTCGCCAACCTGCCGAGCTCGACGGAGCTTCCCATCATCAATGCACTGGAGGTATTCAGAGTCGTGCAGAACAAGGACTATGTGGCCACTCCAGTTAGCCGTATGTAACGAAATTTTTGTTGTTCATATTATATCGGGTTACAGAAATGTGAAATTACATTTTACTTTATTATACTACATAGGTATTTCCTAAGTTATTGCAAATAAATTCTGAGGTAACCATCAGTATAATCGAATATTTTTCAATATGATGTTTAACCATTGTCAGATGTCATAATTTACAGGTCCTTGATGCCATGATTTCACTGGAACCCAGACAATATACTTGGCTTTAGTATATTGTTCTTTGCAAATGAGTCAAGGTTTGGCGCTACTGCAAGTGAAATATCAAACATGTGGGACATTACATAGCTTTTTATTCTGTAGTTTGGTGATTGGTAATGTGTTCTTCTCATGTAAAACTAGTTTGATTGAATTGTTTGAAATGTGGTGAAGTTTCTAGAGCTGTTTGTAAGATTGATCGTAAGTTTCAAATGTATGACGAACCACTTTGAAGATTGATGTAATGTTTGGGATGAAAGTGTTCTCATTGTTACTGTTTTTCTGATCTCCATACTTATTTTGGATTTAGCCTTAGCAATCATGAAAATGTGGCAAAGTAGGGTTGCCAAGGGATCTTACACAACACTAACAAAGTAACAGCTTGCATAAATTAATAAGATTCCTACCTCTTAAGGGAACTACATGAAAATGAAAATTAGTTGTAAAGAGAAAATCTATTGGTGGTTGAATCAAATTCTTGGAGGAGATGAACATCGATGTAGCCTTTAATAATAATTGTTAGGTTGATGCTAATTTTGTCAAATCACATCGCAAGTTGAATACTCACTGCACATAGTCTGAGAAAGAAGTTTTCTTGAACAAGTAGAAGAAAAGGGTAACATGAAATCCACGGCCCATATAAGCATCTCTTAAAGTAACTCAAGAAACCAGTCTTTTGGATGGAATACCTCTTCGACTCATAACAATGTCTCCTGCACAAAAGTAAAAATAGACTCCTTCAATACAGATGATTGACGCGTGTGGTTTTTGTTACTGCTCGGAAAACAGAGTTTGTAATAGATCCAATACGAGTTTATGCTCCCATTGAATATGGGCTGCTGCTCACGACTATAAGCTCAAAGTTTTAAATTGAACATACAGAGTTTACTATACACAAATCTAATACAATGAATACCCGCGGTGAAACCGCAATGTCAAAGATACCTTTTTGAATTGATTAAATTAACCTTTAATCGATTGTTTGCTTTGTTTCATTTTTTATTTTCTTTAATTTTGACAACAAACCCCAATTTGTTATTCGGCTTAGCTGATCGCAAATAGTTAGTAGGAGTCTCTGACAATTCCGAGTATCCCTGTGTTCGACTCGGGCCTCACACGGCCTGTACTACTCGACGCGTATACTTGCGTTTTTAGCGCGTAGTAAAATACACGTCACTGAGCATGAAGACACCCCTGACTCCACGCCAGGTGATACGCTTGGGGTGGTAGAACCACAAACAGATTCTTCAGGAGGTACTTTTTGCTCAGAAGATGATTGGATGACTCAGACTATACATGAAGATCTATCTGAACATCCAACCTCAAGTGTAGAGATGGAGAGAGAAGATATGAGTCATCAAGATGACATCCAACCTCTCTCATCCATATCATCTTGCGTAGACATCCCAGGACCTTCATTTTCAGATGCATATAATGAAAGGTACCTTGAGGATGATTTGCCAAGGAATTCATCCCAGTGCAGCTCAAATCAATTCCAGCACAAAGATGACTTCACCGAGTCGCCAGATTTTACTTTTTTTCTTCAGACTCGGCAGGGCCAACACATCCGCCTATTCTACTCATATTATGTGGCGGAACCCGTCGGCAAGACACAGGTGACACTGGTCCCAAAACTCATAATTTGGGATCCCAATGTCGGTATCGTGGGGCAGCCACCCCCTTTTCTATTACCCACCCTCCCGCCCTTTTATTACAATAAATTTTGCTTTTCATGTTCTTGCTAGTTTCTTTCCTCTAACTGTTTTATATCCTTGCATCCATGCATCGTCTTTAGAACTTCAATAACTGCCATTAACAATCATGCATTCCTGCCTCACTATTTCAAGTTTAAGTCTTACTCGAGCAAAAGTTGACCGGCCTTTTTCACGCGTCCAGAAATGAACGCGGGACGAAGGAAGGAATCAAGCTTTAAACTTATAACCTGAAACCTTCTAGGCCCCCACAACTTTTATTACGGGGTCGAAGTAGATATACGAGGTCGAACACAGGGACGTGGTGACGTTTAGGACGCCACAGATCTCGTTCTTTAGTCAGATAAGCCAAGACGATAGTCGATAAAAGTAAATGCTAGAACTAGTCTAGCAGGTTGTCACGATTTAAATCAAAACAAAGAAAAGAAAATAAAACAAAACAGAGCTCGTGAGTCTACTAAATAGAGAAAGAGAGTTCCTGGCTATGTAACCACAAACGGGGCAGTCTATGCACTCGTTCTCGGGCGTAGACAACCTTCAAACACCTAAGCAAGCATCTAGCACGCACAGTGGCATCTGTCATGTGGGGTCGTCCCACTCGCTCTCGCGATGCATGACTAAAACCATCAACGATATGTCATCGACCCTCTCTCAAGGAATGACCTATCAACACCTCAGAATATACTAAGTTCCCTCTCGGGTCTTAGGATATTCTGGGGTGTTAGGAACAGAATACCTCAGATCGTCCTCCTCTCGGGTTCTGATCCAAACTATCTTCTCTTAGCTATTCCTACAACGGATTTCTTGATACAGGAAGAAATAGCAGTTCAAGCGAGTAAGAGATCAACCAAACTAGCAATCATAACTTGGAAAGAGAAAATAGAACATGCAACATACTAGATCTGATATGAATCTACTTGCTTAAGGCAAAAGTATATATAAACATGCCCAGATCGGGCCACATAGCCAAGAAGGAGCTAGCTAGCCATAAACAAGCATAGCTGGCACCGAACAAAGATGGATAAACATCGTTTGTACAAGAAACAAAGCAATGCAGTAGAATGAAAGAGAAGAGGGAAGAGATATAGCCCGTAGAGGAGAGGTGGCTCTCGCTCCTCAGACCCTATGCAGGTCGGATCTCGGCCCTTGGGTCTTCTCTTCGTCCCTCTGGACTCCTCGGCTCACTCTCTCTCTAGACCGTATCGGTCGGCACAGCCGTATCGGTCGGCACAGTCGTATCGGTCGACGCACCCGTATCGGTCGACGCACTCGTATCGGTCGACACACCCATATTGGTCGACGCACCCGTATCAGTCGACACACCCGTATCGGTCGACGCAACCGTATCGGTCGGTGCAACAGTATCGGTCGGTAGACTTTTGGGGAACTCGACACACTAGCTCCTTGGTCTAGGCACTAGCTCTTGTCGGGTCCTCCCTTCGGCTCCCCCCTTTTGTAGGTTGGCAGCTGCTATTTATAGGCAATGAGTTGATGAGAGTTGTAGTTTTTATTGGTCCACGTGTCCTTCATCTGTGGCTTCGATCTTGAGGCATCGGGCGGCCGTATCGGGCGACGTCCGTATCGGGCAGCGGCCGTATCGGTCGGCGCGGCCGTGTCAGTCGGCGTGGCCGTACCGGGGGACGGCCGTATCGGGCAGCGGCCGTATTGGTCGGCGCGGCCGTACCGGGCGACGGCCGTATCGGGCAGCGGCCGTGTCGGTCGGCGCGGCCGTATCAGTCGGTGCGGCCGTATCAGCCAGGCCCTATAGGTCAGCTGCTGGAATTTTTGTCTTTTCAGGTTCGGTACTTGAGAGTCCCAAAATTGGCTAGTTTCGGTACCTGCAAGTCTAAAATATGCTAATTAGCTACATTATTGGCTATTTTTTCACTACATTATCTAATAGAGAGACAGAAAACATAAAATATGAACAAAAGAGTGCATATTAAGACTAAAGTGCACAAAACTATAGATAAAATACATAGAAAATATGCGCTAATTTGGGTGTTATCAGTGCCCTTGGTTGAGGTGCAGGCGCCTTGTCCTCTGGATTCGTGATCATCACCATTAGTTGTTCTAAAACTGACTGGAAGGCTAGATCAACCATAGTTGTTTGGTCAAAAAGAGGCAGACATGCTGTTCTGGCCCTGTCTCAAGCACTCTTGCCTCATGTACTCATCTCCTATCACCACCTTTGGGTGCCACATTACTATTTTCTACATGATGTTCATGCTCTCCAAACATATATGCATAGCTAGATATGTTAGATATGTAAGAACACACACAACATCCTAAGCCCTATGTTCATGTAGACTCAGCAACCTAAGGCTCTGATAATTTCTAATTATGAAAACCCACCACACTAAAATGAGATCACTCAAAATCAAAATAAATCAAACACTAATTAACCATTCTACCAAAAAAGGTAAATAATTAAAACCACATAAAATTTTAAACATTATTAAAGAAAAATCTACACAAATGTCCCACTTCTATTCATATAAGATACCTCTGCATGAGTTCAATTACCTCATCCATAACCTATATAAAAAGATTTTTTCCAAATACTTACAACACTTGCATTGCTCATTGAATATAATAAAAAACACAAGTTGATATACATCATGTACAAATCCCCCAACTCGGATGTGAGAGTACAAAGATGACTCTAAGATTCTACACAAACTACGCCAACCTCTCAGCTTTCCAGATCTTCAAACCGAGACTCCTCACCATCATGAGTGTGACCGCGATGTTGATCACCTAAAAAGTATGGAAACCCACGAGGGAGACCCATGTCACATCAATATGATATAACATCTAATAACATTTATTGCTTAGAAACAAGTTATTAAACTAAAACAATTAAAGCAGATAGAATAACATATTAAGAAACTGAGTACTGTAGATCAAGTATGACAAAAGTTACAAGTATAGATGACTACACATAAAGAGATATGAATAACAGATAATTCTATCAAGAAAAATAAAGCAATGATTATCCTCCAACGTGATTATCTAAGGAACCCTAATAGGTAACCACACTACTAAATTATAAATTTTATTAAGCCTTCGGTAGCTTGAGGAGTACCACTCAAGCTACTAGTTAACAACTGCGAAGTTGCAATCAACCATGTATAAGATCTAGGATGACTGGAATCCTAAATATCTCTTTCCCTCAATTATTACAAGTGACAAACTTTAGTGGATTATTGGCCCAAACTAGTAAACCAATGTGGTGTGTTCTGGGTACACAGACCAGTGACAGCAGAATTAAGGTATCAACCCTCAAATCTAATTTACGATTGTAGTTGCTCTCTATCATATGCAAATTAAATTTCTGATGAAAACTATTATCAAACAAATTTCTCACTGGCCCCAATTTATATAACAGACAGTTCCATGGCTTTTTCCTATGTCTTCTTGGATTAATCATGAGCTCCCACTGCTTCTTCCTCCTATTGGTTTTGGTGTCCCTATCCAGTACCCCTGCCATTGCACAAGCGCCATTGCCGTCGACTGCAGGTTCACTTTCAACCAAAAATGTCAACAACCAAACATTTAAATGCCTATAGTAACGCTTTCAAATATGTTACTTCTTGCAGAAAGTTTCAATTTGTGTTATCTATTCCGTTGGAAATTGACCCGTTCTGTGTTCCCGTCCTATAACAAGTGGAATTTCCTAAATCAATTTACCTTTTAAGTAATAGTTCTTATAATTGGGATCAATCAACAACAGAAACCAACAAGCATATAGGGCTTAAAAAATGATTTTCTTACAAGAAAACTATCATGGATTTGATTCCCCAAAAATAAAGCTATCGTTATAGTTTCTTTTTCTGTTTAAAATTGCCAAGGTCATCATTATATGCTTTAAGTTGCCAAAGTCTTAAACAAGATTATTTGGCATCAGGCAGTTTGGCAATTTAATTTTGGTACCTGATATATCCATAAAACTGTATTTTACTTTTTCATTTATTATTATTGGTTTGTGCAAATAACTTAGTAGTACTGCATCGAACATCTTGTTAACATAATAATTGATAAACCAGGTAAATCTGTGTGACCCTTAGTGCACAGTGTTCACAACTTCCTTAAACTATTGTTATGATACTCTTATCTAATTATTTACCCAACACCCTCACACATGCAGGTTTCATAAACATAGATTGCGGAAAGCCAAGTGGCTTCAGTCAGGCGGAACCATCAGTAGGGGGTCTGGTGTATGTCTCAGACTTTGCTTACATTACCACTGGAGAGGTCCACCAGGTTAATGCAACTTACACGGGACTCGGAGACTACCCCTATGCTGACGACCTCAGAAGCTTCCCCATCGGTCCTCGCAACTGCTACTCTATAACGCCTGTAACTCCTGGTGGCAAGTACTTGGTCCGTGCCACGTTCCGGTATGGCAACTACGACGGGAAAAACATGCTGCCAAGATTTGCGCTCTACCTCGGCAATTCCTTCTGGGCCTACCCGGAAATAGACGACGCAAATGGAACCTATTACAGCCACATCATCACTGTCGCTACTTCTGCTACCCTGCCAGTTTGCTTTGAGGACACGGGGTATGGAACTCCCTTTGTGTCAGCCATTGAGGTCAGGCCATTGCCAAGCACACTCTACCCTGAGGCCAATGGCACACTCTCGTTGGCTGCGGTGGTACTTAGAGACTATGGAAATGAAGGGACATCAATACTCAGGTAATCTTGATGAGGTCTTTTTAAGTAATAAGCTATAGTTATGACATCTACGTTTTTGCATTGGAGTCGATTATCTGCTTATTAACATGTAAAAACAAGTCTTACATGAATCCCGATTTCACATTCTGAATATGTATTCCAGTGAGTAATTCAAGCAATGGATACCATTAGATTCCTTTCTGTAATATCTCGTACCACATCTGATATCCCCATAATATTTGACTAAAACTTAGGTAAAGCTAATCCTGAAAAACATATCGTGAAATTACATTATAAGATTCATAATTCCAACTATGAATGGGTATAAGAGATTATCCATAAGTTGAGGTAGATGCCCCCTACAAGTTTAATGGTTAGTTCCTCAACTGTCCGTGTGTAAGAGAAAGAGACTCTGCCCCCAGGAATATATGTGTTGGACGCACGCACAGTTGGGATAATAAGTAATTTATTTATAGGGTATATTCGAGTCTGTGATTCCATGAAATAATGTCTACACTGGTTTTGACAGCTCTTCATCCACTAGAATCAAGTATTCGACCACCATATAAAGAAGTTCTCAATTAGATTTGATGGATCCAGTTGAAAATAATTAATAGAAGATAATCAAGTATAATACATACCTGAATATGCAGAAAAATAAATTAAATAATCAAGCTGCTAATGAGACGGTGAGTGCCCCCAAGATGTGATATATCGTTAGTCCCGGCCGTGAACTCAGACATTAGTTTACAGATTTTAGACCAAGACGGAAATCATTGGCCGCTTCCTTTTCAGCTTTCGGGTTATTGGACGAAGTTGACATCTCAAACCAATTATTAGCTAGTCACTCCGTTGTCCATCAACTTCGGTATATATTAATTAGCATGTTCTGATAAAGTATAAGTAGACGGACGAGTAAGCAAACCTTATGAATCAGAGAACTATCACCGATTATGCCAACATCAACATGGTCATATTACATGAAAAGATAGCGCTGATTTACAAGTACAGCTTCCTTTTCAGCTTTCGGGTTATTGGAGGAAGTTGACATCTCAAACCAATTAGTAGCTAGTCACTCCGTTGTCCATCAACTTCGGTATATATTAATTAGCATGTTCTGATAAAGTATAAGTAGACGGACGAGTAAGCAAACCTTATGAATCAGAGAACTATCACCGATTATGTCAACATCAACATGGTCATATTACATGAAAAGATAACGCTGATTTACAAGTACAAAATGCATAAACTAATAAGAGGGGTGTTTTGGAATTTCTGGAAAGGAGAGGGGGTTTTGGGAAAAAAACTCAACTAATAACTTTCTTGTGTAATTCTAGACACAACATATCTTCAATTACCACTAAATTTAGCATTGATCTGCACTTTTTGCTGTAGGTACCCGAATGATACATATGATCGTCTGTGGAAGCCTCGCAGTACTGATGGTTGGAACATCATCCAAACTACGCTCCCCATAACTACATCCACAATCTACGGAACGCCGTCAGATGTCATGGCCACGGCATCAACATACACTTGGTCGTCTCTTTTTAGTGTTGGAGTCGACCTGTCATACACACGCCGCGCTGACCCACTCCTCGGACTTGTGCATCTGGCCGAACTCAAGATCCTACCGCGTCCCCGCGATTTCACGATCTCTGTCGACGACGTTGTCTTGCCCGGCGCAAGTGGGGCCAAGCCGGAGTACCTGACTCAGACGACAGTGTCGACTGGTATCCTCTTACCCCATGAAATCCTCAAGTTCCAGTTCGCCAACCTGCCGAGCTCGGGGGCGCTTCCCATCATCAATGCACTGGAGGTATTCAGAGTCGTGCAGAACAAGGACTATGTGGCCACTCCAGTTAGCCGTATGTAACGAAATTTTTGCTGTCCATATTATATCGGGTTACAGAAATGTGAAATTACATTTTACTTTATTATACTACATAGACAGGCATTTCCTAAGTTATTGCAAATCAATTCTGAGGTAACCATCAGTATAATCGAATATTTTTCAATATGATGTTTAACCATTGTGAGATATCATAATTTACAGGTCCTTGATGCCATGATTTCACTGGAACCCAGACAATATACTTGGCTTTAGTATATTGTTCTTTGCAAATGAGACAAGATTTGGCGATACTGCTGGTGAAATATTAAACATGTGGGACATTACATAGCTTTTTTTTTCTGCAGTTAGATGATTGGGGTAATGTGTTCTTCTCATGTAATATATACTAGTTTGCTTGAATTGTTTGAAATATTGTGGTGAAGTTTCTAGAGCTGTTTGTAAGATTGATCGTAAATTTCAAATGTATGATGAACCACTTTGAAGATTGATGTAATGTTTGGGATGAAAGTGTTGTCATTGTTACTGTTTTTCTGATCTCCATACTTATTTTGTATATAGCCTTAGCAATAATGAAAATGTGGCAAAGTAGGGTAGTCAAGGGATCTTACACAACACTAACAAAGTAACAGCTTGCATAAATTAATAAGAATATTCCTTCCTCTAAAGGGAACTACATGAAAATGAAAATTAGTTGCAAAGAGAAAATCTATTGATGGTTGAATCAAATTCTTGGAGGAGATGAACATCGATGTAGCCTTTAATAGTTATTGTTAGGTTGATGCTAATTTTGTCAAATCACGACGCAAGTTAAATACTCACTGCACATACTCTGAGAAAGAAGTTTTCTGGAACAAGTAGAAGAAAAGGGTAACATGAAATCCACGGCCCATAAAGGCATATGTTAAACTAACTCAAAAAATCAGTCTTTCGGATGGAATACCTCGACTCATAACAAGAAAAATTCTACGCAGTCATTTATCCACTGGTTCACAATATCCAAAATATGGGAAACGGGAGTACATCCCAGAGCTATTCCACCTGTAGCAGACTTTTTGAATTAATGTCCATGCAAAAGTTATATAAAGCGGATGTAAATGGTAGTTATTGTCCACTCTCCAACGGATTGTACTTATGATATTTGAACAGATTATGAAAAATATTTAGATTTAATTTTTTTCATTCTAATTCCTTCCAAAAAAAATTTCAAAGATCATGTCGTCTCCTGATTTCTCTGCAGTTCAGATTCTCTGTCATATACACACGTACTGTACGTACAATTGCTGACACTTTTTATTTATATTTTTTTTATATATTGCGTCTAATGTGTTTATATATACACAATAATACAACTTCCAAAATTGCATACAAGAAGTATAGTACTAACAACTTTATTGTGTAAAAATACAATACTAACAACCACATTTTATATAAAAATCTTTGATTCTATTTTAATTATAACACATGATGTACAATTCATGACATAGTACGAGACGTATAGTACATGAGGTAGTACAAGACATGCAGTACTAGACGTACAATATTAGAACGTACACTACGAGATGTGCATAAAATACAAAACTAGACATATATTATGAGATGTACACGACTTGAGGTACAATATGAGACGTACGTACACATGTTATCTAAGCTATTTTCCGGCATATAGTACATACACACGTTACAGTACCTCAGATATTGTACATGTTATATTTTACACGTCAGTACAATACAAAATATAAAGTACAAGACGTACAATACTAACATAACTTCTGAGATGTTGTCAAAAAAGACCGACAATAACTTTTGCAGATGAGGGCACGACTGTGGCGGAAAATGAGATCGGCGAAGGTGGTTGCAGTAGAGTTCAGTGAGGGAGAAGGGAAAAGGATGATGAAGTTGAAACTGAGTCCAGTACGTTTCAGATATTCGATATGACTCTTTTGGGATGTTGGCACGACGGGCGATGACCATAGCTTCTGCAATGTTGGCGCTGAACACGACATCAAAAGAGACCAACAATAGCTCATGCGTGAGAGGTAGTTGTGGCAGAGCTTGGTGAAGAAGTAGGAGAATGACGGAGGAACCTGAAAAATTGACGTACTATACTTTTACGTGGACGCTAGGACTATATAATATGACCACAAGAGACCCAAAGGATAGAAAAGTTCGATTTAGAAAATATTTGAATGACAGACACTAGTTATGAGAAGCTTGAGAGTCCCACATATATTTGGGCTTCTAAGATACATAAGGAATTCGTATTAATTAAAAAGTAGTTGAGTGCAAATTTTTTGCAAGTTACTAAGAAACCGGGCGGGCTACCGGGTATATAATTGACGGTGGGTAAGGTAACTCCGTAACAATGCCTCCCGCACAAAAGTAAAAATAGACTTCTTCAATACAGATTATTGACGCGTGTGGTTTGTGTTACGGCTCGGAAAACAGAGTTTGTAATAGGAGTCAGGCTAGAATACACTCGAGTGTATCCGGAGCGGAATACACTCAAGTAGTTTTTCATGATGCAATATTTTTTTTTGAAAATCTAATCCATTGATCTTCTTAAACATCTCGTGAACAACTCATACATAAAATTTGAGCACATTTGGATATGTATAGCTCATGTTATGAAGACCGCAAAAATTATGCATTTCAAATTAGTTTCGCACGTCGATTTTGTTGCCCTTGTATGAGTGACTTACACTCATCCAAATGGGCTCAAAATTTGTATATAGCCTAGTTATAGTATGACGGTAAAGATCAACGGTTTACATTTTACAAAAAATAGTCTCGATATGAAAACACACTTGAGTGTATTCGTGTGATCCGTACACTCGAGTGTATTCTAGCCTGACTCTTTGTAATAGATCCAATACGATTTTATGCTCCCGTTGAATATGGACTGCTTCTCTCGACTATAAGCTCAAAGTTTATAATTGAACATACAGAGTTTACTATACACAAATGCATGTAGGGTCGGTCATCTTCCTGACGATTTTAGTAAGAATCCTAAATTGTTATCAGCTTTGTATTAGTTACTTTGATTTGAAAACAAAATGATTTTGATTATAAATTATGACTATATCTTTTAACTATAAATAGAAAGGAAACGGACAACAAGTTGCGCCACTAGTCTATTTTTTATGGAAAATTCAATCATGCGAAAAGCCACATCCATAGACCTGAGAGTCATAACATTATTGTGTATAATTTTTTAGACTCTCTTGAGAAGCTCCACCACCTCATATGCTAAGAACCCAAAAGTTTCAAATTCTAAGGGGTTAAAAATATGTTGATTGTCATACATTCTTTCTCATGCTTGACCACTTAGTTGAGGTACCTTTCTCGACAGCATGTCCCGCAGTAAAATTGTCCCTTTTTAGACCCACTAGTGGAGAAACTCCAGTTAAATTGACACATGCGTGTTTTCCTCCAACTCGGCTAAAAATTAAAACATCTGCTAGTCTAAGTGTCGATCTCCTTTCTTGTGGATCCGTAAAAAAATTGACAAGTGTTTCGTTCTCAGAAGCAACTTCAGCATGTCTAAATACATCATAAAGAACATCTCTGACAAGATCATGTCTATATTTGAAGCCTAAAAGTTCTCTACAATGACAGACAAGACATGCCTCGTTAATTGGAAATAGAAGAATCATAAGACAATATTTGAGAATAGTACGATACTCTACTGGTGACATATGCAGCCTAAGGCCGTCAATGGGAATGGCAAGAAGAAAATTATGAGCATGCTCGATTTGTAAAAACTGGAAAACTATTTTTTGTATAACAATCATGCCGATCTCCATGTCCTTAACAATTTTATTGAAAAGGAAACTTGCCAAAATGTTTTGGGTTTAGAGGGGACGGTGTCCTTATTAGAAAAATAGGTAAGAACCAAAGATGGAATTGTGACACGTAGACAATTAAAGCATACTTAGAATTAGAATCCATACCATGTATCCCACTGTCTCATAAAATATGATCTTGGAGCATCCAAGATTGGGCTCTAGAGGCCACAAAAGCATATGAAGAAGCCTCCATTGTTAAATACAAATCCAAGTCACCGAGTCTAATGGGAAAGGACGCCACCCGCATTTGGAGGTCGCCAAGAAAAGGGCCTCCACATACCATAATATCCTCAATTAACCCATGTATCCCCCTTTGTTGAACTATGTTATTGCCTGCTCTATGTATGCGGGTTGACATGCCCTTAAACCGAACATAAGTTTGGTTGTACCCATACAAGAACGTAATTAAGGAAGCTCACTTTGTGGTTCATGCAACTAGGAAAGTAGATGCATCAAGTTGACAACCTTGGTTGCTCTCTTTATATCCAAATCTTCAATAAAACCTTTGTCCCTACTAACACCTCCTCCAAGTAACTTTACTCCTAACACAGACCTCCCAATGTTCACATGAAATAGTCCTTTATGCATCTTCCGACCATCACAAGAAGGTCAAAAAATTCAATTTTATGAAGATTCAGAACTAACCCCAACTCTAGACCTCTACGTTGTATGATGTCAAGCACCTTAGACACCTCTATTGTATCTCCGAAGATGGTCTCATCATCAAGATACCATACATGAAGAAGAAGATTACTATTGTCTCTAATCTCATGAATAAGTGGATGCAATACAAGAGAAAAGAGAAGTGGTCCCAGAGGATCACCTTGTTGCACATCAATAACCGACCATATATGTTGTCTCTATTGTACAACCTAGCAACTTGAGCATAGAGAAACTCCACCAATAAAGAAATAGATGCACACCTTCTCCTTACCTCGCAAAGCAACACATACCGATCTACCATGTTGAAAGCATTAGAGAAATTCATTGTAACCATGGAAGGAGACTCGTCTTCATGATGCTCACTCAAAAGGTTGTTGACACTATGCAAAACTGCTTCGGCCCCACCGGTTATACTGACTCTAAATTTAGAATCATTGAGATACTTAGTCATATCTTTGCCTACTCCTAACATGGCAACTTTGGATACAAGACGCCTCTAAATAATACCCACTACAATAGGACGTATGTCGTTGTCAGACTTAAGTAACAGTGTAAGGGGTGCGGAAGCTACAAACTCTGTCAAACTCAAAGAAACCTCCCACTTAGCCATTGATTAACCACCAGAGTGATAGCATGACTATATCTAAGCTAAAAAAAAGATGTAAAAACTAAATTAGATAAGTTCGTTTCAATGGGTATTGGGTGATTTAGAGACAAATATCTGGATCGAAGCCTTATGCTTCCAGATCAATCTTCTTATTCAATCGTGAGTATCAAAAATACAGAAGTTAGATTCCATCAAGCCATCTTGTCATGACCGCTCTACTCAACTTCCTCCTGAATTCGAGAGGAACATGTAGATTTACTGGACGTGACCTCTTTTATGACTAAATATTAATGCATGTGCATTATGACGGGACAACCAAAAGACAATGCCACCATCCTCTTTTAGGGTTAGGACGAATCTTTTCTCAAATCTAGATTCACAAATAGGCTGCAGCCAACGCCAACAGTCAAGAGAGGTTTTTGATAGAGAAATAGAAATGGAAGGATGAAGTAGCCAACAATTGTATTTAAATCAATTGTTATGTACAACCTAGAAGAAATATCGAGAAATGGTGACTTATGATCAAAATACAAAAACTAGACGCTCATGTATGAGTCAACTTCATAGTGCTCTAGGATATATATGAGTTCCATCACTAGTTGTAGGTTATTGGGAAGATCAGAATAAGAGGTTGCTAGGAGGGGCAATGAAAGCATGCACAATTCTGCAACATTGTAGTGTAACTGCAAGTTTGTCCAGTAATCTATCTCTGCCAGGCAGTAGCATAATGGTATGACAACATGTGGATGACGACAAGAAAGGTGTTTGTAGTAGTGGCATTATGTCACTGGCAGAAGGGTGGACAACAAGTGGCTTGCATAGATGAATGAATTGGAAGAAAAATTCCAAATTTTGAGAATATTGGTGGAGGGGTTTTATTTATCAGTGTGGGTTCCAGACGAAGGGTGTAAGAGAATTTTTGCTAGTATCTGAGTGGAGTTAGGTCGAGAGTAGGTCATATCTGAGATGTGGATCTTTAGTATCTGAGCACTTCACAATGTCTTTGGTCGGATGTTGATCTCACATATTCCTTATTCGATCAAAAAAAAGGTCATAAATTTGAATAATTGATGTATTTGGGGATCGCTCCTTGTATTTGTTAGGATGTACTTGGAGTATACCAACTAGATTTAGAGACTTGGAGCTTGTATCTTGATCTTCTTTTACTAAAGTCTGGATATCTTGGCATGGTCTCACACACTCATCGACTTTCTAACTGCAGAGAATCCTAGTTGGTCGAAAGGCGATCCCTTTGGCGATGGTGGGACCTTCTTCATGGGCTTCTGATTGCCTACAAATCACATGTCCAAAATGGAGGTGAATTGAGAATGACCGAACTTGAAATTTATACATGATACCTCATATTCCCACAATGATAATGCAATGTCATATGTAGAAAATAGGGTCAAACACAGAAACAATGGTGACAAGTTGTTAAGGATTTAAGGTCATGACTTAGCTAACTTGAAACAAAATATAGATTAAGTGTTCCTTACATAACAAAGTAATCAAAAGAGAACAAAGTAAACAGAAGTAAAATATAACCAAGTTAACAAAGAAAAATAGATACAAATCTTTTTAGTTTATTTCAATATATGGATAGAACTTGGATTATGTTTCATCATTTATGTGCTCTTAGAATCATGCAAATACTAATACCTATTGTATGCTCTTAGTGTATTTTGAGAAATTATCATTAGTGTCTATTCCCTCCTCTCTTGATATAAGGCTAGATCCTGATCATAGGCATGTCTCTCTCTTGATATGACAAACAAACAATCAAACATACAAACATATGTTCATTAGCTCTTGTCTTCCAACACTTTAGTGCATACACACCACTCCTTAACTCTAGATCTAAGCTAATGCTAATATTTTAAGGTATTAAAAGTCAAGCATCATAAGAGAGTATCTAATCATACAAGTGAATCATTAAGAACAAGAGTAAGCAGATAAATGTAGCTATAAGTACATACATTCATAGAATATTAATATTTACATGTTAGGAGAGCCTTAGTGTCTACTCTGAACACAAGTTAGGTGGTCTATACACTCATGTTCACTAGAGACAATACATATTTACAAATGATGAACTCCATGGCCCAAGGAATATTGAAGGAAATGAATGAAGTGAGGGAAGAAGGAGGAAACACATAAGGACAGTATCACTAGAGGAACTAGACGTCTATGGAGACCTCCTCTTCTTCAATACGGTAATAATAAATAAGATGACAGACTATGCAATCCTCCTCCTCATAAAGATGGATGTAGACGCCCGGGTAAGTGGGAACCAAAGAGGTTAGGACTCTCATCCTTTCCTTCTGGTGGGGTTCGATGACAAGCTTGCACTTGGGCAACACTCTGTCATTGTGAAAGAAGTGTCTCCTTTAGTGGCTAGGAACCCATATTTATAGGGACTAAGCACTAGTATCCTTTGATTGTGGTCTAACTCTTGAGGCACGTGCCTCGGGGCACATACCTCACAAATCTTATGGAGAGATTTGTAGAGAGTTCATTGGAGTGCAATGGCTCTTAATATTTTCATCATTGAAAGGTTTCAGGCCACTCATCAATGGACTAAATGAATCTCCACTTTTGGTTGTAAACATAGACATTTTATTAATGAATGATCGCAGACTGAGTATCGTTGTGGTCCAGAAGATAGGGCCTCGGTGTAGGGCTCACTGCCCAATCATCGGTTTGCTTGTATAGGCCGAGAATCAATGTGCTTGTGCAAATTGAGCATATGTTCACTTGTGTAGGAAAACATCAATGAGGGTGCAAACTTTCCATCGATCTATGGCCATTAATGGAAATTCTAGGTCTCCTATACCATCAGTTGTTAGCGCAATAGCTTTAGGTCCTTTTATTGGTTGACAAATTGATAAATTCCCTACACCATGCATCAGTTTTATCCCCACTTTTTATCATCAGTTGTTGACTCATCACAACTGATGGGAATGTTGTGTACTTGTTATTTTCCTACAATAAAATATGTAAAAATATAGACAAGAGAGGAAATATCTTTAGATGCAAGTAAAAGTAAGATATATTACATTGAACCCTAGAAAGATGAGGGAAATGAAGGGTAAGATAGGCATTTAATATCCACAAATTGGATGTTATCAGCCCCACCCTTTAAATTTAAGTCCATCTTGTTCTCAAGCTAATAAATAGAATCAAAGTATGAGGTTATGAGTATGGGATTTCTTACTTATATGAGTTGTATTATAGTGATTGTATCTTTATGTCATCTCTATGACAAGATATATGCTCGATTGCTTTCAGTGCATGTTGCATTCTTAGAACTTATCTCCATAACCCAAAGATGCTTGACCTTCGTGATATTCATTCTGAGTCCCTGTTCCTAACCGTACCGTGCATGAACCTTGTACAAGGTATCTTTCATTCCCAACTTTCATTTTTTTCAATGATCCATACAATGTGTAGGGTGGGCTAAGGTTGAGGTGTAACTTGTTCTTATCAAGATTAGTCAACCATAATTCTAACACATTCCAGAGAGAACTCGCAATAATTTGAATGCTAAGAATACTCTTCCTATCAGAGAAAGTGACAAAGTCAACAATGGAGATAGGACTTTGAGGAATAAAATTCTCCACCATAGCCCTCTTCTAAATATCTTTAGTATAAGAACAGTTAACAAAGATGTTCCTTGAATCCTCTGTACAATTTTGACACAGTTCACATCTTGAAGCAAAATTGAACCCACGAATCTTAAGATGATCATGAGTAAGCACCTTGTTTAGCATCAGCCTCCAGGAAAAAAACCTACACCTGGAAGGGACATTAGATTTCCAGACCCATTTACACCAAGGAACAGGAGCATGCTTAACACACATTACATTCCAAAAGTCCTTTAGTTTGACAAGAGCTTCATTATCAATAAGGATAGAACCTTCCAGCTTATGTAGATTAGGACTGTAAGTCTGAATAAAGCTTACAATTCTACTCTAATGTCTGGACCTACTACAGATCCATTGCCCATTAGCAATGAGACAATCCATCTTAGCACATTTACCTTTGCCCAGCTTCAAAATGTCCCGATTATCCAGAACACTATCAAGAAATTCACCCTTAGATAACCATGGGTCTCTCCAAATAAAGGTAGAGAGCTCAGCTTCAACATAGGCCCTACTTAGAATCGCATCTTGGGTTCTAAGTAGATATTTCCACATCCATGAAGGATTAGATGAATAACCCACTCTCCAGATTGATTAATTCTTAATATATCTAGCATGAATCCACCACACCCACATAGAGTCCTTCTTCTATGCAATGTTCCAAAGATTCTTAACAGTGCAAGCTAAACTAATATCAGAAGAGTGTTTTAAACTCAGACCTCCTTCCTCCTTCAGTCTGTAGACAATGTCCCATGCAACAGTATGAATGGTGGCCTCAAGGGAGGCACCTCCCATAAGAAATTCTGACAGAGCATATCAATCTCCTCAAACACCGCTTTGGGAAGAGGGAAAGAGGACGCCCAATATAGGTGAAAAGAAGCCAACATAGACTTAATGAGTTCTAGCCTACCCGCATAAGAGAGATAATGGGACTTCCATCCTTCCAATCTACTTTTGATTTTATCAATCATCGGAGAGAAAAGGGACCTCATCAGTCTACCAATAAACAAAGGCAAACCTAAGTAATTCAAAGGGAGTTTGCCTATTTTAATGTTCAAGCTCGAACTCTTAACCAGAGGTTCTGCACCCCCATTACAGATGACTAAGCTCTTCTCCATACTTATATTCAGACCAAAAAATTTTCTAAACTCATAAAGAACCTAGATGAAACCTCTAATAGAATTAGCATCATCTTTAGAAAAACTACCACATCGTCCGCAAAAATAGCATGAGAAACAACAAATTTGTGAGCACCACTAATGGGAGTCAGACTTTTCTTCAAGATGTTATGGCTCATAATAGTCATGAATCCTTCTATGGCAATCACAAAGATATATGGCGCAAGAGGATCCCCCTACCTTATGCCTCTAGTGGGTTTAAACATCTCACTAGGACAACCATTGATCAAAACATGCATACTAGTGGATTTGAGAACAACAACTATCCATTAAATGAAGAAACATGGGAAATTCATATTTCCAAGCACCTTTTTGATATAAGCCCAACTAATAGAATCATAGGCCTTCATAATGTCTGTTTTGATGCACATTTTAGGCTTAGAACTCTTGAAAATGTTATTGACCAATTCATTCATAAGGAGAGTAGATTCACTGATTGACCTCCCTTTAGTAAAAGCTGGCTGAATAGGACTGATCAAGATAGGAAGAATGGTTTGGAGTCTGTTAGTGAGTATCTTTGATATGATTTTAAACAACACATTACACAAAGAGATAGGCCTCCAATCTCTAATCGAAGAGGGGTTCTGGACCTTCAGAATAAGAGTAATGTGTGTTCTGTTAACTTCTCGAAGAATCCTTCCACTTGCAAAGAAATTGAGAATGGCTTTAGAACCAAAGATTCTTCAGCATTATATGCATCAATCACCATTTTCCTTCTCTCTCTAGCTGCCATTTGAAGTTTTTCAATTTTTGGGTTATTATCTGCCTTAGATTGTGTGCTTCACATGCCTCAGCTTCTAAAATCTTCTTGTTATCATAAATATCACCAATCACTTTTTTATTCCACTTGAAGAGGGCACCTTTCAATTTCCTCAACTTCTCACAGACCCTAAACATCGAGTTACCCTTGACATCAGTATTCCAAGTTTCTTCAACAATGTCAAGAAGTCCATGCATTAATGAATTTGAATGGAGTTTTCTTCTTGAAATTACGTCCATCAAGCTGGAGAGATAAAATTCTATGATCATTGTGAATAGAAGGAGTAATGGTCCCCCAAAGACGAGGAAACATATCAATCAAACATTGATTCTAGAAATATCTATATATTCTAGACATAACTAATCTGGAACCCTCTTGTCTATTATCCCAGTTGAAAGGAGATCCCAAAAGATAGACTTCAACAAGGTTAGCAGCATTAACAAAGTCATTGAACTGCGTCATTGAGTTGTAGGAAGGTTCTGCAACACCAAACCTATCAGAAGAAAATCTAATACAACTGAAATCATCTATAATGAACCATAGAGTCTTTCCAACAGATCTTTGAATATCATGAAGTTTAGGCCATAAGACATTCCTTTTCACTTCAGGTTTATGTGCATAAATCACATTAAGAAAGAAAGAAAATCCTTCAGAAGAAACATAACAATGAATAAATTGATCGTCACTGAGAACAGAGCCAATACTAATATCTCCTCCATTCCACACAATAACCACTCTTTCCAAAGGATGAGCATCGTGATTTGAAATCCACTTGGCCTGAGGCCATACTCTATTAACAATCTTATCAATTTTCCTTCTTCTAACTTTAGTTTCAAAAAGACATGCAATCGATGAATCATGACAGTTAATAGCCTCCTTCACAGCATCCTGGCATCCAATTTCATTAAGGCCACAAATGTTCCAGGAAAGAATAGATAGATTATCAACCATTAGGTATCATAACTGGAAGCCTGCCAGTTACGGTAACATCATGAATGCCAACGAATTCAATAACACAAAATCTATTAGGAGAAACCGAAATCCCAATAGCTTTCTATTGAGGAATTTTAGGAACATTTATGGGTGGAAGACCATTCTTCTTTGAAGATTTCTGAGACCATTCACTAATAGGAGTAGTAGGCACATTCTGGCCTTGAAACGTCAAAGTAGGTGGGCTAGCAGAAGGGTTGAAGCTTTCTCTCTCTTGGACAAATGATACGGGAATTTCATCAAGCACCTCCCCAGCCTTAGAAGAAGATACAGTTATAACCCCAACAAAAGAAGCAATAGGAACCTCCACAGCCTAAGCAGAAGACACAGTCCCCTTCAATGCCTGCTCAACCGATAGACTAGAACCTTCACTCTCTCCTTTATACTTTTCTACCCATACTTGTTTTTTCTTAGGTTTCTATATATCTTTGGCACAGTCACCTTCCCCATGCCCAAAGGTGCCGCAACACTTGCATAAAGCATGGATCCATTCATACTCCAGTTTCAGCACATCTTTAACTCCATCATCACTAATAAGAGTCATTTTAGAGGGGAATGAAGACGAGGCTGGCATAAGCACTTGAATCCGAGCAAAGTCGATCCTCTTAAATTTCCTGGTAAGAAGGCCTAGTCAAAGAGGAGATCCTAAGTAGCTCCCGATCATATAGAACACCTCCTCATCCCAAAGCTCCAGAGGCAGCAAAGACATGGATCCATATAGGAACCTTCGTTAACTTGAACTTTTCTAATGGCTCACCTCTTTGTCATTTATTGAGGATCAACGGTTTCCCAGCCACATACCATGGTCCTCACTCCAAGGTTGTTCTCATATCCTCCGGATCTAAAAACCTAATTCCAAAATAATCATTTCCTTGTGAAGGATCTCAATTTCACCCTTAGTTTTCCAGATCATAGGTAGATGCCTATGCAGCATAGGCCAGTGAGGCTTCAACCCGATGACATAACCAGCAACTGTATTCACCCATCTCGATACATTCCTTTCTGCAACGGACTTGGAATACTTAACAACACCATCTATGAATTCCAGTTGACACGGTTTAAGAAGAGGATCATCAGCTTCCTTGGGAATAAACAAATCCTTCTAGGATTTCACATCTGAGACCACTAGAACACGTTGATTTTGCCAGTTCTGGTTCTTTGAAGCCTGAGGTTGAGAGCTAGTGGACGCTTCAAGGGATTCCCTGCCAGTACTCTTTGCAACAATGACAGTAGGTGGATCTCTAGTGTCTCCCTTGTCGCCTCCTCGCACGCCAAAGCTCACAGCCATTGTTTGATATTCTTTTTTTGGTCAACACCTTTATCTTGTAACATTAAACAAATATTGTACTTCTATTCTACTCGTCTTTTATCGTCTCTCTTGTTGACTTTTGGGACTATGGATTTTTTTATTATTTTTGTGGGTTGCCAAGTCTATTTTTCTCCTTTTTAGGATTTTTATCACTAGAAGAGGTAGCTTTTCTCTTTGATGTAAGATTCATTCTTTCCCAACCCATACATAGGGGCTCGGATGATTCCTCAAGAATGTACGAAAAATAAGGTCCATCCTATTTTTAAGAAGTTTTCCAAGGTAGTAATATTTTCGTTAGCAATCTGCACAATCTTAAATTAGAGATGACATAAAAGCATGATCAGTTAGCAAGTTATGTGAATTTACTACCCAAATTCATCACTTGATATCATAGCGAGCTTAAAGAATAACTTTGTAAAAACTTAGTCTTTTGGACCAATCTTTTTTGCTCAACATGATTTAAATCAGAATACAAATAAACAAGTCTTGTGGATATTCATGCTTTACATCAAGTCTTGGAAGCTCATACATTACGATTGTAGAAAAATAACAAAATATGCATGATGCCTATCTACTCCTCAATGAAGGAGTATCCACATATGCCTCTTTAAGATCCCCATCTATTACATGTCCATGAATTCCCAGAAGGATTGAAACCACACATGGGCCCCATGAAGGAAAACATAGGTCAACAAAGTTGGTACTAAATTCAATTATTGAGCTATTAAATAGTAGGTGTAAAATATGATTCAGGTATATGATCAATTCTAGGAGGGAACCATTTGGTGGACTTAATTTGGTAATATAAGGATATCAATAATAATATTTTAATGTTCTTAATCTAAGATGGAAATTCCACAAGGCTAACATCTATGTAAAAATTATCCAAGCTCAAGATATCAAAATGTCAAGAATATTTTCAATGATCAACTTTAAATGTTAGGATTGAGCACTCTCATAGAATTTCTTTATCATTGGCTAAAACGCCATGTGTTCAATCATCTATTAGAGGACGACACAATAGCCTTCTATTTCAATAACTATATTGGGGGATCACTAATCCATTACAACATATGCACAAGGCAGTGGGACATACCCAACCTCTAGGAGCCAAAGCTCTAAAGGGACCAACACCCAAAGGGACCAAAGTTGTAACACCCCACTTTTCATATCACATGAGAGGAAGCATTCTTACTCAAGGGGGGGTCACAAAATTATGATCTTAGCCAATTGAATAAATGAAACACTTGCATTGAATGAAATTATTTTCATACATAGTTATTGACAAAAGGAAACTACATAATGTTCATGTATGAAATCTAGTCTACTTGGCGACATGACTAAACATGATATACATGACCTATGAATCCATGGATCGATTTGGTAAATGAAAATTCACCAGGAAAAGCTTGAAGCTCTCCTAGTTTTTATTTTCCTTTTCATCCTTCACTTGCTCCAAGTTCTATGGACATCTCATCCCCAACCATGCAAAGCAAACATCACATCAGTAAGTAGTATTTGGCACTTTATATGACATCAAAAAATTTACTTGACATGATCAAAATTGACATGTAATAACTTGACATAAACTTGAACATGGATTTTCTTAAGCATTCATGATTCATTAATGACATAAAGAATTGAACAGTAAGTATATGCATCCCTCTATGATGTCCACTAAAGCGGACATGATTGCTAAGAAATCCCGTGACGACCCCTTGAGGTCCATGATTTGGGAGCATATGAAAACTAATTCAATTTCGTTTATCTTAACAATGACTTAACATTAACATTAACATTAACATTAACATTAACATTAGCATTAGCATTAACATTAACATTAACATTAACATTAACATTAACATTAACATTAACATTAACATTAACATTAACATTAACATTAACATTAACATTAACATTAACATTAACATTAACATTAACATTAACATTAACATTAACATTAACATTAACATTAACATTAACATGATCGTTGAACTTTAACATGATGGAATTTCTCCCTTTGAATCATAATGGGATTTTTCCCTCATAAACCATAAAGGGTTTCCCCTTATTGAGCATGATTCATTGATCTTGATTTATAATCAATTATCATCATTAGCGTTTTACCATACACTATAAATAATCAACCAATCAAACAATGATAAGTATATGTGATGTCTTCTTGAGAAAGCATTCATAATTCATGAAATTATCTAAGGTGCATAATCATAAATAAAAATCAATAAACCAACGTACTTGTGCCAAAAATGCATGGCCCACTTACCTAGAGTAGACCTCCTTAGGGTCAAGTCTTATGACTTGATTGAGCCTCTAATCGCCTGTAATTTGATGAAAATCATAAATTGTATATGTAGTAATTTCACTCATTGAATTGTTGAAGGACTTGAATGTGGAAAAGAGTGTTTAAAAACTAGTCAAATTGATAAGAATAAAAAGAGCTTTCCTACAAATATTTTTGCATATTTTTCTGAGGTTGTATGCAAAAGTTATGAATTTTGCAACTTGGACCAATCAAAGTCAGGGAAACCTTAGTGTGACATAAATTTAAATCAAAGAATAATATGATGTATATTATAGGTGAAAAAGACCAAGAAAACCATAGAATGCTTTTCATATAATCGAAATAGCGGGGGTAAACTCATCATTTTAACCTAGTTATAAAACATGTGTAAATAAAAGAAATTAAAAGCCGAAAACCCAAAATTGTCCTTGTGATATTGATCAGTTCATTAAAACAGTGGGGCATACGGGTCATTTGATCATTTAAATTACATCGCAGCAGATAAAAGAATTTTGTGGTAAAAACTCTAAGAGACCCTTGTAATATTGATTTGATTTCAATAGCATGGGAAATAGAGGGGTTTGATCCCCTGAGATCTTCTCCTTGATCCATGGTGCTCGACGAGATGACCAAAAGGTCTGAGATCTAGCCAGTGTGGAAGAAGGGAGGCCATTCAAGGGAGTTGAGACCTCCAGTGTTTTCCATGCTCCACAACAAAGCCAATGGAGCTAAGATCATGCCATGCATGTGCTTTTACACCAGATTCCATGGTCCAATCTTGGCTACTAAAAACACAGAAGGTCAAGGTATGAAATCACACTGAAATCATAAGGGAAAAAGGAAAGTGAGTATCTGCAAGGGGCTAGCAAGGATGAATAAACAAACCCAACTGTGGGAGTATAACAATAGATCAAGAACAGACCACCAAGGTAATAGAAATAGGGGAACTAAGCGGGAGATTCGATCCACAAAAAACTCTAAAAGAAAAGGTCATTAGAGTTCGAGAAACCAAAAGTGAGGCCTCACAAACTCTGGGGTACAATTTTTATGGTCAAAGAGCCACTTGATGTGCTAGCGACAAGCACCGACTAGGCACCCTAACCAAAACTATAGGATAGAGCGACACATGACTGGGAAATGTCTAGTTGGTACCCTTGATGCTCATCGAGGTGCCAATTGCACCGAATGAAGTATGAGAGGATGAGGTGATCTTGGGGTCTCCGGAGAAGGAGGTTAAGAAATTCTAGGAGTCTTAGGATCTTGGAAATGTAATTTTGGTGGAGTAGAGAAGAGTGGATCCCGATGATGCTTCTGAGTCCCTAAAAAGGGAGGATAGGTTTGGGGTAGCGGCTGTGATTCGGTGGCGGAGAGGTCGCAAGAGCCTCAATTAGGCATTTTTAAATAGAGTACAAGAGAGGGTGAATTAGGGCTAAATGGATTCCTAACTCTATTGTGAATTCAATGGAGAAGAAATATTCAAAAAGATTGAGAAATGAGGGAGAACGGTCGTGAAAAGAAAACCACAATTTGCTAGTTTCCATTTCACCAAATAACTAGAGGTAGTTGACGACGCTAGAGTCATCAGATTGGGAGCAACTTTAGTATTGACCGTCGAATGAGGATGTAAGAGAGAAAAATAAATTGAGGTAATGCATGACATGAGAATAATGCAGGACTATAGGAAAAATTGATGCATTAGTGATCATTTCAATTAAACCTTAGTCAAAACTATATGGTAACTTGTTAAATAACTTGGAGGGTCAAACGTGGTCAAAACTTGACCAAATTTGAAACACATGAAAAATAAGGGATCTAAATTCTTCCTATCCTCTTAGATTTCCATTTTCTCAATTGTGTGTCCATTAATATATTAAAAGTCATTATCTTGAATTATGTACATTAAAGATGAAATAATGTGCAATATCTTTCCACAATTGTTTCTTTGGGTCTACAAAACATGATGAATAATCATTACCCATCCAAAGGTGATGTCCTATATTTTTACACCTTTTTAAGAAACTTTATTGGAGGAAAAGAAAAAGAGATCATTTATACTTTCGTTTTATTTTAAAAGCAATGTAAGGAAAAAGATAAAATTTTCATCTATGTTAGCTAATCCTTATGTATATGTTCACATCCCAAGTCTTTTCTCTTTTATCTTCTACTTATTTTAAAACATTTCCAAGAATAGAAGAGAGAAAAAGGGAAATGGAAACTAATGTTCATCAAATTGACTTAATTGCAATACATATTGCATAGATGGATGAGGAAAAACATATTTTGAGTCTTACTTTATTCCTCTCACTTTATTATCCTTAAATAAACTTCATTTCATGGTCATTTTGCATTAAGACCCTTAACTATAATCATTTAAGGAAAACCACATTTTAAGGCTTAAATTAGTCTAGGAAAATTAGGGGTTAGAATTCCACCCACCTTAAATGAATTTCGTCCTTGAAATTTTCTAGGGTACAATCAACCTTAGGGTTTCTCTAACCTTTTCTTTAATATTTCAAGGTTCATTTATGTTCAACATTTTTCATTGAAAGATATAAGTATGACATCTAGATTTCATAAAAGATTTATGTGAACGTGGATTACATATTACTTTGATTTTCTTCCTAACTAATACTTAGGGTTCATCAAACCAACTCATACCTATATTTTGGGCATCTAACTCAACCTTGTCATAACATCCTTTCATTAGGCGTAGGTGGCTATCTACCCTTAGGTCTTTAGGTAACTCCTATATTCCTAGATATGTGGTGATGAGGCACATACCCAGAGATGTGCGATTTTGTCATGCTACCTTTCACTAACCTACTAATACACATGTCCCATACCACATGCACTAGTAAGAAAGGAGAAATGCATAAAATGTCTCATGATCATGACATTCCTCTTCAATTCTCAATTGGCTGGCCATAACCATTGAGACTAGAGAAGTTATCTCATTAGCTAGGGTTAGGTTGATATTTTATATCTAAACCATGTAATCTTCAATCTCTAACATCTCTATCTCTTCTTAGGTGAAAACTCTAATAGTTCTAGGTCATAATATCTTTCCTTTGGGAATCTATCCCTAAACCCTAATGTCACATCTTCACTCTAGGGTGACTATAACAATCATGTTTTCCTAGTTGCCATTATGAAATTGCTCAGATACCGTAATGTAACACCCCACTTTTCATATCACATGAGTGGAAGAATTCTTACTCAAGGGGGTGTAAAAAATGATGATTTTAGCAAATTGAATAAATGAAACACTTGCAATGAATGAAATTAGATTCATGCACAATTATTGACAAAATGAAACTACATAATGTTCATCAATACATGACTAAACATGATATACATGACATCTAAATCTCTGGACCGGTTTGGTGAACGACACCCCACCAGACAAAGATTAAAGATCTCCTATTCATGATTTCCATTTTTATCCTTCACTTGCTGCAAGTCCTGCAGACATCTCGTCCCCACCCATGTAAAATAAACATCACATCAGTAAGTGGTATTTGGCACTTTATATGACATAAAAATAAATATAATGTGGTATGAGTAAAACTGGCATGAAACAACTTGAAATAAACTTGAACATGGATTTTGTTAAGCATTCATGATTCATTAATGACATGAAGAATTGAACATTAAGTGCATGCATCCCTATATGACACCCACTCAGGAGCACATAATTGCTAGGAAAGCCCTTGACAACCCCTTGAGGTCCATGATTCGGGAAAAAATACAAAATAATTCAATTCCATTTATCTTAACGTTGACTTAATTAACATTAACATTAAATTAACATTAACATTAACATTAACTTTTACATTAACATTAACATTAACATGATCCTTGAACTTTAACATGATGGGATTTCTCCCGTTGAATCATAATGGGATTTCTACCTCACAAACCATAATAGGGTTTCCACTTCTTGAGTATGATCCATTGTTCTTAATTCATAATCACTAATCATAATAGGGTTTTACCATAGACTATAAGTAATCAACCAATCAAATAATGATAAGTATACATGGTCTTCTTGAGAAAACATTCATAATTAATGAAATCAGCTAAGGTGCATCATCATAAATATCAATCAATAAACCAAAGTAATTGTTTCAAAAATGCATGACCCACTTACCTATAGTAGACCTCCTTAGGGTCAAGTCCTTTGACTTGATTGAGCCTCTAATCACATGTAATTTGATTAAAATCATAAAGTATATATGAATTCATAGTATTGAAACCCTAATTTCGTTTATTGAATTATTGAAGGACTTAAATATGGAAAACAACATTTCAAAACCAATGAAATAGATAGAGAATCAAAAGAGATTTCTAATGAATATTTTTACATGTTTTCCTGAGGTCGTATTCAAAAGTTATGAATTTTGCAACTTGGACCAATCAGAGTCAGAAAACCTTACCATGACATCGATTTAAATCAATGATTAATATGATGTAAATAATATGTGAAAAGACCAAGAAAACCATAACTTGTGTTACATATAATTGTAATAGCAGGGGTAAACTCGCCATTTTAACCTAGTTATCTGATGTGCATAAATAAAGGAAATCAGAAGTCAAAAACCCAAAATCACCTTTGCAATATTGATCGGTTCATTAAAACAACGGGGTCATAAGGGTCATTTGATCATTTAAATCACATCACGTAAGATAAAAGAATCATGTGGTAAAAACCCTAAGGTATCCTTGTAATATTGATTGCTTTTTTAATAGCATGGGAAATAGAGGGATTTTATCCTCTTGGAGCTTCTCCTCGAGCCATTACACTCGAAGAGAAGACAAAAAGGTCTGAGCTCTAGCCAGCGCCAGAGAAGGGAGTCCATTCAGGGGAGTTGAGACCTCCACTATTCTCCATGCTCCACGACAAAGCCAATGGATAAGCTCAGACCATGAGGTGTGCTTCTACACCAGATTCCATGGTCCAATCCTGGCTACCAAAAACACAGAAGGTCAAGGTATTAAATCTCACTAAAACTGTGAGGGAAAAAAGCGAGTGAGTATTCATGAGAGGACAAAAAGGGTGAAACAACAAACCCTACTGTGGGAGGATAATGATAGACCTGGAACAGATCAATGAGGCAACAGAAATAGGGGAACTAATCCAGAGTTTCGATCCACAAAAAATTCTAAAAGAGAAGTTCACTAGAGTTCGAGAAGCCAATAGTGAGGCCTCACGAAGTTTGGGGTATGGTTTTTGCGATCAAAGATCCACTGTGATGTATTGGTGACAAGAACCAACCAGTCACCCAACCACGACTATAGGTTAGAGCAACATGGGCAAGAACAAAGCATAAGGATGACTGAGAAATGTCTAGTAGGTAACCTAGATGCTCACTGAGGTTCTAATTGCATAGAACAAAGCATGAGAGTTTGAGGTGATCTTGGGGTTTCCATAGAATGAGGTAGAGAAAGTCTAGGAGTCTCATGACCTTGGTGATGAAATTGATGGTGGATGAGAGAAAAGTGGAGGCCGGCAATGCTTCTGAGTCTGTAAATGGGAGTGGAACATGCTTTGGGGTACCGACTACGATTCGATGGTGAAGAGGTCACGAGAGCCTGAGTTAGTCATTTTTAACATAGAGCATGAGAGAGAATTAGCACCCAATGGATTCATAATGCCATTACAAATTCAATGGAGAAGAATTCTCCAAAAACTATTGAGAAATGAGGGAGAACGGTCACAAAAAGCAAACCACAATTGGCCAGTTTTGGTTTGTAGAATAACCAAAGGTAGTTGATGACGTTAGAGCCGTAAGATAGGGAGAAACTTAAGTATTGTCCATCGCATGAGTGCTCAAGAGATAAAAATATATTGAGGTAATGTGTGATAGGCAAATAATGTGGGACTATATGGAAAATTTGTGCATTAATGATCATTTCAAGTAAACCTTAGTAAAAACTATTTGGTAACTTGTTTAATTCATTTGGAGGGTCAAACATGGTCTAAACATGATCAAATTTAAACCACATGCCCAATTAGGAATCTATATTCTTCCTATCCTCTTATATTTCTATTTTGTCCATTGGGTGTCCATTAATACATTAAAAGTCATTATCTTGAATTGTGTACATCAAAGATGAAATAATGTGCAATATATTTCCATAATTGTTTATTTGAGTCTACAAACGTGATGAATAATTATTACCCACTCAAAGGTCATGTCCTATAAGTTTTTCACCTTTTTGAGCAACTTTCTTGGAGAAGAGAGAAAGAGATCATTTATCCTTTCCTTTTATTCTAAAAGCTATGTAAGGAAAAAAAGAAACTTTTCATCTAATTTAGATATTCCTTATGTATATTTTCGCATCTCAAGTCTTTTCTCTTTTATCTTATATTTATTTTAAAGCATTTCCAAGAATAGGAGAGTGAAAAAGAGAAACGGAACTAGCATTCATTAAATTGACTTAATTGCAATGCATATTGCATAGATGGATGAGGAAAAACATATTTTGAGTCTTACTTTATTCCTCTCACTTTATTATCCTTAAAGAAACTTCCTTTCATGGTTTTTGCATTAAGTACCTCAACTATAGTCATATAAGGAAAATCATATTTTAAGGATTAAATTAGTCTAGAAAATTTGGGGTGTCACAAAAGTATAGGGAGCAAACTCCAATAAATCAATTCCAGTGCTATATAAATATTTAACAAAATCTAACAATAATGAATTGGTGGTGGTGAACATTCAAAAGGAAAGAATGGCTTATAAAAAGCTTAGGGTTCACCACTACACAAGATGCATGGAATTCAAGAAGAAAACAAAATAACTCAATAAGTAAATCAAGAATCTAGTACCTTTATCTCAAGATAAGATTCCAATATCTTTCTTACTCAATATGTGATTAGACTCCCATCATGGAAATCTAGAAAGACAAAATATTATATCACTAATATGATTATTTGTTGGGAATGAATTCTACTTCAATATTTTTTATTTATATTTCTATTTATGTTTTCCAAATAGGGTTATTAATATTTTATACTTCTCCAATTATATTTCCATATAGTATTCTAGTGTAATGGATTAATCTTATCATATATACATATAACCTCCATCTTATGTTAACCAATCATTTCATCTCTTTCTATGTTTCCAATATAACTCAGTAGCATATGATCCATATCCAAGTTATTCGTTTCACCATTGATTTTAGTTATCTATATTATTTCTTTAATGACTACCTTAATTGATATAGATCCATATTCTCTTTATACAATTTCTATTCACAAGCATAGTCTAAGTAATTGAAAGTCACTCATACATATAGATCGTGATATAGACTAGGTCTCCACTAGATATTAAATCCAATGATATACTTATGGTAGTAGAAATATGATCCAAGATTATAACTCAACATATATATTCACTGATAATGAAATACATACATTTATATTCCTTATTCATAGTATATCTCCTAGTAGTCATTTTTGGTTTTTATAATTTTCTTCTAAAATTAGTTCAAGATGGGTTTATTTGGAATAAGGCACTTTATTGATTCATTTCTCAAATATTCTCAGTAAATATTGTAGGGAAATATGGCTACAGAACAGGCAGTGGAAACAAAATTTAACTACAAAATTCCCCATAAACTAGCTGATCGCATCAACAACTATAAGATGGGAATGATGGTTTCAAGGATATACCTGGTCCTAGAGCAAGTCTAGTGACATCTCCTCATTGTTATAGATGCACAAACATCTTCAAGTTACACTAGGACTCGCCTGACTGTTGTGCCTCCTGGTCTGCACCATGGACTGCAGCCTCGAACATTGTCATTTGTAGCAGCTCCTCTCGCCACAGACTGCTGGTTGATGTAGTCCTCCTTAGTGACGGGAAAAGGCCACCTCACCTGTAGAGAAGTCCATATGGACCACTTAGAACTCAAGTCATCCTTCTAGAACAAATAGGAAGGAGTTGTCTCTCATGTTGGTGTACTAGTCATGAAGTTGTTCTCCCAGAACGATGATCCTAAGTTATTCTCTCTCGTTGCTATCCCTCCCTGGTCGGGTAGGACTTTCTTGGACTCTCTTGGTTACGACAACCATAGAGGACAACAATTGTCAGAGTAACTGATTCTCAATTGTCTGTGTTGTGTTCTCAGAAGCTCCCATTACCCCTCTATTTATAGTAGAGGCCAGGGTCTAGATTTCCAGTCTATGCGGGGGTAGAAGGGACCGGAAGATCTTGAACTTTCACAACCTACGAACACCAAAATGGTCGTTTGGAAACCCAGACGGTCATCTAGAATGTGATTCGATCATCTCTTACTGTGAGCCATTTGTTTTGTAGTTTCTCAATCACACAAAAAATTGGCAATTAATTTCCAGTTAATACTAAACATAAATTCCTTGCATCAATAGAATTGCATAATCGAAATGATCAAACTTTCTCACAAATTTCAGAAAGTTGCTAGAACCTTCCTTTGGCCCCAACCTAGCTGATCTGTTTCCCAGGTGAACTGGTCATCTTGCTCTTCCCAAGCTAATTGACTCACCCAGTGAGCCGATCAGTTGGTGCCTATTTCATGTAGAACTTTACCAATTCAGTTTCAATCAGCACGACACTCCAAACGACTGCCTCAACACTTAAGATGATCTTTTGGCACTCCAAACTACCATCTCACTGAGTGATTTGATTGGTTGATAGTGCAACCAGCTGATCTATTGTGTGAATTGAATACCTAAACACTTTAGTAATCAATTTAATCATCATTCAAGATTAAAATCCTCTTCTCGGTCAAGACCTATGTGTGTGACCCTATAGGTCCCATATTACATTGGCAGTGAATGTTTATAACAGCTTATGACATCACAAGCAATGAGTGGTGCCTAGTCACACATCAATGCTATCCAAGTAAATGGAAAGATGGAGAACAACTTCAACCTAAAATTTTCTCTAGGTGTTATAGTGTTTGTATAATTCCTTTGTCTCTGCTATCCAGATTGAACTCGAGGCATGGAGTAGTCACCCTCTTCAACATACAACGTTGTTTCTTGAACAAGAGCATACTGTCTGACATATATGTAAGCTCAATATCACATATTGACTCATATGTGTATAGACATGCATTTCATAGTGTCTCTAATCAAGAGGCCTTGGATATTATACTCCTGCATGAGAGAAAAATCTCATTTATATCACTCACAGTCAGTCCCCATGTGTCACAGTCACCCAATCATTACCTTTATAACAACCCATGTTTTAATATTATGTTTGATGATGCCAAAGCATAATGAATCACATGTGATGAATGTAGTGATTTGAGGTCTAAGAACCCCAAACACCACCGTCACTATGAGTGATGACTATGACTACCATGGTAATGGATTCCATGTGTCAGTCTCATGGTGGGTTGTCTGATACACTATTCTCTAATATGTATCTATGTGCTTGGTTTAATATAGCAATATCATGACTAATGAGATTCTATCATCAACCAACTCACACTCTGATCTTGTGTGTCATTTTTGTCTATAAATGTTCCACAATAACAACTGATCAGGGACAAAATTAGAATATATATATATATATATATATATATACTCTTAACATTTATATGATCTCATTTCTCCAAGTCAAGTACTTGAAGACATACATCATTGAGTAATATTATTCTCTAGACATTTATAATGTACATCACTATCTCATAACTGAATTAAACATAATAAATTAGAAGCTTGCCTTCATTTATTAATCAAATAAATTACAAAGCATGTCATTACAATCATCATATGATTGGCTCTCTACGCATACATACCAGTGGACTCCCATTTTCACCTAGATCCAATCACCCATGAATCATATTACAAGTGATCTAACATGTCCATCATGCTTCTCCTGTGAAAGTTCCTTTATTAAGGGGTCATCAATATTGTTCTCAGTTGGTACTCTGCAAATATTTACATCTCCTTGCTTTACAATCTCTCCTATGAGATGGAACCATCTTTGTATGTACTTTGAGCATTGATGCGATCTGGGTTCCTTATCTTGTGCAATAGCTCCATTGTTGTCCCAATACAACTCGATTGTGCTGATTGATGCTTGGAACAACCCCAAGTTCTATAATGACCTTCTTGATCCATACAACCTCCTTTGCTGCATCCTATGTGGAAATATACTTGGCCTCTATTTTAGAATCGACAACTATCTCTTTCTTAGAACTCTTCCATCTTACAGCTCAATTATTTAGGCAAAACATGAATCCTGATTGTGATTCATAATTATCTTTGTCAGTCTGGAATCTTGCATTGGTGTAACCTCTTACCACTTACATCATTTGGATTTAAAAAACCCTCAGGATGTGTCATGTACACATCCTCGAGAAGATTCCTATTAAGGAATGTAGTTTTAACATCCATCTGCCAAATCTCATGGTCATGATAAGATAAAATGACAAGCATGATCCTGATGGACTTAACCATGGCCACTAGAGAAAAGGTTTCGTCATAGTCAACTCCTTGAACTTTTCTGAAACCCTTTGCAACCAATATTCCGTTATAGGTTTGAACTTTTCCATCAATGTCAATCTTCTTCTTGCAGACCCACTTGCACCCTATGGGTCTTACCCCTTCATGTGGATCCACCAAAGTCCATACTTTGTTGGAATACATGGATTACATATTAGATTTCATGGCGTCAAGCCATTTCTTAGAGTCTAGTCCTTCAATAGCATCTAAATAGGTTATTGGCTCATCAATTATGACCAATTCACTGTCAACCTGAGTCACAAGATATCCAAATCTTTCAGGATCAAGGCATGCCCTATTAGAAATACGAGGTTCCTATATTACTTGAGGAATTTGAGATTCCACAACACCTTGTAATTCTGTTTGTTCCTCTTGTTCATCTATTGGTTCAATGTTCTCTTGTTGGTCTCAAACCTCTTCAAGTTCCACTTTCCTCCCACTAATTCCTTTGGAAATGAAATCCATCTCAAGGAATGCAACATCCTTGGCAGCAAACACTTTGTTTTTAGATAGGGAATAAGAGTAATATCCTCTTGTTTTTTAGGATATCCAACCAAATAAACTTTATCAGATTTAGGACAAATCTTATTAGAAAACATTCTTTTAACATAAGCTTCACATCCCCAAATCCTCATAAAAGATACTTTGGGACATTTCCCCTGCCATATCTCATATGGTGTCTTTTGAACTAATTTAGATGGCACTCAGTTTAGTGTATACATGATGGTTTCTAGAGCATAGCCTGGGAAGGTAGTCGGAAGCTCGACTAAACTCATCATTGATCGCATCATATCTAGTAATGTGTGATTCCTTCTTTCTAACATGCCATTATGATGTGGTGTTCCAGGTGGAGTCCACTGGGATACAATCCCATGGTCTTTAAGAAGGTTCTCAAACTCTTAGTTTAAGTATTTTCCACCTCAAATAGAATGAAGTGTCTTAATACTTTTACCAAGTTGGTTCTATACTTCTTTCATAAACTCCTTGAACCTATCAAGAGTTTCTGACTTATGTTTCATTAAGTTAACATAGCCATACCTACTGAAGTCATCAATAAAGGTAATGAAGTATTGATACCCACCTCTAGCAGTTTTTTTAAAAGGTACACACACATTAGTATGTATGAGTCCTAATAGATCACTAGCCCTCTCATTATTACCAATGAAAGGGGTCTTAGCCATCTTACCCAACAAACAAGATTCACATGTCTCTATTGATTCTAAATCAAAAGATTCTAGATAACCATCTTTATGGAGTCTAGATATGTGATTCTCATTTATGTGCCCTAGAAAACAATGCCAAAGGTATATTTTGTTTGAGTTGTTGAGTTTTAGTCTTTTGGTATTAACTTATAAATGTCTATCTTTAGATATAACAAGTAAAGACCATAAGACATTGAGGGATTGCCATAAAATATCCCATATTTGAAAATAGAATATCAACCATTTTTAATATGGAATATATATGCATCCTTGTCCATACAAGATACAGAAATGATGTTTCTATTTATAGTAGGTACATGGAATATATATGCATCCTTGTGCATACAAGATACAGAAATGATGTTTCTATTTATAGTAGGTACATAATAATAGTTATTTAACTCTATTACAATCCTTGTGAGAAGAGATAAACTATAAGTTCCAAATGTGTTGGCCGCACTTCTTACACCATTAGCAACTCATAGTTTCACCTCGCCTTTTCCCAAAGGCCTACTTCCTTTCATATCATGCACATTCAAACATATGTGAGATCCACATCCAGTATTTAGTATGAGGAAGTAGATAGATTTAACTCAATAACATATACACCTGAAGTGGATATCACCGTCCCCATCTTCTTCTTCCAGAATGACTTTAAGTACAAAGGATGAATTCCTCTTATACTCTTCTTTCTCCTTATCTTGAGTGTTGAAGATTTGGACTTGGGCTTGACCTTAAAACTCTTCTGAGCCTTGCTTTGATCCTTAGACGCAACTCTGTTGATCACCGTCACGGACTTGTCCTTCTTCAATCTTTCTTCAATATTGATCAACATGGCAAGCAAGTCTGACATCAGTCTGGCCATATTATTCACGTGATAGCATGCAATAAAGTGTCTATATGATTCTGGAAATGTCTTTAGAATCATATATGTGGACAAATCTTGGATCAAGGTGAATCTTAGTTCTTCAATATGATACACGTCCAATCATATTGAACACATATTCTTCTATTGAGGTTCCCTCTGTCAGCTTAGACTCAAGTAACATCTTTATGATATTGTCCCTTTCTTGTTTTGTAAGGCCAATTGTCACTTTCTTAAGATGTGTTACCATCTCAAGAACACTCATTTCCTCGCTCTGCTCATGCAACTTATAGTTCATGTACCTAAGCATAAGGTACTTTATCTCTAAGGAATCGTTGGCATGATTCCAGTAAGCATCCACTTGTGTCCTAGGTGCATCAGGAGCAGGTATTTCTGGCACTGGTTTGTCAAGGACATACAACTTGCACTCTTCATTGAGAACTATTCTCAAAATCCAAAACCAGTCATGGAAATTTGTCCCGTCAAGTTTGTCCTTCTTAAGGATCGATCACAATATGTATTTGTTCGTCATTTGATTCTACAAGAGAAAATTTTCACAAGTCACAAACTCTTTTGATTTGATTCAAAAATTTTGACGACATTAATTAGGTCTTTAATTATTATTGCTCCCACTATTTTATTTCAAATTGATAGCCCTCACATATCAATTTGGAATATTGTAGCGTACAATATTCTAGTGGGCCAGATCCAAGATAATTTGACTATGGCCCGACCAACGCCACAAAACACAATCAATTGTCAAGGTAGGAAACATTTTCCAATTGCATCATAACAACTATGGATAGATGATATGCAAAAATCCTTGCCATACTCATCTACATGCTTCTACTCTTAGATGCTCTAAGAATCACCAGTTTAAGCCTGACCTAAAAGCCAACACGATAGATATGCACCCTATAAAGGTACAACCTACATATCTATCGTCACACTTCCATGAGATACACTACGCACCACATGAAGGTGTAATCTATGCTAGGTCGATCAAGATTTTCATGTGTGTTGCTATTGGAAAGCATCTAAGACTTAATATTTATATTTGAGGGAGTTTGTATTTACATATACTTTATCCAATCACCACATATATAGTATGTATCATATACATGATATATCCCACAACAAAAACATGCAATAAATGAAAGTGGTGGTTATGGCCAGCCTAATGTAATTCCTTGGAGCCACAAGGAATTACCACATCCTAGGTCCAGATCACATGCAAAAACCTATTGTTGATGAAGATTTGTGTTTTCCAATCTGGGTTGATCTGTTCAACCCTTGGAATCGGTCGACTCAGGCCAGTCATTTAGTCGTCTCACCATTTGTTTGGTTCTTATTGCCACCATCTGTTGGCTCTTTCATCTGATTGTTTGGGTCCACCAAGCAATTGGTTCGGCTCGACCACATGGTCCTCCTCAGTCCTCCAGCTGATTGTTTCATCTTCAAGATGATTGGTTTGCATCGTCAGAAAGTCCTTCTTATTCTTCATAATAAGAAAGTAAACTATTCTACTTTTACATGATAATAGAGAATCCTCGAGTTACATTTAAGGGGAGCAAGGGTAGAAAAGAATTAACTTTACATTAGGAAGATGAGATAGATGCTTGGTGCATAGATAGAGATAAAAAGGATTAACCAACCACACAACCATGCACATATAATAGGGGTTATTGGCCATAACCATGCTACACATCCACCATCAAAACTTGCTTTGAGGGTGACGTTTGTATATATATATATATAATTTTGAGAATTATACGTGGTACTTGATTGGATATATTTATTGACATCGCATGCAATAAATAAATTATAAAACCAAAAATCTGATCATATCAATTATCCCAAAATATATAAATTGAAGTGGCTGGTACACTGTAGGGAAATATGGCTACAGAACAGGTAGCGGAAACAAAATTTTAACTACCATATTCCCCATAAACTAGCAGAGCACATCACTATAAGATGAGAATGATGGTTTCTAGGATATACCTAGTCCTAAAGCAAGTCCAAAGACATCTCCTCATCATTGTAGATGCACAACCATCTTCAAGTTGCACTCGGACTCATTTGACTGTTGTGCGTCATGGTCTACACCACGGACTATAGCCCCGAATGTCGTCGTCTACAACAGCTCCTCTCGCCACAGACTGATGGTTGACATTTTTCTCCTTAGAGATGGGAAAAGGCCACCTCACCTCTAGATTAGTCCATGCAGACCACCTAGAACTCTTATCATTCTTGTAGAACAGACGGGAAGGAGTTATCCCTCCTGTTGACATACTAGTCACCAACTTGCTCTCCCACAATAATGATTTTCAGTTTCTCTCTCCCGTTTCTATCCCTCCCTAGTCAGGTAGGACTTGCTCGACTCTCTTGGTTACCAACCAAAGAGGACAACAATTGTTAGAGCAAATGATTATCAATTGTCTGTGTTGTGTTCTGGGAAATCCCCAATACCTGTCTATTTATAGTAAAGGCCAGGGTCAAGGTTCCCAGTCTAGGCAGGAGTGGAAGGGATCGGAAGATCTGGGATTTTCACAACCTATGAATAATGAAACGGTCACACAACAACCTAGATGGTCGTCTGGAACGGGTCATTTCACATTTTCGAAATCGCACCTGAAATTGGCAATTCATTTCCAATTAATGCTAAACATTGATTCCTTGCATCAATTGAATTGCTCAATCGAAATGATCAAACTTTCTCATGAATTTGGGAAAGTTGCTAGAACCTTCCTTTTGCCCCAACCGAGCCAATTAGTTCACCAGGTGAATCAATTGTCTCGCTCTACCTGAGCCGATCGGTTCACCTAGTAAGTCAATCAGTGGGGACATGTTTCTTGTAGAACTTCACCAATTCAGTTCCAATCAGCCTGACACTCCAAACAGCTATCTCCACAATTGAGATGATCATTTGGCACTCCAAACGTTCATCTCACTGAGTGATTCGATCGGTTGGAAGTGCAGTTAGATGATATGTTGCATGAATTGAAAACCTAAACACTTTAGTAATCAATTCAATCATCATTCAAGATTAAACTCCTCTTATAGGTCAAGACCTATGTGTATGACTCTATAGGTCCAATATTATGTTGCCAGTGAATGTTCATAATGACTTATGACATCATAAGCAAAGATGGTGTACATCAATGATACCCAAGTAAATGAAAAGGTGGGCAACGAATTTAACCAACAATATGTGCTTGGTATTATAGTGATTGCATACTTCTTTTGTCTCTGATATCCAGATTGAACTCAAGGCATGGAGTAGTAACCCTCTTTAACATTCAATCTTGTTTCTTCAACCAGAGCAGACTTTATGAGATATATGTAAGCTCAATATCACTTATTGACTCACATGTGCATGGCCATGTATTTTTTAGTCTCACTAATCAAGAGGCATAGGATATCATACTCCCGTAGGTGGGACAAATCCCATTTCTATCACTCATAGTCAGTCCCCATGTATCACACTCACCCAATCATCACCTTTATAACAACCCATGTTTCATAATTGCATTTAATGATGTCAAAGCATAGTGAATGACATGTGATGAGTGTAGTGATTTTAGGTCTAAGAATTGTAAACACCACCATCACTATGAGAGTTGACTATGACTACTATGGTAATAGTTTCCATGTGTCAATCTCACGGTGGGTATGTACGATACACTATTATCCAACATGTATTTGTATGCTTGGTTTGATATATCCATATAATGACTAATGAGATTCTATCATTAACCAACTCACACTCTGATTTTGTGTCATTGTTGTCTATCAACCTTCCACAATAACAACTGATCAGGGACAAATAGAGAATATATATGTACTCTTAACATTGGTATGATCCCATTTCTCCAAGTCACGTACTTGAAGACATATGTCATTGAGTAATATTATTCTCTAGAAATTTGTAATGTTACATCATTATCTCATAACTGAATTAAACATAATAAATTGGAAGTTTGCCTTTATTCATTAATCAAATCTATTACAAACTATGCCATTACAATCATCATATGATTGTATCTCTGTGCATACATACCAAAAAATACATCTATATTTCTAGTTTCCTTTAGACTTAGTCTAGGATTAAAGACAACTTTTGGGAAAATTAGATCACAATTTTCCTACAACAAAAAGTTTATCCTTCTTTTTGTCAGAAAAGGTCTTAACTAAGGATCAAGGCAGTGATTTTAACCTAACATGTGTAAAATAAAGATCTTAAAATTACATATGCAAAGATGTTAGAAGGTAATATATGCATGAGAGACAATATAAGTAGGTTTTAAGTAGAGGGGGCAAGATAGAACCTACCTCACTCATTGACAAACCCCAAAAATTGTCCTTCACTTTGTCCCCAGAGTGTCAAAGGATGAGGTTGAATGTCAACAAGCAAGGTTTACTCTTGATTGTGGAGTCACTCATTATCCCAGTGAGAGTGCAATAGTTGGACATCATACATTTTGCAGAGAGAATTAAAACTCATTGTGTAGACTTTCAACCCTTACACCCAAAGAGGCTAGGATATGCATCCAAAGAAGGAAATGGAAGCAGTAGTCATTGGGTTGTATGATTTATTTTGGACTCTTATAACAAAATGATGGCTTCTTGAATTCCATTCATGGATCACATCTGTATCCCTTTTCGTGACTCTTTATAAGTTCCACTATATTTTCTGCACAAGTTTTAGCTTTTCTTGAATGACACTAAGTCACCTTGTCATGTTGTTGTATTTATTTGGCTTTTACTCCGCATTAGAATTGTTGTAAATGGTGGAAATTATCATGATTTCCAATAGAGTGCAATGACTATCATTCATGATTGGGAGGCATATGAAAAGTGAGATAGAGTTTTATAATCATTCAATCAGACTCTCCTCTCCAAATTATTTGTTATGTAATAAGTAGTCTTGTCAAAGGTAGCATGCCATGTGTATGTTAGGTCGACCATCTCCCAATAGGGATGGATATGCTGACATTACATTCACTAACATATAGTCGTTGAGTATTATAATGTTGCAGAGATCATAAGATGCATATGATTTCTCTTTGGAAAATTGTGTCGCCAAGTCTGTCATATACTTGTATCTTGTCTAATATTAGGTCCATATCATTTTGCGATAGATTTTTACATACCCACTTGTCAAAGTTTGCAAAAATGGATTGATAGTCCCAATTGGCCCTTTAGGTATTACTTCTTCAAAATCTAGGGTTTCTAAATCTATGGGTTGTATCTGGTGAACGTTATCAACATAATCTTTTATTCTAAGATCCCCCTCCTCTGGTTGGTCATCTATAGTAGGTGTTTTTTCTTTAGTTTTTATAAGGAAAACTTCCACATTTGTGTCACACAAAGGTGTCATGTGCTTTCTTCCTTGAACTTGTATTTTCTCTAGTGGTTTCTTAGCTACCTCATATGCTCATTGACCCCCCTTTGAAAGATTTGTTGTCCTTGTGTTGTTGAATCCTTTGTTGGATGAGTCTTCTACTGCTCAGTCCTAGTCTACCCTTTGGCCACTTAGTGTGTACTTGTTCTCATATTTGTCTATCCATCGTTCTTTTCCAACCTCTCACCAAGATGCTCCTCAAGGAGGGGTACATTTATGTGAAGACGGCATGGCATAACATCAGGGGGCATTGCTGGATTATGAAAGAACCATTTATCATAAATGACCTCCATTGTATGTTTAACATGCAACCCATGAAATTCTTCCTCAACCAGATCCTCAAAAAGGATTTTTCTATTAATTTCCTCCATAAGACTGAACCCATAAATGTGCTATCTCTTGATCATGGATCTTGTTGGGGAACCTTAGTGTTGATTGTAAAGTTTTCCAGTGATATTTTTATCTATTGTGGGCCCCTTTAATTGTGTGCTCCAACTTTATAGGGATCTTCTGGATGTCTCATACATCTATGTCTCTGAATACCATCTTATTTCACTTGAGCTCCTAGGCACAATAGTTTTAGATCACCATGTGTCTTTTATATAGGCACACTACACTTAGGAGCCACTATCCCTTGGTCGAGTACAACAATGTAACAAACTTGGTTTGTTCTCTAGTTACTACCTCTTGTAGCTCAAGCACCGAAGGCGCTTCATTTTTTTTATCAAAAAGGCAATTGGAAAGAGTACGAGTGTCATTAAACACCGAATACTCTTCCTTAAGGTCTAGGAATTCTTCAAGTATAGTAACGTGGGAGATCTTAAACAGTCATGTGTGCACCTACACTTTCCACCTAAAAATTCCCCTAAAGTTCCCTCTCATAAAGGAACACCATTTGTTTGTGTGTATGATGTCCTCACCTATTAGATCATCATTGAGAATATCTATGAGGACGTGGTCATTTCTACAAGATATGTTTGATATGGATATAGTATCCATCTATTTAATTTTACTTAAGAGAGATGGAGGCATTAGGACCCTGGCTGACTCCTCAAGTTTTAGGTTCAAAGAAATGTGGGCTAGGTGTCCTTGTAGCAATGTTGTTGAAGAAATTATGCATCCCCTCTTCATATTTGTCTGATAATTTAGCTCTTATTACCCAAAAGTTGTTGCACCTGAGGCCACTAATGGAGGCAAATACAACAATCAAGTGTGGGACATAGTCGAGGAAACAACATAGAAGATAATGACTAAGCTAGAAAATCTAGTCGACCTCAATGTCATTCCAGCTAACGTCTGTGGCATTTACTTGCAATTCAGTGATTCTTTTGGGATCAGTTGAGTAGGGACTTCATGTGGTAGTGCAAGTGTGTCCTTTTCTTTGCATGTCTTAAGGGGCTTATTGATTATTGATGATCGGTTCAAATCAATGTCAAGAAGGGAGTTGGCTTGCTTACTTTGCATGGATTTGAGCTTGTTTTCTTCATCTATAGGCGAAGGCGAGAGGATCAACATTATTAGGGAGGGACAACATCAAAGGGCTTGATGATGAGGAATATGGGATGGTCCCTCTGCATATTGTACTATTTTCATTGTGTGTTTCCCTTCATAACGTTGCATCTCATCTTCTCAATCCTTTCTCATTTCTTGATTTTCTCTCCTTATGTTGTCATGTTCCTACCGCAGTTCGACATGTTCTATCACCACAGAGGCCATATTTTTCATTATTCGGTGCTAGCAAGATTCTATTTGTTTAGGAACTTTGGGAGGGGTTGCGTCCTTTCTTCTATTATTTTTTCTTGCATCGTTAATGATTTTAGTCTAGATGCTAAGGAAACTAAATTGTACGAGGAGTTAAAAATATGCTCACAAATCACATCAAATTGATGTCCAAGTTCCTCCCCTAAATTGGGCACATACGGCTAGTTTGTGGTGGTGTAGATTTCTGTACAATTACTTCTTTTGCTGGATGGATAGTTTCAGGTTCATCACAAGGTGAAGGAACTATCGTTTCTTTTTATCTTACCATCTTCTAAGGAGATGGTGGTGTAACCTTCTCAATTTTTCATGTTTTTTATTTCTTGAAGGGTGCACTATTCCAATCGCCTAAACCTCCATCGTGTCTTTTTGGTTCTTCTCTTTCACTGCAAACTCCCCCCTTGACTGCTGTGGGTTCTTGTTTGGTGCCAAGGATTTATTTTCCTTTGTGCTCCCAATTAGTTGACTTATAGATCCTAATTTTTCAGGTTCTTCCTTCTGGTTTCTTTCACAACTTTTTTGTGTCCTATTCTGCCTCAAGTTTGTCTTGTATTTGGGGTGTTGTACTCACCTTTACCTTGACCTATTGTGTGGTTGAACCAGACTTCATCTTTAGTATCTTGTCTATAGAGAAGATTAGTTTTTCATAATTGTAATTTCTCATTTCAGTTGGGGAATAGGTAGTTCATTTTCTTGCTTTTTTGGTATTATTATCCCCCTTTTAGCGATGACTATTGTGGAGTTTATCCTTTTTTTGCTAATTTTCTAGAATTATTTGCAATTGACCCAATTTTCAACCAATGATTCAAATTCTTATCATTTCTATTTATACTTTGTAGATTTTACCTCATGACAAGATTTTGACCATCCCAATATACGAACTGATAGGTTTATGTTGGGAAATGGTCATTTCATCCATCCAAGAAGTCACAACTCTAGAGACAAATGGTCGTCTTCTTGCTCATCTCAACCAATTCACATTGACTATTCAACAGCCAAGACGTGTATCCCCCATCCTTCAAACACTCAGCTCGGTATTCCACCTGAGCATTTCAATTTTCTAGATGGTAGATTCATATTTCTTCATCTCCAAGACTCAAAAAATAGCATGCCGCCTCATTTGATTAGGGTTCCCTGGCCAGTGCATACTCAAATGCCAACTCAACACTTTAAGCTTCAATCAACTATCTCAAATTACTTCAAGATGAAGTCTTGGTCATATATGAGTCGCCACCTTGCCCTAGGGATTTCTTCCCCCGCTTCCCTAGATGCTCGTCTCAGAGCCAAACTAGACATTTCATGCCCTTTAATTGACCATTTCAGATTGCTCACAACTCAATTATAGGCACATCCACCCTCCTTCATTAGGGTTTTGACTGCTAGCTGGGTCTGTGCCCCTTCACTCCCAAACTGATCTGTTCAAGATGCAAATCGGTCGGTTTGCAGTATGTAGTCAGAACATTTCAGCATCTGCCGCCCATCTTTTCAACTTCCCTCTTTTAGGGTATCCACCCATCCTTCCCCTATAAAAAGAGGGGGGAATCCACAAGAAAGGGTACCCAACTTTTGTACTTGCACTTTACATTTCAGCACTTGTTATTGTCATTATTGCATTCTATACTCTCATTCAAGCAATTAAATTAGTTCATTTTCATCTTTGTTTTGGTTTTCTTGTTGGGAGCAAGGGACTAAGAGGGAAGGAAGTTATTTTGTCACTAGCTAAGATCCTTTTTGGATTCTTTGTCCTCTAGTTTGTGGCCTCCTCTCTTCCTTCCATTTCTTTTTCTCTAATCTCCATGTATCGTGAGTAGCTTTTCATATCGATGAATGGAGAATACCCCATAGCCATAGTGTAGACGAGATCAATTTCTATGAGATGATATTTGCTTGATGGTATTTGTTTGGATAATTTCCGTTTTAAACAACTTGATTTCTCATTTATGTTCAATGTTAGTCCTAGGGGGTGACCGTGAAACCCAAGGCTTATAAAAACCAAACAAATGCATAAGGATCTAGATGTGACCTCGTAAGGATCCTTATTGCGATGATTGGGCTAGGATCTATGAACACCAGGACCAATGGGTTCATAGGGAGTTTGTCTTTTGTAGATGCATTTGTGAATGTTTTTACATACACTTTTCTATAGTGTTTTATTGTATAGATTCTATCGATTTAGTTTCACACCAGCTATGATGGTAAAACCCATAACCCCGATATCTTTTTCCATTGATTCAATCTCATTTCTTCAACTGCTTGTTCCAGTCACTTCCTTTACTTACTTGCAACTTAATTCTTCTCATAAACAATTCCTTTCATATTGTTCTTAGCATAACTCCTTTGTTATTTGTTCTTAGTGTAATTTTGATTTCCTTGCAATTTTATTTCCTTGTTTTAGTATACGTAAAAAAATCAAATGACTAATAACAAAGGAAATAAAGGTGTATGTAATTTTTATTTCCTTATGATTGTTTCTTCAATCCAATCCCTTCTCTGGAAACAAAGGTGAAAGTTGCCTAGAGTATATTCAATGCTTTTCTGATCTATGTTCTCTACATAAGATCTCAAACATTTTTAGGGTTCCATTTGAATTAGATTGTTCAAATATATTCTTGATGGTCAGTGTAGTAGCTGGTATAATGCCATGGAAGGAAGTGAATATGTTACTACTTGGGATGTGCCTAAATCCAAATTTCTAGAGAAATACTATCTCCTTCTCTCACTTATGAAATTAGGGAACAAATCACCTGATTCAAAATGGTCCCATGTGAGACTTTAGGAGAAGTTTGGGAGAGGTTCAAAAACCTCCTCCATAGATGTCCACACCATGATATTTCCCAAGCCCAACTAATTGAAATGTTCTATCATGGTGTTGACAATGACACCAAGGTTTTTCTCGATACCCCATCTAGAGTAAATTTCATGTTTTAAAGTCTTAATAGTGCATGGGAGGTTGTTAACTGTAGCTATGAAACCCGAGCATGACGAGGGACCATTGGGGTCCTCTAGGTAGCAAAGGTTGATGAATATTCCACCATTAGAGATATTAATGACAACCTTAAGCTCCTTATTATGAAATAGGACCACTTGGAGTATTCTTTTAATTCCTTAAGAGAACAACCTCAACATATGAAATTTGTGGAATCCCTTTGTGGTATTTGTCAAGGGTATGATCATTTTACCCTATAGTGCCAAATCCTCTACAATATTCTTGTGCAACCCGAGATTGGCCAGCGAATGGAGGATCTCAAATCCATTCATAGTATTCCCAGTCAAGCCAATTATAATCCTAATCAAGCTAGGAACCACCCTGGGTTCCAGTATGGGAACACTATGGGTGCTGAAAATGCTCCCCAACTTGCTTCCCAACAAAGAGCTCCTCGTCCTCAAGCCAAAAATCATCCCCGACCATGATTCCTACATAGAAACAATCAGAGGAACTTTGGGAATTAGGGGTATTATAGGGGTAATTTCCAAAGATGTGAGCCCTACCAAGGGCAACAATATTAGAACTTGAACCAAAAACCCTCACAATTGCAATTGAATGCCCCCACTCCTACCAACAATGTGAGGATAGATTCTCTACAACTAAGCCACCAATCAGCAAGCCAACTTCTCCTCTCTCAACAGGCTCACCAAAGGGAAACTGATGCTTAATTGGCCCAACTTATAGCCAGTCAGAAATCTCCTACTAGCACTTTTACGAGGCAACCAGAAAATAACCCAAAATACCTCAAACAACATAAAGTTGTCTCTACTCATTTGATAAAGACACATGTTCCTCTACCTCCTCTAGAAAAGCCCCCGGTTTTACCCTTGGATTTTGAATATGATGACACTATGGTCATAGAAAACCAACCTTTACCAGAACCCTCCATTCCCATTCCAGAACCTCTACAAGTGGAGGATGATGATCCTGAGATCCATGTATTCAGAATCAACTCTCAAAGTGACAGTGGTGATTGTGGTTCTTAGGCCTTAAGTCACTACACTCATCACATGTTGTTTGTTGTACTCTGAACATAAGAGACTAATGTGACATTAATTGGAATAATTGTATGATTAACCACAAATTGAATAGAATGTCTTACTTCATGTAAAATAATTTGTTAAAATTAATAAATGGTAATATGAGGATAATGAAGTATAAATCCAAATTATTAAGGACAATGATCAAATATAATATTGAATGTTGAGATAATTGAGTAACCCCTAAATGTGACATCATTCTTAGTTAGAAAAATGAGATACATATATAATGTTTCATGGTTGATAATAAAATATAACCCTTTTGGCAATAAAGTGAATATGGCATGACATAATTAAAATAATGATGATAATGCGATATCATAATGAATGTAATCCTAATGAGCCATAAATGTAAATAATATTAAGTCTCCTAAAAAGAATATCTTAATAATGGACCTAGGTGATCCATGAGAACCCGACCAATGATTAGTTAATGTATGTGAAGTTTTTGAACCCTTACGTGTAGTTGAAGTATAAGTTTTGGTGGAAGTTTTATGGTTGGAGGAACAATCTAATATTTTTTGATGTGAGGTTGCACACTCACCCTTCCCTAATTGCTAGTGATTTCGGGGACAAAATCCTCTTTAAGGGGTGGAGTGCTGTAACATACTGAATTCTGGACATTTTGTCTTTTGGTCCTCTTTCCTATCTTTTCCTCTCATTTCTATCCTCTTTGGCTGTTTTGTTTAATTTGTGGATAATATAATGGCCTAATGAGCATTTTTTCACCTTTTCTCTCAATATTTGGGTTTTATGCACAAATACCTCAGTGAAAGCTTAGTAATGGGTCTAATATGCAAAATGTCAACTCAAGTGATAAAAACAATAAATAAATTTGTCCTAGAACTTTCTAGTGCTTTTTAGAATATGAAAAAGAAAGGAAATCCCGAAATATACATAAAGGAGATGATAAATGTAATAATTGAAGATAATATGGGATATAATGGATAAAAGGAGACAATGAGGAATATATTGTCACAAAAATCATAAGTGGAAACCAATGAAGATAATTTGGATATCAATCTCATTTTCTTTATTTAAAAGAATCTTAAGGGCCAAGTATCACCTAATTTGGAAGATAAAAGTATATATTAAAGTCTTTATTAGAAGAAAATAGGAAATAAGCCAATAAGGTGAAATAAAATATCTAATGTTCTAAAATTGAAAAATTAACTCCAAATTCGTAATCTAAGCATGGAAATAAGCTTTTGGGCAAATCTGCATCTAATTTGGCCAATGTTTAATATTTTATTTTATTCAGGAGAGAGAAAATGACTTAAAGACCAAAAATATTAAATATATGTTGAAAAAAATTAATTAATGCCAAAATCGAGTTCCACACGTTTAGTATTGCTTATAGACCATGTTTTGCATTTTTAAAAAAGTTTCTAAATGCCTCTAATAAATTAAAAGGATAAAATAAGTAATAAAATTTAAATGTATTAAATAAAATAATAAAGTCTTCAAAAAAATAAAATAATGCCAAATTCATGTTCTACATGTTAAAATATATATGTGGATGGATTTTGACTCAATTTGGAAAATATTTGATGAGAACATAAATTTAGGAGAGAGAAAGTATGTAAAACCTTAAAATCATCAATTAAAATAATAAACAGCACCAACAAATGAAAATAATGGAAAATTCGTATCCAACATACTCAATAAGACTTATGGGTGAAGTTATATTATATTTGGAGAATCTAATAGTTAGTAATGAGAGAGGAAAGAGAAAATAGTAATTGGCTTAATTAACTAATCTAACTTTCTCAAAAGGAAAATCTAAGTTTATATTCAGATTCCTTACATTTTAATTACCAAACCCATGAATTGGTATAGCTCTACCCTCTTAATTAATTAAATGAACATGGAACTCTAATATATATATAAATGCCTATTGCATGGAAAAAAAGGAAACCCCCTTGACTCTTATTTAGTATGCCCTTTTATTTGTTTGACCATTGAATAGCAATTGTTTTCCCAATTCAATTGGTATTTAAAATCCTAATTACCATAGGCTTTAATAGTGGTATTTGATTAAACAAATTAATGTTTTGTTAAACCAAACGTAACACAACGCTATGTTACTTCCTCTCCCTCCAACGCAACCTCATGTTTTCCCCCTTCCAAAACGGGCAACGCCCAACGCAACAACCATCACCCTTCTTCTCTGTATCCTAGTTATCTCTCCCCCTTCCTTCCTTTTCTCCTCAAGCACACGAAGCCCTAGCCACCCATCCTACCCTCACCTTGCGTCCAACCGTGGCGAGCAACGCCAGACAGAGTTGAGGATCATTGGGCAGCATCGCCTCCTCCTCTTCTTCTTCCTCTCCCTGAACGATGCCTAAAACTCGACGCCCAGCAACCCCCGACACTGCGTCGACATCATAACACCTTTCCATCTAAACCTCGACGCCCAGCAACCCCCGACGCTGCATCGGCGTCACTAACACCTGCCCAACCGATGCCTCGACGCTACGTTAGCATCACTAACACCTGCCCTTCTGATGCCCTGACACTGCGACACCCCAACGCCCTGACGCTATGACACCCCGATGCCCACAACACCACTTCCAGAGCAACCCTGACGCCATCAAACACTGACAGCAGGGCATCATAGCCACCAAGTGCAACGTCGTCGACCTTGACAGTGACGCCGTCATTCGCAACCACTAGATCTGCAACACCATGACGTTTGCAAAAACCTCCATTCAACCTGACGATGGTGACTCATTACATGCCGCTTATTCCTGGGTCACATGATCATAGAGAACATGATGATGTGTTTGGGCCCCCATCTTGTTGTATATCAACCAGACATGCAACCCCCATGGTAACTCTAGACATGTAAGTCTTCATTTCAATTTCAATAGTTTTGTTTTAGAAAATAGATTACAAATATGGGATAAGTATGGAGTAAGGATAATCTAGTTATTTAAAACCATAACATGAACTAGTCAATTATCTTACCTATCAACTTTGTTGTATACAAATGTAAATATTAGATTGCATGAAATCAAACCTGTAATGATATGTTAAAGTGGACACTTGATATTAAATATAAGATATTGTATAAGACCCGGGTAGATTGATATCCAAAATGATTAATGAATCACCCTAATTGCTTATTGTATACTTACCAAACCCTAAGAATCATTAGTGTGAGTCTCCTTGTTTTAATGTATCCTTTACATTAGAAATCATATATATAGGTGCATTACATGATAATTAGAAATACATATGGATCTAGGGAACACTCTCATCTAAATTAATCCAAGGGAACTTGAAATCTGTATAAGAATTCATCTAATGATATTGTCTTCTTAGGAATTAAATAGTAAAAAAAATAATGTGTAAAGGAATATACTTTTATAAACATATATCTAGATGACATGTTAGTTGGATCAAAGCATGTGTATATTAGTGAACCTAATAAATATTCATATGGAATATACTTACACCAATAAACATGGTAAGCATGATGTTAGGAATAATATGGACTCACACCATTAAACCTATATTGGAAGCATATATATTATTATCCACATATATATGAGTTACATAAACTTATGTGACTAAATATTGGTAACTAGAACTAAGGTAGATATGTAAAGCATCACAAATTATCTCAACAAAGATTAAAATCATAAACCCTAACATGACATTACATGGTCGAAAATTGGGTAATAATAATATAAAAATATAATAGGAACAAATATGTTCACTTTGACTTGGCTAATATAATAATGTGTTTCTAGGATGAAAAGTTGACTTTGTGGACCAAAGTATACTATTCAAGTTAACCTTTATGTGTGAAAAGAGGTATGTGCATCTACACTCTCAGTTGGGAAATTTTACCTTTACCTATGCTCTCTAATGAGGCTTAATTTGACCTAATCCATTATTCTTGAAACCTAATTTGTTTATGCCTCAAAATTTGTTGTAGTATTATCTTGTTTGGGTTTTATACCCCACTTTCATGTTATATAAATCCTTAGATTAATCTTGTCATAACTCTTTTGCTAGCATGTAGTTATATGTTATATTTAATTTTAAAGTAGCGGTACTTATGTACAACCACCCACAGAGGGAATGTATATAATCGCCCTAGTGGAATGTTTGTATTCTCCCCAACATATTGTGTAGGTGACTGGGATGTTTTTATTCTCCCCTCACCTATAGGTTAGAGGTCTGGTAGGTGCCTCAACCCTACTTAGTTAGGTAGACATATTAATTTACATGGAAATCCTTTAATTATATTTGTTATTGGCAAGTTTCCTTATTTAAAGCCTCATACTCTTGAGGTCTCATCTTTTGATGATTCCCTTACCTATTCTACTTATTACATTTATCTTGTCACCTTTAGAATAGTTTTGTAACACATACATTTTCTTCCTTTTCCTCTTGCTGGGTGCTTTCCCAACCACCCAGATGTGGATCAAGGTGATGGATAAGGCATGAAGATCTTAGCTTTGGCATGGACATAGCTGATGGATATGTTGCTTGGAGACAAAAGTGGAGTAGTCTAAACTTTCCTCTATCTAGATCCTAGTTGTGTATGATGTAGCCCTAAAAGGGAGATTTTGATGTATTTTGTACAATCTCTTATGAAATTAAATATAGTTAGAAAAAAATTTATTCCGCTTCTTTCCAATGGTGTTATGTTTACCAAATTTAGTAAAGGGGTGATTTCACTTCTTTACAGAACATCATGCAATTGAATAAGGGTTGTCATAAATGTCATGCTCAGGTACTCTATGACACATTGAGTGTGAGTGATTTAGATGGGATTTATCCCTCCTATAGGAGATTAGTATCCAAGCCACTTGATAAGTGAGAGATGAGAAATGTATGGCCATACTCATGTGATTCAATATATGATATGAGAACTCACATGCATCTCAAACATTTTACTCTAGTTCAAGGAACATGAATTGAACGTTGAAGAGGATGACAATTATGTGCCTCGAGTTAAATCCGGATATCAGAGACAAAGGAACTATACAATCACAGTAACACTATTTAGGGATTGTAGGTTGAATTTGTTCTCCAACTTTCCCAATTACTTGGGTAGCAATGATGTTTTACTACATACCGATCATTGCTTCTGATGTCATAAATTGGTTTTGGACATTCAATGCTAACATAAATTGGGACCTATAGGGTCACATGCATAGGATGCACGTGGAATCAGAGTTTATTCATGAATGATGTTTAATTTTATTACTAAAGTGTTTAGGTATTCCACTTAAACAACCAAGGTTCAAAATTTACTGACTCGGCTCTGAACTGAGTGGTTTAAGTGTTGAATCTATCAATCGGAGTGTCAGGTCAATTGGTAACAACAATTGGTTGAATATTTGTCTGAGTTTGACATGTGAAATGACCATTTTGCATATGAAACGACAGTTTCATGATCTGGAATGACCATTTCATGATGTGAACCGACCAGTTCATCATTTAGATTGTCCGATTCAACGAACAATTTGATTGAATCAAAAATTGATGTTGATTCATGATAGTGCATTAACTAACTATTGAATGCTAGTATGTTTCAAAATAGGAAAGCTACTTAATCGATCGGTTCAGGAGATGAGCCAACTGGTTCATCTCTCAACCGACCAGTTGAATAGTGAAATGATCGATTCACCATTCATAGTTTCTAGAAAGTTCAGGAAATCCAATCTCTTTGACTCCTAAACTGACTAAAACCCTGACCCTAGCCCTCATATAAATAGAGGGGTATTGGGGGCTTCCCGAACACAACAATAAACTCCAACAATTTTTGTCCTCTCTATTTGTGGTAACCAAAAGAGAGCCTGAGCAAGTTCTTCCCATAAAAGGGAGGGATAGCAAGGGAGAGACAATTGTGGGAGAGCGAATCAATCCTAACAGATTGAGGTTCAAAGGGACAACTCCTTCCCATTGGCTATGGTATCACAATGTGGAGTTCCTAGTGGTCTGTGTGGACTACTCTAGAGGAAAGGAGGTTGTTTCCTATCGCTAATAGGACTCTATCAACCGTCATCCATGGTGTTGAACCAGGAGGTCGTTGTTGATGACTGTTTGAGTCCTACTTGAAGAAGAAGCTCACTACTGCTTGGAGAAGAAGCACATGACTGCATCAAAAGTTGACGTTGGACTTGCCCTAGGACCAGGTATAACTCTTATTATCCTTCCTTCCTAGATACATCATTGTTAATGCGATATTTCTTATTAGGGAACCATGCATTAAAATTTTTGTTTCTGATGCCTTATCTGTCGCCCTGAATTCCCAATAGTAGTATCAAAGCCACATCAATTTACGATGTATCTAGATTTAAAATTGATATGGTCAGATTTACTTTATAGTGTATGATGCGAATATTAGAATGATTAATGTGCATATCTGATTAAATACCACATACGATCTTAACTAATATATATGTATATATACATATATGATATGATATATATGCAATTTACACGCATCACCCTAAAATTGGTTTTGGTGGTGGATGTTAGCATGGCTATGGCTAATAAACCTAGATATGTGCACGCATGGTTGTGGTTTTTTATTCTTGTTGACATCTCGGTTTGCCTAACGAGCCTCTATTTTCTCTACCATATGTAAAAACATTATTTCTCTCCTTCCTATGCTTCCCTCAAATGTAACTCATGGTTTCTCTATTACAATGTAATGTGTAGATAAGATTAGGATACTTTTAATTCTTGTTATGGCAAAAAAGACGCTCTTCTCCAGATGAATCGATTGGTTCACTTGATGAAATGTTCAATTGGAGAACCAATGAGGCCAGACGAAGGAGGATGAACCGATCAACTGGTGACCCAACTGATCGGATGGAGGAGTCAAGACATTAATTGAACCTAAGACCAAACGACCATTTCAAGAACCCAACCAAGCGGCCAGGGGTGAGTCGATTAGTTCAAGTGTTAAACCAATCAACATGTGGTTCGAGCATGAATCTTGAGCAACAACAGGTTGTACTATAGGATGTGGACCTTAGGTCATAGTAATTCCTTGTGTCTCCAAGAATTACAATAGTATGACCATAACCATTACTCATATATTTTTGATTCCATGTTTTCATTGTGGTTAAAGCATGTATATGATACGTACTATGAGTATGTCATGATTGGATATGTATATGTATTCATATATAGAAATCCTTTGATCTAATATTAAGCTTAAGATGCTTTCTGTTTGCAACACACATGAAAATCATGATTGACTAAGCATGGGCATGCCAAGCGTGGTACACTCTCCATCTCGTTGAAGTGTGATGATAGTTATGTGGGCCTTCCAAGAAGGGTGCATTACTATTGTATTGGCTTTGGGTTAGACTTAACTAGGTTATCTTAATGTGACTAAGCACCTAGAAGCATGTAGATGGACTATGGGAATGAGTGTTTCATAGCATTTGTCCAAGAATTGCATGAGATGCAATTTGAAAAAGTTGCCTACATTAATAATTGGGTATGGACGATGGCATTGGTTGGGTGATAATTCAATTGTTTTGGGTCTTGGATCACTAGAAGATTGTAAGCTATGATTTTATGAATTGGTAGTGAGGACTATCAATTTGAACAAAATAGTTGGCAAGATAATTAATTAAAGGCCTATTAATATCGAAAAAATTTCAAATCAAATAAAAATGTTTTGATAAAGTTGCAATATTTCTTTTGTAGAATTTAATGTCAAATGCAAACACAATGTGATCGGTCCTTAAGAAGGACAAATGAAATGGGATTAATTTCCACATCTGGTTAAGGACTTTTAGAAACATTCTCAATCATGAGCAAAAACTCTATGTCCTTTAAAGACCAGTTCTAGAGGAAGTCACTCCAAATGCACCTAAGACTAAAATGGATGCTTATTGGAAGAATGCCAATGATGACTTAGACATGAAGCACCTTATTCTATGTTGTATGAACTATGAGTTGGATGAGCATCATGAAAAACATGGACATTCTTGAGATGGTACACATCTTAATAATCATGTAAAGCAATAAATGAATAATGTATCTAAAGCATTGTTTGAGTGCAAGCTGACAGAGGGAGATCTAGTAGAGCCCCATGTGCTCAATATGATTGGAATATGGAGAGACTGGGATTTCTTTTAGGTCAAGAATTGGCCCTGGATATGATTCTACAATTTTTCCTAAATCATATATCCTGGTCAATAAGTTCTAAAACTAGCCATTCTCGCCATCACTGATATTATCTAGTTTTTAGCAGATCCCTTTCCTATTGTGTATCCAAGGATCTCCCCATATTCTCACATTTGAATCCACTTTGATGCTCCATCTTAACCCCTCTTTAAGCAGAGCTTTTGACCCCCCATATGATATGTGTAAGAAGTGGGACCCGGCATGGGACAACTCCTGGCTTAATTCAAGGAAATAATTTGCATAAAACCCCCATGAATACAAATATGACCAAATAAAAGGGGTGCATTATATTTTCTAAAACATATAAGTTTGAAACATTATTTTTAGCAATGAAAATAAAAAAATATGACTATTATAGATTTCATTATTTCAACTCAACATGAGCCTTATAGGCAAATTCTAAATTAAGAATCTAATTATCAGGATCATATTGTGGTGAGAAACCTTACCATATCTAAACTCGTCCTTTCACTTGGTCCTGAACAAAGTCTTCTACTCCCTAAAACAGAGGTTGTGTTAACTCTCAGTGGGTTGAAAACAACACCCAGGAAAAAGGAAATCAAAAGGAAGTATGCCAATAAATGTTGAGTATGCACAGAGTAAAATAATTGGGCATTTATTAAAGTGAGAGAAGGTTTGAAATAAAGAGATGTCTATAATGATAAATCCAATTGTTTAAATATTTAACATGTCCAAAAGATGAGGCAATTATTAACAAGGATATGATTAATAAAATGTTTCCTCCCATACTCACATCGACATAATCACAATGATAAATAGTTGTATGGTTATGTATAAACATTAACTAGCATATAATAAAAACTAGGGTAATAACCCATATGTATTCCATACCAAAGGGCATGAGAATTAAAACCTCAGTACCAACTAAACATAGATTTCAAAGGGGGATAGAACCCAGTGCATGGCAGGGGAATAAAACCCAGTGCCTAATATCATATGTGGCAGGGGAAGTGCTTAACAGGGAAATAAAACCCAGTACCTATAAAACATTATAAGTGGAAGGGGAATAAAACCCAGTGCCTATATGGTGCGACTACTTCTTGTTATGTCAGGTAATCCACACATGCAAATAGACCAGGAAAGAACAAAGTATAGTTATTTTCATTCAAAGGATAATAATATCAAGTTTACATAAAATGGGGTCAGAGGACCCAAATCATTGGTAAGATTAGGTCAGAAGATCGTAAATGTGGTATCAACATTAACAAATCAAGAAAGTATTAAGAAGGAAGAGTACTTCCATAAGATGATAGGATTGTCCACAATTAAGTCAATTTCGTTTATGGGAAAATGATATTTAGTCATGATATTATGCCCAATTTAAATAGAGTAGGTGTACATACCTTGACTTGAGTATTAAGTCAGAGATGGAGTCACAACCCTTCCAAGTCTAAAGTCAGCACCAACCTTCATATGGGATTATGTCCATCAATTAGGATTTAAATTATATGATACATTAAGTAGAACCCTAGAAATTCAAATCTATCGACAAAACCCTAGGTTGGTTCTCATTATGACTAACATTGAGTTTAAAGTTTTTAATGATATTTGACTCAAAATCACAACTTTATTAATCATGATGTTGTCTTTAGTTGTTGTTAAGATCATAAGTGAAAACAAAACACTAAAATCCAAATCTTCAACACGAACATAGATTGACACATGATTTTATCTAAGAGAGAGGGTCCAAGGTTACTGATCATGGATGTGACTCCAAGATCTCAACTTTGGCCTTTAAAACCTCTATTTAATTATTAATGAATGTTTAAAACCCTAAAATTCAATATTTGAAACTTGAGAATCAAGCGATAAAAACTATACTAAAAGGTAAAGAAAATACTCAGGATTCTAAAACATATTTTTTGTAATTTTGGATAACCAGGGAATTAGTCATGATTTTTTGAAGTTCAAACCAATCAGAAATTGCCGAAAAAATTCAATTCAGTGATAAGATTCGATTAAGTTGGCTGAGGCAGCTGACTTGGCCCAATTATGGTTGACCAAGTGGCATGGGCCCACTACCAGTTAGGTGCTCTTGAGAAACACAATATGTACAATGACAATACCCAACTACCCTTGATGAGAAAGAAAGAAAAGGAAATGAGGTAAGGGCAAACTAGGAAGTCACACGAGGATCACCCTCTTGCCATGGATGTGAGAAGCTAGAGCCTTGTCTACATGGGTTTGGGGAAAGCTAGGTTTTACGATCTTTTGTGATTTCAATTGCACGAAAACATAGATGTGAGGTTAGGGTTTCATACTTGAGACTTCACTAAATTGTTGGTAAAGCTACACATCGGGTATAGGCACCGCTAGATCAGGGCAGGGAAAGTTTTTGGCAGCATATCTAAAGGTGTGCCAAAGAATATAAGCTAGTCGTGCGACGGAATCAAAGGAGACACACTTTTATAGGGTTGGGTACTAGGGATTGTAGGGGTAGTAGCTTCGAGAGGAAAGAAGAGAGATTTGGGCATTTCTAGAATGTGCAGCCATATGAATAGAGTAGGTTATTAATTCGCATGGAATATGTTGATGAGTCGGTTGGAAAAGAAAGATAAAAAATGATGGAGTAGAGTGCAAGAAAATTGAGAGTTTCAGTATCATTTAAAATAACATGGTTTCCCAATTTGGCTTGGGGTTGAAGATGGTCCATGAGTCGTCTGATCGGGATCCGATGGCTATTAAAATTGCACATCAATGACTACAGATGTGGACAATCTATGACATTAGTATTTTCCAAATTAAAATTAAATGAAGTGGTGTGAATTTTTTATTTCTTTTCTTTCTCTTTCAAATTGGATGAGTAAATAACCTCCAATTAAAGTGAAATTTGATGAGTAAGGTAATAAGACCCAAAGAATCCAATTTTGGAGTCAATTTTGCCTTTAAAAAAACTTTAATATGTGAAATAAACCTTTTGAGGAAAAGTGCATTTTCTTCATATTAATGCATTCATTTATTGTTTATTAACCAAATTTTGTATGTAAATCTCACTTAACCAAACCTATCCATAGGAAAAATATAGAAGGACATTTTTGGATATAATTGCTTAATTTGAGAATTGTTCATTACTAAGTCCACACCCATATTTCTTGTATTAAGGCCCTAAATATATATATTTTTGTTTAAAAATTTTATGTTTGAAGGTTATTAACTTCCTGGTACACACCAATCTAATAGGGGGAGTTCAAAGTAAAAGATTATAATGTAAAGGGGTAAAAGTATGATTTACTTAAGTTTGGGTTCATTACAACACTCCATGCCTTAAAAAGGATTTCATCCCCAAAATTCAAACTTTGTTAAAAGTCCATAAGATACTTCTATAATTTGAGTATAGTCTTATTGTATTGATTGGTGCAAAGTTTCTTTCTAGGTTCCAAATATGTCTGCCCAAGGAGGTCCACTTAGAAAAGTCTACTCAGGTACCCTAGTTATGATGTAGTTATTTCAAATGTTTTATTTTAATTAATATCCCAAGAGTTAGCTAATGTGTTTATAGTCCAACTAGTTTTCTAATTCTTAAAGATCAAGGCTTTTAAGACCCTTCCTAGAGGAGGAGATCCTAAAAATGAACTAGTTTTTCTATATGGGTAGCATTCGGTATGACAACTATGTTATGTAGATATTTTTAGGTCAAAGGTATCAATTGGCCTACCAGGTTAGAGTTTAAGTCTTAAATGGTGCTTAACCATACAAACCCTTATATGGTGATGAATTGGTTTTTGAAAACATCAAAAAAATCCAAATGTCTTCTTTTGTGTCTGTATATATATATATACACACACTAAAGTGATGTAAATAAAAGCACTTAGCACTCATTTGGGAAAAGTTCCATTTAATGTTCGAATCCCTATATTTTTTTGACAATCACAATCAACTATGTGCCATTATTAAGAAACAAGATTCCATTGTGGACCATTGATGAGAGGCCTGATAGAAAAAACTCCTAAGGTAGATGATCTTGAATCAAAGAATTACCAGACTACCCCGATACAGATGAAAGCGATTATGAAACACTGAAACTAAAAAAGACTAGGCAATTGAAATAGCATTACACCTCTCTAGAAAGAATTTCTGTACGCAAAGAAGCACCACGACCCAAGCCTGAGTTGAAAGTACTACCTGAGGTCTTAAACATGAATTCTTAGACATTGAAGGGAGGAATCATGTTATCATAACCTCTAGTTTGTCTAAGGAGTAGGAAGAACAACTCCTCTAAAATGAAGTTAAGAAGGAAAGCCATCACATACTCTATGGATGACATATGGGATTGAATCCAGTTGATTATATGGGAATGATTCACCTAGAAGAAGATACCAAACACCTTTCTCTAGACCAAAGACGGTTGAAACAAAACTTGTTAGAGGATGTGAAGAAAGAAGTTATCAAATATATGATGTTAGAATTATATACGCCATAAGAAACAACAAATGGGTAAGCCCAGATCATTTGGTACTGATACCCAAAAAGGGTGATATGCCAATCGCAAAAGGGGACAATAGTAAAGAATTTGCAACCCAGACTATAAACAAGTGGAGGATGTGAATTGACTATAGAAAACTAAATTCAACCACCAAGAAAAACCATTTCTGGTTCACCTCTCAATCTGTCGATTGGATAGTGAAGTGATTGGTTCACTATTTGTATTTTCTAAAATTTTCATGAAATTCTATCTCTTTGACTCCCAAAACAACTAGAACTGGGGGATTCCTGGACACAAAAATAAGCTTTGATGATTGTTGTCCTCTCTATTTGTGGTAACCAAAAGAAAGCTCGAGAAAGTTCTACCCATAAAAGGGAGGGATAGCAAGGGAGAGCCAGTTGTGGTAGAGTGAATAAATCCTAACAGATTGACATTCGAAGGGACAACTCCTTATTAGCTCCAGTAGCACAATGTGGAGTTCCCGATGGTCCACGTGGAATACTCCAGAGGGAAGGAGGTTGTTTCCTGTTGCTAGGAGGACATCGTCAACCGCCGTATGTGTTGTTACACCAGGAGGTCATTGTTGATGACTGTTCGAGTGCTTCTTGAAGAAGAAGCTCGCTATTTATTGGAGAAGAAGCACATTACTACATTAAGAGTTATTTTTGATCTTGCTCCTAGACCAGGTATAACTCTTTTTACCTTCCTTCCTAGATACATCATTGTTGACGTGATCTTGTTGATTAAGGAATTAGGCATTAAAAATATTCCTCTGCCTTATATGTCCCCCAGATTTCCCAAAAAATTTTTGGGACCACTTTGGACATCATTCAAAGAAAAATGCGTAAAAACATAAAGATCCTGGTTCCTTTGGGATTGGGTGTTACTTAGGTGATAATGCTTGCAGAAAGGATCTTTGTTAGGTGTCAATATTTTGATTATGCCTTATAGTCTTTGCAGGAGATTCGTGTTTGTTGATATGTTTCCCACTACCATGACCATCCAATTGGAAAACACATCCATGAGAAAACCTATGGGTATCATTGAAGATATACCTGTAAGGGTTGGAAAGGATGCCTATGTTCCTTGTGATTTTGTGATCATGGACATCAAGGAAGATTTACATTATCCTCTCATTTTTTACTATCCTTTCTTGGCCACTGCCAGAGCCTTGATTGATGTTGAGGTCGAAACCATTCTCTTGTTACTTGGAGACAGACCCTAGAGTTTAGGGTGTTTAAAAGCCTGAGGGACCAAGCCTCCAAGAATTGGTCTACCTCCTTAAATGTATTGATAAGATTTCCAGTTGAGACATGAATGGGTGTTAGTTGAGGATCCCCTCACTGCCCTCATAGCCCCTATTGATTGTGGGTTTGAAGACGAGCAATTGGACAAATGCAAGGTCCATTTAGATAGCTATAAATAAGTTTGTAATGAAGAATTTGAGGACCTTAAAATGGTCTCTCCCAGAAGGACTTAAATATGTTTTCTTGATGAGCAACAAATATGCCATGTTATCATTAATTCTAATCTTATTCATGAATAGGAAACCAAGCTCATGACTGAGCTAAGGAAAAGGTGAGTTGTCCTAGGTATAAAATGACTGATTTGATAGGGATCAATCAAGGTATTTGCATGTATAAATCCCTATGATAGAAGAATATAAACCATCCCAGGACCCTCAAAGGAAACTGAATCCGGACATGAAAGATGTTGTCCAATTGGAGGTTATCAAACTATTGGCTTCAGGAATCATGTACCCCATCTCTAACTCCCCTTGGGTCAGTCCTGTCCAAGTGGTCCCCAAGAAAGGGGGAACCACTATTGTGAAGAATGATCAGAATGAGCTATCCCCACCCGTACTATTATGGGATGGCATATGTGTATTAACTATAGGAAACTAAATAAGGCCACTAGGAAAGATCATTTCCCCCTTCCCTTCCTGGATCAAGTACTAAAATGTCGTGCCCATTGACATTATATCTATTATCAGAATCCCACCCATCCCGGCGACCAGGAGAAGATGACCTTCATCTACTTGTTTGGCACTTATGCATTCAGGAAAATGCCTTTCGGGTTGTGTAATGCCTCAACCACCTTCTAGCAGTGCATGTCTGCTATTTTCTCTGAGTTGACTAAAATTTTTATGGAGGTGTTCTTGGATGATTTATTCATTTATGGAGAATTTTTTTATTCTTGTCTTAGACATCTATCCCTTTTCTAGATAAATGTGAAGAAGCACACTTGGTTTTAAATTGGGAAAAATGTCACTTTATGGTGACAGAAGGGATTGTCTAGGGGCATAGACTTAGAAATCATGGCATAGAGGTAGATAGAGCCAAGATTGACATGATCACTAAAGTTCCCCCTCCCACTTCTATCAAAGACTTCCATGCCTTCCTTGGGTATGTTGGATACTATTGGTGATTTATTCATGAGTTTTTCAAAATCACTAAACATCTAACCAATCTCCTCCAAAAAGATGTTCCTTTCACCTTTGATTGTGCATTGACCAATTTTCTTTGTTTAAATGAGGCTCTCACATCTACCCCCATAATTCATACACCCGATTGGTCCTTGGCTTTTGAAATCATGTGTGATACTAGTGATTTTTATATTGGTGCTATTCTTGGACAACGTGTTGACAAGAAGCATCATGTCATTTAGTATGCATCTAAGACTTTAAATGATGCCCAGTGGAACTATAGTACTACCAAGAAGGAAATGTTAGCCATCGTCTATGCCCTTGACAAGTTTCGATCTTACCTCATTGGGTCCTAAGTCATTGTCTACACAGACCATGTGGCCATTAGATACTTAATGACCAAAAAGGATGCCAAACCTCATCTCATTTGTTGGATCCTTTTACTGTAGGATTTTGATTTAGAAATCCTTGATAAGAAAGGTTGTGAGAATGTTGTAGCCGACATATTATCCGTCTAAGTTCTTGTGATGATGATGGTATTCCTATTGATGATTCTCTACTCGATGATAAGTTGCTCAAAGTAGAATCCCAATATACATGGTTTGTAGATTATGTCAAGTTATCTTATTGCAAGTGTACTTCATCCTGATTATAAGGGAAATACTAAAGCAATATTTTTACATGATGTCAAGAATTATAATTGGTACGAATCTTATCTCATTAGAATGTGTGTTGATGGTTTCTATCATAGGTATGTTACTAAGGAAGAGGTTCATGACATACTTGAGCAATGTCATGCTGGCCCCACTAGAGGTGGCTAGGAAAGTTCTCCAATTTGGTTTCTTCTGGCCTACCATATTTCAAGATTGATATGAATTTTTCGTAGCTTGTGATCAATGCCAAAGGTCTGGGAACAATTCTAAGAGAGAACAAATGACCATGACCTCTTTGCAAGAGACAAAGATCTTTGATGTCTGGGGAATGGATTATCTAGGACCCTTTCCTTTTTCTTGTGGGTACCAAGATATCTTGGTGGTTGTGCATTATGTTTCTAAGTGGGTCGAAGCCATCCCTACCAAGACTAGTGACTCCAAACCAGTTAAGAATCTTTTTAAATATATCATTTTCCCTAAGTTTGGGATGCCGCCTACCATGATTTCTGATGGGGGATCTCACTTCTTAGATAAAAGTTTTGAATCATTGTGAAATGATATGGGGGTCCACGACAAGGTTGCCTCTCCTTACCACCCTCAAAATAGTGGTAAGGTTGAGGTTTCAAATAAGAAAATGAAGTCCATCCTAGAAAAGATTGTCAATGATACTAGGAAAGATTGGGCTTCAAAATTTAGTGATGGCTTGTGGGCATACAGAATTGCCTACAAAACATCTATAGGCACCACTCCTTTCATATTTATTTATGGAAAGTCTTGCCATCTACGCATAGAGTTGGAACAAAAGACTAACGGGGCCATAAAAACTCTAAATTTTGACTTATCTACACTAGGGGAAAATTGTTTTCTTCAAATGCAGGAGTTATAAGAGCATAAAATGACAGCCTATGAGAATGTCAGGATCTATAAGGATAGAACCAAATTATGGCATGATGTCCATATTAGGCAGAAGAATATTGAGGAGGGTGATCAGGTCCTAGTCTATAACTCCAGATTAAGACTTTTCCCTAGAAAACTCAAATCTAGATGGTACAGACCCTACCGTGTTAGGCATGCCTATCCACATGGCACTTTTCTTCTGTGGGATAAATGCAGGGTGAATTCAATGTTAATGGATATAGGCTAAAACAATACATTACCGATGAGAATTGTGTAGCATTTGAAGCACATCAGCTCTTGTTTCTTGAAGACATCAAGTTAATAGATCATCTTGTAGGGAAATACGACATCAGATAGGCAGTAGGAAAAAAATTTACTGACATATTTCTCATTAACCAATGGATTGCATCAATAACTATGCAATGGAAAGGATGGTTTAACGAAGATATACCTAGTCCCGGAGCTAGTCCAATGACAATCCTCTTCAATGTAGATGCACACTCTGTCTTAGAAGGTCTTTGTGCAACTCTTGCTTGCATTGGGACTTGTCTGACTGCTCCTCCACAGATAGCAGACTCGAATGTCATCATCTACATCAACTCCTCTAGTCACAGACTACTAGCTGACGTCGTCTTCCTTAGTGACAGGCAAAGGCCACCTCGCCTCTAGAGAAGTCCACATGGACCAACTAGAACTCCTATCATCCTGCTAGAACGGATAGAAAGGAGTTGTCCCTCCAGTTGGTGTACTAGTCTCCAACCTACTCTCTCACAACAATGATCTCAGTTGTTTCTCGCCCTTGGTTATCTCTCCCTATTTGGGTAGGACTTGCTTGGGCTCTTGTGGTTATCATAAAAGTCATGATGTTAGCACCAATCCTCAATGCAATTGTTTGGCAAACCCAATTTTGCACATATGTCGGCAATTCAATTCCAATTAGTACACGTTGTAATGTCAGCACCAATCCTTGATTCTATCAATGTGCACCCCAAAGTGTCCATTTGGTGCATGTGAGATGGGCATCATGTGCCACCTGAGACGGTCATCTCACATAAGTGAGACGGGCATCTTGCAACCATGGTCAGGTTGAATTCCAACCAATGCATAATGCAATCAACCTAACACTCTAAATGACCATCTCAACACTTGAACTGGTCATTTGGTAGTCCATTCATCTAACCTTTTGCATGAATTGAATTACCTAAACACTTTAGTAATTAATTCAATCATCATTCAAGATCAAAATCCTCTTCCAGATGAGTTCCTATGTGTGTGACCCTATAGGTCCCATATTACGTTGGCAGTGAATGTCCATAACAACTTATGACTTCACACGCAATGAGCAGTGCCTAGTCACACATCATTGCTACCCAAGTAAATGGAATGTTGGAGAACAACTTCAACCTTCGATCTGTGCATGGTGTTACAATGTTTGTATAGTTCCTTTGTCACTGATATCCAGATTGAACTAGAGGCATGGAGCAGTCATCCTCATTATTTTTCAATCTGGTTTCCTGAATTAGAGAAAATTGTCTGAGATATATGTAAGCTCAATATCACATATTGACTCACATGTACATGGACATGTATTTATCAGTCTCGCTAATCAAGAGGCCTATGATATCATACTCTTGTGGGAGGGACAAATCCCATCACTATCACTCATAGTCAGTCCCCATGTGTCACAGTCACCCAATCATCACCTTTATAACAACCCATGTTTTAGGATTACGTTTGATGATGTCAAAGCATAACAAACGACATGTGATGAGTGAAACAATTGTAGGTCTAAGAACCACAAACACCACTATCACTATAAGACAATTCTCACTTACTTAGTTAAGGTTTCCATGTATCACTCTTATGGTGGGTTTGTCTGATACACCGTTCTCTAACATGTATCTGTGTGCTTGGTTTGACATTGCCATATCATGACTAATGAGATTCTTTCATCAACCAACTCACACTCTGATCTTATGTATCATTACTATCTATTTATCTTCCACAATAACAATCGATCAGGGTCATAATGAGAATGTATATACTCTTAACATCTGTATGATCTCATTCTTCCAAGTCACGTACTTGAAGACATACATCATTGAGTGATATCATTCTCTAGACATTTATTATGTTAATTCATTATCTCAAAAACTGAATAAATAGAATAAATTGGAAGCTTGCCTTTATTAATAATCTAATCATTCACAAGTTATGTCATCACAATCATCATACGATTGGATCTTTGGGAAAACATACCAACAAACTCCCACTTGCACTTAGAGAAAACGACCCACAAATCTTATTCCAAGTGACCTAGCATGACCTCCATGCTTCTGCTACAAAAGTGCCTTTGTCAAGGGGTCAACAACATTGTTCTCAGTTGGTACTTTGCAAATCTTTACATCTGCTTGCTATACAATCTCTTGTATGAGATGGATACCACCTTTGTATATGCTTTGTGTGTTGATGTGATCTAGGTTCCTTAACTTGTACAATAGCCCCATTGTTGTCACAATATAGCTCAATTGCACCGTTGATGATTGGAACGACCCCAAGTTCTACAATGAACTTCTTGATCCATACAGCCTCCTTTGCTTCATGCGATGCATCAATATACTCGGCCTCTATTGTAGAATTGGCAACTGTCTCTTGCTTAGAACTCTACCAAATTATAGCTTTGTTGTTTAGGAAACACACAAATCCTAATTGAGGTCTATAATCATCTTTTTCAGTCTGGAATCTTACATCGTTGTAACCTCTTACCACCAACTCTTCTTCTCCTCCGTAGACTGAGAACTGGTCCTTAGTCCTTCTAATGTACTTGAGTATGTTCTTCATGGCTATCCAGTGAGAATCACCTAGATCTGACTGATATCTACTCATCATGTTCAGGGCATACGATACATCTGGATGGGTGCACAACATCGCATACATGATGGATCCAATTGTTGAAGCATGTGGAATCATACTCATGTGATCCCTTTCTTCATAAGAATAGGGACATTGACTCTTGGAGATGGTCACTCCATGCAACACAGATAGGTTTCCTCTCTTTGAGTTCTCCATGTTGAACCACTTCAACACTTCGTCAATGTATGTGCTCTGACTTAGTCTAAGAAGCCTTCTTGATCTATCTCTTTAGATCTTTATCCCCAAATGTAGGATGCTTCGCCCAAGTCTTTCATAGAGAATGTATTTCCAAGCCATGTCTTTACCTTTTGTAAAGTAGGGATGTCATTCCCCATCAATAGTATGTCATCCACATACAATATGAGGAATACTACCATTCTCCCACTAGCCTTCTTGTACACACAAGGTTCATCTTCATTTTGAACAAAGCCAAACTCTTTGACTGTCTAATAAAAATAAAGATTCCAGCTCTGAGATGCTTTTTTTAATCCATATATTGACCTTTGTAGCTTACACACTCTATTTGCAAATTTTGGATTTATAAAACCCTCAGTTTGTGTCATATACACATCCTCAACAAGATTCTTGTTAAGGAATGTGGTTTTAACATCCATTTTCCAAATCTCATAGTCATGATAATCTGTAATAGCAAGCATGATCTTGATGGACATAACTATGGCCATTGGAGAAAAGGTTTTGTCATAGTCAACACCTTGAACTTGTTTGAAACCATTTGCAACCAATCTACCCTTTAGGTTTGTATTTCACCATCCATGTTGGTCTTCTTCTTGAAGACCTACTTGCACCCTATGGGTTGTACCCCTTCAGGTGGATCCACCAAGGTCCATACCATGTTGGTATGCATGGATTTCATCTCAGATCTCATGGCCTCAAGCCATTTATCATATTTTGGTCCCTCAATAGCATCTTGATAAGTAATTTGATCATCATCAATGACCAAATCTCTCAGGTTCAAGGTTTGTCTTACTAGATCTACGAGGTTCTTGTGTCACATGAGGAATTTGAGCTTCCACAACAATTTGTGAGTCTCCTTGTTCCTCCTATACCTAAACTGGTTCAATGTTTTCTTGTTGGTCTTGAACCTCTTCGAGTTCTACTTGCCTCTCCTTTGGCAATGAATTGATTTTCAAGGAATGTAGTCTCTCTAGCAACAAACACTTTGTTGTCAGTTGGGTTATACAAGTACTATCCCTTGGTTTCTTTGGGATATCCAACAAAGTAACACTTATCAGATCTCGGGCCAAGATTTTCAAGAAACATTTTCATGACATAAGCTTCACAACCCCAAATCCTCATACAAGATATTTTGGGACACTTCCTAGTCCATATTTCATATGGTGTCTTTTGAAACCAATTTTGACGTTACTCAGTTAAGTGTAAATGTGGTTGTTTCAAGAGTATAATGCTAGAAGGTTGTTGGAAGATCAGTAAAACTCATCATTGATCGCACCATATCTAGTATTGTGTGATTCCTTCTTTCTAACACACCATTATGCTATGGTATTCTAGGTGGAGTCCACTGACAAATAATTCCATGGGCTCTAAGAAGGTCCTCAAGTTCTTGGTTCAAGTATTCTCCACCTCAAGCAGAATGAAGTGTCTTTATACTTTTATCAAGTTGGTTTTGTACTTCATTCATGAACTCATTGAACTTTTCAAGAGCTTCTGACTTATGTTTCATCAGGTAATCATAGCCATACCTATCGAATTCATTAGTAAAGGTAATGAAGTACTCATACCCACCTCTAGAAGTTGTTCTACAAGGACCACACACATCAATATGTATGTGTCCTAATAGATCACTAGCCCTCTCACTGTTTCTAGTGAAGGGGGTCTTGGTCATCTTACCCAACAACCAAGATTCTCATGTCTCTATTGAGTCAAAATTAAAAGAGTCCAGATAACCATTTATATGGAGTCTGGATATGCATTTTCTCATTTATGTTCCCTAGATGACAATGCCAAAGGTATGTATTGTTGGTATGTATGCCCATAGAGCAAGTCATGTGATGATTGTAATGGGTTACTTTGTAAATGATTTGAATAATAATAAAGGCAATTTCCGATCTATATGTTTAAACTATTTCTGAGATGATGGTGTAACATGATAGATGTCTAAAGAATGGTTTTACTCAATGATGTATGCTTTTGGGTTGAGGACCTAAACGATGAGATCATACGAATGTTAAGAGTATACATTCTTGTTTGGTCCCTAGTCGGTTGTTATTGTGGAAATAACCATAGACATCAATAACACTAAAGACTAGATTGTGTGTTGGTTGATGACAGAATCTCATTAGTCATGATATGGTGATATCAAACCAAGCACATAGGTACTTGTTAGAGAACAAGGTACCGGACAGACCCACCGTGAGAGTGACACATGGAACCATGACTTGGTAGTCACAGTCAGCTCTCACAGTGATGGTGGTGAGTGTGATTCTTAGACTTGAAATCACTACACTCAACACATGTCGTTGGGTACACTTTGACATCATCAAACACAGTCCTAAAACATGGGTTGTTATAAAGGTGATGATTGGGTGGCTTTGACACATGGGGCTTTTGAGGGGTGAGTGATAGATATGGGATTTGTCCCTTCTGAGGGAGTATGATATCCATGGCCACTTGATGAGTAGGATTGAGAAAAGGCATGCACATGCACATGTGAATCAATATGTGATATTGATGTCATACACATCTCACTCGGTCTACTCTGAGATCAAGGAAATGAATGAACGTTGACAGGATGACTGTTCCATGCCTCAAGTTCATTCAGGATATCAGTGACAAAGGAATTATACATTCACTATAACACCATTCACGGATTGTAGGATTGAAAGTTGTTCTCCAACTTTCTACTTTCACTTGGGTAGCACTGATGTGTGACTAGGCACCGCTCTTTGCTTGTGAAGTCATAAGTGTTATGGACTTTCACTGCCAACGTGAAATGGACCTGTAGGGTCACACACATAGGATTTAACCTGGAAGAGGAGTTTTGTCCACAAACAATGTTTAGATTGATTGCTAAAGGAGTTTAGTAGTTCAATTAAACACTCAATTAATTGATAGCTCAAAATCATAGTATTCAAGGTGTTGGATCAAATGATTAGAGTATCGGATTAATTGAAACTGCAATTGACTGATATGCTGCCCCAACCGATCGGCTCATGAGATGAACCGATCGGCTCAGGCAGGTGAGCCGAGCGACTCAGATCACCAGATGATCGGTTCATGTCGGTGGACTGTTCGGGTGATCAAACGATCACGTTTCGTTTCACTTATCAAATTCGATTTGGATAAGGACTAATATTGATTAGTTGGAAACAAACATGGAAAGTCAATTTGAGTTGAACCAGGATCACGAACCGATCGACTAGAGTGTCCAACCAATCGGCTCATGGATCCAAACAATCGTCTGCAGTGTCCAACCGATCGGCTGGAGTGTCCAGATGGTCGTTTCAGGGATGAAATGATCGGTTCAACTGTCACAGTTTGTCCGATTTTGTGGAAAAATCTCGCACCTTTCTACTCCTGCTTTTCGTCCCATATTGCCGGGCACAGAGAACCCTGTCCTATGACCCACCTATATATATAGGGGTATTGGGGGATTCTCAGAGTACAACTCAGTGCAAACCAGTTGCTCTGCAAAGTTGTCGTTCTCTCTAGTTTTGGTAACTGAGAGAGAGCCCGAGCAAGTGCTTCCCGCAAAGGGATGTGCAGCAAGGGAAAGACAACTGCAGTTGCAATTGGCAGCAGGAGAGTGTGTTGGTGACTAGTACATCAACAGGAGGGTGCGACTCCTTCCACTTCCTTGTGGGATAAGGAGTGTGGAGTTCCAGGTGGTCCGTGTGGACTACTTCAGAGGAGGGAGGTCACTTCCGCTCAGGAGGACAACTGTCATCTGACAGTCCAGTAGGAGGAGGAGTCTTCAGTCCCGGTGCGACCAGGAGCTGCACAGACACCGTCCAAGACCGGAGGTCAAGACTGCGCAAGGCGCGAGGTACTGTCACCGAGCAAGCATCGGGACAAGGTATGATTCACAAACCATCTTTCCTATTATATAGACGTTGATGTGATTCCTTTTGTTAAGGGTTTTGGGGAGAATTTTTTGTTTCCACTGCTTCTCTGCCTCCTCTAAAACCCAACAGTGGTATCAGAGCCACGTCAACTGTTCTATATTTTAGGATTATCGATATGATCAATTTTGGTTTGTCGCCTTTATTTATTGCATGCGATGCGAATAATATCGGCTTTATACATGTCCAGTCCACAAATCCCAAATATACATATATGATATGTAATATTAATGCACTCGATACGCGTCACCCTTAAACGAGTTTTGTGGTGGATGTATAGCATGGTTATGGCCTATAAACCCCTATATATGTGTGTGGTTGTTTGTGTGGTTGCTTGCATCTCGGTCTGTGCACCGATTCCCTTCTCCTATTCCTGATGTAACTCGAAATAATTCGAGAATTCTTTTCCTACCTTTTCTCCCCCCCCGAATGTAACTCGGGGTTTCACAATTCAATTGTAAATAAGATAGATTTTATTTCATGTTATGTCAAAGAACGGCGGACGACCTGACGACGCCTGAGACGATCGGTTCAAGGTGTGAACCGATCGGTTGGTGATCCAGACGGCAGGTTCGAGGAGCGAGACGAGCGGGTGGCAACCTGAGGAGATGCACGACGACTGGTGAACCGATCGGCTGGAGGCGCTAGTCGATCGGCTGGTGGCACTCGAACAACCAACCTGATGGTGAACCGATCGGTCATGGAGATGAGCTGATCAAACCCAGAAAGGCAGGCACAGATTTCATCTTGTACAGGTTGCATGTGATGTAGACCTAGATGACCGTGATTCCTCTTGGCTCGAGGAATCACAATAGGATGGCCATAATCATTGCTTTTTATCGTTTTGCATGTTTTCTGTGGGATATAGCATGTATATGATACGTACTATATATTGTGGTAATTGGATATGTATATGTATATAAAAACCAAATCCCTCATTAAATATTAATTTTTAGACGCCTTCCAAATGTGAAACACGTGAAAAGATTGATCGATCAAGTGTGGGCATGCCCAAGCGTGGTGCACCGTCTATCTCGTGGAAGCGTGAAGGATGAATGTGTGGGTCTGCCCAAGTAGGGTGCATGTTCATCGTGTTGGCTTTGGGTCAGACTTAACAAGGTGACCTAGATAGGATCTAGCGCCTTGAGGCATGGAGATGATCATTGCAAGGAGTTGCATATGACATCTTTCAAGAGTTGCATATGATGCAATTGGCAAGAGTTGCCTACCTGGGAGATCTGAGTTGTGGGTGACAGCCCAAGCTGGTCCATGGCTCAGAGGATTTTAGGATCTTGACCCACTAGAAGATTGTACGTTGCAATCTTCTGAATTGATGGTGAGGGCTATCAATTTGAGTCAAAATAGTGGGAGCGGTAATTAATTAAAGGCCTAATTAACTATCGTAAAATTTTATTCAAATCAAATCAAAAGGGTTTTGACAATACAAATTTTCTCTTGTAGAATGGAAAAAGAATCATCTTTTAAAATGGGCAAATTAATTGAGAAAAAATTCCATAACTGGTTGAGGACTGTGAGAAGTGTTCTGCACAATCCAGATATACCAGGAGCCTTAGAATCCACTCTATGTACACTTAATGCGTTGGTGAAGAAGAAAGTAGGTAAGGGAGAGAAGTGTTCTCTCGCCAAACCAATTTCTTCTACATGGAGAGGATGGAAGGAACAATGGAAGAAGATGTCAGAGATAGAGATCTCTACTTTGGTGTATACATGATAGAGATTAACTTTACTACTTCTTCGTCATGGGTACTTGATACCGGATGTGAATCTCACATTTTTTCAAATGTGAAGGATCTTAAGAGAAGTAGGCCTTTTAGGAAAGGCGAGGTTGAACTACGTGTTGCCAATGGGGCAAGAGTTGCTGCCAGTGTCGTAGGAACCTATGAGTTAACTCTACCAAGCGGGCTAATAATATAGTTGAAGAACTGCTATTATGTACCTTCCATAAATAGGAATATCATTTCCGTTTCTTGTCTGGACAAGGATGGATTTGAATTTCTTATTAAGAATGGAAATTGTTCCATTTCTAAAGATGGGATCTTTTATGGCAGTGCCCCAATGTCTTATGGTCTATACTTGATAGATCTAGAGACAAGTGTATACAACGTAAACACCAAAAGGAAAAAAACTCAACAACTCAAACAAAACGTATCTTTGGCATTGTCGTCTAGGGCACATAAATGAGAAGCGCATTTCTAGACTCCATAAAGATGGTTATCTAGACTCTTTTGATTATGAATCAATAGAGACATGTGAATCTTGTTTGTTGGGCAAGATGACCAAGACTCCCTTTTCAGGTAAAGGCGAGAGAGCTAGTGATCTATTAGGACTCATACATACTGATGTATGTGGCCCTTTTAGAACTAATGCCAGAGGTGGGTATCAGTACTTCATTACCTTTACTGATGACTTCAGTAGGTATGGCTATGTGTACCTGATGAAACATAAGTCGGAAACCCTTGAAAGGTTCAAGGATTTCATGAATGAAGTACAGAACCAACTTGCTAAAAGTATTAAGGCACTTCATTCCGATCGAGGTGGAGAATACTTAAGCCATGAGTTTGAGGACCTTCTGTGAGCCCGTGGTATTGTATCACAATGGACTCCGCCTGGAACACCACAGCATAATGGTGTGTCTGAAAGAAGGAATCACACATTGTTAGATATGGTGCGATCAATGATGAGTTTTGCTGATCTTCCAACTTCTTTCTGGGGTTATGCTCTTGAAACCACCGCGTTTACCCTTAACCTTGTACCATCTAAATCGGTTCAAAAGACACTATATGAGATATGGACTGGGAAGCGTCCCGATTTGTCTTTTCTGAAGATTTGGGGTTGTGAGGCTTACGTTAGGAAAATGTTTCCTGATAAGCTTGGACCCAAATCCAATAAATGTTATTTTGTTGGATACCCCAAGGAAATGAGGGGATATTACTTATACCACCCTACTGACAACAAAGTGTTTGTTGCCAGGACAGCTGTGTTCCTAGAGAAGGAATTTATTTCCAAAGGAAGCAGTGGGAGGAATATAGAGCTTGAAGAGGTTCAAGCCCAACAAGAAAACATGGAACCAGTAGATGTACCAGAGGAAAATGCAGATTCACAAGGTGTTGTGGAATCTCAGTCTCCTCAGGTAACACAAGGACCTCGTAGATCTGGTAGGACCCGCCTTGAACCTGAGAGGTTTGGATACCTTGTGACTCAAGAAGGTGGTGAGTTGATCATAGATGATGATCGAACTACCTACGTAGAGGCTATGGTGGGACCAGATTCTGAGAAATGGCTTGAGGCCATGAGATCCGAGATGGAATCCATGTACTCCAACAAAGTATGGACTTTGGTGGAACCACCCGAAGGGGTAAAACCCATAGGGTGCAAGTGGGTCTTTAAGAAGAAGACCGACATGGATGGCAATGTGCAAACTTATAAAGGCAGATTGGTTGCAAAGGGTTTTCGACAAGTTCAAGGTGTTGACTATGATGAAACCTTTTCTCCAGTTGCCATGATTATGTCCATCAGGATCATGCTTGCTATTGCAGCTTATTATGACTATGAGATTTGATAGATGGATGTTAAAACCGCATTCCTTAATGGGAATATAAATGAGGATGTGTACATGACACATCCTGAAGGTTTTGGAGATCCAAAGAATGCCAATAAAGTTTGTAAGCTGCAAAGGTCAATCTATGGATTGAAGCAAGCATCTCGGAGTTGGACTCTTTGATTTGATGAGGAAGTCAAAGTGTTTGGCTTTATTCAAAATGAAGATGAACCTTGTGTGTACAAGAAGGTTAGTGGGAGCTCGACCACATTCCTCATATTATATGTGGATGACATACTTTTAATGGGGAATGATATCTTACCCTTAGAGAAGGTAAAGACTTGGCTTGGGAATATTTTCTCAATGAAAGACTTAGGAGAAGCATCCTACATTCTAGGAATTAATATCTATAGAGATAGATCTAGAAGGCTTCTCGGACTAAGTCAGAGCACGTACATTGACAAAGTGCTGAAGCGGTTCAGCATGGAGAACTCAAAGAGAGGCAACATCCCCATGCTACATGGAGTCACCGTCTCTAGAGCTCAATGTCCCCAATCTTGTGAAGAGAGGGAGCGAATAAATGGGATCCCATATGCATCAGCCATCGGATCCATCATGTACGCTATGTTGTGCACATGCCCATATGTCTCGTATGCTCTCAGCATGACGAGAAGGTACCAGTCAGATCCCGGGGATGCTCACTGGACAACCGTGAAGAACATCCTCAAGTACTTGCAAAGGACTAAGGATTAGTTTCTTGTGTACGGCGGCGAAGAAGAGCTGGTTGTAAAGGGTTACACCGATGCAAGCTTCCAAACCGATAAAGATGATTACAGATCGCAGTCAGGATTTGTATTTTGCCTTAATAATGGAGTTGTGAGCTGGAAGAGTTCCAAGCAAGAAACAGTTGCCGATTCTACTACAGAGGCCGAGTATATTGCTGCTTCGCATGCAGCAAAGGAGGTTGTGTGGATCAGGAGTTCATTTTTGAACTTGGTGTAGTTCCCAGTAGCTGTGATGCAATTGAGCTTTATTGTGACAATAATGGAGCTATTGCACAAGCTAAGGAGCCCAGATCACATCAGCGGTCCAAGCACATATTGCGACGCTTCCATCTCATACGAGAGATCGTACAGCGAGGAGATGTGAAGATTTGCAAAGTAGCAACTGAAGACAACATAGCTGATCCACTGACTAAGGCCCTTTCTCAGCAGAAGCATGATGGTCATGCTAGGTCACAAGGACTGCGATTCCTTGGTGACTGGCTCTAAGTGCAAGTGGGAGTCTGTTGGTATGTATGCCCATAGAGAAATTCATGTAATGATTGTAATGGGATACTTTGTAAATGATTTGAATAATAATAAAGGCAATTTCCGATCTATATGTTTAAACTATTTCTGAGATGATGGTGTAACATGATAGATGTCTAAAGAATTGTTTTACTCAATGACGTATGCTTTTGGGTTGAGGACCTAAACGATGAGATCATATGGATGTTAAGAGTATACATTCTTGTTTGGTCCCTAGTCGGTTGTTATTGTGGAAATAACCATAGACATCAATAACACTAAAGACTAGATTGTATGTTGGTTGATGACAGAATCTCATTAGTCATGATATGGTGATATCAAACCAAGCACATAGGTACTTGTTAGAGAATAAGGTACCGGACAGACCCACCGTGAGAGTGACACATGGAACCATGACTTGGTAGTCACAGTCAGCTCTCACAGTGATGGTGGTGAGTGTGATTCTTAGACCTGAAATCACTACACTCAACACATGTCGTTGGGTACACTTTGACAACATCAAACGCAGTCCTCAAACATGGGTTGTTATAAAGGTGATGATTGGGTGGCTTTGACACATGGGGCTTTTGAGGGGTGAGTGATAGATATGGGATTTGTCCCTTCTAAGGGAGTATGATATCCATGGCCACTTGATGAGTAGGATTGAGAAACGGCATGCACATGCACGTGTGAATCAATATGTGATATTGATGTCATACACATCTCACTCAGTATACTCTGAGATCAAGGAAATGAATGAACGTTGACAGGATGACTGTTCCATTCCTCGAGTTCATTCAGGATATCAATGACAAAGAAATTATACATTCACTATAACACCATTCACGGATTGTAGGATTGAAAGTTGTTCTCCAACTTTCTACTTTCACTTGGGTAGCACTGATGTGTGACTAGGCACCGCTCTTTGCTTGTGAAGTCATAAGTGTTATGGACTTTCATTGCCAACGTAAAATGGACCTACAGGGTCACACACATAGGATTTAACCTGGAAGAGGAGTTTTGTCCACAAACAATGTTTAGATTGATTGCTAAAGGAGTTTAGTAGTTCAATTAAACACTCAATTAATTGATAGCTCAAAATCATAGTATTCAAGGTGTTGGATCAAATGATTAGAGTATCAGATTAATTGAAACTGCAATTGACTGATCTGCTGCCCCAACCGATCGGCTCATGAGATGAACCGATCGACTCAGGCAGGTGAGCCGAGCGGCTCAGATCACCAGACGATCGGTTCATGTCGGTGGACTGGTCGGGTGATCAACTGATCACGTTTCGTTTCACTTATCAAATTCGATTTGGATAAGGAATAATATTGATTAGTTGGAAACAAACATGGAAAGTCAATTTGAGTTGAACCAGGATCACGAACCGATAGACTAGAGTGTCCAACCGATCAGCTCATGGATCTAAACGATCGACTGGAGTGTCCAACCGATTGGCTGGAGTGTCCAAATGGTCATTTCAGGGATGAAACGATCGGTTAAACTGTCGCAGTTTGTCCGGTTTTGTGGAAAAATCTCGCACCTTTCTACTCCTGCTTTTAGTCCCATATTGCCAGGCACAGAGAACCCTGTCCCATGACCCACCTATATATAGGGGTATTGGGGGATTCTCAGAGTACAACTCAGTGCAAACCAGTTGCTCTACAAAGTTGTCGTTCTGTCTGGTTTTGGTAACCGAGAGAGAGCCCGAGCAAGTGCTTCCCGTAAAGGGAGGTGTAGCAAGGGAAAGACAACTGCAGTTGCAATTGGCAGCAGGAGAGTGTGTTGGCGACTAGTACGTCAACAGGAGGGTGTGACTCCTTCCACTTCCTTGTGGGACAAGGAGTGTGGAGTTCCAGGTGGTCCGTGTGGACTACTTCAGAGGCGGGAGGTCACTGCCGCTCAGGAGGACAACTGTCATCTGACAGTCTGGTAGGAGGAGGAGTCTTCAATCCCGGTGCGACCAGGAGCTGCACAGACACCGTCCAAGACCGGAGGTCAAGACCGCGCAAGGCGCGAGGTACTGTCGCCGAGCAAGCCTTAAGACAAAGTATGATTCACAAACCATCTTTCCTATTATATAGACGTTGACGTGATTCCTTTTGTTCTTGGTTTTGGGGAGAATTTTTTGTTTCCGCTGCTTCTCTGCCTCCTCTAAAACCCAACATGTATGGATTGAGTCATTGAGTTTTTGTCTTTTGGTATTTACATTATGTACACTTGTCTCTAGATCTATCAAGTATAGACCATAAGACATTGTGGCACTACCTTAAACATTCCCATCTTTTGTAATAGAACATTTTCCATTCTTTATAAGAAATTCAAATACGTTCTTATCCAAATAAGATACAAATATGATGTTCCTATTAATGGCAAGTAGATAATAGTAGTTCTTTAACTATATTACAAGGCCACTTGGTAGAGATAGCTCATAGGTTCCAACTGCAGTGGCCACACCACTTGTGCCATTTGCAACTCACAGTTTAACTTCACCTTTCTCTAAAGGTCTACTTCTTTTCAGGTCCTTCACATTTGAGCAAATGTGTGATCCACATCCAGTATCTAGTACCCAAGATGAGGAAGTAGTAAAGTTAATTTCAATAATGTATACAACAGAAGTAGAGATCTCAATCCCTGCTTTGTCTTCCTAGGTTCCCTTATCCATCTCCTTATTTTGAATGCAGAAGACTTGGATTTTAACTTAGCCATATAATGCTTCTTGGCTTTGCCTTTGTCCTTGGACTCAAATTCGTTGATCATCATCATAGACTTGTCCATCTTCATTTGTTCTTTGACACTTATTAAGATTTCAAGCAACTTTGATAGCAGTCCATACATGTTACTCAAGTGATAACACTCGATAAAATGGCTCTACTATTTCGGCAATATTGCAAAATTATATATGTTTCCAACTCTTGACCTAAAGAAAATCCCAGTCTTTCAATATGCTTCATATGCCTAGTCATATTGAGCACATGAGGCTCTAATGGATCTCCCTCTGTTAGTTTGCACTCAAATAGTGCCTTTAGAGACATTATACCTTTCATAGTTATCATGATAATTTATGCAACTCATAGTTCATACAGCCCAACATAAGGTTCTTGATTTTCACAACATCATTGGCATGCTTCAAAGAAGCATCCATGCCATTCTTAGGTAAATTTGGAGTGTATAATGGCACTGGTGTTTTAGGAACATGCATAATACTTCTCAAGGTCCTACACCAGTTATGGAAATAAATCTCATTTAATTTTCCCGATTGCGATGATTGAACTTTTTCCATTTGATTCTACAAGAGAAAATTTGCATTTGTCAAAAACCCTTACTGATTTGATTTGAAAATTATATATATATTTGATATTTAATTAACTATCACTCCCACGATTTTATTCAAATTGATATCCTTTAATATCAATTAATAATATTACATCGTATAATATTCTAGTGGGCCAAGATCCATATGCCATCATGTCAAGACTCAGCTTTGGTTGATCACCCACAACTTGATTATTTAGGTAGGCCAAACTTGCCAATTGTGTCTATATGCAACTCTTGGATAGATGATATATGTAACTCTTTGCAATAATCATCTTTATGCCACTGGCGCCTGGTCTCACCAAGCTATCATCAATTAAGTCTGACCCAAAAGCCAACATAATAGAATATGTACCCTACTTTGGCAGATCTACATACCCACCATCACACTTCCACGAGATAGACGATGAACCATGCTTTGGCGCAAACTATGCTTGGTCGATCAAGCTTTTTATGTGTGTCGCTTATGGAAGGCATCTCATACTTAATATTATAATTGATAGAGTTTGTATAATACATATACATTAACCAATCACTACATATATAGTACGTATCTTATACATACTATAACCTACAACAAAAACATGCAATAAACGAAAGTGATAATTATGTCCAGACTAATGTAATTCCTTGAAGCCACAAGGAATTACCACAACCTAGGTCCACATCACATGTAGAAACTTGTTGTTGATTAAGATCTATGCTTGCCAATCTAGGTTTACTGGTTCAACTCTTGAATCAGTCAGCTCACCTCTTGGTCAATCGGTCGGTCACCTCCATCCAGTCATCAAGATCCTCCAAAGACTGGTTGGTCATCCTATATTCAACCATTGGCTTCTCCAAACGGTCATCTCATCAGGTCTGTTGGGCTCCTAATCATCTGTCCAGTTGGTCATCTCGACCCTATCAAGCGTTCGGCTGGGCTCCTCCGTGCGTTCGGTTGGCATCTTTCTTCTTCATCAAAACAAGAAAGTAAACTATCCTACTTTTACATGATTATAGAGAAACCTTTAGTTACATTAAAGGGGAGCAAAGGTTGAAGAATAATACCTTTACATTGGGAAGATAAGAGAAAGGCTCTGTTCGCAAACTGGGATAAATATGATAAACCACCCACACAACCATGCACATATAATAGCGGTTATTGGCCGTAACCATGCAACACGTCCACCATCAAAACTCTCTATTAGGGTGAAGTGTGTAAGTTGCATATATATCATGTCATATATATATATTCATTTGGTTTCTTATTTAGTGATTAGATAGACTTGTACATCAACCAATTTAAATATTTGCATCACATGCAATAAATAAACTCGATAAAACCAAAAATATGATCATATCGATTATCCCAAAGAATAACTAATTGACGTATCTTTGATACCACTGTAGAGAAATATGACATTAGATCTACAGCGGAAACAGAAATTTTACTAACATATTTCCCATTAACGAGCAGATCATGTCAATAACTATGCAATGGAAAGGATGGTTTCACGAAGATATACTTGGTCTTGGAGCAAGTCCAGTGATAATCCTCATCGATGTATATGTGCACTCTATCTTAGATGGTGTTTGTGCAACTTCTGAGTGCATTGGGCCTCGTCCGACTCCTCCTCCACACACAACAGACTTGAACGTCATCGTCTGTAGCAACTCCTCTCATCACGGACTACTAGCTGATATTATCCTCCTTAGTGATGGGCAAAGGCCACCTCACCTCTAGAGAAGTCAACACATACCAACTAGAACTCTTGTCATCTTGCTAGAACATACAGGAAGGAGTTGTCCCTCTCATTGGCATACTAGTCGCCAACCTGCTCTCCCAAAACAATGATCTCAGCTATTTCTCTCCCTTGGCTATCCCTCCCTAGTTGGGTAGGACTTGAATGGGCTCTCGTGGTTACCACAAATAGAGAGGGAAACAATTGTTAGATAAAATGATTCTCAATTGTCTATTTGTGCTCTAGGAAGACCCCATACCCCTCTATATATAGTACAGTCCAGGGTCAGGGTTCCCAATCAATGCGAGAGTGGAAGAGACTGGAAGATCTCAAGTTTTTGCAACAATTTTGGGAACTTTGCAACCTGCGACAGCCAAAACGGTCATTTGGCAAACCAAGATGGTCATATGTCTTGCAAGATGGTCATTTTGTAGTATCTCAGTTTTCACATATGTCGGCAATTCAATTCCAATTAGTGCACATCATGACGTCAACACTAATCCTTGATGCAATCGAATTGCACGCCCGAAATGACCGCTTGGTGCATGTGAGACCAGAATCTCGCACCACCTAAGATAGTCATCTCACATAGGTGAGATGGGCATCTCACAGCCCTAGTTAGGTTGAATTCCAACCAATGCACAATACAATCAGCTTGACACTCCAATCGACTGTCTCAACACTTGAACTGATTGTTAGGAAGTCCAGTCAACTAACCTATTGTGAGAATTGAAATACCTAAATATTTTAGTAATTAATTCAATCATAATTCAAGATCAAACTCCTCTTCTAGATGAGTTCCTCTGTGTGTGACCCTACATGTCCCATATTACGTTGGCAGTGAATGTCCATAACAACGTCTGACATCACAAGAAATGAGTGGTTCCTAGTCACACATCATTGCTATCCAAGGAAATGGAAGGTTGGAGAAGAACTTCAACCTACAGTGTGGGTATGGTGTTACAATGTTTGTATAGTTCCTTTGTCACTGATATCTAGATTGAACTCGAGGCATGGAGCAGTCATCCTCATTATTATTCAATCTTTTTTCTTGAACCAGAGAAGACTGTCTGAGATATATGCAAGCTTAATATCACATATTGACTCACATGTACTTGGTCATGTATTTCTTAAGCTCTTTAATCAAGAGGCCTAGGATATCATACTCCTGTAGGAGGGACAAATCCCATCTGTATCACTCATAGTCAATCCCCATGTGTCATAGTCACCCAATCATCACCTTTATAACAATTCATGTTTTAGGATTGTGTTTGATGATGTCAAAGCATACCAAATGACATATGATGATTGCAATGGTTTCAGGTCTAAGAACCACAAACACCACCATTACTATAAGACGTGATTCAGACTTACCTAGTTAAGGTTTCCATGTATCACTCTTATGGTGCGTCTGTCTAATACACTGTTCTCCAACATACATCTGTGTGCTTGGTTTTATACCACCATATCATGACTAATGAGATTCTATCGTCAACCAAATCACACTCTGATCTTATGCCATCGATGTCTATTTACCTTCCACAATAACAACGAACACGGCCATAATGAGAATGTATATACTCTTAGCATCCATATGATCTCATTCTTCCAGTTCACGTACTTGAAGACATACATCATTGAGTGATATCATTCTATAGACATTTATTATGTTATTTCATTATCTCAAAAACTAAATAAATAGAATAAATTGGAAGGTTGTCTTTATTAATAATAAAATATTTTACAAGTTATGCCATTACAAGCATCATTGAATTGGCTCTTTGGGCATACATACCAACACCTCCAACCCCTCCAAATCCTGATCCAAAATTAGATCCATGATTTAAATGTGTTGGGCCTTCAACATAAAATTGGACGCTTGTTGGGGAAACCCAACATTTTCTTAATCATCAATTTTGTTTAGCTAACCTTTGCTTTGTTTCTGACTCAGTTAGTTTTCCAAAAAAAAAAAGTGAAACAGGCGGTTGAGCCACCCAACCTAGCATCTCACCTTGACAAATCTAGGCATTCCAAATCAGCAAACCAATAAGTTCATTAACTGAGATGACTGTTTCATCCATCAAGACATCTGTTCCAACTCAGAGACTAATTGAATTTCAAATGACGCAACACTGCACATGACAAGTCAACTGATTGTTTCACCCAAAGAAACAGTTGAATCAGCCTCACAACATGCACTTCAATGCGTGCAACAACCTCAGGAGCTGAACCATATACAATGCTCCCCATGACTCGCCAACTGATCAGTTGAGTCTCCCAAATAGTCATCTCAGCTACGTGAAATTTCCTATTAAGTAAGCTGACTTGGGGTGGGTTTCTCAGATCCACAAGTGTCCCCTCCATCATTTCCCTATCCTCCATCTGCAGCAACGAATCTTCTCTGCCTTGCCACTTTGGCACCCCAAGCACATCTGTCTCCAAACGCTCACGCAACACAACCATATAGTCATCTCTTTTAGCCAGGTGGCCATCTCCAACGCCCCCTTCTTCTCATCCCAAGCCCAGCCTACTGCCTAGGTCACCCACTCAGTCATTTTCAAAATGCAAGCCACTGGAGCTGCTTCTCCCTTCCCTTTCTTGCTCCATCCTTCCTTCTCTCCTTACACAACATTTCACTTCCTCACCTTCAATGCCAACTAGCCACTTAGATAGACTTCTGATTGGTCCAAGTAAGAAATTATTGCAAAATTCATATCTTTTTATTGGTAGCTCAGATCAATACAAGTAATATATAAATTTTGCTCAAAAAAATGTGAGGAATCCATTAAAAATATATTTAGAAGCTAATTCTTATTGAAATTCGAAAAGTAGTGGAAGTTATCAACTTTAATGCATTAATGATTAAGAAACCCTAATTTGAGATGATTAATGTATTAAGAAGGGTTTTACGAATGATTAGAGTTTATATTAGCCTGTTAATTATAAAGAGGTACATTAAGGACAAAAAGGATGAACTTTGCACGTAATTGGTTTAATTTGGAGTTCCATGTACATAAACGAGCTTTAATGGGCCTTAAAACCCTAATGTTAGTCATTGTGACTCTTAATGGCTTTAATTGTTCAAATTCATGAATAAGTTGAGATATGATGGTTCTAAGCTATTTCGAGTATAAGAGTTCTTAATTGTGAATAAATACCCTTAATATGGAAATTAGTGTTTTTAATGGATAAAGGTGGAATTAATGATAAATAGAGTTCATATGTGAATTAGATCATAATGAGCTATGAGTTGTTAATTCGGAAGGAACCAAAGATGATAATTAGGCCTAATGATCTTGCCATGAATTGAAAGGATAAAAATGGTAGTTTTAATGTAAAAGAGCATAATGGACTTAATTGATGGTTAATAGTGCCTTTAATCCGAAATTAAGGTTATATGTTGGTAAAAGGTAACCTTAATATCTTTTGTGAAGAATAGATGAGATAATTAGGGTTTGTGAGTAATTGTATAAAATTAGGGTTTAAAAGAGTAAAAATGAATAGGAACCCTAATTGCAATAGAAACCCTAAAAGTGGACTAGAAACACCCTAGGAAGCGAACTAGGTTTAATAGATCTTGATGGCATGATCAATGATAGGAAATTGTATGCATATTTCAGGATCTCTTTGTGTGCTTTCTTGCCTATTGGAATTCTTGCATTGATTGGATTAATTCTGTCTCAAATTAGCTTGACATGTATGTGGTTAATTATGGTTAATCGCATTAGTTTCCCAAAGGTTTTTCGAATGATTAATCACATTGAATGCAACCTATCAGTTTGGATGTTCATACTTGAAAATCATAAAGTCACTATGATTATCACAATTATAATATAAGTGTGTATTCTCGCACCTACATGCCACCCTAATGGAAGATGCCAAAAGGTCAAGTCCAGGAGGGAAGACACATGGGCACCATGAGTGGTGACCCCAGACACCAAGCTCGAGATTGAGAAGGTGGTCTTTATTGAATGACTAATGGGCACTATGAGAGGTGACCCCAGGCACCAAGCTTAGGATTGAGAAGGTGGCCTTAAGTCATTGGCATAAGAGAAACCCTAAGGTGGGTATGCCAGGGTTAGGGCAAAAGCGGTGGATAATGTCACACTGAAAGCGTAATTTGGCTTGTTAATTAACTTGACTGTGATATTTAGATTGTTAGCCATATTTGCGAAATTTTGGTTGTCCCCACATACCGACATATTCATTTATGCTGACCGACATTTTGTTTGTCGAAGTTTTAGGTACAAGATTGAAAAGGACAAACAGTAAAGTGGCATATGTGGAATTAAATAAGAATTAAAGTATAAAGGAGGATTAGTTAGAATAGACTCCAGATGTGGATAGAAGTAGATATCCAAGTTTTTGAAAAAGGTATGCAAAGTTTTATTTTATACCAGCTTTCCGTATAGTTTGGTAGAATTTTATAATTATTATTGATTATTTGTCGAACCTTTGATCCTGTTAATTGGGATAACGGCTCTGACCTCTTGGTCTCCCTTAATTGGGGGTTACCAGGAGGCGGGGTCGTCACATTTGGTATCAGAGCGTAGGTTCCTCATTTAATCTTTAATAATTATTAAATTTTACAAACTCTGTAGAACCCAAGGGAGTTATTAGATGATTTTCCGAAACACAAAGGTGTCTACAAAAGGATCACGTCTGGGGGCTGGCAAGATTTTCCTCCACACCGCTAGTCGAAATATGAGGACTCCCAGATTTGTGTGACTGCCTGGCCAATGTCTCAGGATTTGACTCAAAATAAGATACCTTGAGGACTCTCTCATCTTATTCATCCCTTGTCAACTCAAATGCTATTAAGGATTATAAGGATTAGGATTTTCTCTCTCTTTTCCTCACCCTCTTGAGGTATGGGTAAAGTTGATAAGGTTTAAGGAATCCTCCACCAATTTAATGAAAATCATGTAAATAAGATGTCATGGACATAAGTTTAATAGTTTAAGAGTAAACTAAAGAATAGCTGCATGCTTAGGTCGTATGACATGTTTTGTCACGAGAGACCTGAGGTTAGACCCTCTGGTCAGGAGGATGTGTAGAGAGAGTTAGTCTTGAAGGTAGAGACCTCCATTATAAGTAGAGACTTGGCACATCCTTTGAGGATGATGCTAACCCTAACCCTAAGTGGTGGTTAGAGAGAGAGATGGCATGATGAGTTAGATGTTAGGATAGACCAGGTGTGTGGACATTCTTTTAGATGCCCATAACGTTATGAGCCATGTGAGGTTGAATGACCTAGTACCTTTGACGACCCAACCCGGGAAAGGGTCGTGCATGTTAGAGTGAAGGATAGATCCTTCAATGATGAGGTTAGTGAAGAACTTATAGAAACCCTATGGGCTATTGCAAGTAGGGCATAACATGCACCCAGAGTACGTCAGTAGTGTGGGCAGTAGGTTGAACCTCTGGCCAGGAGAGTATGTTGGATGGCTTATGAGATAAGCATAAAGGGCTATGGATAATCTTGAGCAAACATAAGTTTGAACATAGGCTTCACCCATGTAGGGGTATGCTTGTGAGCTTGATCCACCTTCATGGAGAGAGGACCTCTGGTAGTGTGGTTGTTTTGTAGGGTTAGCTCTAGAGAGAGAGAGAGAGGACCCAAGCAAGAGGGTTGGAAGCTTAGACTCTGAGATGTGAGGAACAGTGGGGAGTTGAGGATGATGCGACCTAAGTGGATGGTTACGGTTGCCTCATACATGATCCCTGGAGGCTGATGGTATCTTGGTTGCCTTTTGATGAACCAAACCCTAGAGAGAGGATGAGGCTTCCGGTACCTATGTGCCTATGGTATATGTGTTTACCTTCTGAGATGGGAAGAAGAGTTCCTTAGACACTAACCAGTTGTGAGGCCTTACACCTTTTTGGTTGTCCTTGAAGAGGACTCCACTCTAAAGTGTTGCTCGAGTAGAAGTATGACTGGAAGTGCATGGCATACCCTGTACATGCTTGGCTAGTGGTTAAAAAGTTGAGCAGACAGTTGGACATCAGAAAAGTAAACCTAGGGTTCCTAGGCCTAAGAGGGGAAGTGGTGTACCTGATGCTCATGATGAGACTTGAGGTTCCATAGATTTGAGCATGGCACTCCTCATGTTTAGAGGAAAGGGAAACCCCTTAAGTGTAAGGTATGTTTGATGAACCCCTCACAGCTAAGTTAGTGATATGGAAAGGTATGATATTGGTCCAATGTATAGGAATGAGAACAAGTATGACCTAGCATGGTTTAGTAGGGGGTCTACTTGTGCCTTAGTAGCTTGCTGGGTTAAGCATGCTCATGTGGATGTAAACCCTAGACATAAGGATGTTTGTGACCTTTGTTATCAAGATGTAGTTTCCTCCCATCCTAGGAGAGGGACCCTTTTGTAGGGCGCATACCAGTTTTGTTGGTTTTGAGGTAACCTAAAGAGGTCTCATATGATTTTGAGAAGCTAAGTGAAAAGTACATAGTATGCGAATGAACATGTAGACCCATAGATAACCATCTCTAAGTGCATGTGGATGTTTTACCATGGAGGTAACCGGTATGGGGCTTGACCAAGGTAGGCAGGTCACCATGACCCCTATGAAAGGATGAAAGTCATCCCATGAATGCAAAGAGAGATGATGGAGACTTGGGTAAGGTTCTAAGTTGGACATGTACTATGTTAGAATCCTAAGTCTATCCTAGGTTCAGGTAGGGATAAGCCTGATGGAAGTAGGAGTTGCCTAATTCCCTAGTTGCACATGACCATAGGGTCGGGAGGCAACAACTATCATTGTCTGAGGGCCATGGGTTAGGAGATTGATCACCTTCATGAACTCATGGGACCCAAAGGGAAGATGAGGAGGGCACTCTCTGGATGCATAAGGGAAGAGGGATGACCCCAAAAGTGCCGGCACCCTATAGACCTAGAGGAGATGACCACGGATTGTGTGGTGACCCAAGTAGGTTTGAGACCAGTTTTCCATGGAAGTAACTTTGATATCGAGATGTTTGTGATGTAGAGACATAAGTTGCACATTTCAACTTAGATTTGAAGGTGTACTAGCAATGTGGGATGTACCATCTCTACTCTTGGAACATGAAGAACTTTGTGTTTGGACAGCCGCCAAATGCTTTTTTCCTCTTGTTATGGGAGTGAGAGATAGGACAGTACGCATGCCATACACCAAGGGTAAAGATGATGTGAGTTGGAATGTTGCTATGAGGTTTGAGGACAGAGATGATAACATACCCTTGTGGAGTGAACGATATGTGGATGGTTTACAAACATCAAGAGAACTAAGGTGGTCATCTTGTGAGGATGCTTTTATCATGAGCTATGTGGAATTTGTGAGTTATACAAGGTTGAGTTTGATAGCCAAGGGGATGAGCTCAGTGTTTTCTTGATGAAGATAGACTTAGAGTCTGAGATGAGATGATAAGTGAAATATATGGAGGTGTATGTTTTCAATATTACCTTACACAGAAGGATGTGAGGTGGTAATGGATGCTCTGGTTGAGGTGTAGTTGCCTAGTTTAGCTGGAGGCTAGAAGAGGTTGTTAGGTCAACCCTAAGTTTGTGAGATATGTTTGGCTAACACTAACAAAGTTTGTTGAACAAGTTAGTGATTGTTTGGTTAGCTAGCCTAGGCCTTGATGCAATGAAAGGATGGTTGTAGAACCTCAAATGCACTTATCTAGAAAGGAAGGTGATGAAACCCCGATTAGAGTGGTTTAGGGTTTCTGAGGAATCAAACTTGAGGAATCATGACATGCAAGAGATCATGATTTTAAGTTTATCATACATCGTGGTACTAATAAGATAGTAAGTTGCAGTAGTACATTGGATGCTTAAGATGAAGTTGCATGTGGTTTATCGCCATGCAATCCAGGAGGTGAAGGACGAACACTAGTAATCCAAAGAGTTGATGTAGAGGATAAAGAGTCCCCGAGAGGGAATGGGAGTTCATCACTATGGATGTTGTGGTAAGTCTCCCCTAGACCAAGGAAGGTCAGGATGTAATATGGGTTATGGTAGATCACCTTACCTAGATGACATGAGAAAGAAAGAATACTGTCAAGGGACAGATCCGGTTGAACTACATATGAGAGAGAGATGGTTCAACTACACCATAATGTGAGTTCAAAAGTTCTTTATAACCTAAAGATTCACTTCCATGAGGTGGAAGTAGACGAACTCTATGTTAGTATAGTTTATCACCCCTAACTAATGGTTAGTATAATCCAGACTAGAGGGTCTGATAAGAGCATGTGTGCTTGTTCAGGGTGATACATAGAGACAGTTACTGTCCTCTGTAAGATGTGATGATAACCACCATAGCCAGTGTTGGGATGTAAAGAAGATCTGTAAGGGAGGTTGTATCGATCACCACTTCATTAAGATGATGTTGGTGAAGGAACCTCACAAAGGTCAAGAAAGAACCACAGTGTGTGCAGATGAAGTTGTTTTGATCGTGCAATGGCTGAGAGAGAGCCCAGGGGCGACATGAGTCGTGTGATGATGCAAAGTAGACTTACATGCAGTTCACTGTGGGAGAGTATGTGATGTAAAAATCCAACCCCTCTAAGCTACAACTGGGAAAGTTGAGTCCCCGATATATGGTTCCATTTGAGATGGATTGGTGGAGATGGATGTGTTTAGCCTTACCCCTCAAGATAGCATGATGTATAATGTGTTCCATGAGTCTAATCTAGAGCACTATGTGAGGTACCCAAGCCATGTGTTGATCCATGAACATATTCAGCTTTATGAGAGGCTGAAATGTCCTGAGTCACCTATGAGGGTAGGATATACTAAGGTGAGAGAGAACTCAGATGAAAGAATATGAGATGATGAAGGTTCTTGGGAAGCACCACGGAAAGGGTGAGGCCACATGGGAGCCGTGATGGACATAAGAAAGGCTTATCATGTTTGTTAGTGTGCCTGGTGGAATTTTGAGGGCAAAATTCCTATAAGAGGGGAAGAATGTTACAACCCCAATTTTTGGGTTCTGTTGGTGAGAAATGTAATTTCTCATATTAAAGATATTTGAACAAATAATGATATAATTTGTTTTGAATAAAAGGATTTCGTTTACAATAGCCTTGTTGGTTGTTTTGTGGGCTTTATTGGCTATTGGGCCCAATAATAAGGAAAAGACAAAGGAAACTCCATTATTAAATGAGTAATTAAGAAAATGGAGAAAAGAAAGATGTAGAAATCTCTAGAAGGCAAAGGAATGTTATCCAAAGTTGGATTTCGTGCCTCTTGGGTTCCTTAGGTTCCAAGGAGTCCAAAGATGCAAAGATAATGCAACAAGAAAAGAAAAGATCAATTAAATATTTCTTTATTAAGAAAGAAATTGAAAATAATGATAAAATATGGGAAATAAGTGGAAAGAGGTAAGATTGAGTCATACTTGATGGATTTTCATATCCATACGGTTTCTAATATTAAAAGGGATTACAATAAGGAAAATAAAAAGAGATATAAAGAGAAATTCTCAAAAAGAGATATTTTAATAAAGAAATAAAAAGGATAATGAGAAATAATGGATATAGATGCATCTAGAAGGATAATGAGTATCCACTAAAAAGGATTTCAAAATTATAGAGTTTCTTGGGGTCCAAGGAGCCCCAATGGAGAAAAAGAAAGAAAAAATACCAATAGTACAAAAAGGAGGATAATGTGATACATAATTAATGAATTTTGTGGCGTTGTTAAAAAGGAGGTATTTTCTACTAAAAGAAAATATAATTTTGTGGCCAATGGATTAAAAGCCAAGTACAAAGAGAATAAAAGAGGTAATTTTCGAATTCCTAAATATCCAAAGAATAAAGAATATCAAAAATATATTTAAGAGAGAGAGAAACTTGCTTCTTAATGAAGGAATCAAATTCCTATTGGAAAAGGGCTTTGTTTCTTCATCAGCAAGCATCTTAGGGCGTTGATACTCTCCCCTATATAAGGGGTAGAACCTTTGGCTCAAGTTTAAGAGAATCCCACGCAACCCTCTCTCTTCTTCTTATTCTTTCCATGCAAACCCTAACCAAGAGGGTAGTTCAAACCCTGGAGCAACAAGGGGATGTGGAGGATGTGCGATGGAATCTTGATGACCCTACGATGACATGGGGATGGTTGGTTATCATCTCCGAGCTTTGACCTCGTGCAACCACCTACTGCAGGCCTGCACGAAGCGAGGAGCGTCGCAGGTTTGGTGTGCTTGATATAGCCATCTAGGTAGTGAGCTGGACGGTGCCCAAGGTGTGGCGGAGGGTGGCGGAGCTAGGGTAACCTTTGGTGGCGGTCCATGAGCTCTTGGTAGGAGCGGGCAGCCCCGCATAGGGCTGCAACCGGCGGCTAGGTCGGGCATCGCAAGCTTGAAGACAACCCATCGGTCATTGGACCGTTTTGCCCCTCTACAGATTTAAGAGTCGGCCGCTTAAGTAAGGGCAGAAGTGTAATATGGTTATATTTCCAATCGAGCTACGTTGCATGGAGAAGGAGGACGTGTCAGCTTCTGATTGGTCCAAGTAAGAAATTATTGCAAAATTCATATCTTTTTATTGGTAGATCGGATCGATACAAGTAATATATCAATTTTGCTCAAAAAATGCGAGGAATCCATTAAAATAGATTTAGAAGCTAATTCCTCTTGCAATTTGAAAAGTAGTGGAAGTTATCAACTTTAATTCATTAATGATTAAGAAACCCTAATTTGAGATGATTAATATATTAAGAAGGGTTTTATGGATGACTAGAGTTGATATTAGCCTGTTAATTATAAAAAGGTACATTAAGAGCAAAAAGGATGAACTTTGCATGTAATTGGTTTAATTTGGAGTTCCATGTACATAAATGAGCTTTAATGGGCCTTGAAACCCTAATGTTAGTCATTGTGACTCTTAATGGCTTTAATTATTCAAATTCATGAATAAGCTGAGATATGATGGTTCTAAGCTATTTTGAGTATAAGAGTTCCTAATTGTGAATAAATACCCTTAATATGGTAATTAGGGTTTTCTAATGGATAAAGGCAGAATTAATGATAAATAGAGTTCATATGTGAATTAGATCGTAATGAACTATGAGTTGTTAATCTAGAAGGAACAAAAGATGATAATTAGGCCTAATGATCTTGTCATGAATGAAAAGGATAAAAATGGTAGTTTTAATGTAAAAGAGCATAATGGACTTAATTGATGGTTAAGTGTGCCTTTAATCCGAAATTAAGGTTATATGTTGTTAAAAGGTAACCTTAATATCTTTCGTGAAGAATAGATGAGATAATTAGGGTTTGTGAGTATTGTATAAAATTAGGATTTAAAAGAGTAAAAATGAAGAGGAACCCTAATTGCAATAGAAACCCTAAAAGTGGACTAGAAACCCTAGGAAGCAAGCTAGGTTTAATAGATCTTGATGGCATGATCGATGATAGGAAATTGTATGCATATTTCAGGACCTCTTTGTGTGCTTTCTTTCCTATTGGATTTCTTGCATTGATTGGATTAATTTTGTCTCAAATTAGCCTGACAGGTATGTGGTTAATTATGGTTAATCACATTAGTTTCCCAGATGATTATTTGCATTGAATGCAACCTATCAGTTTGGATGTTCATACTTGCAAATCATAAAGTCACTATGATTATCACAATTATAATATAAGTGTGTATTCTCGCACCTACATGCCACCCTGATGGAAGATGCCAAAAGGTCAAGCCCAGGAGGGAAGACCCATGGGCACCATGAGTGGTGACCCTAGACACCAAGCTGGGGATTGAGAAAGTGGTCTTTAATGAATGACTAATGGGCAATATGAGAGGTGACCCCAGGCACCAAGCTCGGGATTGAGATGGTGGCCTTAAGTCATTGGCATAAGAGAAACCCTAAGGTGGGTATGCTAGGGTTAGGGCAAAAGTGGTGGAGAATGTCGCACTGAAAGCGTAATTTGGCTTGTTAATTAACTTGATTGTGATATTTAGATTGTTAGCCATATTTGCAAAATTTTGGTTGTCCCCACATACCAGCATATTCATTTATGCTGACCGACATTTTGTTTGTCGGGATTTTAGGTACAAGATTGAAAAGGACAAACAGTAAAGTGGCATATGTGGAATTAAATAAAAATTAAAGTACAAAGGAGGATTAGTTAGAATAGACTCCAGATGGGATAGAAGTAGATATCCAAGTTTTTAAAAAGGTATGCAAAGTTTATTTTATACCAGCTTTCAGTATAGTTTGGTAGAATTTTATAATTATTATTGATTATTTGTCGAACCTTTGATCCTATTAATTGGGATAATGACTTTGACCTCTTGGTCTCCCTTAATTGGGGGTTACTGGGAGGTGGGGTCGTTACACACATCTTCTCCCATGAGCCTCCTAGACGTTCTGCCTGGGGCCCTGGTATCCAATTTTAGGACCCTACTGGTAATTCTTCACCTGAGATGGCCAAGGAAATGCTCCATGACCTTGAGGAGGCAGATGAGTTATTCAAGGAGACTAAAGTAGGCCAGTCATCTCAGCATGACATAGACTCGACCACTCCTCACCCCCTCACATAGCCTTGATCCTTAGAAGTTATGCCTGGTTCATCTCTGAAAACCACTATAAAAGATTTGGTGACATGAGCATAATTGGTGTCACACTCCCTACATGGCCATGTGGCATCACCCTCAATTCTCTTAGGATTAGGTATGTCGTTGACAACATCTTACATAAGAAACAAATTTCCTTTTCCCTTGTAGTGTCACCTCAGTGTTTAGTGATCTCACTTTTGATTCATGACCACCTTCTTCTGCCTCACAGCTCATGAGGGAATTCTAGTTGCAAGGTTCAGATTTGTGGGGAGGACTTGGAGATCTTCAACATACAACTCTCCTCCATCATCCTCGATGGAGGATATGACTACTGGCTTTCCCACTACATGGAGCACCCCCATGACACCTTCCCCGACAAATATAATAGGGATAAATTTTGGGCAGACATCATTGGTCTTCTGCACAAGTTGTCCAATAGCCCCAAGGTTTACAACATCAACTTCCCAATTGTTAGATATCTTCATTGTATCTTGGTGTGTACCGTGTTTAGCAGGTAAGGTACTCAAGGTGCCATCATTCATATTGATCTCTACACTCTGTGGTGCCTTCTAAAAGACATACCTTTCAATTGGTGGAATGCTATTCTTGAGAATTTATCCATTCAGGCCAGTCACACTACTTCTTCTTCTTTCTGCATTGACCACATAGTAATTACCCAAGCAAATTTCTTAGGATACACTCACATCCCATTCCAAGCACTAGAGAGCAAGAATCACATGATTGATCTCCTCTACCTGAAAGGAAGCAAGTTCCTACACTTCGATGCAAATGACATCTATTCTTTATTGTTCAAAGACACTTATGTCGTCCTCGATCTCCCCCCGACATGCTAGGTTTGCACCAGAAAACTTGGTCTTTGATCTGATCGATCTATCAGCACACATCTCAATTCTAAATGGAGCACCCAAACCCAACGGACGTCCCTAAGACTTATCTACAGAGGAGGAGTGTCTCATTGGAGGCACATGTTGATGTGGCCAACCCTACCCCTCCACTATCTCGCCATTACACTAGGAGGCACAATGGTGATGAGGAGGGCCTTGACGAGCCTTATGTATTTTATGAGATCTTAGAGTAGATGGATTAGATCTAATAGGAGCATCAACACTGAGGACATTAGGTCAACCATATGTATCTCATGCAGCGTTCTCAGGAGTCTGTCATGTGGATTGTGGCCACTATGCCCCCAATCAGCTACTTTATGAGGAGTATGGGACCCATCAGGCTTATCATGGCCCCAGCTCCCCATATTGGGGAATACTACTACAACCTTGCATCCCCCTCTTCTCATACACCACCTCAATATCCATCATAGTATTCTTCTTACCTCCATCTCAGGTTTAGGACTTTCTCAGGATGAGAAAAATTCTAAGTTCGGGGTGGAGGTGGGTGTATGTGACAATTCCACCCCCTATCTTCCCTTTTTCAGCATTATGTTTTTGTCATTTCAATTTTTACATGTAGTTTGCTTTTGTTTTTGCTCCTTATTTTTTAAAATTGGCCTTTATCTAGTCAGCAGATATGAATAGATTTGCGTCATTTTACCCCTTTGAATTCAATAAATCTTCCTTGCAAAATTTTTACAAATCACCATGATTAGAAAACATCATATCACTTAGGACTCCAAAACTAGCATCACTCCTTGGGAATGTTGGAAAGACAAATGGAATCAATAAGAACCAAACATGAATTTTCTCTATTTTAAACTATAGATTAACTTGTCATAAATCTTGTATATTGTGTCGACATGAAGAATCAATCAGATGAAATGACACTCCTAAAAAAATGTGAAAGTTTATAAGAATAGGAACACCCTTCTTCCTCCTTTGTCTCTAAAAGAAAAGCAAAAAAAACACCTTAGGACAAACTTCAAGTCCAGGGTGGCTTGCTCCCCATCTCAATTCTTCCATACCCCTCGCATCTAATAGGGGCATACCATCAAAAGATGCCAAAGAGCACACTGAAAAAATGTGGTCAATGTAATTGCAGTCCATGAATAAAGAAATCCTGAGTCGGATAGAGGAGGGATCATCTTTATCCACACCTCCTTCATCTTGTTCATGTGCAACAACTTACAAAAAGAAAAAATTAGAGTGTCAAAGAAAAAGTGAGACGAAGTCTATTTTCTACAAAGTCCTGAGTTAGAAACAAGCTATGAAACATGTTTTAATAGGGAATATAGAGTTTTGTATTATGTGGTTCTAGGAGATTGAGTTACTTGGTCAAATAAGGAGGCAAGGAACAAAGAGATGACTACAAGGGCGGGGATAGACATGTTGCTAGTACAAATTGGAATTATTTATGATTTTATTTGCTTGAGGACAAGCAAAGATTCAAGTCTGGGGTATTTTGATGAATGTATGTTCATCTTATTTTAAATATATATTTTAGATTTTTTTATTAGAATTATCCTCTTTTTGATAATTTTCTAGAATTGATTGTGTTTTGAGGCTCTTTTCAACCAATGATGCAAATTCTTATCATTTTCATTTAGGCTTTGTAGATTTTTACCTCATGACCATATTCTGATCATCCCACCATACGAACCGATTAGTTCGTGTTGAAAAATGGTCATTTCATCCATCCAAGAAGTCACAACTCCATAGCCAAATGGATGACTTCTTACTTGGCTCCACCTATTCACAGTGACTATTTAGTAGCCAAGACTGGCGTCCCCCATCCTTCAAACTCTCAGCTTAGTATTCCGCCCAAGCATTTCAATTTTCCAAATGGATGTTTCAAAATTCCTCACCTCTAAAACTTAGTAGTGCTCCACCTCCTTGCATTAGGGTTCCCTGGCCCGTGCATACTCAGATGCTAATTGAGCACTTGAAGCTTCAACCTACCATCTTGGATTACTTCAAGACAAAGTCTTGGTCAAATATGCACCGCCACCTTGCCCTAGAACTTTCTACCCCCACTTCCCTAGCCGCTCATCTTAGAGCCCAATCGGGCATTTCATGCCCTTCAATTGACCATTTTAGTTTGCTCAAAAAGTGTTCAGAGGAGCCGCCACCCCACTTCATTAGGGTTTTGACCTCTGGTTGGGTCCACGCCCCTTCACTCCTGAACTGGTCAATTTAGGATACAAACCAGTCGGTTCATGGTGCACAGTCAGAACATTTCAATAGTCGACGCCCATCTTTTCATCTTCTTCCTTTTAAGGTTTCCACCTGAGAACTATAAAAGGAGGGCGGACTCCATAAGAAATGGTATCCAACTTTTTATACTTGCACTTTACATTTTAACACTTCTTATTTCCATCCATTCATTTTGTACTCTCATTCATGCAATAAAACTAGTTCTTTTTCATATTTTTTTGTTTTTTTTGTTGGGAGCAAGCAACTAATAGGGAAGGTCATTTAATTTTGACTAGATAAAATCCTTTTCAGATTCTTTATCCTCTAGTCTATGGCCTTCTAACTTCCCTCATTGCTTTTTATCTAATCTTAATGGATGGAGAGTAGTTTTTCATATCAGGGTGTGGGGAATAGCCCCATAGCCATAGTGTAGACTAGATCGATTTATATAAGATGATATTCATTTGATGGTATTTTGTTTGGATAATCGTCAATTTAAATGACTTAATCTCTTGTTCGTGTTGAATGTTAGTCTTGGGGGATGTGACCATGGAACCCAAGGCTCAAGATAACCAAACGAATGGATAAGGATATGGATGAGACCTCAGAAGGATCCTTTGGGGAATTAACAGGCTAGGATCTATGGATGCCAAGACCAATGGGTTCACAGGCAGTTCATTTTTTATAGATGCATTTGCAAATGTTTTTACATACCCTCTTTTATCTTTTTTTATCTTATAGATTTTATTGATTTAGTTTCAGACTGATTATGGTGGTAGAACCCATACCCCTGATATCTTTTTTCATTGGTTCAATCTTATTTCTTCAACCACTTGATCCAATCACTTCCTTTATGTACTTGCAATTTAATACTTCTCATAAATAATTCCTTTCTTATTGCTCTTAGCATAACTCCTTTCTTATTTATTCTTAGTGTAATTTTTATTCCCTTACCATTTTATTTCCTTGTTTTAGCATAATCAAACAATCAATCAGTAGATATTTACTTTCTTTCACTTGTTCAAAGTGATTTGGGTTAGGATTTTAAACTTAAAAACATTATCATGGATCGACCCTTTCTATTCTAATAAATTTCCTTAATTGGTTATTTTTCGGTAAAAAGATAAACTCTAGTATTAACCACCTAGTTTTTGGTGTGTGAAATGGCATGCGTAAGTCCAAAAACTTATCTACCTTGCTCCTGGTGAAATTTCATAGGAGGCAGGCTACCTAGGAGGTTCCCTATCTGGTTTATTATCCCCCCGTACATTAAACCTTTGTACCATCCAGGCCACTTACTACTGATAATTTTTCTATTAATAGGCACCTGATATTGGCCGAATTTTTCTCCATGATGCTCAGTAGGATGTGCATGTCTTCCCTTGTCATGTTTCATGTGTCTAATCTTGTAAATATTGCACATGTAACTATCTTGTGAATGACCTACATGATTATGTAGTGCATTTTTGTCACCTTTGACTTCCCATTTATGTGATTTGCTTCACCAAATCAACTTTTCCCAAGTTGTATCTATGTTGACCCCCCTGGCTTCTCTGTTAGGTTTGAACTTGTTGGAGGTAGAAACATGTTCGTCATATTTACAGAAAAATTGTTGGTAAGGTATTCCCATAAATACAATCATGTGATGATTCACATGGCATATACCATAAAGGGTTTGATTGATGATCGTATAGGCAAGCTTCCAATTCATTTTGGTTCATTCAGTTATGAGATAATGAGGAACCAATATGATTATCTAAAGAATAATAATACAATGATGTATGTATTCAAGTACGTGACTTGGAAAATGAGATCATATGAATGTTAAGAGTATGTATATTCTTGTTATGTCCCTAGTCGGTTGTTATTGTGGAAGGTAGATAGACACCAGTAACACATAAGACTATATCGTGAGTTGGTTGATGACTGAGTCTCATTAGTCATGATATGGAAATATAAAACCAAGCACATGGATACATTCTAGGAAATAGTGCATTGAACAGACCCACCTTGAGAGTGACTGTAAATACCCAATTCTTACGATTGAATATTTATAAAATAATATCATAGAATATAAACAAACCTTTTTTTACAATCATGTTGTACATCAGAGTCTCGGAAGCTTTATATAAGATTACAAAAAATAAACATAGGTTCCTATATACTCTTCAACAGTGGGAAACCCTTGCACATTTATTCTACATCATCTCTGGTCACTTGCCCATGAGTTCCCAGAAGGAACAAAAACCACATATGGGCCCCAATAAGAGAAATTGAGGTCGGAAAAGCTAGTACAAAATCAGTAATTGGAAAGAAAACAATACGAACCTATCTATAAAGAATGAATATGACAAAATACAAAGGAATGAATAATATAGGGAAGTATCAAAAGATAGCAATGGGTTTTCAAATTCAACAATATCCAATATCCAAAATTTGAAACTAGTAATTCAATTTTCAATAGTTAGCATATGTCAATGTCTAGTTGTTGGGGAATCCATGTGTTCTCTCCTATGGAGAATGACAACACACCAACTAAATTTCCCAGTATACCGAGGGACCATGTGTCCTTTAACTCTATGCAAAGGCGTTGAAGCATAATTCCACTAAACTAGGGGAACAAACGTGCCCTTTTTTATGTTTAAACAATGTGCTACTATTTTCCAGGAATATGTGTTGGCCTTTCAAAGATAGGCTAAGGTATAAAATCAATTTCATCTGATCAGCCTATTTAGTCATGCATGTAATCAACGAGGGAAATACATTTCCAAATATAAATCAAAATTTCATACCTTTGGAGAAAAAGTATGCAAAAGTTCCAAGTATAGAATTTCCAAGATTTTTCATGATTAAGATTCAAACATATCTGAGGGTTGATGAACATGGATATCTATAATGTTGGAACAATATTATAACTTTTTGGCTTGGAACCAATCATTTGTTCATGATTTATGTTCTCATCTACGGTTATTACTCTTTCATGGTTCTCTAATTAGCATATTTCTTTATAATACTTCTAGTTGGATTGTACATATGTGTCTTATTTTTTCAGTTCCACTCATTTGTTTATCTTACAATAATAATCTTAACATATAGATTAATAATCTTACCATATAAATAAACCTCACATATTATGCTAATAACATTCCATCAAATATTCTAACCTATTACATGAACATATATATGTATAGAGGTTTCAGTATATTACTATTATTATACTATATTTTCTGACTACCAATTACAAAATTGTCTAAATCCTTACTTAACCACTTACTAGCGCTTATTCATGTAGATAATTAATAAATCAGGTTAAAAGACGATTATATCCTTGTTTCATATACAATTTGGTTTTCAATTAAGCTATATTAGGATATATGAGTATTAATAATATAACTCTAGAGAAGTTTTAGACATATCATTATGTTAATTCACACATACTGATACAATTATGCATATTCCTAACATGTTATTGTGATGTATATTTACTTATCATATATAATGGTTCTAATCTCATAGTTTGTGTAATAGTTCTTGTAACATCTCAATGTTGCATATATTTATGTATAGGAATTCCTGGTTCTCTAGTTAGATACTTTTGATATACTGACTAAAACATAATTTGTATACTAGTGTGGTATGTGTAGGTGTAGATGAGTCACGTGCTATAAATATAATTAACTTTAATACGAATGATATCTTTCATTGAATAGATTAAAATATATTAAGGTTTGAAATGTATAATAAGGGCTACTGAAAGCTCAATTAGGTTAGAACTAATCTGCAGTGATCATCTTCTAGGTGCCTAACACAAATGATGTAGAGTGAATGATACTCACATTCATCACTGGCTTTAGGAGGGGTCAAGAACAACCTCGTCATATCTAACGGTATAGGTTGTTGCAGAACTTGGAGCATAAAGTTATGTCACCAACATAGTGTGTCTTTTTTCAAACAAGATCATCATGAACTGAGGATAGCAATGTAATGTCTCCTACAATTCCCTACAGTTATGAGCTTCATTGTTTTCTTTAAAGGGAGGAGGTGTTGCTGCCCTTTATTTACTGGATTTAGGGTTTTTGTGTGAGCTGAGAGGGTTTAAGGTGGCCAGCGGCGGGTGGAAGAAGTTGGTTTGTGGCGGCTAATACAAGGTTGGGTTCATGACAAGTTTCTAATTTGCAGGTCTTCAGACTTACTGCATGTGCTTCTATTCAGTTCTAGCTAGTCTATGGTGGGGATTGATGCTCTAGTGTTCTATGTTTGTAGAGATAGTCATGTCCTCTTGTTCGAGGTTTTGCTAGTTTTGCGTTGATTGGGGGTTCAAGTTGTTGTTGTCATCGAAAGTTGTTGGTGAAGTTGGTTTTTAGTAGGGAGAAAGGTAGAGATGACAGTGGGTGTAGGAATCAGATTCAGGCATGACCAAGAGAGGTTGGCATCAATGATGATTAGCAAGGGCGGTGCCAAGGGGTCCGGGTTGTAGGGCGACCAATATTGCTCAGTTGCTAGGTTGGAAGGTGATCCAAGGTTGGGGGTAACCACCTACTGTTGTAGGTTCTAGGGAGGTGTTTCGAGACATTGGATGTCTGTAGTTTGAAGGAGCAGCATGAAGCACTATCGTGAAGGATGATAGAGGGTCGAGTCTAGGACGTCTCTAATGGTTGTGCCAAGAGAGATTCGAGCAGTGTGGAGGAACAATGGAGGTGAGGCAGGTGTTGAAAAGTTCTGAGTTTGGCGAGAGGATCTACTACATCAGATCAGAGAAGGAGGAGCCACCAGAGAGGGAGGAGGTTTTATAGGTATGTCACAGATGTGGGTTCCCATGTTATCGGAAGGAAGAGCATCTTATATGGTCAAAGGGTGGCACTAGGGTTTGGAGGACATCGGGTGATTAAAGGTGGGGGCGATGGAGTTAATCAGAGTCAATTAAATCCCCTCACCCTGTGAGTTTCTATAACGACTGCTTCCATTTTGTTCGTCTGAGAGGCATCGTGAGCATGACAGATCTTGATTCAATGACGGTGTTCAGTTAACAGTGGCTTGATCAAACTGGGGGTTACAACCATATGCAAGAAGGAGTCCTCATGACCAAACCTTTAGGGCTTCAGATGATGGTTTGGAAACTGATGAGGAAGGACCAAGTCCAATCAACGAGAGGTGTCGTGTACCTCTATAATGGTTGGCGATGCCAACATTACCTAGTGAGCGAGTAGGATGCTAAATCTATATAAAAAGGTCAATTACATCCAATATTAATATATGATAACTCCTATTTCAGTAAATTTCCTATTTTCACACCTCCTAAAGCTCAACTCTCATTTTTATGAAACTTATAACATTGATTTGAATTTCTATTATGCCAATTTATGAGAAGACTAATTCCCTACTTTATGTTTTTAGCCTAGTGTATTAAACTTCTATCATTAATGACTATAATTTTTGATGTATATCAATTTGACTAGTATTTGAATGATTCCAAAGCCATTAGTTGTCAAACTAAGGGAAATGTACAAATGAGAGGTCCAATGAATGTACATAGGCACTTCAATTCATTATTTTTAATTGAGGGATGAATTTTGGAAATATCTCTCAAATGAGGAGAAATACTATATTTAGACCAAGGAAACTCAACTGAAGACTAATCTAAATCAAAGACCATGATAATTAAATCAAAATGTTAACATATGAGTTGGAGGGAAGGATTTGATTGTAATCGAACTAAATTTTAATGGAAATTATGAATAATAGTTAAAAATACATCTAGCAATTGGTATGTTACAACTCTCCACCCCTTTATAAAAGATCTCATCCCCAAAATCAGTATACTTATGATCTAGTTAGGTACTAGTCTCCATACCTTGAAAGTATTCAACTATAAATCTATACAGGCATGCCAATTACAATGTAGTACCCTCTACCACTTCTAGGTTTTCCCTTATAAGGTTTTTGCATAACTCCTTGATTGTGACTTACTTCAAGAAATCATCAATAAAATTCAACAAAATCATTTTGTGTACATATTGTAATAAAAAATAATAATTTCTCAATTGGAAAACTTTTTGATGCAAAACTAAAAATGGAAAAAATTCAAATAGAGAACCAAGTCATAGTTACCTCATGTCTATATTCTAGTTACTATTGCTCCATCATCCCACATACTTGATACAAAATTTGTTTCTACGAAGGTCACCTAAGCACTTAGTGATGCCTTATCCATATAAATCCTCTAGGGTCATGTATACATTTCTAAGTTTGCGAATCTAAGCTATCAATATAAAAATTTGTAGTAAGTTACAAAATAAAAAAAAAATTATTTATCATATTCGAGCTTACAACTTTAATATTTTTATCACTAATCTTGATGTGATGTTTTGTTAGGTCAAGGTTTTAGATATACTTCATATTTGAATCTATGTCTTTAGTGGGTAGGGTTTTACATTAATATAACCATACACTATTCCATATTTTTAATCTCTAAAATTAAGATTCCAAAATTGTAGAGGTACTAATATTCATCATAATTTGTCATTCAATTATCTTATAATGGGTTAGGGTGCGATTTTGAGTTTTAGTCTCCCCTTTTGAACAAGTTTTGTATTTGTAGGGTTGCAATCTAAATCCTAACATATATTTATTTTCTCTTTATTGAAGGTGATTAAACATACACACATTTTTTGGGTTAGAGACTATGTTTAAGATTTGGGTTTTCTCAAGTAGTATACATTGCTTTGTCTAGGTTGGTATGTATGTGAGGAAACCCCACCACCACATAAGTGGATCAGGAGTAATTATGTTAGAACTTTCATTGAAAATTATCCCTTAGACACCTCAGCTAATCCCACTTACATGGTGATGAATTATATTCAATTAACAAATTTGAAATATATTATTTATTTTACCTCACTCCCAACTATATTTTAAGGTTCAAAATGAAATTTTTCAAATGTGATTATGCATATATGGGACTTACCATTTTATAATATTTTTTCATTTGATTTCCTTTTTCTTGTTTACAATTGTTTGACTCTAGGGCACTTAACCATTTGTATACTTTTATTGGTGATTTCAATGTTCTAGGGTTCGTATTATAAATCCACATACATGTATATTACAAACTTTTTATTCAATTATATCTGCATACAAATATATCCTACGGAAATTGAAAAACCAGTAGATGAGTTAAGTATATTTTTATGACTTTCTATTGAGGTACTTACCCCACATCCTTGGCTCTTAGTATCTCCTACTTGTACTGTAGGTATATCCTAACAATTAAATCAATGACACTAGGGTTTATTGTCAACTATCTATATAATTTGTAATCCTAACTAACCCTGGTTTCTGAGATGTGCATGAGTGTCGATTATTTGTAGGCTCTCATACCATGTTAAAAATACCCAATTCTTACGAGCAAATATTTACAAAATAATATTAGAAAATATAAACAAATCTTTTTCCCATTGTTTATTTTTGTAATATTATATAAACCTTCTAAGACTCTGATGTAAAACATGATTGTCACTGGTCACCTTCCCATGAGTTCCCAGAAGGAACAAAAACCACATATGGGCCCCAATAAGGGAAATTGAAGTCAGCAAAGGTGGTACGAAAGCATTAACTAGAAAGAAAAAAATATGAACCTATCTATAAAGAATGAATATGACAAAATGCAAAGGAATGAATAATATAGGGAAGTATCAAAAGTTAGCAACATGTTTTCAAATTCAATAATGTTAAATTTCCAAATTTTGAAACTAATAATTCAATTTTCAATACTTAGCACATGTCAATGTCTAGTTGTTGGGGAAGCCATGTGTTCTCTCCTACGGAGAATGAAAAACACACCAACTTAAATTCCCAGTATACTGAGGGACCCTATGTCCTTTAGCTTTGTGTAGAGGTGTGGAATCATAATTCCACTAAACTAGGGGCACTAACCTCCCTTTTTTAATGTTTAAACAATGTGCTACTCTTTTCTAGGAATAAGTGTTGGTGGCCTTTCAAAGAGGTAGGCTAAGGTATAAGATCAATTTTGACCAACCAACCTATCTAGTCATGCATGCAATCGATGAGGGAAATAACTTTTCAAATATAAATAGAAATGTTGTGCCTTTGGAGCAAAAATATGAAAAAAAATCCAAGTATAGAATTTCCAAGAGTTTTCACAATCCAGATTCATCTTTGAGGGTTGGTGAACATGGATATCTACAATGTTGGAACAATATTGTTACTACTGGCTTGGAATCAATCATTTGTCCATGATTTATGTTCTCATCTAGGGTTATTACTCTTTCATGGTTCTCTTATCAGCATATTTCTTTATAATACTTCTAGTTGGATTGTGCATATGTGTCTTATTTGTTCAATTCCACTCGTTTGTTTATCTTACCATATAGAAAAACCTCACATATTATGCTAATAACATCCCATCATATTCCAATCTATTACATTAACACACACATATATATATATATATATATATATATATATGTGTGTGTGTGTGTGTGTGTGTGTGTAGAGGTTTTAGTGTACATAAAAATAATATTATTATTATACTAGATTTTCTAACTAGCAATTACAAAATTGACTAAATCCTTAACCACTTATTAGCACATATTCATGTAGATAATTAATAAATTAGATTAGAATAAGATTATATCCTTGTTTCATATACAATTTGGTTTTCAATTAAGCTATATTATGAGATATGACTATTAATAATATAACTCTAAAGAAGTTTTAGACATAGCATTATGTTATTCACAAATATTAATACAATTATGCAGATTCCTAACATGTTATAGTGATGTATCGGTACTTATCATATATATAATGGTTCTAATCTTATAGTTTGTGTAATAGTTGGTGTAACATATCAATGTTGCATATATTTGTCTATAGGAATCCATGGTTCTCCATTTAGCTAGTTTTGAACACTAACTTAAGCATAATTTGTATACTAGTGTGGTATGTGTAGGTGTAGATGAGTCATATGCTACAAATATAATTAGCTTTAATATGTCTAGTTATCGTGAGATATTTCGTTGAATAGATTAAAATATATTAAGGTTTGAAATATAGAATAAGGGCTATGAATAGCTCTATTATATTACCTTTATACTATAGGTTGTAAGAGGAAGTGGCAATCTGCAGCAATCATCTTCTAGGTCCATTACACAAATGATCTAGAGTGAATGATCTTCACGTTCATCACTGGCTTTAGGAGGGGTCAAGAACAACCTCGTCATATCTAACACATAGGCTGTTGCAGATCTTGGAGCTTCAAGAGATATCACCAATACAACGAGTCTTTCTTCAAACATGATCGCCATCATCTGAGGATAGCGATGTAATGTCTCCTCCAGTTCCCTGGAATTGTGGGCTTCATTGTTTTGCTTAAAGGGAGGAGGTGTTGTCACCCTTTATTTACTGGATTCAGTGTTTCTGTGGGAGCCGAGAGGGTTTAAGGTGGCCAGTGGCGGGTTGAAGGAATTGGTTGGCGACGGCTAATACAAGGTTGGGTTTATGACAAGTTTCTAATTTGCAGGTCTTCAGACTTACTACATGTGCTTCTATTCAGTTCCTGATAGTTTATGATGTGGATTGACGTTCTGGTGTTCTGGGTTTGTACAAATAGTCAGGTCCTCTTATTCAAGGTTTTGTTGGTTTTGTGTTGATTAAGGGTTAAGTTGTTGTTGTCGGCTGTTGTTGGTGAGTTTATGTCCTGGTTTTCCAATGAAGTCGGTGTTTAGTAGGGAGCAAGGAAGAGATTCCAGTGGGTGTAGGAATCAGATCTAGGCAGGACCAGGATTTATAGGTCGACATCAATGACGATTAGTAGGGGCAGTGCCAAGGGGTCCAAGTTGTAGGTCGACCAACATTGCTCAGTGGCTAGGTTGGATGGCGATCCAAGGATGAGGGGGGCAACAAGCTGTTGTTGTAGGTGTTGGGGAGGTGTTTAGCGATGTTGGGTGTCTGTAGTTTGAGGAGCTGCATGAAGCGATGTCGTGGCGGATGGTAGGGAGTCGAGTCTGGGACGTCTCTGATAGTTGTGCCAAGAGAGATTCTGACAGTGCGGAGGAACAATTGTGATGAGGCAGGCAGTGACTAAGTCCGAATTTGGTGAGAGGATCTACTACATCAGATGAGAGAAGGAGGATGCACCGGAGAGGGAGGAGGTATTATAGGTTTGTCGCAGATATGGATTCTCATGTAGTCAGAAGGAAGAGCATCTTATATGGTCATAGGGTGGCACTAGGGTTCGGAGGACATCAGGTGATTAAAGGTGGGGGTAACAGAGCTAATCAGAGTTAATTAAATCCCCTCACCTTGTGAGGTTCTGTGACGATTGTAGTCATTTTCTTCATCCAAGGGGCATCGTGAGTATGATAGCCTTGATTGGACAATGGTGTTCTATTTATAATGGCTTGATCAAACTGGGGGTTACAGCCATACGCAAGGAGGAGTCATCATGACCGAGCCTTTAGGGCTTCAGATGATGGTTTGGAAATTGACGAAGAAGGAGATGCGTTGAGTACCTCTATAATAGTTGGTGAGGCAAACTTTACCTAGTGAGGGAGGAGGACGATTAATCTATATAAACAGATCAATTACATCCAATATTAATAGATGATAACTCCTATTTCCGTAAATTTCTTACTTTCACACCTTCTAAATATTAACTCTCATTTTTATGAAACTTATAGCATTGCTTTGAATTTCTATTATGCCAATTTATGAGAAGATGAATTCCCTACTTTATGGTTTTATCCTAATGTATTAAATTTCTATCATTAATCACTATAATTTTCAATGTCTATCAATTTTACTAGTATTTAAATGATTCCAAAGACATTAGTTGTCAAACTAAGGGAAATTTATAAATGAGAGGTCTGATGAATGTACATAGACACTTCAATTCATGATGTTTAATTGAGATATGAATTTTGCAAATATGTCTCGAATGAGGATAAGTACTATAATTAGACCAAGGGAACTCAATTGAAGACTAATCTAAATCAAAGACCATGATAATTAAATCAAAATGTTCACATATGATTTGGAGGGAAGGATTTAATTGTAATTGAATTTAATTTTAAGGGAAATTATGAATATTAGTTTAAAATACATCGAGCAACAAATGTTTGTATGTTACAGTGATACATGGAAACCATCATTGGTGTTCATAGTCATCTCTCATCGTGAAGGTGGTGATTGTGATTCTTAGACCTGAAATCACTATATCTGTCACATGTCGTTGGGTACGCTTTGACATCATCAAACGTAGTCCTGAAACACAAGCTGTTATAACAATGATGATTGGGTGAATTTGACACATGGGGATAGAATGTGAGTGATAGAGATGGGATTTGTCCCTCCTACTGGAGTATGATATCTGGCCACTTGATAAGAGAGACTGAAAAATGCATGTGCATGCGCATGTGAATCAATATATGATATTGAGGTCACATTATCTCTGACAGTCTGCTCTTGGTTCAAGAAACATGAGATGAAAGTTGAGAGGATGATGAGTCCATGCCTCGAGTACACTCCTGGTATTAGAGACAAAGGAATTATACAATCACTGTAACACCTCACACAGATTGTAGATTGAAGTTATTCTCCAACTTTCCATTCACTTGGGTAGCACTGATGTGGGACTAGGTACCACTCTGTGCTTGTAATGTCATAAGCTAGTTATGGACATTCGCTGTCAATGTAATAGGGGACCTATAGGGTCACACACAAAGGAACTCATCTAGAAGAGGATTTTGATCTGGAATAATGATTGGATTGGTTACTAAAGTATTTAGGTACTCAATTTACACAATAGACCAGTTGACTGCACCCCAACTGATCATCTCACAGGGTGAGATAGCCATTTGGGATAGTCGGGAGATTGTCTCAAATGTTGAGACTTTCGTTTGGGTTGTCAGGCTGATCAAAAATCAAATTGGATAAATTATGCCAAAACTGAGGTGTCAATCGACCGGTTCAATTTGTTAGACCAATCGATTTCGATCATCTGACTAGACAATCGTCTGGGTGAGCGAGATGATCATCTCACATGTGCAAGATCACTCTGTTAGGCTGGAGGAAGGTTCTAGATAATTTCCCATATTGTTTGAATTGCACAATACTTGTGGTGCAAGGAATTAATGTTTGTCATTAATGGGAAACAAATTACTAATTTTTTATGTGAGTGGGAAACTGATAGAGGTTTGGTAGTATGAGACGACCATCTCGCAATGATAGATGACCATCTTTACTGCCAGATGACCATTTCATGTCTCACAGGTTGCAAAAATTCAAGATCTTTTACTCCCTTCCACTCCCGTAGAGATCTCGATCTGTCTGGGACCCTGGCCCAAACCCCGCCTATAAATAGAGGGATACTTGGGGTTTTCCAGAGCACAATAATAACACATACAATTGTGAATCAGTTTCTCTGACAATTATTTTCCTCTCCAGTTGTGATAACCAAGAGATTCCAAGAAAGTCCTATCAGACTAGGAAGTGATAGTTACGGGAGAGAACAATTGAGGATCATTATTGTGGGAGAGCAAGTTGGTGACTAGTATGCCAACAGGAGGGACAACTCCTTCATGTCTATTCTAGTTGAATGACAGGAGTTCTAGTTGGTCCATGTGGACTACTATAGACGTAGGAGTCCTTTGGTTGCTGCTAAGAGAGCAAAGCCAGCCTGGAGTTTGTGGCAAGACCACAGGAGTCGTTGCACAAGTTGTTCTATTCATTGTTCATGGTGAAGATCAAGAGTTGTACAACCACCATCTAAGAGCAACTAGTAGATAGTTGCATTGGAGTGAGTTGTTGTCGTTGGACTTGCTCTAGGACTAGGTATAACTCGTTAAAACCATCCTTCCTATACCATAGTAGTTGACACAATCTTGTTGTTATGAGAATATTAGATAGATAATTTTTTTTGTTTCTATTGTTATACTCTATGCATGTATTTCTCAACAGTAGTATCAGAGCCACATCAATTTACTATGTTTTAAGATAATCAATATGATCAGATTTATCATTTTATCATTTATTTATTGCATACTATATGAATATTTAAATGTCCTCATATTGCATACAGGTTCATCCATGTGATGTGATGATTGACGTAGGTGGTAGTAGTTCCATGTGGCTCAAAGAAATTACAGTAGACATGGCCATAACCATCACTTTTTGTTTTATATTGCATGTTTACGTTGTGGGATATAACATGTATATGATATGTACTATATATGTGGTGATTGGATACAATATGTGTATATATTATATATAAATCCCTCAATAATAATATATTAAATCTAAGATTCTTTCCAATAGAAACCCACATGAAAAGGTTATTCGACCAAGCACAGGTTACACCAGAGCATGGTGCACCGTCTACCTCATGGAAGTATGTTGGTAATAATGTAGGTTCCTCCTTTATGGGGTGCATTATTATCATGTTGGCTATTGGGTCAGGCTTAACTGGTGATTCTTAGAGCATCTAAGCCTAGAAACATGTAGATTATTATGGCAAGGAGTTGAACATATCGTCTATCAAGAATTGCATATGATGCAATTAGAAAAAGTTGCCTACCTTGATAATTGACCGGGTTTTGCGGCATTGGTTAGGCCACAGTTGGATTGTCTTAGATCTTGATAACTAGAAAAATTGTTCGCTGTAATTTTCTAAATTGATACTTGAGGTTATCAATTTGAACAAAATAATGAGAATGATAATTAATTAAATACCTAATTTTTATCGCCCAAACTTTAATTAAATTAGATAAAAAATGAGTTTTTGATAGAATTGCAAATTCTTTTGTATAATCAAATGGCAACAAACAACAATAATTTTTCTCTATGATTGGTCCTTGAGAAGGATAAACTAAATGGGAACAACTTCCATGACTGGTTCAGGACATTAAGAGTCGTTCTCACATAGGAGTGCAAGCCCAATGTCCTGAAGATGCCTGAATGAGAGGAACCACCTTAAAATGCACCTAGTGATGACAAGGATACTTACAAGAAGCATATTGAAGATGTCATGGATGTCAAGTGCCTGATGCTATGCTCCATGAACTATGAGTTTCAGAGGAAGCTTGAGAACATCGATGTGATTGAGATGGTCACACATCTCAAGAACATGTTCCAAGACCAGTCAAGACAAGAGAGATACGATGTCTCTAAGGCGTTGTTCAAATGTAACATGGAAGAAGGAGATCTGGTAGGTCCTCATGTACTCAAGCTCTTTGGGTACATGGAGAACCTAGCTAGACTGAGATTCCCCTTAGATCAAGAGTAGGCCACTGACATGATTCTACAATCCCTTCCAGAGTCATATAGTCAGATTTTCATGACTATAACATGAACGACTTTCACAACATGTTGACAGGGTCTTTGGGCATGTTTAGAATAGATAAGGGATAAATGAAGAAAGACAAACCCGTGTATGTGATGATGATTAGCAAGACAAAGGGAAAGTCTAAGGGCAAAGGCAAAGCTAAGAAGGGTTCTAAATCTAGCCATAAGCCCAAGTCTTAAGATCTCAAAGCAAATGGAGGGGTGAAGAAAAGAGGCAAATGTCACCATTGTCAACAACCTGGACATTAGAATTTCCCACTCTAATTAGAGGAACTAAAGAAGAATAAGGAAGGCAATGGGGCCTCCACTTCAGGTATAAACATTATAAGATAAATTTGATTACTTCTTCACTTTGGTATGTGATACCAAACAGAGCTCTGACATACTTGAAGTGCCAAGATCTGAAAAGAAGCAAAAGCCCTCATGGAGGACAAAGATGGACAAGGAGGAGCAAGAGTTGCAGAAGCTTTGGTTTACATATAAATTTATCTTATCCCAATGGGCATGTAATAGAGTCACTGGACCTGCTATTTCATTATGCCAAGAAACTAAAAACATTTACTTTAAACATCTTGTATGACAAGATTGATGAATCAATAAAGTGAAATATTAATGTTTCTGTTTCAAAAGATATGATCTTGTATATCACTGCCCAAATATCTAATGATATTTACTTTGAAAGTATCTTGGATAAATTTTATAATGTTAATACTGAAGGATTGTAATTGATAACTCAAGAATTATCATTAGCAATAGTCACCTTGGATGTATATATAAGAAATGCATATCCAGAATACATATTGATGTTAATCTATTGCCTTTGGTTATTGAACCTAAAGAAACATGCAAAGCCTTATTTACGCACAAAGTGACATAACATCCTTCACTATATGTAGTGGGAGGATAAGTCGTTCATCAAACCTCATACATATGATGCATGAAGATCTTATGAAAGAATGCTATAGATAATCACTTATACTTCATTTCTATTACAGGTAATATGATGATATGTACTCAGTAAAATAGAAACATAAATCTCTTTAAGTGTTCAAGGTGATTATAAATGAAGTATGACTTCAGTGAAGATAACAGATGGTGGTGCAAGCCTGCAAGAATGCCAACAAGCACAGAGACAACATGGGAGCCATTGGTGAAGACATAAATTTCCTTAGTCGTTCCTTTACTTATTTTATTCTTTCTTTTGTTCCACATAGTTGTAATAAGGCATCCCATGTCATAGCTCAGTTAGCACATAGAGAGTTAGGCCATAGTTTTTCTTACATGCACTATTTCCCTTCTAGTATTGTAAACTTTTCTTCGGCTGATTTAGCCTCTTAATAGATGACAGGGGGTCCACTTAGGACTTCTCGTCTTTTCCTAAAAAAGTATGATTTTAGTGAGAGTGTTAAGAAACTTTGATGAGACAATTGTTGAAAAACTTTACATCAAGATCTTGAGAACCTTTAAGAAAGAATTGTGGTAATGTGTCACAAATCCATCTGATCATGATGATGTGTCAGAAAAATGGAATTGTACCATGATGAGTCATGATATAATTATAAATTACTCTAGTCATATGATTTGGGAATGTCCCAATATGTCAAAAGGATTGAAACCTACATTGAGAAAGTAGTTTCTTGAAAAGGTTTATCCACAAACCATAATTGTTGAATATTATTGTTAATCACAATCCAGTAACAAAAAAAAATTGTTGATAGGATAATTGAGTTTCCAAAGAATCAATGGAAGTAAAAGTAGAATTCCAAGTGTTCGAGATCAACAAAGAGGTACTATGAAGAACTAAGAGAATCACAAGATATTGTGGAATCTCAAGTTCATGATGTGACATAGAATAAAATAGTTTTAGTAGAACACATATGAGATTGGAAGATTGTGAATACAATAATTCAAATAGGTTGGTGATAATAGGATGACCCAACCAATTAACTAGAAGCTATTAAGTATTGTAATCTGAGTATAGGCTCAAGGCCATTATGGGATCCATGTAAACTAACAACGTATGACCTTAATAGTCAAACCTGATGGGGTAAAACCCAAAAGGTGAAGATAGGGTCTTGTTGCAAAGATCTAAATAGATAACATAGAAGGACAAATTGGTTGAATAATATTTTCAAATCAGTTCAAGTTGTTAAACATGATAGAAATTCCTTTACCAAATGTCAAGCTTGTTGTTGTAGTTGAAATAGACTAAGAGATTCAGTATATGAAGATAAAATTGGATTCCTTAAAAGAAATACATCAAAGGATGTGTATGTGACACAACCTAAAAGGTTTTATATTTTCAAGAATGCAAATAAAGTCTATAAACTACAAAGTTCAATCTGGGATTGAAACAAGCATCTCAGAGATGGGATCTTTTTACTTGATGAGATAGTCAAAGAGTTTGACTTGAATCAAGATGAAAGATGAAATTTGTGATTACAAAAGATTTAGTGGGATCATATATAATTATTCCACATATGATGAGGTATAACAATTCAATATTGTGGATATTGAGATCTGGCATGAAAACCCCTTCAACAATGAAGGATTAAGTGAAGCATCTTATAAGATAAGAATCAAGACCTATAAGACAGTTCTTGAATGTTTCACAATTGAAGTTTGAGTACATAAAATAGAAATATGTTTAAATACTTCAACATGGAAGGATTCAATGAGAGAGGATCCATATTAGTCTCTCATGAACCGTATGTTCCAATTCTTATGGAGAACTGAAATGCCATGATTAAGATGCCACAGGTTGTAGCAATGGATATATCATGAATGTTGTAAGTATACTTATCCCATATAATCTTGTATGCATTGGACATGACAAGATGATACTAAATTCCAATAAGGGTTTTTAGAAAGTCATTAAAATTGTACTTGAGAAGTTCTTAAGGATAAATTGCTAGTAATTAAAGACAACAATAAAGGAAGAGTTAGATGTAAAGGGTTACATTGATGCAATCTTCCATAATGACAAAAGTGATTGCAAATTAAAAATGTTTGATTTAAAAGGAGAAATGTTATTAGTTGAAAGGGTTCTAAACTAATAGCCATTAATTCTATTCTACAATAGAAGCCAAGTATACTTGTATTGTGAACACAGAGTGATACTATATGGATCTAGAAGTTCATATGTTGAACTTATAGATGTTCCAACCATTGATGACTTAGTAGTAATATTGTGACAACAATGGAGCTACTTGTCAGACAAGGAATATCAGATACCATTTTACAATAGTTCTGTCTCATACAAGAAATCATACAGTGAAGAGATTAGGAAACATGCAATATACCAACTAATATCAAAATGTTGCTAACCCGCTAAATTAGCACTAGCGCAACAGAAACATGGTGGACATGTTTAGATCATCAAAAATATGATTCATGGGTGATTGGCTTAAGTGCAAGTGGGAGTTTGTTGGTAAGGTATGCCCATAGATCCAATCATTTGATGATTTACATGTCATATATCATAATGGATTTGATTAATAATCATAAAGGCAAGCTTCCAATTCATTTTGTTTCATTCAGTTATGAGACAATGAGGAAACATTATGAATGTCTAAAGAATGACAATACTCAATGACACATGTCTTCAAGTACGTGACTTGGAGAATGAGATCATATGAATTCTAAGAGTATGTACATTATTGTTATGTCCCTAGTCGGTTGTTACTGTAAAAGGTAGATAGACACCAACAACACATAAGACTAGAGTTTGAGTTGGTTGATGACTGAGTCTCATTAGTCATGATATGGCAATATCAAACCAAGCACACTGATACATGTTAGGGAACAGTGTATCGAACAGACCCACCTTGAGAGTGACACATGGAAACCATCATTGGTGGTCATAGTCATCTCTCATAGTGAAGGTGGTGATTGTGATTCTTAAACATGAAATTACTACACTCGTCACATGTCGTTGGGTACGCTTTGACATCATCAAACATAGTCCTAAAACATGGGTAGTTATAACGGTGATGATCGAGTGACTTTGACACATGGGTATAAACTCTGAGTGATAGAGATGGTATTTTTCCCTCCTACTAGAGTATGATATCATGGTCACTTGATAAGTGAGACTGAGAAATGCACGCACATGTACATGTGAATCAATATATGATATTGAGGTCACATTATCTTAGACATTCTACTCTTGGTTCAAGAAACATGAGATGAACATTGAGAGGATGACTAGTCCATGCCTCGAGTTCACTCCATGTATCAAAGACAAAGGAATTATACAATCACTGCAACATCTTACACAGATTGTAGGTTGAAGTTGTTCTCCAACTTTCCGTTCACTTGGGTAGAATGGATGTGTGACTAGGCACCACTCTTTGCTTGTGATGTCATAAGCTAGTTATGTACATACACTGCCAATGTGATATGGGACCTATACAGTGACACACAAAGGAACTCATCTAGAAGAGGAGTTTGATCTTAAATAATTATTGGATTGATTACTAAAGTGTTTAGGTACTCAATTCACATAAAAGATCAACTGAATTCACCCCATCCAATTGTATCACAGGGTGAGATGGAGTTTGGGACAGCCAGACGGTCGTCTCAAATGTTGAGATGGTCGTTTGGGTTGTCAGGGTGATCAAAAACTGAATTGGCTAAAGTATGCCCAAACTGAGGTGTCAACCAACCAGTTCAATTTGTTGAACCAACCCGTTCAGCTCGCCTCACCAAACGACCATCGGGGTGAGCGAGATGACCATCTTGCATGTGCGATATCACATAGTAAGGCCAGAGGAAGGTTCTAGATACTTTTCCAAGTTGTTTCATTGCACAATTCTTGTGCTTCAAGGAATTAATGTTTGGCATTAATATTAAACAAATTTCCAATTTCGTACATGAGTGGGAAACTTCTAGATGACTGTGTGGCAGTATGAGATGACTATGTTGTAGTTTTATATGACCATCTGGACTTCCATACGATTATTTCATGTCTCACATGCTGTGAAAATTAGAGATCTTATGATCCCTTCCACTCCTAATCTGATAGGTAACCTTGGCCCAAACCCCTCCTATAAATAGAGGGGTACTGAGGGCTTCCCAAAGCACAACAATAACAAAACAATTGTGAATCAGTTTCTCTGACAATTGTTGTCCTCTCTGGTTGTGGTAATAAGGAGAACCCACAAAAGTCCTACTCGACTAGGGAGGGATATCTACAGGAGAGAACAATTGAGGATCATTGTTATGGGAGAGAAAGTTGGTGACTAGCATGCCAACGAGAGGGACAACTCCTTCTTGTATGTTCTAGTTATACGATAGGATTTCTAGTGTCCGTTTGGACTACTTTATAGGCAGGAGTCCTTTGGCTACTACTAGGAGAGTAAAGTCAGCCTACAGTCTGTGACGAGACCGCAGGAGTCGTTGTAGAAGCTTGATTGTTCATTGTTCATGGTAAAGACCAAGTGTTGCACATCCACCGTTCAAGAGAAACTAGTAGATAGTTGTATTGAAGTGAGCTTTTTATGCTGGACTTGATCCAAGACTAGGTCTAACTCATTAAAACCATCCTTCCAATTTCATAGTAGTTGACGCTATCTAGTTGTTATGGAAATATGGATAGATAAAAAAAAATTTCTACTGGCATACTATGTATCTGTATTTCCCAAAAAATCGTGTCGAACATACATTTGGTTAAAATATGGAGTTTGTTGAACAATTTGATAGTCGACTAGTAGGAGTCCCTACTCTTTGTACTTCTTCTTTCTTGATTGGAAGCTTCTTCAATGATGGCATGAACGCTAGAGTTGGTTCTGTGTAGGACTATTGGGGGTAGAAGAAGACCGTAAATAGTTTGATTTTTTAGTGATTGATTTACCCTTCCATATATCCCGGGATTCTTTAGGGATTTATCAAATCGATATCTCATTGCTTTGAATATCTTACTCTACATCATGGAATCATATTTGATTTGGCATTCTTTGTATCTAGGGACACATACATTATCTTGTAGTTATGTTTGCTTTGTGGTCCATGGTTGTTCATTGGTTTCCACCACATTTAGGTGTTCCTCTGTAGCCTCAAAAGGGGTTATCTATTTTGCAACTACTTTTAATGTCATTCTTAGTTGTTCATCTTCCTTATGTTTTTTCTCAGCCTTTTCCTTTATCCCCGTCTTGGTCTTCTTCTTTGTTGAGGTACCTGGAGGTGCATTCATCTCCTTCCTCTTCTTCTTCATTTCATCTTTATATGGTACATATTCAGATGATACATGGGTTGCCTCACTATCATCATTATAATCTAGTGGATTGAGAGCTATAGTGCTCTTTAGGTGATCTCTTTGTAATGAAATCTTAAAGTATTCCCTTGTGGGGTTGCTTTTATTATCTTTAGGAATAGTGAGAGGACACAAAGTCTCTGAGAGAGGGGTAGAAGTTGATTTGAGTAAAGTTGAGGCGATATGCAAACTTCCACCACCCAAATCAGAAACTACGATGAGAAGTTTCTTGAGTCATGTAGGGTATGATAGATACTTTATCAAGGATCAAAGATTTTCAATCTTTTCCCGAGTTTACTTGTGAAGGATTGCAATTTTTCTTTTGATGAGAACCATTTAAAAGACTTCAACACTATGAAGAATTATCTCACAACTACACCTATAATTGTGGAACCTCCATTTGAGTTGATGTGTGACTATGACATAGGAGTTGTCTTATGATAAAAAAGGATAAGATCATTGTAGACTATGCTAGAAAAAGTTTGGATGAAGCACAAGTGAATTGCACTATCATAAAGAAACAAATTCTATCCATTATCTATGCCCTTGACAAATTTTGGTCATATCTAACGGGGTCTAAGGTGATTGTGTATGTTGACCATGGGGCCATAAAATTATCTTATGGCAAAGAAAGATATGAATCCAATGCTTTTGAGATGGGATCTTCTTCTACAAGAATTTAATCATGAGATATTCAATAAGAAATTGTCTAAAAATCTAGTAGTTGGACATTTGTCTAGGATTCAGTTGGAATAAGATTAATCTTTTTACCCATCAACCATAGTTATCCTAATGAATATTTAATGTTAGCAATGGTTTTCGACCCAATATTCCTATGGTCTATAGATATCTGTAGCTATTTGTCCTTCAAATAGCTACATCTCAGTATTACATGTAATGAGAAGAAGAAGCTCTTCTAGGATCTCAAAAAATACTATTGTAATGATTCATTATTGTTTAGAAAATGTGTTTATAACCTCTATAAGAGGTGCATACACAAAGAAGAGGTACCTAAGATCTTATATGAATGCTATGTCTCACCATTTGGTGGACACCTAGGGGTGGATGGAACTATAGTAAAAGTTCTACAATTAGGGTTTTACCGACCAAATTTGTGTAAGGATTCTCAAGCTTTTGTGAAGTCTTGTAATGAATGCCAAATGAATAGAAACATATCAAGGCATAAAAAATGGCAATGCCTACTAGATTGAAGTTGAAAATTTTTATGTGTGCGAGATTGACTATATGGGACCTTTCCCTTCATCATGCATTACTCAATACATTTTAGTTATAGTTGATTATGTATCTAATTAGGTAGGAGTTGTAGAAAGTCCCTATTGTGATTATAAAGCCATCATGAAGCTTTTTGACAAGGTTATCTTTATAAGATATGGGGTCCACATAACTATGGTAAGTGATGGTCGATCCCATTTCCCTGAAAAGCAATTTGAGTTACTCATGAGGAAATATGGAGTGAGGCACAAAGTTGCTACCCCATACTATCCACAAACATATGGGAAAGTTGAAATCTTTAACAAACAGATCAACAAAATCCTCAAAAAGCTATTTGGTAAGTCATAGGCTGGTCCACCAAACTCAATGATGCAATATGGGCATACATAACATCTATAAGACACATATAGAGACCGTTCCATATAGGTTGATATTGAAGGCATGCCGCCTGGCAGTGGAACTAGAGCATACATAAACATCAATCCTTGATCACTTTGAATTGATCATTGAACCGGAAAATCCAGATGATGAACCAATCAGCTCAAATCATGAAATGATCATTTCTTATTATGAAATGGTCATTTCACTTTTGAAATAGTTGTTTGATATTCATATGTGAAATGGTCATTTCACATGTCCAACTCAGGAAAATATCAACCAATTGTTGTTTCCAATTGACCTGACACTCCATCCGATTGATTCAATACTTGAACTGGTCGATTTAGAGTCCAGTCAGTCCATTTTGAACCTCAGTTTTTTAAATTGAATATCAAAACACTTTAGTAATAAAATTAAACATCATTCACAAATAAACTCCTATTCCTAGTGCATCCTATGTGTGTGACCCTATATTGCCCAAGTTACTTTGGCAGTGAATGTCCATAACTAATTTATGAAATCACAAGCAATGAGCGGTATCTAGAAACATATAATTTCTACCCAAGTAATTCAGAAAGTTGGAGAACAACTTCAACATACAACCCATGATCAGTGTTACCGTGATCGTATAGTTCCTTTGTCTCTAATATCCAGATTGAACTCAAGGCATGGAATCACCCTTTTCAACATTCAATCCATGTTACTTGAACTAGAGAAGATTGTTTGAGATGCATGTGAGTTCACATATCATATATTGAATCAATGAGTATGGCCATACATTTCTCAGTCTCACTTATCAAGTGGCATGGATATCAATCTCCTATAGGAGGGACAAATCCCATCTACATCACCCACATTCAATCCACATGTGTCATAGAGTACCCGAGCATCACCTTTATGACAACCCTTATTCAAGGTCACGTTGGATGATGTTCAAATTACATTCTGGGACATGTGATGAGTGTAGTGACTTCAGGCCTAAGAACCACACTCACCACTGTCACTGTGAGAGATGATTATGACTACCATTCCATGGTCTCCATGTATCACTCTCGAGGTGGGTCTGTCTGATATACTATTCTCTAACATATACCTGTATTCTTGACTTGTTATCACATATCATGACTAATGAGACTCTGTCAGCAATCAAAATACACTATGGTCTTATGTATTAGTGTCATCTATTTTTCTTCCATAGTAATATCCTACTAGGGACATAACAAGAATGTATGTACTCTTATCATACATATGATCTCATTTTTTAGTCATCAACCTGAGGACATATATCATCGAGTAAAATCATTCTTTAGAAATCTACTATGACTGTGTCATCTTCTCATGATTGAGACAAATATAATAGATCGAATTACCTTTATCATTATAAAATCAGGTATCTAATGCCACATTCCAATCATCATATGATTGACTCTTTGGGCATACATAGCAGTAGAATCCCACTTGCACTTAGAGCCAATCACCCACAAATCTTATTCCGAATGATCTTAATATGTCCATCATATTTCTGCTACATAAGCACTTTTATAGTGGGTTAGCAACATTTGCTTTTAGTTGATATTTTTCAAGTTTTACATCAATGTACTGTACAACTTCTCGTATGAGATGGAATTGTTGTAGTATGCTATTTGAGATCCCTTGCCTATCCAGTAGCTCCATTGTTGTCATATATATCTACTATGTCATCAATGGTTGGAACCTCCCAAAAATTCAACTATATGAATTTTTGATCCATATGGTATCCTTTGTTGTGTTCATAACACAAGGATACTCAACTTCTATTGTAGAATTAGCAACTGTCTCTTGCTCAAAAAATTTCTAGCTTACAGTTCTATTTTAAGGTTAAACCACAAATTTAGACTACGATCATTTATCTTATTTTTCATTTAGAAGCTTACATCGGTGTAACCCTTTACACCCAAGTCTTCCTTATGACCATAACCAAGGAACTGATCCTTCATGTACTTAAGGATGTTCTTATATTGTAATCCAGTGACTCTCACTGGGATCTGATAGGTATTCACTCGTCATGTCCAATACATATGAGATAACTAGATAATTACCTCTCATCATGTCCAATACATATGACATAGCAAGATGAGTACATAACATTACTTAAGGATTTCTTCATAAGAACTGGGACAGTATGCTCCTGAGAAACTGATTCCAAGGAACAAGGACAAGTTTTCTTTCAGTGAGTCCTACATGTTGAACCCCTTCAACATCTTGCCAATGTATGTGATCTTTCTTAGGTCAATAAGCTTTCCAGACTATCTCTATAGATCTCAATTCCTATCTCATAGGATGCTTCACCTAAATTCTTCATGGAGAAGGTACTTCCTTGCCAGATTTTGATATATGTAGTATAAGGATGTTATTCCCCATCATCATGTGGAATATAAATATGCTCCCACTAAATCTTTTTTAATCACAAATTTCATCTTCATTTTGACTAAAGTCAAACTCTTTGAATATCTTATCAAATCAAAGATTACAGCTCTGATATGCTTGCTTCAATCTAAAGATTGACCTTTGTATCTTATATAGTTAATATGGACATATAAAACCTTTATAATGTGTGGTTTTGACATCCATTTTTGCCAAATATCATAGTCACGTTAATATGTAATTGCAAGCATTATCCTAATGGATTTAACCATGTCAACTAGTGAAAAGATTTCATCATGTTCAACATCTTGATCTAGTTTGAAACCCTTTTCAACTAATATGCTCTTACGGGTTAGTACATAACCATCCATGTTAGTCTTTTCTCAAAGACCCTAAATACACCCTATGGGTTTTACCCCTTCAGGTAGATCCATAAAAGTCATACCTTGTTGGTGTACCTGGAGTCCATCTTTGATCGCATAGCCTCAAGCTATTTATCAGACCCTAGTTCCTCAATAGCTTCTAGGTAGGTTGTTGACTCATCATCTATGATCAACTCACCACCTTCTTAGACATAAGATACCCTAATCTTTCAAGCTCAAGGTGTGTCCTACTAGATCTATGAGGTTTTGTGTTACACAAGGAACTTGAGATTGCACAAAAATTTGTGATTCTCCTTGTTCCTATCACCTCTTTAGGTTCAATGTTTTCTTATTTGTCTCAAATTTTTCAGTTCTACTTTTCTCCCATTGATTCCTTTGGAATTAAATTCCCTTTAGGAACACAACCATCCTGGGAATCAAATAGTTTGTTGTCAGATTGGGATAAGAGTAGTATTTAACAAAATAACATTTGTGTGATTTGTGGCCAAAGAATTTCAAGAAACTATTTTCTTACACAAGCTTATCAATGCTAATCCTTATAAAATATATATCATGACATGTCCCATGCCATATCTTATATGGTGTCTTTTGAAACATTTTGGAAGTGACATTGTTTTAGTGTAAAGCATTTTCCCAAAAAGGAAATTGGAAGATCAGCTAGATCCATTGATAATTTCACCATGATATAACATAGTGTGATTCCTTTTTTTTTTGATACATCATTATGTTTCAGGTGAAGTTCATTGTGATACACTATCACAGTCTCTCTAGAAGGTTCTCAAGCTATTGGTTTAAAATATGTCCACATCAATCAAATTGAACTGTTTAATGTCTATAACAAGCTAATTATGTACGTCATTCATAGTCTCCTTGAACACTTCTAGAGATTTATTCTTGTAATTCATTAACTACAATTACCATATCTACTATAATCATCAGTAAATATAATGAGGTACTAGTAACCACCTCTAGCATTTATTCTAAAAGTTCTATATACATCAATATGTATGAGCCCTAATAGAAGTTGCTCTCCCACTACATCTAGTGAAGATGCTTTTGTCAAACTTCCTAATAAATAAGACATGCATGTCTCTATTGGTTTATTACAAAAAGTGTCTAGATAACCATCATTATGGATTCTAAAAATACATTTCTCATTTATATTTTCAAGATGAAATGCTATAGGTATTCATTATTTGAGTCATCAAGTCATTCATTATATGTGTCATACAAATTTGTCTCTTCAACTATCGAGTATAGATTGTGAGATATTGCCATATAAGATCTCATCTTTTAAAATGAAATACCAATTTATTCATAATATTCTTGTCCATACAAGATACATGACATCTTCATCAATGGTAGGATATAATAGCAATTTACTAATTCTATCACATGCCCATGAACGAAAGTTTCCAACAATAGTGGCAACAACTCCTCCACACAGTTTCTAGCTTACTTCTTCTTAGGTCCTGAAGTGGAGATCTCCATCTCCTTCTTCTTCTTGAGATCCTCTATATAAAGAGGTCAGTTCCTTTTCCACTATCTAGATTGATGAAAGTGGTGGCATTTCCCTTCCTTAATCATTTAAGTAAAAAGGACATATTCCCTTTCACACTTACCCCTCTCCTTATCTTGAGTGAAAAAGACTTGGACTTCATCTTAGCCTTAGAACTCTTCTCAGCCTTGCCTTTGTTCTTGGACTTTACTATGTTGATCATTAGCATAGGGTTTTCAATCTTAACTACTAGTTCCATCTTCAAATATAACTTGGGGAAACTGATTGGAGATGCTTATTGGAGCTACTTTTGTTCGTGGGATAGTTAGATAGTTGAAGTTTATGCGGTTTGGAATGGTCAGAAATTGGCAGGCGAGTGAGAGATGAAGAAGTTAGTGATAGAAACTGATGCAATCAATGTTGTCTCAGCCATACATAATGAATTCAGGGGAAACAACTTCTATATGAACACTCTAAATAAAATTCGTGACCTGACATGTATGTTTGATGATATTAGCTTTAACCATGCTAGTAGAATGTGTAACGTAGTCACCCATAATTGTTCTAAATGGGTTAGTCATATGTATGTTTCCCAATCTTAGAAAGATGAATTTCTGGATTTTTGCTTGAAGGATGTATAAGAAGACATGATTAGTAATATATGAGAAGTTCTTATAAAAAAACCATCAGTGTGCATGATACTTATTGGAGGGAGAGAGCATATTCGCCATAGGATCTCGATTCTAACCGACCATCATATATGATGATTTGCTAAACCATCAGAGGGAAGAGATTGATTGTCGCAGGTGGGTCAATGGAAAGACAGAGGGGGCTTTGAGGGATTTTCCATTGGTTCTCACTATAAGGTTGAGCATCATTTACCTTCTCACCGATTTGATGGAAAATCTGAGTAAACGGGTCAACAAGATTCCCTGAAGGTGCAAACCCACCTCGAGGGGGGTATTAGCATATGGTCGATTTCCCGTGCCAATGAAACTTATACCTGATGAAATATGGTATGATGAAGGCTCAGATCATTGAAAATCTTGTCTATTTTATTAGAATTTTCTTGGGCATGCTAGTCGATTCATTATCCTACACTCTTATCCAAGAATTTGGACCAAGATCCTACAAATTATCATCAAATTAAGAAAGCCTAAATGCAAGATCGTTCTAAGGTAAATTGACAGAAACGAACAAACAACTAGACTCAGAGTGCAACTAAAACTAGGATAAAAATGCATTCATCACTTGAGACTATGAAATACGATCAACCAAGAATGTTTCTTTCATGGGCCCATATCAATTTTGAAAGCTTTATAAACACTCACTGCTACGATCGACAACATAGTCACATATTTTCATCCTTTAAGGGGTCCAATCTTAAGGGAAATCTTTGTGTGGAGGTTGTAATGAACTATGTTACCTATGGTGAGCAAAAATTGGAAGTGAATTCTTCATATACACTCATGAGGGAGAATATAATCAAGATGGATCTATGGAAAACATCTCCTATGTTAATTACAAGAGATTGGATCTTTCAAAATCTTTGTATGGGAACACAAATGCGGCAGAAAACTATCATATGTTGGCAAAGCCTAAAAATACATCTCTTAAACCACATGACTATGGGAGAGGTAGTGGAATAGCTGGGTTCACTTGCAACACAAATTTTTAGCAAACCAAGAACAATTTCTATAACTAAAACCAGTCAGTGTCGGTTAAGCACCATACCAAGCGAGGAGGGAGAAACCAAAGGTAGGCAGGGGAAGAAAGGTGAGTAGATGGAAACCTCCTTGGATGGGTCTGATAAAAATGAATACAGATACAACTTGTTCAAGTATCAATGAGAAGATAACTACTAGTTCCATCTTCAAAGATCACTTGGGGAAACTGATTGGAGATGCTTATTGGAGCTACTTTGGTTCATGGGATAGTCAGATAGTTGAAGATTATGCGGTTAGGAATGGTCTAAAACTGGCAGGCGAGTGAGAGATGAAGAAGCTAGTGGTTGAAACTAATGCAATCAATGTTGTGTCAGCCATCTGTAATGAAGTCAGGGGAAACAACTTCTATATGAACTCTCTGAGCAGAATTCATGATCTGGCATGTAAGTTTGATGATATTAGCTTTAATCATGTTAGTAGATTATGTAATGTAGTCGCCCATAATTTTGCTAAATGGGGTAGTCCTATGTATGTTTCCCAATCCTGGAAATATGAATTTCTAGATTTCTGCTCGAAGGATGTAGAAGAAGACATGATTAGTAATATATGAGCAGTTCTTATTAAAAAACCATCAATGTACATGATACTTATTAGAGGGTGAGAGTAGATCCACCATAGGAGCTCATTTCTAACCAACCATCATAGATGATAATCTGTCGAACCATCAAAGTGAAGAGACCGATCGTCATAGGTGGGTCAATGGAAAGGCAGAGGGGGCTTTGAGGAATTTTCCATTGGTTCACGCTACAAGGTTGAGCATCATTTACCTTCTCACCGGTCCGATGCAAAATCTAAGTAAATGGGTCAACAAGATTCCCTGAAGGTGCAAACCCACCTCGAGGGGGGGTATTAGCATATGGTCAATTTCTCGTGCCAATGAAACTTATACCCAATGAAATATGGTATGATGAAGGCTCAGATCATTGAAAATCTTATCTATTTTGTTAGAATTTTCTTGGGCATGCTAGTCGATTCATCATCTCATACACTCTTATCATGCAAAGAAGTTCAAGCTTGCCATGAAAACCAAGAATTTAGGTCAAGATCCTACAAATTATCATCAAATTAAGAAAGCCTTAATGCAAGCTCGTTCTAAGGTAAATTGATAGAAATGAACAAAAAACTAGACTAAGAGCGCAACTAAAACTAGGATGAATATGCATTCATCACTTGAGACTATGAAAGACGATCAACCAAGAATGTTTCTTTCATGGGTCCCACATCAATTACAAAATCTTTATAAACACTCACTGCTAAGATCAGCAACATAGTCACATATTTTCATGCTTTTAAGGGGACCAATGTTAAGGGAAATCTTTTTGTGGAGGTTGTAATAAACTACATTACCTATGGTGAGCACCAACTAGAAGTGACTACTTCATATACACTCATGAGGGAGAATATAATCAAGATGGATCTATGGAAAACATCTCCTATGTTAATTACAAGAGATTGGGTCGTTTAAGATCTTTGTATGGGAACAAAAATGCGACATAAAACTATCATATGTTGGAAAAGCCTAAAAATCCACCTCTTAAACCACATGACTATGGGAGAGGTAGTGGACCAACTGGGTTCACTTGCAACACAAATTTTTAGCAAACCAAGAACAATTTCTATAACCAAAACCAAATCCAACATCATCCTGACTTGATGACTGAAATGTTTTCCTTCACAAAGAGGCAAGATGAGATTACTGACAAGCTAAATGAAACAACCATCAATAGAAACAACATGTTGGGTATAATGCAAGCTCAAATTAGGACCATCATCGGGAGGATATCAGATCTACAACAACATAACAAAATGATTGATCAACAATTTTCTAATATATTAGCTCTTATAAATAATCCAACGGGAAGATTCCATCTAACACAAAACAAATCCTAAGCATCCATGAAACATTCTATGATGGATATTCTCAGGTCAAAAACTATTCTTGAAGCAACAACTCCAAAACTTTATTAAGAGAGTGTCCCTACTCCTAGACATCAACTAGAAACAATAGAGGTTGAATAGGAGAAAACACCTGCTACCATCCCTAAAAAGACGACATCAAAGGAGAAAAGTAAGGTAAAGAAGTCTGCTAAAGATAAGAGATTAGAATATGCTAAAGAGGTAACTTCAATAGAGATCCATATGGTCCAAGCACCCCCTTTCCCTATAAATTGATCAAGGCTCATTTTAAGAAGAGATTGACCAACTGTTTTGAGATGCCATCAAAGAAATGCCAACCTATGCCAAGTTCTCCAAGGACTTAATAAGTATAAGGATACAAGGTGATGAGATAGAGACAGTCAAGCTCACAAAGATGTCAAGTGCCTTTGTGCAAGAAAAGCTACCAAACATAAAAAGGATCCAAGAGCCTTCACAATCCCATTCAACATGGGAGATAATGAATTAAGAAAAGGTCTTGTTGATTTAGGAGTAAGGATAATCCTAATGCCACTGACTTTAGCCCAAAGTCTTAGCCTTACTGACATGGTGAACACCGAAATGTGAATCCAGCTAGCTAACCACACTTTCACAAGACGTGTAGGCATTTTACAAGATGTTCCAATTAGGGATGGAAGATTCTTCATCCCATGTGACATTGTCATGATAGTCATTGTTAAGCACCCAGCCTACATGGTGATCTTTGGAAGACCCTTCCTATCTATAGGAAGAGTATTGATTGATGTTGAGACTAGGGGTATAACAATCAAGATTTGAAACAACCACATTGATTTCAAGGTTGAAGACTATATATGTATATATATATATATATATATATATATATATATATATATTGTCATTGGAAAATCTGTGATAGAAATCTAAAAATTGGTGCCAAAAATCAATATGACACCAAGTCACCCCCTATAACCTCTCAACTAACACTTGAGACCATATACTAATCTTCATATGATCATTATAGATATTGCTTTTTGTAGCAACACCCCCCCTATTATCCCCAATTAAGGTGGACCAAGAGGGAGAGGGCCATTACTCTAATATAGGATTGATGGTTATACAATTAACCAAAAATAATTAATAAATTTTACTAAATAAGAAAGAATTTAAACAATATAGAAGGTAAATGTCCTACTAAGGAGTTACATTGGAAAGGGGAAAACTATTGTTAGTAACTAGAAATAAAAGCTAGCTATTTGTATCCTCTATGATTACATTAGACCTTTTCTTTTGGTGCCTTCTTCTCTGGGTGTCCATTTTTCACCATACTTACATAATAATAGAATATTATTCAGAAACACCTTGAAATAGAAACATGGTCAATATAACAAGTTATATCGATATGTGGGTCAACAAAATATTGACATATAGGTATAACAACATATTCAACCATAGCAACAAATATGATTATAAAATTGAAACTTGCATTTTATTTCTAACTTCTCAACTTAATCTTTGTGGGACACTCCCTCATTGGAGTATTCATGTGGGGAACCCTCCCTCTAGGGTTTTGTCTCTACAGTGGACATCTCATGACCCCCAATTCCTGGGCTCAGTCTATTATGTCCTTCCTTTCTTGGTTAGGCCTCATCATGATTATCCTATTCTGGTTTGGTCTTATTGGTGATCATCCTATCCTGGCTTGATCACTTTCACTTACATCCCACATGTATATATTACATCCAATAGAGATAGTTGGGCAAGTTATTCTTATATAATGTGATAATCATAATCACTTTAAGGATTGCAGGAACTAAATAAACAACCAACAGTTTACCTGCAATCAATGTGTAAAAACCTCAATAATCCTTGGAAATCATGTGAGTCAGGTAGTCATAGGCATAACCACATACCATTCTCATAAGTAACTTGACGTCTAAGAAAAAAGCTAGCAAGATCAACCAATCAAGCAATTAACCTAAAAATAAAGCATAAACCCATGTATCATTATTTTGTTTATAAATCCACTTTTAATACTGACTTGGGGTCCAAGATAGGGTTTTAGGGTCAAACTAGGGTTTCGTTACAGTTTTGGCTTCTCAAACTATAATTATCGCTTTCCATGCTCTTTTGGTTTATAAACCCTAATTTTATCATAATATTCATTTTTAACTCAAGGAAACCCTAATTTTGTCAATCTTAGGATTATTACTCTCAAATTAGATCGAAGTTATTATTTTTATCCAAAAGATCAATCTTTGATTATTAAGAACAATTGAAAATATTAAAATCATCAAATCCTAGAAATTAAGGCTTTTATGCGTTAAACACATTAAAGTTGGTAACTTAAGCACTTTTATAATTAGAGACAGAACTAGGTCTTGATTATATTTTTATTGCATTCCTCATATTTTCTGAGCAAGATTCATATATACTTATCTTAATTGGATCATTATACTAATTATTATGATTTTCACAAGATTACTTTAATTAATCCAATAAGGGAAGGCCACCTAGGCATCCCAGTCATCGGGGCCCGTGCCATGGGGTCACAGCCAAACCAATCAGCTTGCACCTTGCTGGCACTTGGGATCACCTATTTCCAAATGAAAAAGAAAGGGAAAAGCCAAAGAAGTCCTCACCTATTAGAATAGAGGTCGGGGGAAGATCGGTCTTTTCACTGATCGTCATCTTCCTCCCCTCATATGATTGCGAGAAGACTCTACAAAGTCAAGGGAAGGTTGACTTTGAGTGGTAATGGCTCCGAGAGGTGGACGAGTGTGTGATCCTCTTCACCTTGTTCTGTCGAATTTGTCGATGGTTACAATTGGCCAGAGAAAGTCAGAGGAGGAGGAAGGGAGATGAGTTTCTCTAGAGGCAGAGATAGGAGAAGGAAGGAGAGAAAATGCAATGTAGTGCTTGAATTGAGTGAAGAAAGGAGTCCCTTGAGCCCAGTAGAATCTTGCCCAAGAGATGATGGTTTGGTAGAGGGGTACTACCCCTTATATAACCTTGGACAAAGGGTGATGGATATCAGTCGAGTACAGAATTTGGGGAAAGTAGTAATTTCCTTCCAAAGTGGATGAAACCAGGGTTTAATGGGTTCAGAAACATCTTCTGAATCTATTGGAAAGATTCCAAATCATGTTCATGCACTAAGTTGCAAGGAAATCGATTAGGACAAAAAAGCCTTACTATTCTAACTTTCCTTGTTCATTGCAAGCTAGGAGACGATTCCCTCACCATCAGATTTCTGATTGGACGAATGAGATTTTATGTGACGTCAGTATGGGCCAAGCCCAATATTTCCAAATCAAATATAAATTGTTACATTTATTTTGTATACTTTTTAAGATCAACACTTTAGGTAAATTAGTAAATTTGATATATCTCTCTCCATTGATCCTTTTAATCCCAAATTTTCAGGGAAAGTTCTTAAATATTTTCTCTAAGAATAGGAAAGGTTGGAGACCAAAACTCATAAATAAAGGATACTTTTCTTAACATTCAAGTCTTCCTTTTATAAGGCACATTTTAGACAATAAAATAATCCTTTTCTCTTTCTATCTTTTCTATATTATATACTTTGATTACTTTTTTATTATAAACCATGTGAAATTGAAATCCAACCATTAGTGTTCATCCATACCACCTTTTAAAGAATTATACACAATTATCACAAGTATAGTATTTATTATCTATTATCTTTTACATTTTTCTTAAAATTGGATTTCCTTTCTTCCTTTTTCCCTTATATCCTTTATTGGATCGATAAAAATAGAAGAAACTATGAAATCCATGGAAAAGGGGAAATTTGCAAAAGAAAACCATACTTTTAATAGAAATCACACAATATTTCCAATATGTCATTTTTATTGATATGATAGCATTTCAACTAAGTAAAATACAAGTGAAAATCAGGTTATAACATCCTTCCCCATTTATAGAATTTTCTCCTCATAATTCGACTAATCATACAAACAATTCAAGGTGGGATTTTTCCATGTCCCTATTTAGCTCCGATGTGGCTTCATCCTCTCCATGGTGCTTCCAAAGAACCTTTACCATATGTATCTTTTTATTCTTGAACTCTTTCACCTTGGTATCCAATATCCTCAAAGGTGACTCAGGGTATGTCAGACTCCCTTCGAGTTCAATCGGCTTAATGCTTGGCACATGGATAGAATCCTTCACATAGAGCTTTATATTGGATACATGGAACACATCATTCATCATATTGTACTATGTGGGTAACGCTAGATGATAAGAAGCTCCACCAATTCATTCTATGATCTCAAATGGACCCACATATCGAGGAATCAAGTTTCCTCTATTCTTAGCTGTAGCTCGGAGGATCAGATTTTTAGAAACACGTGTTCATCCACAGTGAAGTGCAAATCAGTCAACTTTGCATCAACATACGACTTATGTCGATCATGGGCTCTCTTTAGCCTTTGCTTGATCAAAGCGACTTTATCAGCATAAAACTATAGTTCTTTTGACCTGAGCAAGGTCCTCTCACCGGAATCATCCCAGTGAAATGGTGACCAAAAAGGCCTCCCATAAAGAGATTCATATGGATGCATCCTGATACTGGCTTGGTAGCTATTATTATAGGCAAACTCATATAAGGGTAAGTATTGCTCCCACGATCCACCCCAGTCGAGCACACATTCTCTCAATAGATCCTCTAAGGTCTGAGTCATCCTCTCTGATTGTCTATTAGTCTGGGGGGATAAGCTGTGTTGAATTTCAACCTCATACTGAGTTCTTCATGCACTTTTTTCCACAACTTAGATGTGAACTTATGGTCACAATTAGCAATTATTGAACTCAGAATACCATGCAAATGGACTATCTCTCTAACATATAGTTCATCTAGGTATGACACCTTGGTAGTGATCTTTAGGGAAAGGAAGTGTGCTGACTTGGTTAGGCAGTCCACCACAATCCATATTGCATCATGACCTTTATTTGTCTTGGGGAAACCCACCACAAAATCCATAATTATTTGGTCCCATTTCCACTCAGGAATCACAATTGATTGCAATAAACCATAGGGTCACAAGTGTTCATCCTTCACCATCTAGCACATGAGACAAATAGCCACATATGAAGCAATGTCTCTCTTCATTCCCGGCCACCAAAACTATCATTGTAGGTTTGTAGCATACCCAAATTTGGGTATATATGTTAACTCTCCCTCTTTTGAGCCCCTTTTAAGTAGTATAACATAAAGTGAGATTCTCCCCTAAATTATATTAAATTTGGAATATTTTTATCAAATATTATCATACATATATTAACGACGTTCATATTTGAATTTTGTTGAATAAAATAAACAAGTAAATTCATTATTAGGGTTTTACCTCTAAATTGGTACTTTAGGATCATCCTAGGTCTAGTGGATCAAATAAAGTGAGATAATAAAAGATATTGTATACTAATTGATCAAATCGGTGAAATAAATGCATAAAATGAATCAATAACATACAAGTGATAAAACTGAACACCAATTAAATGTCAAAAGGTAAAATTAACTCCAAATTAGGTTTCTCCATAATCTAGTTAGTCAACCTCTAAAATTTCATGTCCTTCAGGAAATGCTTGTTCCCTCAATTTAGTTTCTAAAAAAATGAAATAATTACCTAGTTTTAATTAATCTAGTAATTTAATTGGTTAATTCTAAGATTCAAAAATATTGTAACACCTTCCTCCTTTCCCCTTAGTTCACTTGGATTCCCCCGCATCTTCCTGTCATTTGGTTCTGCTTCTTATGCTAACGCCAGGCATGAAATCCATAGGTAACTGACACCTTCCTTACTCTTCTCTTCCACTCTCTCTTCATCTTCTCCTCTTCATCCCTTCCCCCTTCTCATCTCTTAAAGCCCTAGAAGTGATTCCCTCTCCCTGGTGTCTGCGGCCATGACATGAAGCAACCACCTTCTTCTCCATTATGCCCCAAAACCTTAGTTGCCATCTTCCTTATTCCACCTTATGTCTGTGGCCAATCTGGAGAAGCCGATGCTAGGGCTGGAAGAGCAACATCAATGATTTGGCCCTATGATGCCTTCACCATTGTCGTCCCCTATCCAATCGTCACTGCCATCATTGGCAGTTCCTATCGAGTTTTCTCACATGGCCAAAGATTGATTTTTGGAAACTCAGTCTACATCCTCCTCGACAACACCTCAGCCACCATGATGTTGCTTCCTTCCTCTGCATAGCACATCAGCAGCAATGTCATCACCTTTCACCCAGACACAACACGATCGATGGTGCATTTCTAGGAACTAGAGTTCTGTCTCCACGGATCCCATCATCACCTCTAGAGATCCCACCACCGCCTTCAGAGATCCAATATGTCGGTCATCACCCTCTTCCTTCTCCCTTTCGTTTCCACCAAGAATAAATTGAAGAGTGAGATTGAGAGAGAGAGAGCGAGGGGGCCGTCAGCACCTGCAGCTGCACTGGCAGATGTCCACCCTCTGTGTTGGGTTTCACCCTAATCTAGCGCACAAACTCCTTTCCTTCTCCCACTCCTCACGCCAGTCACGATGACCGTAGAGTCACCATCTATTTGAGCTTATCGAAGGGTCTGCAAGTCATCTGCTAGAAGGAGGATCATTGCTTCAATCCTAGTTGCCACTATGATCATTCTACCACTGACTAATCATGGAGTACACCGCCTATAGTTTGTTGTGATATGTGGTTGTCGTGACAATCAGAACCTCCTCTCTGCATCAACTAAGAGCAGGTCCATTGAATACCTATTCTTGTACATGACATATGAGGAGATCTTTCATTATTCAAGGACCTTATTTAGTAACCTATTCATCATCTCATCTCCGATCAAACCCGTTGACCACATGATCATCATCGGTCCTCAATTCCATTGCTTCACTTTAGGCCAGGATCCTTCATCTGGATTTTGACATATGAATAGTAGATCCATCATCAAGGATCTGTGGGACAACAAGCTACATGTAAGTATTCCAATAAGTGTTTTCCTTTATTACAGATTCATTTAATAGGATAAATGGGTTACTCGGTCAGTCTATCAATCCAATTATATTATTTAGCATGTACATACAATAATATATTAATACTATTTTTTTTTGGAAATTTTAGGTAAATATATTTCCAACCCTACAAGAGGGACAAAGGTACAAGATATATCTTATAGCTTACATGTGAATGCAAAAAAGGAATTGGTTATAATTCCCAATTCCTAATTACAATAGGAGATATATTACTAATTTATCTTTATGCATATTGTAGAGAAATTTAATTTCTCTTTCAATATTATTGAATAGCAATAGATAGTCTTTGCTTTGAGACCCATGCTTCCTATTGTTCCTTTCTTGCCAAATGATTTGGACACATCCAGTGATCGTCAATAAGATCATTATTTCCAGAGCATTTCCTCTTCCTCTTGAGTTTGTGGCCTTAAGACATTCATATAGATTAAAGGGCAGTCTGACATTGAGCTTGAGTTGAGCCCGTCCCCAAATATATCTCCAGTAAGAGCAGCTACCAAAGAGATGATCAGAACTTTCATTTGATGATAGGCATAGGCAGCAGGTGTCATTCACATTAGGATGCCAAGCTTTGATACGATCCATGGTAGGCAGCAGATTTTTAATAGCTCTGAAACATGTTAAACTCCACCTTGGCCGATGAGACTTGTACTAGAGATTCTTGAATGCATTATCAACGTTGTTCTTTTGACGATAGCTTTCCCAAATGAGATCATCATCAACATTGTTGAATTGTGGCCACAACTTCACCATTCTTCTCCAAGTAGTAGAACAACCCCATGTATGAGAAGGATTAACACTAATATTGTACCTATATCTACTCCTCATCCAGATGCTCCATACCGAGTCACTATGCAATAGTTTTTTTATTCTCTTGAGTGTGTGGAAATCAGCCAGTTATTAAGATTCTTGAGATTGAGACCACCTTCGATCCTTGGAAAAGAGAGCTTGGACCATGAGGCCGCAAGGAATGGATTGCACCAAATAAAGTCATTCATCATAATATATTAATACTAGCAAATATGAAATGTATAATTTGGTAATATGGTACTAATGAGTTAATTAGAAGTTAGATAAAAATAATTATGAGTTAGGGTTACTAACACAAGTGCTCAGTATAAAAAATCACTTGATCAATTACCCTAAACATGGTTAAATTGGTAGAGTGTCAATATAAATAATACTAAGTGTCTAGTTCCATGTAAATAGTTTATATATGCAGTCTAAACAAGATAATATATCAAATAGAGCATGTTAGGTATCCACGATCTAACCTAATAAATACATAACATTTTTCATATATAAATTAAGCCCCATATTCCCCTAGAAAAGATATTGTGATGGAACACTATATCATCTAATGCTTAACCTTAACCTAGTTAATCAAATTGAACTACATGGGATAATGATAAAGAATGACATCATAAGATCCAAATCAAAAGAATGCATACACATATTTAACCTAGACACATGTAGACCTATGTAAGAAAAATGAATAGTAGAACCATATTAGATATCTAATGAATCCAATAAAAACCCTAATGTGTCATTAGGTGGTTGGGGATAGGACAAGTAAAATATGAAATTCTCTAATAGGAATGTACCCACTCATTCACTTTAGTATATCTAATGTATATAATGTCTTCCTAGGATGAATACTCACCTCTAGGAATCAAGTACAACTTTTGAGTTAAATGTTAGTCATGAAGAACATGTATGTTCTCTTCCCAATTTAATTTTGGGCATTAATCTGACTAAAATATTCCTATAATGAGGCATTTCTTATAATTCAGCCTTTTATTTTTTCCATTATGAAAATTCCTTATTCTCTAAAATGGACAAATATCTTGTTGCCTAGGGTCTATGACCCCACCACCTGCATTGTTGTTTGGATTTGAAAATGTGATTGGTGACTTATACCATATCTTTCCACTCTATTTACGTGTGTTTGATAATTTATCTAGATATCTATTATATGGCACATGAGCAAAACCATTAGGGCGCACTATTTCTGCTCGGGTGCACCATTCCACCTCTTTTTATACAGGGGCGCACTATTTTCATCCAGGGTGTGCTATTTCCACCCATTTTTAGACCAAATATCTAGTGGGTCTTGGTAGTACTATAGTTGTTTAGTCTAAATATATCTGCATGTGAATATCATTAATTGTTATGACATTATGAATAATGACAAGACTTCATCTCAAATATTATGCTCAAAAATTTAAATCTCTCATTATCTTGAAATTGGTCCTCTTGAACTTACCTAATTTCAAATAGCCCCCTCTTGTGGGAACTCCCTCTTTTGTACTTCATGTCCTATAATGCCCAAATATTTTATATTGTGTACATATACTAGTTGTTACTGAAGCATACCATTTTTATCCATTTTCTAGGTTGTTCCCATAACTACCCAGTTGTATGTTCTTTGAAGGACATGGACACCTGAAGATCATATATATGAAGTTAGCTTGAGGATAGCTTGGAAAGGTCATGTTTCCCTCCGCAACTAGGGATCTTGCGAAAGTAGATACATTATTTTCAATTTTATGTACCACTCTTAGGGTGAGAAATTTATGTATATGGAACTTTTTGCAACTCGAAATAGTTATTGTTTTTTCTACTTAATATTTCATGGATCTTATAATATATCATTTAAGTGGTCCCACTATTAGGTCCCACTCCTTACAAAATGGTATTAGAGCCTAATCAGTTGGTAACTTGACTATTTCAAGTTATCCAAGATTGTTCCTTAGTAGGTAGGTGACCCTTTAGAGGTGTTGTCATACCTAAACCTATATTGTGTTTACCAATTAGGGTTTCACCCCCTATCCAATATGGTGGTGTATATATATCCCAAACTAAGTATGTGAATGACCTAGTTTTGGGTAAACTCTTATCAATCCTACCCTCTCTTGTAGGTATAACTTTCTATACGTGAAGGTTGACTCTCCTAGGAAGTATTATGTACCCACCGCCTTAGGGGAGGAAAACCCATCTACTATAAAGAGTAGGCTGACTTGAACTCACATAATATATGTAACCCTAGAACAAGTCATTAAACCTTTCGCTTATATTGTTTTCTAGCATGCCTATGATGCATGCATTATGTGTACTGGGAATGCATGAATACAAACTTAGAATATTGTCATGAGTTCTAGATTTTGAGATGTTCTATGATAGTACATGATGATATGAACTAGATCCTTTAAGGTTAGGCTTGTCTTTCCTACAATAGGGAGTTATCTCAACATAGTTTTGCTTAAAACTCGCCATTTTAGGGATGCATACTATCGTAGCCAAGCTTGCGATATCTCATAAATGAGGGTTTGTTGAAGTAAGATATAGGTTTCAAGCAATGGTCCATGGGATTTCATCCCTCACATAACCATATGGTTGGAATGGTGCTTATCTCCCTTTTCCTATAAAGGAATGATCACATGGTTGGATCAAATAATAAATGATAATATTTTTTCCTCGAGGACATATGGAGGCATAGTCATGTTTGGAAGCTATAGTGGATACTCTTTTCTTGAAACTCTAGATGTACACTGACACCGCAGGTTATGTGAGGTAGATACATCTAGGGTTGATCCTTTAAAAGTTGACCACTCTTTATTTGCCACCATATAATTAGTTTACTCGATGTGTGGGATGTGGAGTAGTTTGACTATCTAGTTCACCTAGGCTTCTAATGACACCATGGATGCAAACCAACTAAGGAAGTAGAGACCCTAATCTCTTCTTATTATGGTTACATGATCTTATAAATAAATGATGTTTTGAGATGTGATGGCCTAAGTCATGATTAAGAGAATGGTGGAATAATGGATGTTGTGCCTAGTAGGACCTACCAAAAGTTAATTGTGTGCTAGAAAAAACATGTATCCCCTCATCTAGAATTTGGATATGCTTGTTGTAATATTTGATGATGTGTGTAGAGAAGATATTTTGTGAATATGAAGTGATGATAGGGTGATAGTATATGTTGTAGAAAGTGGTTGACTTGGTTCTCTGATTGATTTTGGCACCATTTTGGATTCATATTGCAAGGTTTTCATTGTTAAACTTATTTTCATTATAAAATTATATTTATATATAAAATAAAGTTTTTTTAAATTTCACCAATGGTTTTGGAACCAAGTCACCACCATAAGGAAGATGTGGTATTAGATAGGCCATCTAGTGAAGAAATCTTTGACTTGCATTTTCAGCCCTCTGACCCTAGCCATAAGTGTGATATAGGATTTAAGAGGAAGAACAACAAATATCATATCTATAATCTAGTTGGATGTCCCTCTCGACTCATTGTATGGTTAGATAGGTCCTTTTTAAAGAATGGAGCCTTGTACACGGGTCTATAGTGTAGTTAAATGAATTATTGAAATCAATGGTTATTAGAATTCAAGGTGGTGAGTAAGCATTTCTAATTATGCGATCATAAATGTTACTTTGGTGGAAAAATATCTTCACTAATCCCCAAAGGATGAACTTAATTCAAATAATTTAATAATTTACATAAAGCCAAAAAAATATATGCACCCCTAATTTTCTAGGAATGTAATGCTAAGAATGGACTATAAGGATGACATGAAATTCTATTCCATGTTACATTACATTGAATGAAATAGACATCCATGATTTGATTAGGAGAAATGACTTAGTAAGCTAGACTATAGCTGAGTGGATTTCGGAATCCACTTTAAGGAATTAGTGTTGTAACATACATGAATCTGGGTATATATGTTAACTCTCCATATTTTGAGCCCCTTTTAAGTAGTATAACATAAATTAATGTTCTAAATTATATTCAATTTGGAATACTTTGAATCAAATATTATTGTACATATATTAAAAATGTTCATATTTGAATTATGTTGAATAAAATAAACAAATAAATGCATTATTAGGGTTAGATGTACAAATACACCAATCAATAGTGGTTACCTCTAGATTGGTACTTTAGTATCTTCCTATGTCTAGTGGATCAAATAAAGTGAGATAATACAAGATACTAGTTGATCAAATTGGTGAAATAAATTCATAAAATGAACCATTAACATACAAGTGATAAAATTGAACACAAATTAATGTCAAAAGGTAAAATTGACTCCAAATTAGGTTTCTCCATCATCCAATTAGGTAACTTCTAAAATTTCATGTCCTATAGAAAATGCTTGCTCCCTCAGTTTAGTTTCTAAATAAATGAAATAAGTTACCTAGTTTTAATCAATATAGTAATTTAATTGGTTAATTATAGGATTTGTAAATCTTGTAATGCCTTCCCTAGTTCACGCGGCTTCCCCTACATCTTCCTCTCCCCTGGCTGTTTCCTATGCTAACGCCAGGCACGGAATCCTTAGGTAATCGACACCCTCCTTTCTCTTCTCTTCCACTCTCTCTTCATCTTCTCCTCTTCACCCCTTCCCCCTTCCTCATCTCTTAAAATCATGGAAGTGTCGCCCTCTCCCTGGTGTCTACGGCCATGACATGAAGCAACCACCTTCTTCTCCATTATGACCCAGAACCCTAGTCACCAACTTCCTTCTTCCACCTTGTGTTTGTGGCCCATCTGGAGAAGACAACACTAGGGATGGCAGAGCAACATTGACGACTTGGCCCTATGATGCCTTCATCATTGTTGTCCCCAAGCTAATTGTCACTCCCTTCATCGGCAGTACCTATTGAATTTTCCGACATTGTCAAAGATGGGATTTAGGAAACCCAATCACCATCCTCCTCACCAACACCACATCCACCATGATGTTGCTTCCTTCCTTTGTATAACACCTCAACAACCACATCATCACCTTTCACCCAGATGCAACACCATCAGAGGCACATCCACCAAGAACTGGAGTTTTATCTCCAGGGATCCCATTATCACCTCTAGAGATCCCACCACCACCTTCAGAGATTTAATATGTCGGTCATCACCCTCTTCCTTCTCCCTTGAATATCCATTGAGAATAAACAAAGAGTGAGACCGAGAGAGAGAGAGAGAGGGACTGTCAGTGCCTGTAGCTATAATGGTAGATGTCCACCCTCTGCATCGAGCTTCACCCTGATCTGGCATGCAAACCTCTTTCCTTCTCCCACTCCTCGTGCCATCCATGATGAACGTAGAGTCACCGCCACTACACCTGGTGGTCTCCATCTGTTTGAGCTTATCAAAAGGTCTAGAAGTCGTCTGCTGGCACGAGGATTGGCCCTTCAACCCTAGTTGTCGCAATGTTCATTCTTCCAATGACTAATCATGGAGAACCACCGCCTATAGTTTTTTGTGATCTGTAGTGGTTGTGATGACCAGAACCTCCTATCTACATCAACCAAGAGCATGACTGCTGAATACTAATTCTTGTACATGACATATGAGGCGATGAGCTTCTTCATCCACCTACTCATGAGCTCATCTCCAACCAAAGCCATTGACCACATGATCATCACCGGTCCTCAATTCTATCACTTCACCTTCAGCCAGGATTCTTCATTTGGGTTTTAACACATGAATAGTAGATTCATCAAGGATTAGTGGGACAACAAGCTACATGTTAGTATTCCAATAAGTGTTTCACTTTATTGTAGATTCATTTAATAGTATAGATGGGTTACTCGGTCAGTCTATAAATCCAATTATATTATAAATTATGTACATACAATAACATGTTAATACTAGAAAACATGAAATGCTTAATTCTATAATATGATACTAATGACTTAATTAGAAGTTGGATAAAAATAATTATGATTTTGGGTTACTAACAGCAAGTGCTCAGTATAATAAATCACTTGATCAAATACCCTAAACCTGATTTAATTTGTAGAGTGTTGAAATAAATAATACTAAGTGTTTAGTTCCATGTAAATAGTTTATATATGCAGTCTAAACAAGATGATATATCAAAGAGAGTATGTTATGTATTCATGATCTAACTTATTCAATACATAATGTTTGTCATATATAAATTAAACCTCATATTCCCCTAACAAATATATTGTAATGGAACACTATCTCATCTAATGCTTAACCTTGACCTTGTTGATCAAATTGAACTACATGAAATAATGATAGACAATGAAATCATAAGATCTAAATTGAAAGAATGCATACACATATTTAACCTAGACACATGTAGACCTATGTAAGAAAAATGAATAGTAGAACCATAGTAGATATCTAATTAATCCAATAAAAAACCAAATGTGGCATTAGGTGGTTGGGGATGGGACACGGAAAATATGAAAATCTCTAATAGGAATGTACCCACTCATTCTTTTTAGTATATATAAAGTATATAATGTCTTCCTAGGATGAATACTCGACCCTGGGGATCAAGTATAACTTTTGAGTTAAATCTTAGTCATGAAGAACATGTATGTGTTCTTCCCTATTTAATTTTGGGCATTAATCTGACTAAAATATTCATATACTGAGGCATTTCTTATAAATTGGCATTTTATTTGTTCCATCATGAAAATTCCTTATTCTCTAAAACTGACAATTATCTTGTTGCCCAGGGTCTATGAGCTCACCTGTATTGTTGTTTGGATTTGAAAATGTGATTGGTGACTTGTATCATATCTTCCCAGTCTATTTATGCATGTTTGATAATATAGATATATATCTATTGTATGGTGCATGAGGACAACCATTAGGGCTCACTATTTCTACCTTGGGTGTTCTATTCCACCTCTTTTTATATAGGGGTGCACTATATCCTCCCAAGTGTGCTATTCCACCCATTTTTTGGACCAAAGATCCAATGGTGTCTAAGTCATACCATAGTTGTTTAGTCTACATATATTCACATGCAAATATAATTAATTATTGTGATATTATGAATAATGGCAAGACTTCATCTCAAATATTGTGCTCAAAAAGTTAAATGTCTCATTCTCTTAAAATTGGTCCTCTTGAACTTACCTAAATTCAAATATCCCCCTCTTTTTGGAACTCCCTCTTTTGTACTTCATGTCCTAAAATGCCTAAATATTTTATATTGTCCACATACCAGTTGTTATTGATGCATACCAATTTTATCCATTTTATGGGTTGTTCCCAAAACTACCCATGTGTAAGTTCTTTGAAGGACATGGACACATGAAGGTCATATACATGAAGTTATCTTGAGGAATCTTGGACTGGTCATGTTTCCCTCTGTAATTGGGGCTCTTGTGAAAGTAGATATATTATTTTCAATTTTATATACCACCCTTAGGGTGATATAGTTATGTATATTGAACTTTTTCTAACTCTAAATAGCTATTGGTTGCGCTTCTTAATATTTCATGGCTCTTATAATATATCACTTGAGTGGGCCCACTATCAAGTCCCACTCTTTACAAGGTCCTTAAACATCTTTGTGGTACCAGGGTGCATTGTATACTTAGACCCATGAGCTTCTTACAAGATATGAGTTTTTAAAGGCAAATCCTCATGAACCCAAATACGACCCTTGTATCAGATTCTACCATCCACACCCATCAAGAGATGTGTCTAAGGTTTTTCCATCAAACCCTTCATCTTATCTAACTCTGAGTTGGCTAACTAGGCTGCTACAAGCTCGAACAACAGGTCTATCTTGATCTGGATATTGACAACACGAATCCTATCTTTCAATGGTTGTGGTGTCCATCAAGCAAAGTCTTCTAGTCTCTTCCATTGGATAACCAAACCAGTTGCACAACGGAGATACTTTCTATTGAGGGCGTCAGAAACCATGTTGGCCTTACCGAGGTGGTACGATATGGTGAAGTCAAAGTCCTTCAAGTATTCCATCCAACGTCTTTGTCACAAGTTTAGGTCCTTCTGAGTCAATAGGTACTTTAGGATTTTATGGTCGGTGATGATGTTGAAGGGATCCCCATACAGGTAGTGTCACCAAATCTTTAAGGCATAGACAATGGCTTCAAGTTCCAGATCATGGGTTGGATAATTCAACTCATTGGGCTTGAGTTGTTTGGAAGCAAAGGAAAGCACATGCTTGTTGTGCTCTAGCACGCATCCTAAGGCCATGTTTGATGTGTCATTGAAGATGATGAAACCTTCATCACCCAAAGGTATGATCAAAATGGGGGCAGAGGTAAGATTTTACTTCAACTCCAGAATCATGCTTCACACAAATAGGACCAAATGAACTTTTCATATTTTCAAATGAGCTTGGTCGGAAGTATAGAAGTTTTTGAGAAATCCTTGATGAATCATTGGTAATACCCAACTAATCCTAGGAAGCTTGGAATCTCTGAGGCATTCTTTGGGTTGGCCATTACTTTGGCAGGGTCCACTAAAATAGTCCTATGGATATAATTTTCCCATGGAACATGACTCAGTCAATCCAAAACTCGTACTTCAAAATTTCCCATAAAACTTCTACTTCCTCAGGATATCAAGGACCTTTGATAGTTGGTCAAAATGTTGGTCTAAGTCATTGGAGTATACTTGGGTATCATCTATGAACATGATGATGAAGGTATCAAGGAAGGGTTAAACACATTATTCATGAGGTTCATGAATACACTTGGGGGCATTGGATGACCCAAAAGGTATAACCAAAAACTCATAATGGCCATAGCGGGTTCAAAAAGTGTTTGTTGGGATATCCTCACTCTTGAATTGCTCCTAATGATTATTGGACCTCAGGTCGATCTTTGAAAAGACTCAAATGGTTTTAAGTTGGTCAAGTAGGTCAGCAGTATGGGGTAGAGGATACTTGTTCTTAATGGTAGCCTAATTTATCATTCTATAGTCCATACATATGCAGAGTGATCTGTCCTTCTTCTTGACAAAGAGGACTAGTGCCCCTATGGGGAATTACTGGTTTGGATGAAGTCCTTACCCAAAAGTTCTTGTAGTTACTTTTTGAACTCAAGCAACTCAGTAGGAGACAACCTATAAGGTGCCCTATAAATCAGGTTTGTCCCAGGAGCTAGCTCTATTGAGAAGTCCACTTCTCTCTCTGAGTGTATGCCAGGAACACATCAGCATAGTCCATGGCTACCTCTATTTCCTCTAAAGGTTGCACCTTCACCTCTGGCTCAGTAACGAAAGCTAGGAACGCTAGACAACCTTTGGCTACCATTTGTTCTGCCTTCACAACTAGCACACACAGTAGTGGTAGCATCCGTCCTACCTCTAATGGTAAAGGGTGGGTGACCTAGTTTTTCTATTATTATTATCTTTTCACTACAGTCTATTTTCACATTATAAGCATAAAGCCAATCCATACCAATTATCACATCAAAGTCATTCATATCTAGTAAGATAAAATCACTAGGGAGTTCATTATTCATATATTTGACATGCATAACTGGGGTCTTCAAAAGATACAAAAAGATCCAACCTCTAGGGGTAGTGACTTCTAAGATGTATCCTAAATTCTTGAAGTCCAAACAAATAATACTTGCGAGATTTATCATAATGAAAGTATTAGTAGAACTAAAGTCAAACAAAGCTTTTACATTTTGTCCCAAGATATCAAGCATGCCCTGCATTGTTTTCATGATAGCCAAATAACTAATGCATTTCATATTAAAGGATACAAAATAACTCTAAGGTTGGTTAGCTCTATCATATGATCGGTGTTAGCCTATGTCTCTTCTTTGTTGATGCTGAAAATTTGGGAATGTCACTGCTCTCCTACAGGTAGTGCTAGTCCTTGAGGTGTTGTGGCTACTAGTTGGGCTACCATTGGTCCTTGTCCATGTGGTGGGGGGAAGGTGACATTTGGCTATGAGATGTCCCTCCATCTGAAAATAAACACACTCGCTTCTCATAGCAGTACTTTCCAGGGTGGTTCTTCCCACAGGTGCGATAGGGGCGGTTGCGGTCTTCATGATGGGGCTTCCCTCGTCCTATGTTCCTTCCCTTTCCATTACTATGACCTTAACCTCTTTTGTTATCATTCCTCGGGGAAAAAGTGTTTTCATCTAACCTTAGATATCTTTTAAGCGGGATCCGAGTGGGCATGACCATCTTTTCCATGTCAAGGGCAAAGTTGAGGGCTTCAACGAAGGTTGCAGGTTTACTTGCCATAACATGAGGCTTGATTAAAGGGTGCAGGCATTCCATGGAATGCTCTATCCATCTTTCCTCAGTTAGCATGTTACAAAACCACTCCAAGAGGTGAAACTTGTAAGCAAAGTCCACCAGAGACATGTTACCTTGGACGAAGAAAGTGAACTACTTTTCTTTCTCTTTCTTGGCAGAGGTGGGCATGAATCTAGTGGTGAAAATAGCACATAAGTCTTCCTATGCCATTGGTTCTTTGATTAGATCTCGGCCCATGATATGATTTTCCCACCAAGAAGGTGTGTGGCAAAGGGGACCTTCTTGTTTGGCTGCACTTCCAAAATGCAAAATCCATTTTTCACTACTAAGAACCAGGCGTATGCCTTATCAACCACCTCAGTTTTATCTTCACCCCGTAACTTTTCAATATTCATCTTGATGAAATCCAATATGGTGGCTTCAAGATGAAGGTGAATGGGTATAGGCTCAACATTCTCATCTCTGGCGACATCCTTAAGGGCCAGGGCACTTATGGCTTCAGTCAAATTTTGTATAATTGTAGAAGGTGTTGAGATTTAGGTTGACTATGATGATATTTATCTTTATTATGTGGAAAAATATAACTATTTATAGTCATGGTAACAAGAAAAAATGGATGTGATCAATGAGTCAGAGACCCGAATTCTTTATTTACTTTAGTCGTGTTTTATTTTCTTGATCGCATGATGTATGTGATACATTATATTTTTTTATATGAATTTCATTAAGAAGTATGATAATTCACATATTTATTAATATAATATAGAGAGGTTATGGCTTAAATTTAGTTTAACAGATTTTTTAATTTATTGGAATTGACAAAAATGTGTACCTTGTGTAGCATGAGTTGAAGTGGGATGGGTTAGGCACTTCAACCGCTTTGTAGCATCGATGCGTGTGTGGGATGATGAAAGAAGGACCAACTAGGTCAATTCAGCATGGTGTTTGTTGATACAGTCTTGTTTTAGGCACTTCAAACATGTTTTAAGGCTGAAACAAGCTACATGTGGTCATGGTGGACCAAATTAGGTCAAAGCAAGCTGATTTAAGTGCATTTTCAAGCTAAAATTGAATTTTATCACTAATCATCCAATAATATGTATATATATATATATATGACCTTGGAGTTCCCTATGTTCTATGGTGGAACCTCTACTTTTGTACCTGAAATCCCTTCTTATTGTCCTCTTTGGCCTAGTTGAAGCTAGTGCATGAAAGGTTGAATGTTGTGAGCTATTTGGTAGTTCTACATATCTTTGGTTTTGTTCTTCTTCTTACTGGAATATTGTTCTCCAGGTTAGTGGATTAAATCATCTTCATCATCTCACATGCTAAGGCATAAACCTACCATAACTAAAGATATAAACATGTTTCTTACTAATGATCTCTATATTTTTGGATGAAGTTATTAGAATTCTTAGTAAAGTCTCATCTAGTTCTCCTATATGCATATTTTATTTTCCTATGTATGTTCCAAAGACACTAAAACTCTTTAAAATAGATTTTGGACAAATTTCATCCAAGCATGATTATGTTTTTTATGAATGTTACCCTAGGTTGATCTTGTCTTATTTAAACTAGGTGGCTAATAAATGAATGGGCTTGTAAGCATTGTCTTAATGAAATAACATGCTATAGTCACACTTGAGGAGGTCAAATGGCTATTTGCACTTTAAAAATAGAATTTCTTTATGTAAGATGAATTATTATAGAATTATTAATTATGCTTAAACATTGATTCTAATGATGATTCTAGGGTTTTATATTTTCTTATAAGGATATATGTCAACAAAAGAGTGACAAAGTTTTATGATTGACTATAAACCTACCAGCAACCCTTCTCCCTTACTCAAGCTTGGGAGCAACTACATTTGCATAATATTTATAGAACAAAAGTGTAGCTTACAAACATGGTTTAAGGAAGCACGATCTAGGGCTATTCCTAGATAATAATGATGAGGGTGAGGATGAGGATGATGATGAGGATGGGGAGAGGATGAGGATGATGATGATGATGATGATGATGATGATGATGATGATGATGATGATGATGATGATGATGATGATGATGATGATGATGATGATGATGATGATGATGATGATGATGATGATGATGATGATGATGATGATGATGATGATGATGATGATGATGATGATGATGATGATGATGATGATGATGATGATGATGATGATGATGATGATGATGATGATGATGATGATGATGATGATGATGATGATGATGATGATGATGATGATGATGATGATGATGATGATGATGATGATGATGATGATGATGATGATGATGATGATGATGATGATGATGATGATGATGATGATGATGATGATGATGATGATGATGATGATGATGATGATGATGATGATGATGATGATGATGATGATGATGATGATGATGATGATGATGGTGGTGGTGGTGGTGGTGGTGGTGGTGGTGGTGATAATGGTGGTGGTGGTGGTGTTGGTGATGGTGGTGGTGGTGGTGGTGATGATGGTGATGATGATGATGATGATGATGATGATGATGATGATGATGATGATGATGATGATGATGATGATGATGATGATGATGATGATGATGATGATGATGATGATGATGATGATGATGATGATGATGATGATGATGATGATGATGATGATGATGATGATGATGATGATGATGATGATGATGATGATGATGATGATGATGATGATGATGATGATGATGATGATGATGATGATGATGATGATGATGATGATGATGATGATGATGATGATGATGATGATGATGATGATGATGATGATGATGATGATGATGATGATGATGATGATGATGATGATGATGATGATGATGATGATGATGATGATGATGATGATGATGATGATGATGATGATGATGATGATGATGATGATGGTGATGGTGATGGTGATGGTGATGGTGATGGTGATGGTGATGGTGATGGTGATGGTGATGGTGATGGTGATGGTGATGGTGATGGTGATGGTGATGGTGATGGTGATGGTGATGGTGATGGTGATGGTGATGGTGATGGTGATGGTGATGGTGATGGTGATGGTGATGGTGATGGTGATGGTGATGGTGATGGTGATGGTGATGGTGATGGTGATGGTGATGGTGATGGTGATGGTGATGGTGATGGTGATGGTGATGGTGATGGTGATGGTGATGGTGATGGTGATGGTGATGGTGATGGTGATGGTGATGGTGATGGTGATGGTGATGGTGATGGTGATGGTGATGGTGATGGTGATGGTGATGGTGATGGTGATGGTGATGGTGATGGTGATGGTGATGGTGATGGTGATGGTGATGGTGATGGTGATGGGGATGGGGATGGGGATGGGGATGGTGATGGTGATGGTGATGGTGATGGTGATGGTGATGGTGATGGTGATGGTGATGGTGATGGTGATGGTGATGGTGATGGTGATGGTGACGGTGATGGTGATGGTGATGGTGACGGTGATGGTGATGGTGATGGTGACGGTGATGATGATGATGATGATGATGATGATGATGATGATGATGATGATGATGATGATGATGATGATGATGATGATGATGATGATGATGATGATGATGATGATGATGATGATGATGATGATGATGATGATGATATGTATGCCCTGAGAGCAAATCATGTAATGATTGGATTGGCATACGTCGTGATTGATTTGATAAATATCAAAGGCAAGCTTCCAATTTATTCTAGCTCAATCGATTATGAGATAAATGATGGAGCAGAATGAATGTCTAAAGAATAACAATACTCAATAATGTATGTCTTCAGGTTAAGGACCTGAACAATGAGATCATACAGATGCTAAGAGTATGTACATTCTTGTAATGTCCCTAGTCGGATGTCTTTGTGGAAGGTTGATAGACAGCAATGACACATCAAGACTAGAGTGTGTATTGGTTGATGACAGTATCTCATTAGTCATGATATATGATATCAAACCAAGCACATAGATACATGTTGGAGAACAGTGTATCAGACAGACCCACCATGAGAGTGATACATGGAACCATGACATGGTAGCCAGAGTCATCTCTCATAGTGATGATGGTGATTGTGATTCTTAGACTTGAAATCACTGCATTCGTCGAATGTGATTGGGTACACTTTGACATCATCAAACGTAGCCCTAAAACATGGGTTGTTATAATGGTGATGATTGGGCGGCTTTGACGCATGTGATAGAGTGTGAGTGATAGATATGGGATTTGTCCCTCCTAAGGGAGTATGATGTCCATGCCACTTGATAAGCGAGACTGAGAAAGGCATGTGCATGCACGTGTGAATCAATATATGATATTGATGTCACACATATCTCAAACAGTCTGCTCTAGTTCAAGAAACATGAATGAATGTTGAAAGGATGACGACTCCATGCCTTGAGTTCATTCAGGATATCAGAGACAAAGGAATTATACATTCACTGGAACACCAATAACAGACTGTAGGATTGAAAGTTGTTCTCCAACTTTCTTTTTCACTTGGGTAGCAATGATGTACGACTAGGTGCCACTCTTTGATTGTGATGTCATAAACTAGTTATGGACATTCACTACCAATGTGAAATGGGACCTACAGGGTCACACATAATGGATTTACCTGGAAGAGGATTTTATCCATGAATGGTGTTTGTATTGATTACTAAAGTGTTTAGGTACTCAATCAAACATTCAATCAATAGACTTGACTCAGAATCATCAAGTTCAAGTGTTGAACCAACTGGTTTGAGTGTTAGATTGATTGAGAATTGAATTGACTATGTTCTGCAGAACCTGGACCACCAACTGACCGGTTCACTAGGTGAACTGATCAGCTCATGGTCAGTGAGACGACGAGTTCACTCTGGTGAACCGATCGGTTCACTTGTCCAAACGATCAATGTTGGATTTTCTCTATTTGTGAGAAAAAGGTTTTTTGTTTCACTTGTTCAATTCGATTGGGACAAGATTTAATCTTTGTATTAATTAGAAATGAATAAGGAAAGTCAATCGGAGGCAAGTCTGAGAAGTGAAATGACCAGTTCACTGAGTGAACTGAACGGTTCACACTCCCAACCGAACGGTTCACACTCCCAACCGATTGGTTCACTAGTGAACCGATCAGATCACCTTGCCAAATGATCGTTTCATTTATGAAACGACCGCTTCACCTATCAAAGTGCAAATTATTCATGGAAATTTCAGACCCTTCTACTCATGCACAGACTGGGAATCCTGACCCTGCCCTCTACTATAAATAGAGGGGTACATGGGGCTTCTCCAGAGACACAACTTAGAACATCATCTGCTCTGCAAAGTTGTTGTCCTCTCTAGTTATGGTAACTGAGAGAGTCCAAGCAAGTTTTACCCGTCTAGGGAGGAACAACGAGGGAAAGACAATTGCAAAAAATCAATTGATTGTGGGAGACTGTGTTAGTTACTAGTACACCACTAGAAGGGGACGACTCCTTCTAGTTCGTCCTTTAGGATGACTAGAGTTCCCAGTAGTCTGTGTAGACTATCTATAGAGGCGGGAGACTTCTGCCGCTCAGGAGGACAATTGTTAAATGCAGTCCAGGTCAAGACTAGGAGCTACATAGATGTCGTCGAAGATAGGTGGTTGAAGACTACACTAGCTGTGACGTATTATCACTGAGCAAGCCTCAGGACTAGGTATGTAACATCCCAGATTTTTTCCTCCACAATTAACTCCTAATCATAGAGATTAAAACTTAGGGGCGTTATGGAAGAAGCATCAAGAAATAGATAGCAACCACAAAACTTTATTAAATATTCAAATATTTGTATTACATGACATGAGTTACAATAATGTTTCAAATATTACATTCACTTGATTATCATTTAAACATTTCAACATCAACTAAGCTTTTAATCATTTAGCATGATGCTGCTCCCGCCAGGATCTAGTCAGAAAAGCCACACAACAAAACTTGAAATCTTCTTTAACCTACGGTGGGAGGGGAACATGAACTGTAGCAAGAGGAGTTATACAAATGTATAAGTATGGAGAGGCATAAAATTTAAGCAGATCATATGAATACTAAAACAATTGAGAACATGAGACAAAAGTTTATACATTGAAAAGACATAAAAGTTGAGAATATGGTATAAAGTTGGAGCATGTAATATTGAAGTAAAACACATAATAAGAGAGCAAATAACATATCAATTATTTTTTTGTATCATTCCCCACTCAGTCCAGAGGGATTGTTAACCAACCCTAGATCCAGCTCATGGCCTGCAGCCACATCTAAGGTCACATAGGCCATAAGTAACAAATCAACAATATCACTTTGCACACTGCCCTATCACAAAGACATCGGTCTCATGTGTGCCAATTCTACCCTCACAGCTTCCTCTGTCCCATCGCACATACCTGGTGTGGTTTGGTAGGCCCCAAATTCGATGCCTGCTTGAAGGGTAGTCCTGTAGCCCTCAGTCTGCCCTTGAGGTGGGGTCAATCTACAACCATATCTCTCTATGGTCTGGCGGCCTAGTGCAGGTGTCGTCACCTCAGCGGTCGTCATACACAACCTTTGATGATTTATCTCACAGACTAGCAGCACTTCGGTTGCCCTCAAGGTGGGGTAGTTGCAAGGGAAAGGCTCTCCCTCCTCCCTTCACCATCCCAAGGATATGATCCGGATCCAAACATAATATAACATGTAACATAACATATCAATCTCGATCTTCTGGCCCTCACCGGCTCTAGGACTGTAAAATCAACTCTTTAGTGGTGGAATATCAACAATAATTATTATAATTTTATTAAACCCAAGGATTAATTTCATTGAGCATCATTATTCATGATTACAATCTCATCATTTTAACCATTTCACCATTTCATCAAATCTGATCAATTTATTCATGTTGAAGCATTGTAATAATAGGATAAGACTCGATGAAGATAAAAGGAAGAAGTAGAGCATGTCTTTAATCTCACTTTTCACAACTCATCATTTTAATTGAAACAATAGATACTTTAAGTAATATTGATTCTCATGAGATCATATTAATCGAGAGTCCAATTAGACAAAACCACTTATTATAATAGATTAATTCTTATTGAGGTTGACTTGTAAAGAAAGTGAATTCCAAATGAGCATTTACTACTCAGAGGCATGTAAATAATTTTAGTATGAACATTAAAGACCTTAATGTTACATTATAAGTACAAGATACATAATCATATATCATTTTTATAAAAGTAAGGTCCAATATAAGGGAAAAGAGTGCATATAAATATAAAATCTAGATTAGGTGTGTAATGGACTCTCGAACACCCGACGCTCTGCGTGACAAGGTGACCAGGGGCTACGGTATCTTGCCAGTCACCTCCTCGAGGCGATCACGGGCGTAAGGAAATGGTTAGTCATGATGGTGTGATAGATTCAGACCCATTGCCTTGTGGTTCGATTGGGTGGGAAAGTGTGAGACAAAAATCTACTGGGAGCATCCTAGATCTGGAGAGTACTGAAGTCTTGGTAATTGATGGAAAGCTTATCTACTCTAAGAAGGAGGCTAATGAGAATGTAGAGAGGTGGAATAGATGCTTGCTTGGATATGTTATGGATTTCCATCTGTTTATTCCATTTATCACTAATCACTTTGATAACATCTAGAACACAAGAGATTACTTCGAGGTGTTTGACAGAGGTGATGGTTTTTTCATAGTCCGCTTTGCAAACCAAGAAGACTTGGATGAAGTGCTTATCGGAGAATGGCTTGTAACTGGAAGACCTGTCATCTTTGGAAATGGAATGTCAGAGATACTCAATCGAAATTGAGAGGATATTCCGGTATGGATCAATATAAGAAATCTTCCGTTGGAATTGTGGGACAACAAAACTTTTAGCAGGATTGGTTCGTATCTGGGATGCCCGATTAAGATGGATGAAGCTACATTTAACTTGAAATGCCTGGATGTTGTGATGGAGCCCCCACTTACGTGGAGTTGCGTGCACCACTAAAAATCTTAGAGATAGTAAGTCTCTAAGTTTAGCCTTGCGTATGCTACAATAAGATCTCCACCCACATATGCTAAGATACGTGGAAGTCTTATCGTAGTATAGTTAAGGGTCAAATCCAAGAGACAATGGTCTTGTTAAGAGTTTAAGAAGATGGAAAATGTAACAATCCTACTTATCCACTTAAAAGTTGATATTTATATCAAAGAGTTGTTTTGATGATTAAACTAATGTGCGGAGAAAGTAAATAACAAGAAATTAAATTTAAGGTTGTAAATGATATTTAGAAACCACCAGGATGTGATCGAGTTTCACCACCACTATGCATGGATCAAAACATACATCATAATAACATGGCTTGCAAAGAAAAGGGTCTTAACAGTTAGTATCTTTGTAGACTTAGCTTCCTTTCGGATAGCTAACTACGAGAAACGCAGGAGTGTTGCAATGCCAGCCATCCCCAAATGAATGGTCACTTACTTTGCATCACTCCCCTCAAAAAGTGTGTTCCTCGACCTGTCAAGGTTGTACTTTCATACGTCAACTGGTTCCATTTCATAGTATGAAATTACAACATTGGAGGTGAGTTTACTCCACTCCTTGAGAAATGTTCCTAGATACCAAACAGATGTATGGTGATTACATACATCAAGAACCAACATGCAGTCAATATTCAAATCTAAAAGTACAAACGTAGAAAATTCACACTAGTAGATAATAGATAACACAAGTTGGTGATCAAGTAACTGGCATTCATTAAACGATTGATGTTGAACTGAAAAGATAGTATTTTTCTATTGCAAACTCATGAATTACAATGCATGAAATGAAAACATGGGTAGTGGGGCTACTCCCCGCACCCTAGTGTATGGGACTACTCGCTCATGGCAAGAACAAAGAAGGAGGTGGGAAGAGAGAGAGAAAGAATCATCTCCACGTAGGAGGGAGTAAGGTCGACCCCTTGGAGTAGAGAGCAACTATCTTCGCACCACTTGGTTGACTTGATGAAGATTTCTTCACTTCCCACCTTCTATGTCGATGATAGAGAAAGCAACTTGAGGATGAAGTGTGGATCTTGGACCGGCAGCCTTTGGGCATCCAAGAATTTGATGCCTAATGAGAACTCCTTCGGTTCTATTTATAGGATTCCAAGGAGTCCCAAATGGTCTTGGGACCATTTGGGTCTTTAATGGTTTGGGGATCGTTTGGCATCATGCGGTCTCGGGATCATTTGGCATCATGCGGTCTCGGGACCGTTTGGATACATACGGTCTTAGGACCATTTGACTTCATGTGGTCCCCAGACCATTTGCTTTTATTCGGTCTTGGGACCGTTTGAGTTCATATGGTGTTGGGACCGTTTTCCTTCATTCGGTTTCCAAACCGTTTGCCTTTATTTGGTCTTGGGACCATTTGGGTTCATTCGGTCTTGGGACCGTTTGCCTTTATTCGGTCTCGGGACCGTTTGAGTTCATTCATTCTTGGGACCGTTTGGACTTTATTCGGTCTTGGGACCGTTTGAGTTCATTCGGTCTTGGGACCGTTTGGACTTCATTCGGTCTTGGGACCGTTTGGGGCTTTTGCAATTTTTTTGGGCTTTTCTGTAAGAAGAAAAAGATAAATGTTAGTTTAATGGTGAATTCATAATAACGTAGAAAGTTAAGGATTATATCTAATTTATCTAAGAAAGAGTATGGAAAATTAAGAAAAACTATTAAGATAACATCACAAAATGGGAGGTTATCACCCCCCCTAACTTAGAGTCTAGCTTGTCCTCAAGTTGGATAGAGCTAAGGCACGTAGTGGTGAGGCGATTTAATTTAGTGAAGATTTCTATACTCTTGCTTCAATTCTAAACCAGAGATCTCCTAGAGTTTTATCGGGGCTTCCTCTTGCACTAACTCTTTCAGGTATCGAGAGTTGTGTGGATCTCAGGTTTCTTCTGTATCGCATAACTCGCACTGGGACCACCTTTGATCGCATTCCATGCATGTCTACGACTCTAAGCAGTTTTATACTTCTTTAAAATTCCTACCGAAAGATAAGATAGGTATGAGGGTTGGCTAAAGGATGTTTTATAACTCCCCCTTTAGGTGGGGGAGGGTTTATCTAAACTTTTAGGATCTCACTACCAGGCACGACACATCTGCCTTTATGAGGGCAGCTAAATGTACCGGCAGGGCGAGTCCTTTATCAGCTTTTCATATACTTGGAGACCTTAGGATATCACTATCAGGAGCGACACATCTGCCTTTGTGAGGGAAGATAAATGTACCGGCCAGGAAAGATCTTTATTGGTTCTTCGTATAAGTCCTTATGCATGGCACAACTCTCATGTTTTTATTCAACACTCAAGCTTTTATTCATATGCTCACAGGCTTAGGAATTGGGTATTTAGGATTTTATTTGGGCTGCCAAGCATCCTTTTGAAAAGAAGAAAACTATTTCTTAGGGTTTCCTAACATGCACTTATTATGATTTCGTACTTGGTGGTCCACTTGTGAGGTTCCTTGATTTGGATTTCGCCTGGTTTCCTCCCGTCCTTGAGAGTGTTTAGCTTGTTTTGGCCAGGATGTTAACCTGTGGAGAGTCTGATGCAGAATTGAAGCAAAAGTATAGAAATCAAGTATGAAAGTGATTTATTAATTCGCCATTACATGCTTAGATGCTACTTATGTAGTTGTGTTTGAAGACTACTTTGTCTCTAAATTTTCTAGGGGTGACTCTTTTCCGAAGCAAAAGTTGTTTTATTTGTAAGAGTTATTCTATCAAAGAAATTATTGAAAAATCTAAGTGTCAAAGGAAAGGAAAAATATGTACAGAAGAACAGAGGTGAAAGAAGGAGTAAAGAGAAAAGGGTTTGAATATGATACCTCGCCCTTGCCCAGTATACCCCCCCAACTTATCACTCACTTTGTCCTCAGGGTGTCAAAGTAATAGGTTGAGAAGTACATGGGCAAGGGTATTCAGGTTCTATTAATCCCTTGTTTGCTCCATGAGATTGTAGAAGATTAGCTGTGAATTTTCCACATAAAGCGTGGTAATCCATGTCCTTCATGTCCTCTACTTGTTTTCTAAGAACAATGATGATATACATCCAGTACAGGACGTGGAAACCACAGTCATTCGATTCTCTGATCTGCGGGGGACATTTGTGGTTGAAGGCTGGGCGATGGAAATGTTCTTTGTCATATGCCTTTGTGTGTTTGCTCAGGAGATCGTGTAGTCATTTAGCACAATCCTTCACCACTTCCTCCATGGGTGTCTTTGTTGTAACGACATACTATTTTTGGTGTGGATCAAACTGGCTGTCGGAACTATTGTAGATTATTTTTGGTTCCTTCGTGTAGGTTTGTTTCCAGTAGCATCCAGTGTTCGAAATGAAGAAAGGGAAGCATAATGAACTTCAGCGTTGTGTGTTGAAGATATGAGATAAGTGCCTCTGTGGTTCTGAAGTTCTTCGATCCTAATAGATCATCCTTCATGTATGTTGACGCCATATAAACCGTAGGGTGGTCCCGTGCTAGAAGAAACTGGTGCACACTCATGGATAAAGAACCTTTAGTTTGTACAGTTTCATGGAGAGAATCCGCCATTACCAAAATATCCCCTTGCAAGAAAACCAGCTCATCGTTTTTTTTGTATAGCTTAGACATGATGAGTCAGAATTCGTTGTCGGAAAGTCTCTTACATGCATTAATATTTTCACTATTTTTCACATTAGATCATTTAATGCTTTATTTTCTTAACTCTTGCCTTTTCCATTTTATTTCTTTTTCTCTTTCTTATTCCAAAAGGCCTTAGAAGGTTATAGTACGAAATATTTACTATTATCTCTCTTAAGTGGTAAAATTGCATTTCAGTCCATCATTGAAACATCCATTAAGATATTTATGCATATGACCTTACATTGACATAGTGTTCAATTTCATTCCAACCCATTATTATTTCCACAAATTAAACATCAAGGCACAAAAAGGATATAGAGGATAAAAAGAACTTACATTAAGGGTTAAACTAGCATTTTACCCAAGATTCGATATGTTACATCAGTAATGTGCCCAACTACAGATCAGACCCTAACCTGGTCAAAATAGACGATCAACGTCAGGGAAATACTAAATGTCACCTAAGAAGAACTCTCCATTCCAAGGAGTTCATCAAATCCTAGATTATGGGTCATAGAAGGTCACCAAAAGTACTTTGTCTAGAAAAGAAAACTGAGTTTCTTGCCGATGTAAATAGACCCAAAACTTCCTATTATTCAATTGTAAACCAACCACACAGAAGGTAGCATAGTTCCATGGATAAATATCCGAAGAAAACACATCAATATTTTCAATTACCACCAAATCAAGTACAAGGATTTTAGGGTTTATAAGAAAGAGTAACCTTCCTGAGAATACTACAAAATTAAACCCTAAAACATTATGTCTTCTTCTATCATAACTGAAACACGTTCTTAAGATTTAGAATAGCAACATATAATCAGGTTTTAGGTGCAAGTAATAGATGAGAGAAAAGTTATATAATCTACCTTTAATTGATGATAAAAGCTTCCAAAATCTCAAAATCAAAGAGAGAGAGAAAATTCCTCAACTTGGATCACCAATCAACCACAAGATCACCTCCAAAAGGAAAAAGAATGTCACGGTTAAAAGAGAGCTCAGGGAATGGAAAAACTCAAACCCTATGTTGATTTTTAAAAGAGAAAGAAGATGTCCTCTTCTTGCTCGGGTACTACCATGTCAAAAGATGGTCTCCGACCCTAATGAAGAAGAGATCTCCAAAAAAACCACCATGGATGATCCATAGCCCAATGGCCAAGAGGAAAAAGAAGATGATAGGGTTTTTAGTAAAGGAAAACGTGACCAAGAGAAAGAGATCACTTACCAAGAGAAGAATCACCACCAAATTGTTGGTTTAACACAAGATCTTCAACATGCAAGTTAATTGGCCACCCGAGATTCAATTTCAGACCTTGTTTGCTCCCAAAACTCCAAGGTCAGTCAAAAGAGAGAAGGAAGAGAGTAGGTCTAAGAAAGATGCTTGCAAGTGAAGAGAAGGGGTTATATACACAAGATAGGAGAGAAGTAAGAGTTTGTGAGGTGTCAACATGTGAGGTTATCAAAAGGACACATGCTCTCCAAAGAAACAACCTTACCTCCACTCACATGCATGCTTCAAAAAGTAATGTTTATCCAAAAAGTATAGTGACCATCTAGGTCAACTACCTCCTTAATTTGGTCGAAACACTTCCTTGCACTCGTAATGATCAAAACCCTAGGTCACCATATATATATGGTCGATACACTTTACTAAAGGACAAACTGTTACGACCAACCCATCTTTAGGTCATCATGGTCAAAACAACAACACTTAAGGTATTCGTAGAGATGGGCAAGCAGCCCATATTGTTTTGAGAAGCCAGAAAGGTATGCATCGTGCTTCCCCAGCTTCCAGTCCAACAAAATTTATTTGTCCTGCCTTTAGTTCGCTGGCGTAGAAGTTTTACACCTTGGCATCGCGGGCCGCGATGTCGACAATCATGAGCAACCAGTGGTCAGAAACTATGAAGGGCACGGAAATGTAGTGTGCCCTTCATGCAAGGCCAGTTTGTAGTTGCTCAATGGACTTTGCCCGGAAGTCCTTATCTAATAAGCTTAAGGATAGAGCGGGTGAAGCGTTGAAGACGGGCTGCAACCTTTTTGGGCTCTGGAATTCCTGAATAGTGTTTTCAAGGAAGACATGGAAGATATCCGTCTTCACCGTCGATTGTGGTTGAAGGATGATACGAAAGTCTTCTCGTGTCAACTTGCGCTTTGTCTTTGTATTGTTGTTGATTATGCCCCCCCCATCTTTGGCATCATCTACGATAGTGTTCAGGATGAAGATGTCCTAAACATCTAGCATAGAGATCGCCGCCATGTCCAAGTCATGCATTTTGTGAGGTAGCGGTGGCGGCGGGGGAAGGTCTTGTGGTGGTGGAATTGAAGTTTGCTCGTTGTCATCCAAGAAAAATGGCAGATCTTCATCTTTGTCAGAATCAGAGTCATATTCGAGTCTATTGTCTTTGTATAGACTCACTCGGTTGGATTCTTCTTGCTCTGGGGGGGAAGGCGCAGGTCACTCCAGAGCGGAGTATTGGTGAATAACTATTGTGGGTGGGCTAATGCTAGTTTCTAGTATGCATTGTTGGTACTCAACAAAAGCCACTTCTTTGGTAGCGTCCCCCAGGGATCCCATAGCTGAAAAGTTAAAGAATTGGTCCCCATATGACATTGTTACATTGTCATTATTGTCGGGGGACTTGGGATCTTTGTTTCCACCCTATTGGTGGTCTTTATCATCTCCTTTCTTTGTAGGTTCTGTCCCTTGGCTGGTGCCCTCCCCAGCATTGCCTGGGTCATCGAGTTGATCGTCTGAGGAGGAGTTGTCGTTGTTAGAGTCAGCCGAGGAATCAAAATCCTCATCTTCATCTTCACTTTCATCTTCATCATCATCCACTACTTTAGTTGCTGCCTTCGTGATCAACTTCTTCTTGCAGTGCCGATGGATTGCTTGCAGCTCTACAAGTGCCACTTGCACATGCTCATGGGCTTCGAGCAGTGCGTCATGGCTATCTTTAAGATCTGCATATTGTGCTTCGGCAGAGCGGAGTGGTGCAGATAGATCAATTATTTGTGTGTGAAGGTCATTGAGTTCTTTTTTGGAGTTCTCCTCTTGGCGGCGGATGAGTTGTACTAGGTTGTTGTTGATGTCGTCCAAGCAGGTGCTTTGAGAAGTTTGCTGCTGCTCAAGCTCGCGGAGGGTCTCAGGCAAAGGTTGAGTTTGCTTAGAGACCCTATCGACTTGCTGGGCCAATGCCTCTTGTTGGCCCTTCATCTCGAGTACCAACTCCGGCAGGTTTTTTAAGCGGTTGTTGATGCGGTCGACTTGCTAGGCCGCTACTTCATGTCATTGTTGGATGCTTGCGACGATGCCTGGTAAGGCTTTGTTCCACTTATCGGTCTTGGAGACCTGTGAAGCGATATCCTGCACACAAGAAAAAATAGATAATAATATGTTAGAAGGGTCAGTGAGGAGGTTTCAAATGGCGTCAAATTGTCGTTTGAATTCCTCACCGGCTTATGAAAAGGGGACCCCAAAGATGGAAGGGTGAGGTGGCTGGGGTCGGGATGGAAGGGTGGTAGTGCCTTGCGAAAGAGATGGACCCGCGAATTGTGTGCTGACTGTTGATGGAGTCACTAGTGGTATCGGGATGGTGGTGGTAGATGAGGTGGTGGATGGGAATGGTGGTGACATCCCAGGTGAGTGGGGATGAAATGGGAATGTTGACGGGAAAGTGGTTGAAGTGAAGGTGAGATCGGGCGTTGAGGTGGAGAATGGAATGCCTGAAAAGAAAAAGAGTGAGGCAGAGTATGCGGGTGATGTTGTATATGTGGATGAAGAAATTGTGGTGGGCATTGTTGTAGAGAATGGGGGAAGAGTGATGGATGGTGGAATGGTAGAAGGTGGTGGTGTGGTGGCAGAGTGGTGGAAGGTGGTGGTGGTTGTAGAGGTGAACCCAACATCCAAATCGAAGATGAAAGGTTCTGGTGTTGAGGTTACTATGTTTTTGATACTATGTGGTGGCTCCGCCTCTGGGTTGATCTTTGATGTGGGCGTCTCCAATTGTTGTTGTTTTTGTTTGCGCAGCTTTGAGACCGTGTTACTGGAATTTTCTTTGGCCTTGCTATGGGGGCAGTGACGTTGTTCTCTGTCTGCCCTGTCTTTGCTTTGACTGAGGCTATAAGGTTGGCAAGCTCCTCTTCAGTGAAGAGAAGCTTTTCTTTGTCGTAATCTACCAATACTGGAAGCGGCAGCAATGTCCTAGATGCTTTGACAATGGGGCAAAAGATGTAGTGGAGTTTTGCATCCTTCTCCTTTATGATGTATGAGTTCTTTAAAGTTTGCTCATTTGTAAGGATGTCGCCCTTTATCACCATGCACTTGGGTAGTGGTCTGTCCATCTTGAGAAATTTCAAGATTGATGTTATGTGACCTCCCATGCAGATTTCTTTTCCAAGGGCGTAAGATGAGTGCTTTTGTATCAAATGTCATTCGATGTTGACCGGCAGCCCTTTGAGGATGGACCAGAGAATAAAGATATTGGAAATACTAACGTTTCCACCCTTTATCCTGGGGAAAAGAGCACCTATAATAATTTTGTGCAGTGTGCGCACCAGGACAGAATGTATGTTAGAGGCCTTGCAAGTTTTCGCCTCGTAGTTTGGAATCCCCGTCAGAGCTTTCCAGAAGGTATGTCTGTTAAACTGGGGATGGTCCAGGTTTTCTTCCTTAGCCTTTTTTATATGATCTTGGTCGATGAATATCTCATTCGGTGTATTCTCAGTCAAGACAACCTTGTTACCAAAAAGTGAGGTTATCAGCCTGCTGTCACCTCCGTCTTTCATTTGTCCATTGCATCCATAGTTTCTTTGTTGAGGTGTGTGAAGAACTCTATTATGGGTTCGACATAAGAATTTTCTACAACAAAGCAGAGTTTTGAGAGGTTCTCTCTGTCGAGCAGGGCGAGGACTCTATCATAAATCCCCATCTTCTTTAGTACGTTGGGGCAGACGTACTTTGTCGGTCACAGCACCTTATCACCAGCTGGGAGGTGTTGGATGTATAGGTCAGCTGGTGCAGGTTCTGTGGTGGTGGTGGTGGGATTTTCAACAGAAGGGATAGCATGTCCTGCCAAGATCTATTCCCTTGCGATATAGGGCCAAACTTGCTTCCTTGCCCTTTTCTTTGATGGTTGTCCCTTGGCGGCTTCTTTAGTCTTCCTCTTGCCTTTGGAATTTGGGCTTGGGGATTCGTCCTCAGAGTTTGGTGCATACTTCGAACCTTCGTCACTGGAGGAACTGTTTTCCACTTCTTCAACAGGGTCCTTGGTTAGGCACATGTTGACTCGGTCAAGTTTGTTCATGACCTTGATCAAGTCAACCTTTGGTGGGACCTTTCTGGTCTTTTCGTAGGTGTCCATGATTTGCCGGAGCTTTGCGCGGTCCTCCAGTAGTTGCTCCCTTGTCCAGGAGGGAGCGTCAGCAGTTCCTGTGGCTTGTTTTACAGTTGAGGCCATTATGTAATCAAAAGATTATATATGTTAAAGAGGAAGAAATGTTGAAAGAATTGCAATATATTTAGGGATGAAATTGTTTTAAGGGTGAAATTATGTTTTCCAAGACCGTTTGGCTCCAAACGGTTTCAAGACCGTTTGGGTCCAAATGGTTTCTCGACCGTTTGGGTCCAAACAGTTTTCAAGACCGTTTGGCTCCAAACGGTTTCTCGACCATTTGGCCCCAAATGGTTTCAAGACCGTTTGTCTCCAAACAGTTTCATGACCGTTTGGCCCTAAATAGTTTCAAGACCGTTTCGCCCCAAACGGTTTCACAAACCATTTGGGTCCAAATGGTTTTCGCTCCAAACGGTTTCTCAACCGTTTGGCCCCAAACGGTTTCAAGACCGTTTGTCTCCAAATAGTTTCACGATCGTTTGTCCCAAATGGTTTCAAGACTGTTTGGCTCCAAACGGTTTCTTGACAATTTGGTCCCAAACGGTTTCACGACTGTTTGGGTCCAAACGGTTTTCACTCCATACGGTTTTATGACCGTTTGTCTCCAAACTGTTTCTCGATCGTTTGGCCCCAAACGGTTTCACGACCGTTTGGGTCGAAACCACTAGGAAGATGAAACGGTGGGGACGACGATCAGCGAAAATGGCAAAAACGGTGCCGTCGATGAAGGTGTTGATGGCGGTGATAGCGTCGGTAGCAACAGATGAATGCATCATTTGCAGTAGGGAAGGTGGCGGCAGTGGCGGTGATGGAGACGGTCGCAGCGGTCTACCTCGTTGTATGAGTGTGAAAAGGATCGCGGTGGAGGGAATACCAGAGAAAGGTGTGTGACAGAACGACGGAGCAACTTTCTTGGATGTGCACGGAGACGACGGAGGTGGTTTCGAAATGGAGCAGCGAGGGAGAGGGTATGGATGGGTCGTGCGGGAGTAGAGAACTACGGCAGTGGAACAGGGATTTCGTGCGAGAGAGAAAGTTCGAGAAACCAAAGGAAAGAAAAGGGGAGGGGATGAAGCGATATTTATAGAAAAGGAGGGACGACGTTACAAATTCTCAAGGGCGAACACTTTTGAGATCGTTTGGATTCAAACGGTTTCGAGACCGTAAGGGTCCAAACAATTTTGATACCATAGGGATCCAAACGGTTTTGAGACTGTTTGGATTCGAATGGTTTCGAGACCGTAAGGGTCCAAATGGTTTTGAGACCGTAAGGATCCAAACAGTTTCGAGACCGTAAGGATCCAAACGGTTTCAAGACCATGTGGATCCAAATGGTTTTGAGACTGTGTGGATCCAAACGGTTTCAAACACGTAAGGATAGGATTAAAAATGGTTTTTGGTTTTTATATTTTTATGTTTGTTTTGAATGCTATGATAGGTCTAAATAAGAAATGAGAAATTAGAAAAATTATCAAAAACTTATAGAATAAAAGGTGATACTCAGTTCTTAGGTTGCCTCCCAAGTAGCGCCTTGGTTTTACGCTGCTGGCTCGACAAAGTTCTGACTTGGTTAGATTGATGTAGCAAGATCATGAATCTCAATAGTTTGTCTTGGAATTTTGTCAGCTGGGGTATAATATTTCTTCAATCTATGGCCATTAACAGTTCTCTCCCCTCCATTGTCATCAATAATGATGATTGCTCCGATTGGGTAGATGTGCTTGATGGTGAATGGCCCAGACCACTTTGTGCAAAGTTTTCTGGGGAACATCTTAAGTCTAGAGTTGAAAAGAAGGACTTTATCTCCGATGATGATATCTTTCCTTTTGAGATGTCCATCGTGCCACATCTTAGTTTGGTCCTTGTAGATCATGGCGCTTTGGTAGGCAGTCATTCGTAGTTCTTCAAGTTCTTGTAATTGTAGTTGTCTATACTCGCCAGCACTTTTGAAGTCGAAATTCAATTGTTTGATGGCCCACCAAGCTTTATGTTCCAGTTCAACTAGAAGATGACATGATTTCCCATATATCAAACGAAATGGAGTCATTCATATTGGTGTTTTGTAAGCAGTGTGATATGCCAAAGAGCATCAGGGAGCTTGATAGACCAGTCTGTGTGATGTCTATTGACTAGTTTTTCTAAAATAGCTTTTAGCTGTCTATTTGAAACTTCGACTTGGCCATTTGTTTGTGGATGGTAAGGTGTGGCAACCTTATGTTTAACTCCATATTTTCTTAGGAGAGCTTCGAAACTTCATTCTAAGAAATGAGATCCTCCATCTGATATGATTGTTCGAGGGACTCCGAATCTAGGGAAGATAATATCCTTAAACATCTTGATAACTGGTTTGGAGTCACAAGAAACAGTGGGTATAGCCTCTACCCATTTTGAAACGTAATCCATAGTGACCAGTATATAGGAAAATCCATAAGATGGGGGAAATGGGCCCATGTAATCTACTCCCCATACATCAAAGATTTCAATCTCTTGCCATAGAGTAAGAGGCATTTCATTCTGTTTAGATACACCGCCGGAAAGCTGACATTTATTGCAGGATCGTACAAAATCATGGGTGTCCCTTGCTATTGTTGGCCAAAAGAAACCTTATTGTAAAACTTTGAGGGCGGTCTTCTTTGAACTCATATGCCCCCCAGTAAGGCCAGAATGACAATGTTCTAGAACTAGGATAATTTCTTCTTCTTGTAGGCAACGGCGGAATAGTCCATCTGTGCACAAGCAAAAAAGGTATGGTTCATCCCAAAAATACTGCTTGGCATCATGAAGAAATTTCTTTCTATCATGGTAAGAAGAAGAAGGGTTAATAGTTCATGTAGCCAGGTAGTTTACTATATCGACATACCAAGGAAATCTGGTAGTGATTTTCATAAGTTGGTCGTCGGGTAAAGAGTCTTGAATAGGTATATTGTCATCATCATGAGGCTCGATGTGACTTAAGTGATTTGCAACGACATTTTCTACCTCACTTTTATCTTTTATTTCCAAATCAAATTCTTGTAGCATCAACACCCAGCAGATGAGTCTAGGTTTTACATTTTGTTTTTGAATTAGGTATTTGATTGTAGAATGGTCAGTGTATACTATGACTTTTGATCTGATTAGATAAGAGCGAAATTTCTCAAAGGCATAAATGACAGCCAATAATTCTTTTTCAGTAGTTGTATAATTCTTTTGGGCCTCGTCTAGCATCGTTGATGCATAGTATATCACATAGGGCTTCTTGTCTATTCTTTTCCCTAGCACTGCTCCTATAGCGTAGTCGCTTGCGTCACACATTATCTCAAATGGTTGTGACCAATTGGGTGCTCTCCGAATGGGTGCAGAGAGTAGAGCGGTTTTTAAGGTCATGAATTTGTTTAAGCATTCATGATTAAAATTGAAATCTGCATCTTTTGTCAACAAATGGGTCATGGACTTTGCTATTTTGGAGAAATCTTTAATAAATATTCAATAAAATCTAGCGTAGCCTAGAAATGCTCGTACTCCTCTAATGTCTTTAGGTGGTGAAAATTTTGAAATGACATCAATCTTTGCCTTATCCACTTCAATTCCTCTTTCACTCACGCAGTGCCCGAGGACAACACCTTCTGTCACCATAAAGTGACATTTTTCCCAATTTAGGATCAAGTTTGTTTCCTCGCATCTTTGTAAAACTTTTCTGAGGTTAAGCAGACAATTATCAAAAGAATTTCCATAGACTAAAAAATCATCCATAAATATTTTCATGATTGACTCAGTTAATCCTATGAATATTGCAGACATGCACCTTTGGAAGGTTGCGAGCGTGGTACATAGCCCGAAAGGCATCCTTATGAAGGTGTAAGTTCCAAAGGGGAAAGTGAAGGTTGTCTTTTCTTGGTCTTGTGGGTGTATCGGGATTTTATAGAGCCCAGAATAACCGTCAAGGTAACAAAAGAATTTTTAGTGGGCCAAACATTCAAGGACTTCATCAAGGAAAGGTAGAGGGAAGTGATCTTTTCTTGTTACTTTGTTCAACTTTCTATAATCGATACACATCCTCCATCCAGTGACAGTCCTTGTGGGTACTAGCTCATTTTTATCATTCAGAACAACAGTAGTCCCCCCCTTTTTAGGGACCACTTGGACCGGGCTAACCCATTGAGAATTAGAAATGGGATATATGATACCAGCTTTTAGGAGTTTAAGGACCTCAAGGCGAACCACTTCTTTGAGGTTTGGCTTTAGTTTCCTCTGATGTTCCCTCAATGGTTTGAACTCTTCTACCATAGGTAATTTGTGCATGCACAGAGTTGGATTTATTCCCGTTAGGTCAGTCATTTTATATATGATAGCTTTCTTGTGTTTCCTTAGCTCAACAAGAAGTCTTTCTTCTTGATCATCTATTAAGGTAGATCTGATTATGACTGGGCATAGTTTTTCTTCATCCAGGAAGACATGTTTGAGTCCTATTAGTAAGGATTTCATTTCAGGGGCCTTGAGTACTTATGTGGTTTCCAAAATGGTGACAGATTTCAATTCCTAGAAGGTGGCTGCTGGAGCTTGTTCGGCTTGGTCTAAATATCATAGACATTGTTATACTAGTCCACTGGCTGAAAATTCAACTTCTGGATTTGTCAAGACGTTTTCCAGATCATCAGATGGTTCGACTATTTCCTGCTGTAATTGAAACATTTTGCCTATTGCCTCGAGAAGATATACTTCTTCCTGGATGCTAGGACCTTTTAGGCTGTTAAGGATTCTAAATTGAATGGCTTCCTTTCCTAGTCTTAAGATAATTGTACCAGCTGCAACGTTGATAAGTGCTCTGGCCGTGGCAAGGAAGGGTCTGCCAAATATTATTGGATATCTTAGATCTTCCTTTATATCCATAATAACAAAGTCGCAAGGAACGTAAGAGTCCTTTCCTATCCTGACTGGGATATCTTCAATGATTCCCAATGGTGCAGTGATGGTAGAATCAGCCAGTTGTATTGTCATTGTAGTGGGTAACAATTCAGTAAAACCCAACCTTTTACACATTGAGAAAGGCATAATAGATATGCTAGCTCCCAGATCAGCTAATCCTTTTTTGCTAGAGGCATTTCCGATAGAACATTGGATACCAAAGGAACCAAGATCCTTCTATTTTTGCGGCATTTTGTTAAGAATAATATCAGAAGTTGTCTGAGCTAGTTTAATAGACTCTTGTTCTTTGGTCATACATTTCCTTGATAGCAAGGTCTTCAGATATTTGGCCCAAGCTGGTATTTTAGAGAGGGCATCAAGGAACGGAATATCAATATAAAGTTTCTTCATTGCTTCCTTAAATTTCTAGAATCTAGTATCCAGTTTAGTCCCTCTTAGCCTGCCTGGATATGGTATTCTGGGCTTGTATGGAGGGACTTCAGGTTCGTTGAAATCTAGTTTCTTTTCCTTCCCCTTCTCGATTTCTATAGTATTTTTCAGTTTCAAGATTCGTGCTTGCAATTGGAGTGATTACAGCTATATCTTCATCTTCCTGAATGATTTTTGTGACTTTAGGGAGGACACGTCCAGACCTTGTGGTAATAGATTTCAATTGTTCTTGTCTGGGTTAATCGTGTCTTGGGTTTATCTCTGGCTGACCAGCAAAGGTTCCTAGTGGAGGTTTTAATTGGTCTGTAATATGTACTAATTGTGCTTTGACGGATTTTTGTTGGGCTTGCTGGTTGGCTAGCATGGTTTGTTCATCTGTTGGCAGAGGTGGATTATTCTTTTGTGGATTGGTTGATACTATTGTGGTTGTTGCTACTGAGGTGCAGGTAATTGGGGTTGTTGAATTTGTGGTTGTTGTAGTTGAGGTTGTTGCAATTACGGGTGCAACGGCGGATGAGTGTATTGGTAATATGCAGAAGGGTTTCTTGGTTGTGCGAATCCTTGCAATCCTCCTCTGAAGTTTCCCTGGTTTCGATTATAGTTGTTCTGGAAACCTGGTGGTGATCTATTAAAAACTCCTCCTTGGGTCTGGTGTTGCAGGTTGGCAGTCCCTACAAGATTCCCATACTGAAACCTGGGATGGTTTCTTGGTTGATTCGGGTTGTAATAAGCTTGTCCTGGTATGGTATGAATAGAATTGACTTGCTCTGGTGACATATCCTCAGGATGTTTGATGATCGGTTCATACTGCGGTTGTGGTGTCTGCATGTCCATCATCACATTGTATAGGAGACCACATGATAATGTGGACTGATCGGATTCATGACATGCCTCACAAGTCCCGGTAGCTGCCTTGACTTGTTGGGGGCTCTTCTTTTCTCCGAGTGTCATTTCAAGAACTTGTTGCTTGTGAGATATTGTTTTTAGGGCTTCGACGATGGCTTTCATTTCCATTGATTCTTCAGCTTTACAAACTTTTAGAATTCCCCCAGTGGATGACCTTCCCCCTACTGGATTGGTTCTTGGCTCCAAGTGTAACAATCCTCCAGGCATCTTCACAGTTCTTTCGCATGAAGTTCCCCCCATATGAGGAATCCAAAATTTCTTAATTTTATCACTTACTCCTCTGTAGAATGTTTCTATCAGTTGGTTTTGGGAGATTCCACGATGCGGGCATTTCCTTAAAAGTTCCTTGAATCTTTCCCACGATTCTACCAATGATTCTCCTGGGAGTTGAGAAAAGGGATTAATTTGTCCCCTAATCTCATAAGTCAACGAAGGTGAAAAGAAATTCTCTAGAAACTTTCCTTCCAAAGGAGCCCAGGTGGTGATTGGTTCCCCATCTAGCGCGTTATACCAGCTCAATGCCCTTCCGGACAAGGTGAAGTGAAAAAGGTGTAGCATGATTGCGTCGAAAAGAACTCTGGCATGTGGTACTAGTTGAAAAAGAGACTTGAATCGCTTTAGGTGATCCATGCAATCATCCCCAGCACCTCCAGAGAATGAAATGCCTTGCATAATCTGGATCCATTGTGTGTGGATCTCAAAGTTAGGAACATTGATGAGCGGGGGCCTAACTGGGTGATTATCTTCAAAGTTCTTAGGAACGACATAATCCCAAAGTTGCTTATTTCGCAACACTATCTGAGCAGCAGTTGTGGCTACTTCATTCTCAACTTGAATGCGGGCATGTTCTTCAGCTCAGACTTCAGCTTGAATCTAAGCACGTGTGTCAGCAATAAGTTGTGCTCTTTGAGCTACTATGGCCGTGTTGACTCTTTCCATAACTAAAGTGGCTTGGCGTTGTTCATCAGCCATTTGTCTGGCTCATTGGCAGTTGAGTCGGATGCGTCGGTGGAAGCTTTGTTCTACCTCAGATTTGTACTCTGGTTCAGGGGAGAATCCGATGTAATGTAAAGGTTGCATACACGTTTTCTACCTGAGTAGAAGAAGAAACACACATTAGATAATGTGGAGAAATGATGAAATCAAGGTGATGTGAATGATGGTTAAAGAAAAGTGTAAAATCCTAATCAACTAGAAAGTTAATAAGTAAAATTAAAACGTTTCATTGTCCCCAGCAACGGCACCAATTTTTTGATGGAGCCCCCACTTATGTGGAGTTGCGTGCACCACTAAAAATCCTAGAGATAGTAAGTCTCTAAGTTTAGCCTTGTGTATGCTATAATAAGATCTCCACCCACGTATGCTAAGATACGTGAAAGTCTTATCATAGTATAGTTAAGGGTCGAATCCACAAGACAACGGTCTTGTTAAGAGTTTAACAAGATGGAAAACGTAATAATCCTACTTATCCACTTAAAAATTGATATTTAGATCAAAGAGTTGATTTGATGATTAAACTAATGTGCGGAGAAAGTAAATAACAAGAAAGTAAACTTAAGGTTGTAAACGATATTTAGAAACCACCAAGACGTGATCGAGTTTTACCACCACTACGTATGGATCAAAACATACATCATAATAACATGGCTTGCAAAGAAAAGGGTCTTAACAGTTAGTATCTTTGTAGACTTAGCTTCCTTTCAGATAGCTAACTACGAGAAACGTGGGAGTGTTGCAATGCCAGCCATCCCCAAATGAATGGTCACTTACTTTGCATCGCTCCCCTCACAAAGTGTGTTCCTTGACCTGTCAAGGTTGTACTTTCATACGTCAACTGGTTCCATTTCATAGTATGAAAGTACAGCATTGGAGGTGAGTTTACTCCACTCCTTGAGAAACGTTCCTAGATACCGAACAGATGTATGGTGATTACATACATCAAGAACCAACATGCAGTCGATACTCAAATCTAAAAGTAAAAATGTAGACAATTCACACTAGTAGATAATAGATAACACAAGTTGGTGATCAAGCAACTGGCATTCCTTAAACGATTGATGTTGAACTGAAAAGATAGTATTTTTCTATTGCAAACTCATGAATTACAATGCATGAAATGAAAATATGGGTAGCGGGGCTACTCCCCGCACCCTAGTGTATGGGACTACTCGCTCATGGCAAGAACAAAGAAGGAGGTGGGAAGAGAGAGATAAAGCATCATCTCCACGTAGGAGGGAGGAAGGTTGACCCCTTGGAGTAGAGAGCAACTATCTTCACACCACTTGGTTGACTTGATGAAGATTTCTTCACTTCCCACCTTCTATGTTGATGAGAGAGAAAGCAGCTTGAGGATGAAGTGTGGATCTTAGACCAGTAGCCTTAGGGCAAAGGATGGAAGATGAAACAGGTCTGGAATGATTGGGGCAGCCTTTGGGCATCCAAGAATACGATGCGTAATGAGAACTCCTTTGGTTCTATTTATAGGCTTCCAAGGGGTCCCAAACGGTCTTGGGACCGTTTGGGTCTTTAACGGTTTGGGGATTGTTTGGCATCATGCGGTCTCGAGTGAAATGGTCTCGGGACCGTTTGGCTACATATAGTCTTGGGACCGTTTGACTTCATGCGGTCCCCAGACCATTTGCTTTTATTCGGTCTTGGGACCGTTTGAGTCCATAGGGTCTTGGGATCGTTTGCCTTCATTCGGTTTCCAAACCGTTTGCCTTTATTCGTTCTTGGGACCATTTGGGTCCATTTGGTCTTGGGACCGTTTAGACTTCATTCGGTCTTGGGACCGTTTGCCTTTATTCGGTCTCGGGACCGTTTGTGTTCATTCTGTCTTGGGACCGTTTGGACTTTATTCGGTCTTGGGACCGTTTGAGTTCATTCGGTCTTGGTATCGTTTGGACTTCATTCGGTCTTGGGACCGTTTGGGGCTTTTATAATTTTTTTGGGTTTTTTCTGTAAGAAAAAAAAGATAAATGTTAGTTTAATGATGAATTCATAATAACGTAGAAAGTTAAGGATTATATCTAATTTATCTAAGTAAGAGTATGGAAAATTAAGAAAAACTAGTAAGATAACATCACAAAATGGGAGGTTATCATGCAGCAAGGATCCAAGTTGTTATGAGCAGCAATGCTAAATTCCCATAAAGGATTACGCTGAGAAGCGATGAGGGAGATGAAAATCTTATTGAAATTGAGTATGACTGGGTTCTGTATAGGTGTCGGCACTATGGGAAGTATGGTCATGATGATTGTCCGTTTAAACCTACTGCTAGAAGACAGAGAGATAATATGACGGGTGCTGCGAAGAAGGTATGGGAGGTGAGGAACCTTGCTTCTCGCAGGGTGTTCGACCTTATTCCAAACGTGGATTTACAAGCCGTCTCTAAGCATATATTATAGGAGGTTGAAGAAGTTGAGGAGATTCAAAGAAGTAAAATTATTACATTGTAGGATGAGGAGATTGAGGAAGATGAGGCTCTATCTAAACTTGTTAATGAAGGTTTTGAAACTAGTTGTGATGTTGACAAGGAGGCAAGGTGTAGTATCCAAAAGGATGATGATTTGTTACAACAGAGTACAGAGGTTGATACTGCTGTCATTACTGAAAGTGAACTGTGTGTGGTCTCTTCAAATGTTGGTCCCTCCACTCCAGCCCCTATTCCAGTTTTTCTCATAGATTCTCCAGGAAGTGAATTCTCTTCACAGGCTTCTTCTACCTTAGTGAAATATACTAAGGTCAGCATTCACAAAGAACTGCCAAAACGTCAACTAAAACTAAAGGCATATAATTATCTCTGAATGGACCAACTGGAATCTGTCCCTTCTCCTAAATAACTCTCAATGGCATCCAGTAGCACTAAGGCTGACAGTTCAACAACCCCAGTTATCAAATGAGTCTATCATTGTCCTTTACCTCTTGGAATGTCAGGGGCATTAGCAATAAGATCTTGAATGTCCAAGAGGTAATTAGGAGGGCCAACTATGATGTGGTCATCCTAGTTGAGATGAAGATCAGAGAAAAGAAATCTAAGAAGTTGATGAATAGATACTTTGAAGAGTAAAAATGGGTTTCTAACTTGAAGTCGCATGCTCTGGGTAGAATCTTTTTTCTCTGGAAGGATGTTGTCAAATTTCTAAAATTGATGAGTGTGATCAGGCCATTCATGTCAGAGTTGATAAAGACAATGAGAGTTTCATTCTTACGGCTATTTACGACCATAATGATGACTATGATAGGACCAGTCTATGGAGGAATCTTGATTGCTTCACCAATGGCCTTCATTGCCCATGGGTCATTATGGGAGAGTTCAATGTTGTGAGAAAGACCAATGAGAAAATTGGCATTCTCCCTCCTTCTGGTAAATCTATGGACAACTTCAATAATTTTGTTCTTGATACTGGTTTGTTCAAGATGGACTTAAGTGGACCCTTTTATACCTGGGACAACAAACAGGAAGGGGATCATTTTATTGCAACCAAGATTGATAAGATTCTATATAATGGTGATTTCCAGGCTAGATATGAAAGTTTCCATGGTGAGAGTATCTCAAATCTGGTGAGTGATCATAGGAGGTTATGCTTAATCTTAGGTGAAGTGAAAAAGAGGAAGACACCTTTTAGATTCATCAACTCCTGGACCACTCATAAATATTTTGATGGCCTACTTAAGGAGGCTTGGGAGATGGGTGTCGATGGGTTTACCATGTTCAGATTTTATAGAAAACTAGAGCTACTAAAGAAGAATCTTATTTCTTGGAATAAATTGTGCTTTGGTAATATACATGATAACTTGTCTCATTTGAAAAATGTTTCTATTACTGCCCAGAGGAAGTCCTAATGATATTAATCTCAGGAGTGAAGCTAATTCTCTTAGGAAGGAAGTGATGAAAGCTGCTATGATTGAAGAAAGTTTTTATAGGTAGAAATCTAGAGTTCAATGGCTCCAAGAGGGTAACTCAAACACTAAATTTTTCTATGCCTCTTTGAAGACCAGAAGGGTTAGAAATACTATCAATTGTCTCAATATTAATGGCAACTTATCTAGAGATGAAGATGATATGAAATTGTTATTGTAATGAATTCTTTTTTCATTTTCATTTTTTTTACCTTTTTCGACTATTTTCTCCTTCTATAATTCTCTATTTTGTAAAAAGGAGAAAGGTAGGGTGTGGGAGGATGACTGGGAAGGCCCTGTCATCTCTAAAACTCAAGGTTGCATGCTTATCAATAAAGTTTCCGGGAAGGAAGTTGATGAGGTGATTGAGAATATGAATGATGATAAATGTCCTGGTCCGGATGGTTTCAACTGTCATTGCTACAAATATGCTTGGAGAGTGATTGGAGATGATGTTTATGAAGAAATATGTGAGTTTTTTAGGAATGGGAAAATGCTTACAGAAGTGAATAAGACTTATATTACTCTTCTTCAAAGGGAAGAATTCTTCTATGATTACTAACTGGTGCCCCATTGCGCTTTACAATGTATTTTATAAAATTGTCTCTAAAATCTTAGCTAATAGGCTTCAGCTGGTGCTTCCTAGTATTATTGATACAAACCACTGCGCATTTGTCAAAGGAAGAAGCTTGAAGGATGTCGTTATGTTAACTAATGAGATTTTATGAGATTTCAAGAGAAAAAACTATGATAAGATGTGCATTCAAGCTGATGTGTCTAAAGCATATGATTTTGTTGATTGGAAGTACCTTTTTTTTATCATGTGGAAGATGGGTTTCCCCTTGAAATGGATTAATTGGATTGAAATCATTTTTTATTCTACCTCCTATAAGGTTCTGGTCAATGGGGACCCTTCTCGTCCTATTTTCCCTACTAATGGGGTAAGGCAAGGAGACCCCATTGCTCCATACCTCTTTGTCATCGCCATGTAGGATTTTTCTGAAATGTTAAAGAAGTCCATCAAGAATGAAGATATTATACCCATTTCTGTCTCAAAGAAGCTGTATTGCTCACATCTCATTTTTGCCGATGATTTAATGATCTTCGCCAAAGAAAATAATGAGTGTGCTACGAACATTAAGAAGCTGCTTGATGAGTTTGGAAAAATGTCTGGTGTAAAGATCAATCATAGCAAAAGTAATTTGTTTCTGGCGGACTGTAAGAACAAAGATGAATTATCTTCTACTCTGGAGATTGGAATTGGCAAGCTTGAAGACACGAAATGCTTGGGTTTACCTCTATTTTCTGGCAAGATGAGAAGGAAGAAATGTGACATTCTGGTGGATAAGGTGAAGAAGAGATTAGAATATTGGAAGAGAAAGATCCTTTCTTTAGTAGGTAGAGTTGAACTGGTCAAATCAACTTTATCAGCTATCCACCTCTTTTGGGTTATGTCATTTCCTATACCTTGTTCCATTCTGGAGGAAATTTACAGGCTCACTAGAGACTTTTTCTGGGGGCAATCTGAGGATAAGAAGAATATCCATTTAGTCAGTTGGGAAGTGGTGACTTTGCCCAAGAAGGAAGGAGGTTTGGGAGTTAGAAAATGTAAAGAAGTTTCTCTGGCTTGTCTTGTACAAAATGTGTGGGATATCATGAGGAAGAAAGACTCACTTTGGGTCAAGTGGATTAGTGAAAAGTATCTTAAAAATAGACTTTTTGGAGCTGTGATGTTTCTACCAACCACTCCTGGATGTTCAACTCTCTCTTAAGGAGTAGGGATGTGCTTATTCAGTTTTTTGATATCAGGATTGGTGCGGGCCAATCTATTAAACTCTGGAAGGACCCTTGGTGTACTGGGAAGATGTTGCACGATATCATTGATAGAAACTTGATTGTCAAAGCTGGCCTCCCTGAAGATTTGTTGTTGAGCACTATTATCAAAGATAAGCAGTGGAGCATCAAAGAATCCAGGAGTTCTCACATTATCCTGAAGGCTATTAGTAGCTTCAATATTGCCAAGGTAAGCTTTGATGATTGCTGGCTTTTCAACAAGAACAAATCTACTAAGTTTAAAAGTATTTGGGATTGCGTAAGAAGTGAAGGAGTGGTTGAAGCCAAGTATGAGTGGATATGGAGTTGCAAATGTCAAGTTAATTGCAAAATCCATGCGTGGAAAGCAATGTTAAATAAGCTTCATATGTCAGACTATCTAAGAAGGATTGGGATTCCTATTGCCTCTGTGTGTTTTCTGTGCAGGTTGGATTACGAGAATACTCAACATGTGAGTTTCGGCTATTCTTTTGTGAAAAACTTATGGAACTATGTTGTGAAGGAGGGATTTCTTATTTCTATTCCTGAGTGCTGGGAGGATATTCTCAATTTTAAAGGTCATAAATCCAAAACCATTAGCCATCTAATCCTTTATTACTCCTAGATTGAAAGGAATGCTAGAGTCCATTCGGGGTCTAGTAAAAACTCTGATACTCTGTTGAGGATTATTCATGCTGATTCTGATATTTTCCGTGGATGATGTTTGTTGGGTTCTATAGCAGGGTTCTTTTGGTTCTTTGTGACCTGCAGCCACTACCATTGCTTAAGATAGTGGTTTTCTTTGATGTCTGTGTTCTGTATCTACTGATGTTTTCTTTATGGTGAAGGGTAGTTTGATCCTGAGCTATGTTGAAGCTGGTCTGAAGATGTCTCGGCCTTTCGTTCTGAAGTTTTATTGCTCCTGCTGTGGTGATGGTTGAGTATCCCTGGTTTGTTGGATCTGGGAGGGTTGTTTGGTGTTGTGAGGGAAAAGTGAAGGTGAAGGTCGAGTATCCACTCCTAGTGTGAGGTTCCCCTCTCCCTACTCTGTTTGGTCCCCTCCTGCTTTGGCTTTCTAGTGTTTTTGTTATTGCAGGTCTGGTATCTTAGTTGGCACTGGTTTATAGCTGGAGCAGAGCAGGTGAAGGTCGAGTTCCACTATTGAGTGTGAGGCTCCCCTCTCCCTGCTTCTCTCAGTTCTTTTCTTTGGCAGCCTGTCTTTGTTGGTTGGTTTCTCCTATCCTGGTCTCGTGATGAGATCTGTGTAGGTTGAAGGATCTGTGAGGATAAATCTATTTGTTTTTGGACTGTTCTATCTCTTTTGTTTTAAGTTGCTGCTTAGAATCCTCTCTCTTCACTTTGGTGGGATGGATCCATTTACAGTTGGGCCATCTTTTCTTCTTCCCTTTTGAGAATTCTAGCTATGGAGGAAGTCCCGGCTGGTTGTGGCCCTATTGTGCTAAAGTTGCTCTCTTCTGAAGATGGCTATTGATGATGAAGGTTTTTCTGTCTGGATCAGGTTGTTTGATGGCTTAGTAATGGTGAAGGTTTTCTACACTCCTGCTGGATCGGTGGCTGCTATGGAGGATTTTTGTCTTAGTTGGTGCTTGAGCTTTGGAGTGTAGGCTGGAGGTATTCTAATTTTGGCTTTGGTAGAGAAAGTCTGGCCTTATGCTCCCCTCTCACTTCAGTAAAGTGATGGTTGAGTCTTTCCTCTGATGTTTTCTCTGAAGTCTTTGAGCATGCTCCTGGTTTATGGGTTGTTGTTTGTTGGAGCTTTTTCTAGTGATGGTTGAGTCCCCATATATTTATGGGTGTCTATGCTCCCCTCTCACTACCGTGCTCCTTTCAATAGTTGTTCAGCTATTTTACTCTTTTAGTATATGGTGCTTAGTAAAGGATGAGGTGTTTGGTTATCCTGCTACAAGGTGATGTTGTTTCCTCTAAAGAAGTTGCATTTCCCTCTGTCTATCAGTTGAGATTCTGAATGTTGATGATGTGCTGCTATGGATTTCTCTCTTATGTGGGTTTTCCGGTGATGGTTGAGTCTCTTTGCTCCCCTCTCACCTGTGGTCTGGTTGTTTCTTCTCTGGAAAGGATGATGTCTCCTATTGATCTTCTTAGCTAGACATTTTCTAATGGGCTCACTAGTTTCCTTCTTTCTTACTGTTTTGGCTACATCCAGCTGCTTATTCCTTATTCTTTGTAAGTAGAAAGTATAGTATCTTTCTTTTCACTATCTTTGTTTGAAGATAGTACTTTTGTACAGACACTACAGGAAATATTAAAAAAAACATGAGTTTTTGCCCGACCAAAAGAAAGTAAATATAAAATCTATAACATATGAACTAGTCAACAATTTGTTATATTTTCATCTTAGGTTTTACATGGTAATCATCTTGAGGAGGGCTCATAAATGAGGAGTGAAGTTGATGACTTATTAAAATGATTATGGTTTGGTACAACAATGTATGGGTGATTCTTATGACTCATCAAAAGATAACCATTCAACGATGTATGTTTCAAAATGACTCAGAAGAGGATACTCCATACAATAATTTATGTAGAAAGATGATGACTCAGCAAATGATACTCCATACCTTTCATGTGAGATCTATTTGTATAAGCATTCATATTCATTTCGTCTATATGTTGGTGTCAATTTCTTTCTCTTAAAACAATCATTCGAGGCCCCTACTTCTCATCATATTGTACTTGCTTTATTCTTTCCATGGATTTCAAATCCAGCAGATTCATTGCTTAACTCATCCATTGGAGGTTCCATGGAAGAATGATGGTGATGTAGGGTGAAAAAGACTTACATGTGTATTAAGACTCATGGGTGAAAGATGGTAGGAGAAGAATTGAGCTTTGTTGAATGTAAAAAGAACCATGTAAGAAAAAGAGATAGGGAAGATTAGAGCAGAGGATGGGCATTGATTTTGTGACTAATAGTACCCTTACAGTCGAGATTTGGATGTGTTGGTATGAGAGGAGACACATAGAAGAAGTTTAAGAAGAAGATGAAAGAAGATGAATATGTCATGGAGGTTGTGTAGGTCCTTTGAGGTGATGGTTCTCGTCTAACCCCTTGACTAGTGTTTATATAGGATGTTTGGGTAGAATGGGGAAGGATAGTAGTCATTGATGTTGGATGGATAAAGCTTGGCTAGAAATTTTTCTAGTAACACACAGAATGATGACATGTTGGTTTTGAGCGGTGATAGCTTCCTGTCTAGCTCACCATTTGTCAGGAGAAGCAGTTGTCCATGTAGACCTTTGTGTAGGGTAGCAGACCACCAAATTTCATGGAAACCTATGGCATGTGTTAGCAGTTTTTCATCACCAGAGTGGGTACTTTGTTCATGTTATACAACATTGTCATTGGTGTGGACGGAGGTGCAAGATGATGTGCCTTATATCTATTGATCATATGGGGCATCTTAAGCACTGGCTTTCAGTATATTTAGTTCGACGAGGTACTTTTAGCACTGATGAGACATGAGGAGGCAGAGGTTTAGATGACTGGAGCAGTTTGCACCATCGGCAGCCTGAAGATGTAGTCGTGGCATGGTTGAAGTGGTAGCCAAGAGTGGTAGATGACGGTATGGCGGGAATGATAGTCTTCCCAAGATTTTTACCCAACTTTTTTAGACGATATGGAGGTATTATCGGCGTTGCTGGCATCGGTGCAGGTTGGTTGGCACTGTTGCCGTCACTGTAGCCAAGCAAATCATCAGGGAGGGAGGGAAAGAGAAGAAGGAAGGGAAAGGAGGAAAGAGAGAGGAAGGGGGGGAAGGAGAGGGTCCATCGTATGATGTGGCACGAGGCCACTCATCATAGCCATTATGGGCAGCCAACCATGCATAGTTGAACATGTAGTGGTGAGGGAGGGGGAGGAGTCCATGAATTACTAGCCCATTAGAGGATTGGCCAATCACGAGGAGAGCTAAGAAAAGTGGGCAGGGGAGAGAGAGAGTAAGATAAGGGGGAGAGGTGGGGGAGATAATAAGATAAATGAGTGTGAGTGGGCCCCAACAATAAATAAAAACAAACTGAAACATTATGGGAGTAGAGGCAAGTGAGATGGATTGGTTGGGAAACCTACGAGGGATTAGGAAGAGTCAAAGCAAAAATGAGAACGTGTGATATGTATTTTGAAATTCAAATGGGCTTTTTCCCTTGTTTCAAAAATATTTCAACTATTGCATGTAGACCCTTTTGAGTTTATGTTCCTACATGGAAATCCCATATTGAAAACAACCTTTGGGTGATTATGCTCACATAACTCAACAAGTCAAAGTATTAATTTCTTTTTGTCATTCCACAATTGTATTAATCATCTAAACAATGGTACATCTTATATTTATTTGTAATCATATTTGCATAATTACCATATGATACTTACATCTAAAATATTTTGTGTCTTTGTGTTCTCCTTTATTCTATCTACTTATTTTCTACTTCCATATATGTATCTATGTGTATAATTTTGTCTTTGGTCAAGGGCATATATTTCCTTCTTTTTGAATCAACATCTTTATATCTATTCTTTTATTTTTATAAAACCATTTTTGTCCATTTATATTGTTTTGTCTTCCCTATAGAATGTATATTTTTTGTATTCCAGCCTAATATTTGTAATTATATTAATATTAGAATTATAGTACAATTTAAATTATATTTATGCCTTTACAAAAATACGGGTTATAACAAGGTATACCTCACTAAAACCATCCTTCCCATTACTTAGATATTGATGTGATCTGTTGGTTATGTGTTTGATGATCAATTAAATTTTTGTTTCCGCTGCCTACTCCAACCATATAAAACCCAACAGTGGTATTAGAGCCACGTCAATACTCTATATTTTGGGATAATCGATATGATTTGATTTTGATTTTACTATATTTTATTTATTGCATACAATGTGAATATTTAAATGACTAATGTGAATATCTGATTAATACCACATGATCCCAAGCTAATATATACATATATATGGTATATATATGCAATCGATATGCGTCGCCCTAAAATGGTTTTGATGGTGGATGTGTAGCATGATTATGGCCTATAAACCCTATGTGCATGTGTGTTGTTGGTTATGGTTGTTTGCATATCGATTTGCGCACCGAGCCCTCTTCTTCTATTCTGAACGTAACTCGAGATAATTTGTGATTCTCTTCTACCTTTTCTCCCCTCGAATGTAACTCAAGGTTTCACAAAGATTATGTAAAATAGAATTAGTTTTATATCTTGTTATGATGAAGACTGAAGATGACCACTTGATGGACCGAGATGACCGACTGAGGAGCAGTTGGTGGCCTGACGAGAAGCATGATGACCCAACAAACCGACCATCTGGAGGAGCCAGATGATCAGTTGGTGACAACCAACCAACCGGCCAGGTCGTGAGTCGATCAATCATAGGATGAGATGATCAACTCGGAACAGCCTAACCACAGATCTTCATAAACAAAAGGTTGCATGTGATGTAGACCTTAGATGATCGTAGTTCCTTGTGGCTTCAAGGAACTACAATAGGATGGCCATAATCATTTCTTTATTGTTATTGCATGTTTTCATTTGTGGGATATAGCATGTATATGATGTGTACTATATATGTGGTAATTGGATACTTATATGCATATATAAGCATATTAAAACCCCTCAATAAAATATTAAGTTTAAGATGCCTTCCAAAAGCAACACACATGAAAAGCTTGATCGACTAAGTGCGGGCACGTCCTAGAGTGGTGCACCATCTATCTCTTGGAAGTGTGATTGTGAATATGTGGGTCTGCCCTAGCAGGGTGCATATTCATTGTGTTGGTGTTTGGTTCAGACTTAACAAGGTGACCTTGATCGGATCAAGAACCTTGAGGCATAAAGATGAACATGGAAAGGAGTTACGCATGACATATATCAAGAGTTTCATATGATGAAATTGGGAAAGGTTGCCTACCTGAAAGATTCTAGTTGTGGGTGATAGCCCTAGATGGTCCATGGCTTAGATGAAATTAAGGTCTTGCTCACTAGAAGGTTGTACACTGCAATCTTCTGAATTGATACTTGAGGGTTATCAATTTGATCAAAATAGTGGAAGCGATAATTAATTAAAGACCTAATTAATATCTTCAATTTCAAATTAAATCAAATCAAAAGAGTTTTGGACTAAAATTGTGAATTTCATTTTTTTAGAATAAATGGCAACCAAAAACAATCACTTTCATTGTGATTGATCCTAGAGAAGGACAAGCTAAATGGAAACAACTTCCACGACTGGTTTAGGACGTTGAGAATTGTTCCACTCAAGAGTGAAATCTCTATGTCCTAGTTACACTAGAGCCAAATGAACCCTGTCCCACTGCACCAAAGGCTGAAAGGGATGCTTACAAGAAGCATACTGAAGATGCCATTGATGTGAAGTGCTTGATGTTGTGCTCAATGAACTATGAGTTGTAGAGACAACATGAGAACATGGACGTCATTGAGATGGTTCAACATCTCAAGAACATGTATCAAGACCAAGCATGGAAAGAGAGATATGATGTCTCCAAGGCATTGTTTAAGTGTGTCATGATAGAAGGAGATCTAGTAGGCCCTCACACACTCAAGATGATTGGGTATGTGGAGAACCTACCTCGACTGGGATTCCCTCTGAGCCAAGAGTTGGCTATTGATGCTATACTGCAATCGTTGCCAGAATCCTATAGTCAGTTTGTGATGAACTACAACATGAACAACTTTGGCATGCCACTGACATAGTTGTTGGGCATGTTGAGGACAGCTGAGGCACGGATCAAGAAAGACAAACCCAAATTTGTGATGACGATCAGTAGAAGGAAGGGAAAGTCTAAAGGCAAGGGCAAAGCAAAGAAAGGTTCTGATGCTAGCCAGGAGTCCAACTCATCTTCAACTCTTAAATCCAAGGGAGGTAAATGTCACCATTGTCATGAGCCAAGACATTGGAAGAGAAATTTCCCTCTCTACATAGATAAACTAAAGAAGAAGAAGGAGGGGATGGAAGTCTCCACCTCAGGTATCATGAAATAAACTTAAAATGCTTCTTTATCTTAGGTATATGATACCAAGATATAGAACTGACATATATGATGTGCAGGATCTGAAAAGAAGTGATGGCCTTTATGAAAGGACCAAGAAGGAACACTCATCAACATTGGAGCAAGTGTTATTACCATAGATAGTAGTACATTTTAGTTTATTTCAGCCCAAAGGGCATTTAATAGAGTTATGAACTGCTATTTCATTTTTCCAATAAATAGAAACATTTTACTTCTGCATCTTGTAATGACAAGGATGTCTATCAATAAAGTTCACGTTTCAATTTCAAAGATATGATCTTTTATGGAAATGCCTTATTTATCTTGTGGTACTTGGTATGCATGAGATAAAATAATAATACCTATAAGTTATTGATGACTCAAACAATAACTTAGCATTATCATCTAACAAATGAATGAGAAATTCATCTCTAGGTTCCATGTTGATGGATAAACTAGACTCCCTTTGTTAATGAACCATTAAGAGATATGAATGTCATGTTTAATTGGGTATGATGACAAGTCAATCTTCACTAGATGTAGTGGGAGAATGACTATTTAATTAGGTATAATACATATTGATGTATATACTTACCTATTGGAGTAAATGCTAATACTTCAAATATGGAAATCTTGAAATGTTCAAGAGTATCATAAATGAAGAACAAACTTGGTAAAAGTGTTAATTCTTTGATATGATCAATGAACAAGATACTTAAACCACATATACTTAAACCACATGTTTGAGGACCTTGTGAGTAGATACTTAAACCACATGTTTGAGGACCTTGTGAGTAATTATGATAGTGTATCATAGAGAACTCATGATTAAGGCATAGTGATGCCTAAATCAAAGAAGGAATCATACTCTAAATAGTAAGAGCATGATCATCAAACAAATAACTAATCTTCTAGAATTATTCTAAAGAATATGATTTACACTAAATAAACGTACAAAAGGAGATTAAGAATCACAAGTGTTGTGGACTCTCAAATTCCTTCTGTAATAGATACACCTCATATATCTAGATAACACCTTGATCTTGATGGATAATGACATCCTACAAACTCAAAGATGATGTTGAGGAAGCAGATTTTGAGTTATGGCTTGAAGCCATAAAGATCCAAAATGACTTCCATGTGAACCAAATAAGGTATGACATTAATGGTAGCACTTATAGGGATAAAGCCCATAAGTGCAATTGGGTCTTAAGAGTTAAGACTGACATGGATGACATTTGAATAGTTGATTGGTTGAGATGACTTCAAGTGTGTTCAAGGTGTTGAACCTGATGATTTTATTTAACCAATTGCATGGTTATAGGCCATAAAGTATCAGCTTGCTACTGGAACTTAAAGACTATGAAATTTGGCATATGGATATTAAAACCGCATTCCTAGAAGGAATAACATGAGGATGTGTATGTGAGACAACCTGAATGGTTTTATAATTCCGTTAATGCAAATGCGGTCTATAAGTTACAAGAGATTAATCATTATGATTGATTAAACAAAAGCACCTCAAAACTGGAGTCTTTACTTTGATTATCTATCCAAAAGGGTTTGACTCATATATTGAAATAAAGAAGGGATCTGTGATTACAAAGATTTAGTGGGAGCGTATTCATATTCCACATGATGATGAGGAATAAAATGAAACTGGTGTGGAAATACCTTCTTTAAGGAATAAAGAGATTTTTCCTATGTGATAGGAATAGAGACCTAAAGAGATAGTTCTCGAAAGTCTCTTGACTTGATAAAGAGAGAGCATACATTGGCAGTCTATGCTGAAGGGTTTAGTATGCAAAGATTCAGTGGGAGAAAACTTGTCCACATTATGTGGAGTTAGTCTCTCATATGCCAAGTGTTCCAAATTCTTATGAAGAATAGGAACACATAAATAGATGCCTTATGTGTTCGACATTGGATCTATCATGTATGTAATCATCTCATTATCATGTATGTATTGGACATGACAAAAAAATATATATGCATTCATCATCTTGTAGGTATTGGACATGACAATATGATATACTCATCCAGTTATCTCGTATGTTATGGACTGACGAGTGGATGATTGTCTATTTCCAATGAGAGTCACTGGAATACCATAAAGAGCTTATTTAAGTACTTATGAAGTATTAAAGGATTAGTTCTATGGTAATAAAAGGAAGAGTTGAGTGTAAATGAGTTACACTGATGCAAGCTTCCAAAATGACAGATAAATGATCGCAAAATACAAAATATAAAAGTATATTCAATTGTAAAGTGAACGAGAGTTGTTAAATGGAAATTTTCAGAGTAAAATTAAAATGCCATTTAATTCTAAAAGTAATGATGAGTATACGTGTGTTATGAACAACAGAGGATACTATATGGATCTAGAAGTTCATACAAATGAACTTATAGATATTCCAACCATTGATGACAAAGTAGAGATACTAAGTCAAACTATGGAGCTAATTGTTAGGCAAGGAATATCAGGTAGCATACTATAGCAACTCCATCTCATATGAAATGTCGTACATCGAGGAGATGTGAAACATGCAATATACCGACTAAAGCAAAGTGTTGCTAACTCACTGGATTAGCACTAACGCAGCAGAAACATGTGGGACATTTTTAGAGATCACTAAGACTATGATTCAAAGGTGATTGGCTCTAAGTGCAAGTGGGATTTTGTTGGTATGTATGCCCTGAGAGCCAATCATATGATGATTGGATTGGCATACGTCATGATTGATTTGATAAATATCAAAGGCAAGCTTCCAATTTATTCTAGCTCAATCGATTATGAGATAAATGATGGAGAAGAATGAATGTCTAAAGAATAACAATACTCAACGACGTATGTCTTCAGGTTAAGGGCCTAAACAATGAGATCATATGGATGCTAAGAGTATGTACATTCTAGTAATGTCCCTAGTCGGATGTCATTGTGGAAGGTTGATAGACAACAATGATACATCAAGACTAGAGTGTGTGTTGGTTGATGACAATGTCTCATTAGTCATGATATATGATATCAAACCAAGCACATAGATACATGTTGGAGAACAGTGTATCAGACAGACCCACCATGAGAGTAATACATGAAACCATGACACGGTAGTTAGAGTCATCTCTCATAGTGATGGTGGTGATTGTGATTCTCATACTTGAAATCACTACACTCGTCGAATGTGATTGGGTACACTTCGACATCATCAAACTTAGTCTTGAAACATGAGTTGTTATAACGGTGATGATTGGGTGGATTTGATGCATGAGATAGACTGTGAGTGATAGATATGGGATTTGTCCCTCCTAAGGGAGTATGATGTCCAAGCCACTTGATAAGCGAGACTAAGAAAGGCATGTGCATGCACACGTGAATCAATATATGATATTGATGTCACACATATCTCAGACAGTCTGCTCTAGTTCAAGAAACATGAATAAACGTTGAAAGGATGATGACTCCATGCCTTGAGTTCATTCAGGATATCAGACACAAAGAAATTATACATTCACTAGAACACCAATCACAGACTGTAGGATTGAAAGTTGTTCTCCAACTTTCCTTTTCACTTGGGTAGCAATGATGTACGACTACGTGCCACTATTTGCTTGTGATGTCATAAACTAGTTATGGACATTCACTGCCAATGTGAAATGGGACTTATAGGGTCACACACAAAGGATTTACCTGGAAGAGGAGTTTATCCATGAATGATGTTTGGATTGATTAATAAAGTGTTTAGGCACTCAATCAAACATTCAATCAATAGACTTGACTCAAAATCATCAAGTTCAAGTGTTGAACCAACTAGTTTGTGTGTCAGATTGATTGAGAACTGAATTGACTGTATTCTGCACAACCTGGACCACCAACCGACCGGTTCACTGGGTGAACTGATCAGCTCATGGTTAGTGAGACGACCGGTTCACTCTGTTGAACTGATCGGTTCACTTGTCCAAATGAGCACTGTTGGATTTTCCCAGTTTTTGGGACAAGATTTAATCTTTGTATTAATTAGAAACAAATAAGGAAAGTCAATTGGAGGCAAGTCCGAGAAGTGAAATGACTGGTTCACAATCCCAACTGACTGGTTCATTAGTAAACCGAATGGATCACCTAATCGAACGATCGTTTCATTTATGAAATGACCGGTTCGCCTGCCAAAGTGCAAATTATTCATGGAAATTCTAGACCCTTCTACTCTTGCACAGATTGGGAACCCTAACCCCACCCTCTACTATAAATAGAGGGGTACATGGGGCTTCTCTAGAGACACGACTTGGAACATTAGTTTCTCTGCAAAGTTTTTGTCCTCTCTGGTTGTGGTAATCGAGAAAGACCAAGCAAGCTCTACCCATCTAGGGAGGAACAGAGAGGGAAAGACAACTGCAGAAAAGCAATTGATTGTAGGAGACTGTGTCGGTGACTAGTACACTGATAGAAGAGGATGACTCCTTCTAGTCTGTTCTTCCAGATGACTAGAGTTCTTGATAGTCCGTGTGGACTATCTATGGAGGTGGGAGACTTCTGCCGCTCAGGAGGACAACTGTCAACTACAGTCTGGGTTAAGACCAGGAGTTGCATAGACGTCGTCGAAGAGAGGTGGTTGAAGACCACACTAACTGTGAGGTATTATCACTGAGCAAGCCTCAGGACCAGGTATATCTCGCTAAAACCATCTTTCCCATTACATAGATATTTATGTGATCTTCTGGTTATGGGTTTTATGGTCAACTAAATTTTTGTTTCTACTGCCTACTCCGACCATGTAAAACCCAATAGACAATGACGACGACGATGATGATGATGATGACGACGACGACGATGACGATGACGATGATGATGATGATGATGATGATGATGATGATGATGATGATGATGATGATGATGATGATGATGATGATGATGATGATGATGATGATGATGATGATGATGATGATGATGATGATGATGATGATGATGATGATGATGATGATGATGATGATGATGATGATGATGATGATGATGATGATGATGATGATGATGATGATGATGATGATGATGATGATGATGATGATGATGATGATGATGATGATGATGATGATGATGATGATGATGATGATGATGATGATGATGATGATGATGATGATGATGATGATGATGATGATGATGATGATGATGATGATGATGATGATGATGATGATGATGATGATGATGATGATGATGATGATGATGATGATGATGATGATGATGATGATGATGATGATGATGATGATGATGATGATGATGATGATGATGATGATGATGATGATGATGATGATGATGATGATGATGATGACGACGACGATCACGATGATGACTACGACGATCACGATTATGATGATGACGATGATGATGATGATGATGATGATGATGATGATGATGATGATGATGATGATGATGATGATGATGATGATGATGATGATGATGATGATGATGATGATGATGATGATGATGATGATGATGATGATGATGATGATGATGATGATGATGATGATGATGATGATGATGATGATGATGATGATGATGATGATGATGATGATGATGATGATGATGATGATGATGATGATGATGATGATGATGATGATGATGATGATGATGATGATGATGATGATGATGATGATGATGATGATGATGATGATGATGATGATGATGATGATGATGATGATGATGATGATGATGATGATGATGATGATGATGATGATGATGATGATGATGATGATGATGATGATGATGATGATGATGATGATGATGATGATGATGATGATGATGATGATGATGATGATGATGATGATGATGATGATGATGATGATGATGATGATGATGATGATGATGATGATGATGATGATGATGATGATGATCTAGAGTTTTACATGGTATGGGAATAATACGATGTAAAAATAAGGAAGCAATAGAAAGGGTTATTCCCAGAATCATTAGATTAAGTATGATTCGGTTACTCAAAAGAGGTTAATATTACATGGAACTAGTCATAGTCATGGATCTTCTATCTAGAAGAGAAGTATATTGTTTTACTTCTATTCTTATTGCATAATCTTAAGTGAACAAGGTTTTAGATAATTAAATAAATACAAATATATTGGATAAACCTTAAGGGTCAATGTATACAAGAGTTTGATACCTTGTGTTCGATATCAAGTATCTATACAAGTGGACGCATTGAGGCCGATGCTTTGAGTTTGATGTCATGAGTCGATGCTATGATGGCTTAATTGAATGAATAATGTATCATTAAATATAAGGAAAGTGGATAATTGAGAATTTCTTGGGGGTTAATATTAGATACAGTTTTTTATGCTTTTGTACTTTATATGTTCATTAACTTCTATGCTTTCAATTATTATTAAGAAGGCCTTACAAATTGGATAAAAGTTTATTATATGATTTACTACATAATGTCTCTTGAAATATCTACAACTTTATGTTCTATTTTAATACCCTTTACGCTTGCGTTATAAATGGTTACCCTAACATTGCTTAAAGTGTTGAACATGCTTAATTACCATAATTGGGTGCTTTATACCATGATCTAATGTTTTGATAAGTTTTTATGTCATGTGACAAGCTTAAGCTTTAAATTTGGTCTAGTTTGGACACAGTTTGTGTAAGTTATGCAATTTTATGTATATTTTGTACTTTTCTAAAATTTACCCACATGATAGGTTTTTCTTGCAATTTTGAAATTCATCGTGATCATTAGATGTTTTCTTATCATGCTTGATATTTTTGGGCCATGGGTCACCTAGTTGTACCATGGTTTGGTGGTGTTTCTCTTCAATGGCGACTTAGGGTTTTACCTCTTCACGAATGAGCTACCTTTAGGAGCCATCAACCAACGGTCCCCCTGTTTGGTTGACATCTAATGGTCACCAATAGGTGGTGACAACCTATGGTCACCTCTAGAGGTAGTAGGTTGATGTTTTTCTAGTTTTGGTTCACTTGGACTGGTGGTTCACTTAAAAGAGATGGTCAACTGCTGGTTCATGGCTTACGTGACTCAGGGTCCAAAGAACTGATGTTCCTTTGCTTGGAGGTTTATTGTTGGCCTGGAGAGACTACAACCGATGGCTAATCAGGTCTCCATGAGTGGTGGAGTTTCTGCTTGCATGATCATGAAATCTCTTTGCTATGGACACATGGAGAGCTGCTAGGACACCTCAATCTTCTCTCTTTCCTTATCCATGAGCTTTATATACCTATCCTTTAGCTCAAAAACGAAACCTTTGGTTCCTTATCTCTTCCCTCCTCTTCATAGATTCATCTTCCCCTACTTGTTGGAGAATACAGTGCCCGAGGAAGAAGAAGGTAGCTGACCTTCTTGGTTAAGTATCTAGGGTTTTGTTTTGCTCTCTTCTAGGGTTTGTGGAGCTACCCTTGCTATTCGGGACCTAAACTAGTAAGTATCTTCTTCTCTAATTCGTTTCTTTTGTTGTTCTTATTCCTTCTACCTTCTTCCTGGACTGAACCATGATGTTCCATGGTAAAGTTTGCTCTAAAACTCAAAGAACCTACCTTTCTTGTTCCTTATGCTTAGGGTTTGCTTCTCCTGTGGAGAAAGGTGCTAGTTGGCCAAGTTCAGAGCTTATACTAGGATTCTTTACCTTATTTTCTCGAGTTTTCTTTATGATTTGTGTCTGATCTTCTTCCTATAGGCGAGTTTTATAACCCTCTTCACTTTCATTGCTTATTACAAGCTTGCTTACTCATTTTCTTGCTCTAAAATGATGATCTAAGCTTAGAAAAGTTATGTATGCCTGAAAATCTAAAATAAGTAACATGGATATAGTAGTAAGAGGGGACATAGGAGGAAGTTACAAAATATTGAGCAATAGTAGTAGAAGGAATGTGAAATGCAGGAGCAATTGTCAGAAAAAGAAGCTAGAACAGTAAACACAAGAAGGTTTACAAAAGAAATAAAGAAACAGTAATATAAGGACTGACTTGCTTGCAACAGAATATTGATTACAACAAATTATTTAATAGTAAATAGATTGAAAAGTTGGAGCATTTGATAAACAATTGAGTAGATTAAATTGTTTTAACATACTAAGCAAGTTAAACAGACAAGCCTGGCAACAAGTATAATTACTCAGATTTCATAAGAATTCATCATATAAGAATTGTGTAGTATAAAGACATAGCAAGGCTAATCAACTAATATGAATCATATTCAACCCTAGAAAATATACTACACGAACTATATTACCTCTTTTATTATGCCCTAAGGGATTTGAGGAATACCACTCAAGTCCCAACTGACCACTACTATGTCGAAATTAGTGCCATACAAGATCTAGGAGAACTAGATTCCTAAGATCTTCTCTACCCTCGGTCAGTATGAGTTTATGATAATGACACATCAGGTCAAGCTACTAACAGCCTACTCCGTCCTGGGTACAGATCACGACACTAGTGATAGGAGGTGGGTATGCAAACCCTACCATTTGAGGTACAACCACAACTGTCCTCAAATTTCATCTCATATGTAATCACCAAGACACGACTGTAGCCATTATAAAACTGAGGGCTAGGTATGACTGCAACCATCCTCCCTATAAACCTGGGGATAGGGCAACAAGCACCCCACATACTCAACAATATGCACTCTAAGTTTTCTTTAAGAATATTCCTTTCACCATACGGTAAGTTCTAACACTAAAGATGGTTCTATGGCACATGACACTACATGATTAGGGTTTCCCCTAATTAATTACTCCAATTCAGTGAATTAATGTTGCATCATACAAGTGGACATACAAACCCTAGTTCATTTCTAGCAAGCATATAAGTATAAGAACTTCAAAAGATATAAAACATGTGAGGTATAATTCTTAATCACAATCTCAACATGGTACTATTCATTGTGATACATGAGACCGTACTTGTCATCATCTCACCCCAACACACAATTTCTTATCACATGGTTCTAGGGTTTCAACCCTTATCACTTCATGAAGAGGGTTACACCTCATTCAGGCTCATCCATGCCCAAAGGTCATTAAGACCATTACATTATTTCTTGCATGTCCAACATTATCTTTCCATGTCTTAGAATAAGACTCAATAGATCATCAACACACATGTGACATATAAGATTAATATAGCAAGGAACTATGATGTTCAATTAGCATCATATTATGGTTTCAACACAAGTAGACAGTATTTCATTGTCACATTTTAATCACTCAATAGGGTTGATTACAATCTACCACCATCACTTAGTTACATTAGGGTTATGTGTAACAAGCTTTATCATGTTATAGTTACACATCCACTTATTATGGTGATTTATCAAATATATTCATACGAGGGAAAAGGTAAGACTACAAGTTAAATGCATTGAACCATCAAATTTACATCTTTAGAACCAACACATTATATGATAAACTTCATTCTAAACCATTGGATGTTGAAGCAACCAATCAAAACCATTGGATCAGGTTCAACATTTCAAAACCAACGATTAATATGTAGGTTTAACCCTTGGATCATATAACCAAAGAAACTGTTGGTTTAGGGCTTAATTGAAGCAACACTTGAGACCTAGTCTCACCATCATTTGTGGTAAACTGAATCACCATCGGTTGTGACACATTATATCACCATTGGTTGATGGGGTCAATAATACCATCATTGAACACCATCGGATGTTGAGCTAAAATCACCATTGGTTCATGTCATCTTTAGGGCGCTAAACCATCGATAATAGAGCTTACAAAAGAGTATATAACTAACCTAAGGTGTGGCTATTGATTGACACTATCAGTTTTCACCATTGGTTATCACCATCGGTTGCCACAAAGGTATCTCCATTGATTCTAATATAATGTCATCCATCGGTTCATTTATTAGGTTGAAAACAACCTAAAAACTCTAAGTATAAGCCATTGTTTGATAGGTACTTAGCACCATCACTTGGTATGTAAGCAATAAGAAAGTCTATTGGAGAGAGTTATATCTCTTGATGGGACATGGGTCTCACCTCGTGGGTCGCCACATCTTTTTAGGTGGTCGTCGACAACATGGTGGAGATCGTGTTGTAGAAAAGGAGCAACCTAGTGATCAATAGACATAGAATGTTGGACAACTGTAATTGTTAGTAGTAGAGTCCTAGTGTCATGCATGTATTCTCAGGTCCATGTATACGAAGTTTTGTGTAGATGATAAACTTCTATTGACATGAGCTTTTGGCAGTATGCCAATGTTTGTAATATATGGCTTGTACATGTGGAAATATCTCTTTTGTATACAGTTTGTGGTTGATACCACTGGATACATATGTAAATACCTGTTATGGTATATGAGTTTATGAAAAATATGAACCTTGATATAAATGTTTCAATACTTGATTATGATGTGGAAATTTGGTTTTCATTCTTCCACTTTTCTAACTATGTGATTAGTTGGTAATTTGTTGTGTTTTATGTTTTGAGTAATCTTGTTTATGTGATGAGGTATCTCAGTTACATTGGTATCAAAGCTCTAGGTTCACTGAGTTTACAGGGACATAGGACTTAGGTTTGAGTTTGTTCTTATGTATCCAACATATCTAGTCATAGCTTACGCTTATGTAGATATGTCTTGAAAACATGAAGAACATGATGAGAGCAACAATGTTACACCATGAGGAGGTTTTAGGGAGAAGGAAGGCAATGATAGAGTGAAAGAAGAGGGGCTAGAGTATCCTGCGATGCCTCAGTTTAACCTGAAAACTATGAACAACCCTACATTTTAGTCCATGTTTGGACAGATGATGGCCACGATTACACATCTAGTGAACAGAGAGCCAGCCTCTCAAGGTAGGGCATTCGTCCCTAATGAGGAATCCCAAGGTGTTGGGAAGACATTTGAATGTCTTCATGTTGGGGCAATCTAGTATGTTGGTACTTTGGACCCAGCAGATGGAGATATGTGACTGCCTGAGCTTGAGAAGGCGTTTAAGATCTTGAACATTCCTGAAGAAGATAAAGTGAAACACACTATTTACTTGTTGAAGGGTATTGTTGGCCGTTGGTGGACCATAGAAGAAGAAAAGAGTCCAGGGGTGGTGATAGGATGGGAGGAGTTTTGGCGAGAGTTTGTTAGTCGATACTTCCCAGAGACCAATCTAGATGAGAAGATCTTATAGTTTGAGAAGATTCGTCAGGGAACATGTAACATACCAGATCTCAAACCCTACCCTAGAAGTTTGACCTTTTGGACTTAGCCAAACAAGGTTGAGGTGGGCTTAAGAGCTGTTCCCAATAATCTATTGCATGAATGTATCACCTTAATGTAATTTAATAGGTCACATAATTCATTTAGAGGTAATATGAACATACAAAACTTAATTGGATAAATGATGTAGCTAATGGGACATTAGTGGGTCATAAGGCATATCTCCTAAAAAGAAATCCCAAAAAATGAAATCTAAGTTAAAATTTGTGTTCCTTGGGTCCCAATTACCTTGGGAGTCAAGTTTCACATTATTCACATAATAATAATTAACTTAATCCAAATTGGAAAAGCAGATGTGTGTTTTCCCCAAAATATGAAATAAAATAATAAATGTCTCCAAAAGATGAAAACAAATATTAGATTCATAATTTACATAATAAATATAGCCTTTGGGTGAATTTTCATCCAATTTGGAGAAATTTTGCTTAAAAGGTGAAATCAGGAGAGAGAAAGTGTGTACAACCTTCAAAATATTAAATAAATATACAAACAACTCCAAAATGTAAAATTGATGGCAAATTTGTATCCAACGCATTAAATATGACTTGTGGGTCAAGTTTCATCAAATTTGGATAATCCTAATGTCATTAATGAAGGAGGAAAGAGAAAATAAGATTTGATTTATTTAACCCATTAAGAGTTTCCAAAAGGAAAAACTAAGTACATAATCAGAATTTACATGCCTTAATTGGCCTCTGTGCCAAATTTCACTCAATTTGGATAAGGTTTGAACCCTTAATTGAAGAGAGAGAAAATAATGCAATAATGCATTCACACTTTAGTCGAATTGGTTTGGGAATTGAAATACTTGTCACGTAAGATTTCTCTCTTATTAGGAAACACAAATGCTTTTTCAGCCGTTGGATTTTTTATCGTGTGGCTAGAAACTTCTCTTCTACCTTCCATTTTCTGTGGTGCTCGTGTGAACAGTAGGTCAGAATTCTCTTCTTCCAATCCTGATCTCTCCCTCACCTTTCCTCCCTTTCCCCTAATTTCTTCTCCTCTACCTTCCCCTCTCTACTACAAACCCATTCATCCTATTTAACCTAGGGTTTCAAGGCCCCATCTTATGTCTGTAACCTATCGCCTGTGCTCCTCTATTTCTCCCATGTCTCGCCCCTGCCACTTCTTATTTTCACCTCTCCTCGCCAACTCGGGTCATCGGACCACTCAAAATTATTTCACTCCCCATCTTTGGACCCCCCTCACATCCTACCATTATGCTTGTTTGGCCCATGTTGATCCCGAGCCTTACTTGCCTTCTCCAACCACCCTATCGTCAGGGGTTTGGGTTAAGTTCGCCGCTCCAGGCCGCAGTGAGGGTGTTTATAGACCGAAATCCTTCACCCTCATGCCCGTGTTGCCTCTTGCACCTTTAATTCAGCTTCTCCTCAAGGTATACTGAAATCCCCCTTTCTTGTCTTCTTTGGTCCATGAGCAATACCCGAGCTTCAGACCATCATTCTTTGAGTTCTGACTACCTTTTCCTTTGCCTTGCTTCGCTGAAATTGTCAAGAAGATTTGTGGTCGATGTTTGGGTCTCGTTTGGTTTTTCTGATCTCTCCTTCTAACCAGTCATGGTGGTTGACGTTGTTTTGTCTCTGGAGTTCTACAAGGCAGGTTCAAGGGTTGATGGGTTTGCGGGCTTCACTGGAACTCGATTCCGAGGTGGGTTCCTCGTGACCTCCCCTAAATTTTGATTATTGCAAGAATCAAATTGGGTCTGAGAAGAAGCTTCCTCACAAGTAGATGCAGATGAATTCCACTTGTCATATCCCTGATCTGCCCTCATGTCTTTATTTTGTTTTAGTTTCCCGACTGAGGGTACTAAGGTAATTTCACCTCTCTGATCTCCTTTGTTTTAAGAATAGAGTTTTTGCTGACTCATCTTTGATCTGACCCAATTGGCCTATTTGCATTAGGCCACTTCATAATGGCTTATCGGCTGACTGGATTATTGGACAACATGGATTTTTTCTATTTTATGATTGGTCTATGTTTGTATAATCCATATAAATTAATTCCTAGCTCAAAAAAATAAAATAAAATATGATCTGGATTCACAAAAATACAACCTATCTAATGGTGTTAAGTTTATGACCTAAATTTCATGCTATAAATTTGTGATTTTGATGGATCTTCTTAATTAGATAATGATTTATAAAATTCATAACTAATAATATGTAAGTCAAAAAATATAATAAAATATGTTTTTGACTCCTAATAAGATATTCTAAATAGTGGCATGGTTTTGATAACCTAAGTCACACATTAAGAAAATGGTGTCTTTCTAGGGTTTGGATAATGAATATGAAATTGACACAAAAACTACCTATATGCTTAATAGGTTCTTTGGAAGCCTAGTCTTGGACCTAGATTGGACTTTGGACTCTAAAGTTGAGGTATGATTGCATCCCATATTATTTTTATATTGTGAAATTTTTGATTCCTCTCTCATAATTTATGTTTGTATCCCCTATTATTCTTTGTTGAGCAATCACCTATATTTTTCTTTCTCTTGTTCCTATGGACAACAGCCTATACACAATGTCTTTTCTTTTGAAAATCATGGTTCATGTGAACTACCTTATTTGTTATTGATCATGTGATCATGGATATTCTTTTGGATTCTTATTTTATTCTTGGATCATGATGGAACTTTATATGATGACATGTGATGTCTTTTTCCTCACTTATGAGGTGGATGTATATGTTGGTCTATAATCTGACTACACTTTCTACTTGCCTCTAGATTTTACATGCTATGTGATTCAGTAGCACTAGAGTAGTGTAATTTCATTGGTTTTTGGGTTATGTACCCATGTTATTATTTTTGGGATGGAGACTATGTGTCCCATACCCGGGTTTCAAATTTATGAGGTTTGGCCGATATTCATATATTGGGAGCTTGGTTATGTGCCATTCTCTATCAGGTTTCAAGTTTATGAGGATTGGCCGCCATTGTTATTTATATTATTGTAGGGCTATGCTTATCTCACAAGCATGCAGGATATTGATTGTGGGGTGTGTGCCCTACTTGTGCTTCATTTCCCTCCATGGTAGTGGATGTATATATGGCACAATCTTTTTATGTTGTTTTATGGCAAGTATCATTCTTATTGTGATTCATTTGTCTTGATACCCACTTGGGTGGTACTTAACTCTTCTATGGGAAGCTTATTATTATTTGATGTCCTTATTCCCTTATATTGCTCATTTTACTTTATAGTATGCACATACCAGCCTTTGCTGACGTCATCTATTTTTCTCTTCTTGCTGGGGTATGCTTCCAACCCTAGGTGGAGGACTTGGATGATTTGACATAAGGACATGGACTTAGCTTGAGATGATGAAGCTTGGAGACAATCTTTATATGGTTTAGATTTCCTCTACATGGATCCTTATGATGTAAGTTTAAGATGTTTCCTTGCTTTATAATTAAATATAGTCATGTTTTTATTCCGCTGCTACACTGTGGTTGTTTTGTATGCCATTAATAAGGATTTCAAAATTTTACACCCACTCCAAGCATACCTTTGAAGTGTGTTTAGACTGGAGGTTTTATTCTTCAAATTTTTAGTAGAGAGGTGATTTCACTTCTTTAGAGAATGATGACTATCAATGAGTATGAGTCAAAGTTTATGGAGCTTCTGAGGTTCTGCCTAACATGGCATCAATAGATAAGGAAAGGATCTATAGGTTTAAGAAGGGCTTGAGTACAGAGTTGACCAGAGCGGTGTTAGCTTTGGAGCACAGAGAAAGGTTTTCCATCTTTGTGGAGTTAGTTAGGTAGATTGAGAGGTCTGCTATAGAAAAGCATGAAGCCAGAGAAAATATTGTCTCAATTCCTAGGGCAATCTTTTGTAGGCTTTAAGAAGTCGAGGTTCTCTCTACCACAATCACAGCAAAGGCCAACTTTTACCGAGAAGAGGTCATATACACCATCTTAGTGGTCCCCTAGTAGGGGTAGAGGCTGCAATTTTCTGTCGATAGGAGCTAGCAACTCATCATCAGTCTCAGTCATAGGGCCAACTAGATCATAGAATGATAACTGGACATGTCATCAGTGTGGACAAATAGGGCATATCATATGGAATTTCCTTATGAAGAATGAGGAGGTGACTCAAAAGCCAAGGAAAAGTCAGTAGGGTTCGCAGGAGCGACAGTTTAGTAGTGGTGGTGGTAAAGGATGTGGTCAAGCATCACAAGAAGGTTCCTCTAGACAGACTAGTAGAGGACATGGAAGGCAGCATGCGATGGCTAGGTTCTATGCCATGAGCCATCTGAAAGTGATGATCAATCCACAAGTCACATGATAGGTCAGACAGAGTTATTTCATTTTGATTTGTTTGCTTCTACTTTTATATCTATACTAGTTGATTCGGGTGTGGTGCACTCTTTTATCACCAGAGCGGTGATAGATAGTTGTAATCTACCTGTTTATAATAGATCTGATAGTCTTCGTCTAGAAATACCTCTAGTTGGATCTGTTGAGTTGCGGGAGGTATGTTCCTCTTGTGTTCTTTCTTTTTTGCGATGCAACATTTGAGTGGACCTAATGCCACTTGACATGCATGGACTCTATGTTATCTTAGGGATGGATACCTTGGAAAAGTACAAGGTAGTGTTGAACTGTAGTTTCAAGATAGTAACATTCCATGATGGAGATATCTCGTGGATCTTTCAAGGTGATAGGAAGATTCTTCCAACATGTTTGATTTCAGTTATGACAGCTAAGAGGTTGATGAGACGACGGTGTGGGGCCTTTTTAGCTCATGTTGTGGATACAAAGAGGAAGAGTCCTAGAATCTAGGAGGTACCAGTGGTGCAAGAATTTGAGAATGTTTAGCCTGAGAATTTCCTCGTGTTCCCCCTCCTAGAGAGATTGATTTTGAGATCAATCTTATTCCTTGAATGCAACCCATAGCACAGTCATCGTACAAGATGGTGCCATTAGAGATGCAAGATTTAAAGAAATAGTTGCAGGAACTGTTAGAGAAGGACTTTATCAGACCAAGAACTTCCCCTTGGGGTGCTCCCGTGTTGTTTGTCAAAAATAAGGACGGTTCAATGAGGTTGTGTATAGATTACCGACAATTAAACAATGTGACAAGAATAAGTATATGTTGCCAAGGATTTATGATCTTTTGATCAGTTAAGAGGTGCCACTATGTTTTCAAAGATAGACCTGAGGTCAAGTTACCACCAGTTGAGAATTAAGGCAGATGACATACCCAAGTCAGCTTTTAGGACTAGGTATGGTCACTATGAGTTTGTCGTTATGCCGTTTGGGCTAACTAATGCACCAACAACATTTATGGATCTGAGGAACAGGGTGTTTAGACAATATCTAGATCGGTGTGTGGTCATGTTCATAGATGCCATTCTGATATACTCTAAGGATAGACAACAACATGAACAACACCTTTGACAAGTGTTGACCTTGTTGAGGCAACACCAGTTATATGCTAAGTTTAGCAAGTGTGAGTTCTAGTTGTCTAAGGTGTTTTTCAGTGTCACATCATATTGGCTAAGGGCATTTGTGTATACCCTAATAAGGTTGAGTTCATTCAGGAATGGGAACAGCCTAAGACACTGATAGAGATTCACAATTTCCTAGGTTTGGCGAGCTATTACATGAGGTTTATAAAGAACTTCAGTTCTGTAACGTTACCCCAAACTAGGTTAACCAGGAAGGATGTTCCTTTTTCTTGGGATGACAAATTTCATAGCTCTTTCTAGTAGTTGAAAGAGAAGTTGACTAGTGCACTAGTGTTAGTGCTACCAGAACAAGTGAAAGGTTATATTGTCTTTTGTCATGCTTCAAAGGATGGGTTGGGATGTGTACTGATGTAGGATAAGAACATGATTTCTTTTGCTTCCTGACATCTTAAGTAGCACGAGGAGAGTTACCCAACACATGATGAAGTTACTATAGCAGTGGTTCATGCTTTAAAGATTTGGAGACACTACCTTTATGGAGAAAAGTGTCAGATCTTCACCATCCACAAGAATCTATAGTATATCATTTCAGAGCAGAAGTTTGATATGAGACAAAGGAGATGGATGGAGTTAATCAAAGATTATGATTTCATGATAGACTACAATCCATGCAAAGTAAATGTAGTACTTGATGCGTTAAGCAAGAAGTCGTCTTCATCATCATCTATAGACAATGCACATTTGTATTCCTTAATGTCACATATACAAGATATGTTAGTATCTCTTTGACATATGAATGTACAGTTGAAATTTTTGTTGTTGGTAGGTCTATTGGCATAGTTACAAGTCAAACCTACCTTCAAAATGCATAGTAGAATGATATTATGATACAGAATATCCAATCAGATTTTGGCAATGAGAAGCATGATGGTTTCCATGAGGCAGATGACAATACAGTTTGTTTCCTTTATAGGACAGTGGTTCCTAATGTTGATGGGTCAAGGAAGATGGTACTTGAGGAGGATCACTCCTCGGTGTATGTGATGCATCCTAGAAGTACCAAGTTGTACCATAATTTGAAGGACTTGTATTTATGGCCAGGTCTAAAGCATGGAGAGGTAGAGTTTGTTTCCATATGTCCAGTCTGTCAGCAGGTTAAGGCTGAGAATCAGAAACGTGTAGGAACACTATAACCTTTGTCGATACCGCAGTGGAAGTGGGACCATATCACTATGGACTTTTTGGTTGGTCTTCCTAGGATAGATAAAGGTCATCATTCCATTTGGGTGATAGTGGATAGATTGACCAAGTCATCTCACTTCCTTCTAGTTAAGAAAACGTTTATAGCAGAGAAACTGGCACATGTATATATTGATGAGATAGTCTATTTACATGGCATTCTAGTAACTATAATTTATGACAGAGGTCCATAGTTTACAAGTCAGTTTTGGGAACCTATGCATTCAGTTATGGGAACACACACTAAGGTTCAGCAAAGCTTTCCATCCGCAGACAAATAGCTAGTCTGAAAGGACTATTTAGACTTTAGAGGATCTCTTGAGGGCATGTGTGGTGTAGTTTCTTGGTAGTTGGGATGTACACCTGATTCTGATAGAGTCTGTGTACAATAATAGTTATTAGAGAAGCATCGATATGGCACCTTATGAGGCTTTGTATGGGAGACATTTTCGGCCTCCACTTTGTTGGTATGAGACAGGTGAGTATCAACTTTTGGGTCCTGAGCTTGTACAATAGGCTACAAAAAAGATTTAAGGTGATACAAAGTAGTTCAAAAAATCCCATGACAGACATAAATATTATGCAGATAACCATCACAGACTGTTAGAATTCCAAATGGGAGACATAGTGTATCTCAAGGTTTCTCCTTGGAAAAGTGTGTTAATGTTTGGGAAGAAGGGTAAGTTGGCTCCTAGATTTATGGGACCATACCCTATCTGGGCTCGTGTTGGAAAGTTGGCATACAAGTTAGAGCTACCATCAGAGTTGTATAGGTTACATAATGTCTTTCATGTTGAGGAAATTTCATCCAGATACATAATAGACAATCCATCCAGTGGAGGTTGAGTTAGATGAGGATGTATCCTATGTTGAGGGTCATGTGTTGATCTTGAATAGAAGGAAGAAAAAGTTGAAGAATAAATATATAGTGTTAGTGAAGGTTTTGTGGCATCACCGTGGTGCAGAGGAAGCCATGTATGAGTTAGAGGACGAGATGTGTAGAAACTACCCATCTCTCTTTGCGTAGGATTTCACAGGCAAAATCCTTGTTAGTGGTTTATAGTTGTAAGGCCTCTGATCTTGCTTAAAGTGTTAAACAAGATTAATTACCATAAATGAGTGCTTCAAACCATAATATAACCTTTTTATAATTTTTGGTATCATGTGACAAACCTAAGTTTCAAATTTGGTCAAGTTTGGACATTGTTTGTTCAAGTTATGTAATTTTATGTACATTTTGGACTTTCCTACAATTTACCCACATGAGAGGTTTTTCTTGCAATTTTTCATGTGCATTATGATCCTTAAATGTTTTCTTATAATGCTTGAGCTTTTTGGGACATGGGACACCTATTTGTACCTTGATTTGGTGGTGTTTCTCTTCAATGGTGACTTAGGGTTTTACCCCTTCATGGATAAGCTACCTTTAGGAGCCATCAACCAATGGTCGCCCTATTTGGTTAACAACCTATGGTAACCAACACGTGTTGACAACTGATGGTCACCTATAGAGGTAGTATTTCGATGGTTTTCTATTTTTCGTTCACTTGGACCGGTGGTTCGCTTAAAAGAGATGGTCAACTGATGGTTCTCCACTTAAGTGACTAAGGGTCCAAAGAGCCGATGGTTCCTTTGATTGAAGATCCATGTTTGGCCTAGAGATCCAACAATCAATGGATAAATAGGTCTCCATGAGTGGTGGAGCTGTTGCTTCCATGGTCGTGTAATCTCTTAGATATGGACACATGGAGAGTTGTTATGACACCTCAAGCTTCTCTCTTTCCTTATCCATAAGATTTATATACATATCCTTTAGCTCACAAAAAAAACCTTTGGTTCCTTATCTCTTACCTCCTCCTCATATCTTCATCTTCTCCTTCTTGGTGGAAAACAGAGTGCTCAAGGAAGAAGAAGGTAGTCGACCTTATTGGTTAAGCATCTAGGGTTTCGTTTTGCTATCTTCTAGGGTTTGTGGAGCTACCCTTGTTGTTTCCGACCTAAACTAGTAAATATCTTCTTCTGTCTTTCGTTTATTTTTCTTTTCTTCTTCCTCCTACCTTCTTCCTAGATGGAACCATGTTGCTCCATGGTAAAGTTTGCTCTAAATCTCAAAGAACCTACCTTTCTTGTTCCTTATGCTTAGGGTTTGCTTCTTTTGTAGAGGAAGGTGCTAGTTGTCCGAGTTCAGAGCTTATACTAGGGTTCTTTACCTTCCTTTCTTGATTTTTCTTTCTTCTTGGAGTCGGATCTACTTTCTAGAGGTGATTTTAATAACCATCTTCACTTTTATTGATTACCATAAGCTTGTTTACTCATGTTCTTGCTCTAAAATGATTATCTAAGATTAGAAAATCTATGTATGCCTAGGATTTTGGTTTTAATGTTGTTCCTTGATTAGTTTCCAGTTCTAGATGAACCTAAAACCATGTGCATGACCTTCCTAAGGTCAAGGAATACTTGGTTCTTGCTTACATACCAATTTATGGTGCTAAGTACCTATCAAATTATGGCTTATACTTAGAGTTTTTAGGTTGTTTTCAACTTTATACATGAATCCATGGATGACCTTATATTAGAACCTATGGAGATACCTTTGTGGAAACTGATGGTGATGACCAATGGTGACAACCAATGGTGTCAACCAATGGTCATATAATAGGTCATTTCTAGACTCTTTTGGAAGCTCTATAATGGATGTTTTAGTGCCCTAAAGATGACATGAACCAATTGCAATTTTAGCTCAGCATTTGATGGTGTTCAATGATGGTAGTACTGACCCCATCAACCGATGGTGACATAATGTGTCACAAACGATGGTGGTTCAGGTTACCACAAATGATGGTGAGACTAGATCTCAAATGTTGCTTCAATTCATCCCTAAACTGATGGTTTCTTTGGTCATATGATCCAAGGGTTAAACCTACATATCAACTGATGGTTTTGAAATGTTAAGCTTGATTTAATGCTTGTGATTGGCCACTTTGACATCCAATGGTTTAGAAATAAGTTTATCATATAATGTGTTGGTTCTAAATATGTGAATTTGATAGTTCAATGCCTTTAACTTGTAGTCTTACATTTTCCCTCATATGAAATATTTGATAAATCACCATAATAAGTGGATGTGTAACTTTAATGTGATAAAGCTTGTTACATGTAACCCTAATGTAACTAAGTGATGGTGATAGATTGTAATCTCTTGAATGATTAAATGTGACAATGAAATACTCTCTTCTTGTGTTGAAACCATAATATGATGCTAATTGAACATCATAGTTACTTGCTATGTTAATCTTATATGTCACATGTGTGTTGATCATATATTGAGTCTTATTCTAAGGCATGTAAAGATAATGTTGTACATGCAGGAAATAATCTAATGGTCTTAATGACCTTTGGGCGTGGATGAGCCTAAATGAGGTGTAACCCTCTTCACGATGTGAAAAGGGTTGAAACCCTAGAACCATGTGATAAGAAATTGGGTGTTGGGTGAGATGATGGCAAGTATGGTCTCATGTATGGAAATGAATAGTAACATGTAGAGATAGTAATTAAGAATTATACCTCACACATTTTATAACTTCTAAAGTTGTTATAGTTATGTGCTTGCTAGAAACAAACTAGGGTTTGTATTTCCACTTGTTTGATACAACCTTAATTCGCTCAATTGGCGTAATTAATCAAGTAAAACCCTAAATATGTAGTGTCATGTGCTAAAGAACTATCTTTAGTGTCAGAACTTACTGGATTATGAAATGAGTATTCTTAATGGAAACTCAGACTACATTCTATTGATTATGCAGGGTTCTTGTTTCCCTGACCCCAAGTGTATAGGGAGGATGAATGTGGTCATACCTAGCCCTCAGTTTGAGAATGGCTACGATCATGTCTTGGTGATTACATATGAAATGAAATTTGAGGACAGTTACGGTAGTTCCTCAGATGGTAGGGTTTGCACACCCACCTCCTATCACTAGTGTCGTGACTTGTACCAAGGATAGACTAGGTTGTTAGCAGCTTGACCTGATGTCTCCCTATGGAAAACTTTATTGACTGAGGGCAGAGAAGATCTTAGGAATCTGGTTCTTCTAAATATTGTATGACACTGATTTCGAGTTAGTAGTGGTCAGTTGCGACTTGAGTGGTATTCCTCAAATCCCTTAGGGCATAATAAAAGAGGTAATATAGGTCGTGTAGTATATTTTTTAGGGTTGAATGTGATTCACATTAGTTGATTAGCCTTGCTATGTCTTTATACTACACAATTCTTATATAATTAAATCTTATGAAATATGAGTAATTATACTTGTTTCTAGGCTTATCTATTTAACTTTCTTAGTATGTTAGAAATGTTTAATGTACTCAATTTTTTATCAGATACTCCAATTGTTCAATCTTTTTATTGTTAAATAATTTTTGTAATCAATATCTGTTGGAGGGAGTTATATCTCTTGTTGGGACATGGGTCTCACCTCGTGGGTCACCACAGCTTTTTAGTTGGTCACCAGCAACGTGGTCGAGATTGTGTCATAGAAGAGGAGCAGCTTGGTGATCAAGTGACACAGAAGGTTGAATTGTTGTAGTTGTTAGTAGTAGAGTCCTAGTGTCATCCTTTTACTCTCAGGTCTAGGTATGGGAAGTGTTTTATAGATGATAAACTTGTATCAACACGAGTTTTTGGCAATATGCTAGTGTTTGTAATATATGGCTTGTACATGTGGAAATATCTCTTTTGTATACATGGTGTGACTAGAACACTGGATACAGATGTAAATACATGTTATGGTATATGAGTGAAAAAGATGGACTGTGATGTAAAGGTTTCAATATTGATTATGATGTGGAAATTTGGTTTTAGTTCTTTCACTTTTCTGACTATGTGATTTGTTGGTATTTGATCATATTTTATGTTTAGAGTAGTCTCATTTAGTGTGACGAGGTGTCTCACCATCTTGTGTTCCCCTTACATGAGTTCATGAATATAGAAAATTGCTTATGTTATATAATTATAATGTTTGGTTTAAGGCTAATGTTTAAGTATCTATAGCATAAATATGCATTGGGCTAGACTATAATCCCTAGGGCTAGTTCCAATTAAGGAAGATATTGATTAAGTGCACATGGCCTAATGATAATAACTTAAATGTGATGGATATTACATGATTTTTCACATGTATCACATGTGGATTCTACCCCATGTTCATATGTTTTATGGAATAGTATTCCTTTATTCTTATATTTTTTACACAATAATGATAAGCTAAAAGTATTTAATCGAGTCTTATTAAGTATGATAATATTCCTTTTATGAAAAAATTATGAAACATGCATAATAAGACTATGTAATAAGTGATACCCTAATCATATAATGTATCTTGTGACAAACTAATTATGCTACTAAAACTAATTTCAAGATATTTTAGATAATTCCATCGATTAGAAAATCTTTATTACTAAATTCCAATTAATATGAATTCAGAATTCTCAAGTGGAGTGTGATACCGGTAGGGTTAGGAGAGAGAGGCATCAGCAATGGTGGAGTTGTGGGGCGAGGTGCTAGGCCCCAAGAAATAGGAGGTAGAGACAGATCCGCTGGTGTGGAAGGTAGTTCTAATAGAGGCTCCATCTTACAGAATGTAGAGAAGCAAAATCTAGGGTTGAACCTTCAATGCATAAGTTATGGAAAAGGTTTGCAAAGTGCAAGTACGTCGATGCCAAATGCTTTGATGGATTTAACGGTAGGGCAGAGTAGTTTCTAGCCATAACACCTGAACAACTTGGAAGATCAAATGATCCTAGAACCACATTCTCATATAAGGACATTGCCAGTGGATTAGGTAGTAATAAGATCCCTTCGATCTTCATCTTTAAAGACATGAGCATTTAATTGTCTAACAAAGACATCAAGATCCAAGAGACTGACAGAAAGCCATGCTTCAACATTGAAGAAAACAAGTTTGGGGACCTGATGAAACCCTGGTGCTACTCAGTGATTGTGAAGGTCCTATCAAGAGAGGTGAGGATTCATGACTTTGCAGAACTGTATCAAGGCTTTGTGGAACCCTATCAGGAATTTCCAACTCATAGATCTAGATAACGAGTTCTTCCTAGTCCAACTTCTTTGATAGGATGATTATCTAAAAGCCCTAAATCGGGAGTTGTGCCGAATGATGGGTTTGGACCTTAGCGTAAAACCATGGGATGTGGGTTTCATCCCTACAGATGGAAACCCTGAGCTTATTCTTACATGGGTGAAAATAACGAGGCTCCCTATCTTCCTTTACCAATGTAATTTCCTTGATGATGTGGGTGACCAAATTGGGGAAAATATGCATGTGGATACTAATACATAGCTTAAAAAGAGGGGGGAAATTTTTCAAAATTGTTGTTAAGCTTGAAAACTAAAAATCATTGGTACCAAAGATAATTGTTTAAGGAGAGAGATACACTCTTGAATAAAAGAATCTATCATCTATTTTTATGTTTTGTGGATGGGTGGGACACACATCTGATGGATGCACCATAAGGAAGGAGGCATTTAAGTTCATAAAATAGGAAGGCAAGGCTGATTTGGAGGAAACTGTCATCCCTATGGGTGAATTCATAGAAGTTGTCCATGTGAGACATATCCAAAGGAAGCAAAGAAGACAACAACAACATGGGAGAAAAGGTACAGTGGAAACCAAAAATAGGTTACAAAACCTAAACATGGAGGAAGATGAGGTGGTGGAGGTCGTAGATCCATCAGATGTTGTAGAAAGGGTGGACGAGATCAACTGGAAATAGAGGAAGGAGAGTCCAAAAAGAAACACAAAAAGAGTCGAGCAAACTAGCAAGAGATGTCCTTTTAAGAACATTTAGAACCATCATGAAGGACAAGTAAGGAAGGAAGTATTGTGGAGCAGATGATACAGAACGAGAACCAACATGTTGTAGAGGTCATTATGGATGATAACACGGTGATAATCCCAAGTTCTTCAGCTAGACACACCACCTTATGTTTTTCCAATGACTCTTCCAAAGAAGAGGTAGGCACAAAAGCTCAACATGTACATGAAAGCAGTGTTGGCATTGAATTACACAATAGGAAGGTGTTCAAACCTTGTGACCCATAGGGCATCATCTTGTGGAAACACGAGAGGAAGACTACACCTGGAGAGGAAGAGAGAGTAACATCCTCATACCAACAAGGAGGATCGATCTAGATAAGCTCACATGTCATTCTAGGAGGATGTTAATGATAGTTGTGAATTGGATTATGCATGGAATCTATTCGACCAATGTCCAAAATGAAGTGAAGGAATTCAATAAGATATATAACATTGATATGTTTCTTATTCTCGAGTCATAGACTAGTGGTGCCAATGTTGATCTAATTGTGAGGAAGCTAGGTTATGACACATCACACAAAGTGGAGGTGAATGGATACTCTAGAGGGATTTGGGTGATGTGAGATTATGCATAAGCAGAGTGGAAATCCTCACACTTCATAAGTTGTTTATTCACTATCTAGTGAATGGGAAATATCTCATTACATTCATCTATATTAGCACAAAGAAAACTAAGAGAATGATCTTATGGAGTCACTTGAGCACAATCACAACGGCCTCATGTCTTCCATGGATGGTATTGTGGGATTTCAATCCAGTGACTAGTGCCTAGGAGAAGGTCGATAGAAGTAGCATCATTATGAGTATTTGCAAGGAGTTCTTGTTGGCTAAATGGACATCATTTAATCCCTTTGTTTTGATAATGACAACCATTTCATTCTTGTCGATCTAACGTGCTACTTGAGTGTTGCAGGAATAAGGTGGATGGAAAAAGATTTGGGAAATCTATATGCTTGAATTATTATTATTTCATGAATGTAATCAATTGTAAAACTTGTACAAACATATAATGTACAAGTACTTAGACATCATGTAAATCAAGCGTTAGATCTTCCCTAACTAATCACTACACTAAGATAGGTCATCCCCTTCAATAGTGTCACATATGCACACTCATACATATACTTAGCACTTTATATGAAACATTGAAACAGGGTCAATCTCGGTCGACAAATTCCTCGACCGAGACACTCTTGGTCGACAAACTCCTCGACCGAGAAAGACCCAAGTAGCCGTTAGACACAACTGACAAGGTAGTTGGTAGTTGGAGATGAACGTTGCAAACACTTGCTCCAGAGAGTCTGTCGGTCGACAAACCCTTGACCGAGTAGAACTTTCGGTCGACAATTCCTCGACTGAGACGAGTTCTGACAGCACTTTCAGAATTAATTAACTAGCCGTTGCTAAAGCAACTAAAGTGTATCTAACGGCTAGTTAAGCACTTAGAACCCCCTAGAAAGTGTCTAGAACGTCCTTAAGCACTTGTAGGTCATTCCTATAAATAGGACATGCCTTAGGACACCTAAACTCACTAATCTACACTTGTGATACACTTGAGCTTACACTTGCAATTGTCAATCTGTTTTGAGAAATTGAGCAACACTTGCATTGGCTATTCTTCTCCTTGCTCCAATTTCGTGTCCTATAGGCTAGCATCTCCTATCCACAGCAATTACACTTCTATATACATTGGTTAGGAGATCAAAACGCTTGATATAGGAAATCAAGCCTTGAGTTGCAAAGTGGTATTGTAATTTCTATTTTTCCTTCTTGTTCCTTTTATCCTTTGTATTCTCCTTGCTACTCCTAGGGTTGGAGGCTGCAGATTGGAGAAGGTTCTTCTCCGTGGAGAAGGTGGACTTCGGACTACTTCAAGAAGGCTATTGCAACGGGAAGCTACTTCAAGAGGAAGGCTACTTCAAGGGGGAGCTTGAAGTTACTTCAAGAAGGCTGCTTCAAGGTTGGTGCAATTACTTCTAGGTGAAGGTTGTCCGAAGGGTTTGGTGAAAGAATTGTAATTTTATGTAAAGTCCTTGCGAGGTAATAAAATTTGATTCTTTCAAAATCCTGGTTGGGTAAGCAACCGAGTAGTGGATTGACTGCCTTAGTATTTGCTAAGGTTGGAACCACTCTAAATCCTTGTCCCCTTGTCCAATCTTTTTGTGGTTGCTTGCTTTGAGTTAAATTATCTTAAAATAATCATAAAACCCTATTCACCCCCCTCTAGTGGTTTTTCAATTGGTATCAGAGCAGGCTTCAAGGAGCTCTAATCGAGTCTTGAAGAATGAAGGGTGGTGGTGCCTACAACCGCAAGCAAAGAAGAAGCTTGGACAAACCTTCAACAAGTTGCAACTGGTGCTTAGGAACAAGCCACACAATAATTGGTTGTCCATGGAGAGAAAATAAGGAAGAAGTTCACAAAAATTGCCTTATTGCTACAACAAGTGAAGAAGAAGAAGAGGTAAGCCTTTTTGATTTACCTAAAGAAGATTTAATTGCTAGTCTTCAAGAAACGCATGAAAAATATATTGAGTGCAAGAAGAAATTAAAGAAATCAAATAAAGAAAATAATGAGTTACATGCTAAACTTATTGATCTTACATCTGAAAATGAAGATCTTAAAAAGGTCATTGAAGATCACAATATTAAGCTAAAATCAATAGAAGCATATTGCAATCTTCTTTCTCTAGAAAAGATAAACTTGCAAGCTCAAGTAAATGATCTTCAAAAACAACCCATTTTGTGTACACATCTAGATTATGATACCATTGTGAAAGAAAGAGATTCCTTGTTATCTAATCTAGATCAAGCAAAGTTGGACATAAACAAAAGAATGGATGAGATTGTTAAGTTGCAACAAAAAGTTAGTAGTTTGAGCAACAATGATACTCTTGATAAAATTTTAAATGATTCTTATCGTCAAATTGGAAGAAGAGGACTAGGTTATAATCCTAAAGGAAAATCTTATCAAAAACCTCATTGGAGAAAGGCACAAGCGCAAGAAAATCAATCTATGTATGTACCTAAAGGCAAATATACATATGTACCCAAGAACAACCAAGAACAAAATCATAGAAAGAGATATGAGGTTGATTCTATATGTTGTCATTATTGTTTGCGTCTTGGACATTATTCTTTCTCATGCCCTTACAAGAAAAAGGATGTCGAGTTAGTATGGGTTCCAAAACCCCCAAACTAAATGAACAAAATTAAGTTGAGATATGACCAAGGACTCTAGTTGCATATTTCTATGTCTATCTCAACTTAACATAATGGGATAACAAATTAATTCAAGCATCTAAAACTTCTAACTTGAAAATATACAATTCTTTTAAATCTGCAAAGACAAAATTTTGCCTTAATTAAAGTTCTCAAAAGCATAAAGACTGAAAATACAATTAGTTGAGATTTGATCTAAATATTAATTTGATATTCGTATGCTCTATCTCAACCAAGCTAAATGTTCAAATTGCATAATTGAATTGAAAATGAACTTTGTTTTTACTTGGAAACAATTACTGAAAACAGTTCTGAAATAGTACAGAACTTTTCTCGGTCGAGACACTGTCAACCGAGAAGAACTATCAGTCGAGAAATGGTCGACCGAGCAGGTTTCTGTTGTCAAGTCTGAAATAAATCTGTTGAACTTGTTTTAAATTAACCTAGTTTGCTATCAATTTGTTATTAATAATTGATTTAACATGCAAGTCAAGAATAAAACTCGGAAGACAATTTTTTTTTGGGTAAGACATATTAATCTTTTGCATCATATGGCAATATAAAATCTTTTGAAAATGTGTTATATGAAGACTGATCTTATTCATTGAATTGAAAAGTTTTTTAAGCATGATCAGTTATAAAAGTTTGTCTTAAAACTGAAAACTTATATGTGAGTACTGTGGTTTATTATCTAAATGATTTAACTTAAAACTGAATATATGACTCATGATCAAGGAAATTACTATTCTATCATAATCTTTGTGCCATGCTCATTATGTTACAAACCATAAATGGATACTATTCTTGATCATCATCATTCAGCTCATATGAAAAGGCCATTTTGCATAAATAGTAAAATTTTATGGCATAAATGCATTCTAATTTGAAAATCTGCAGAAATTGCCTCTTGGTTGAAATCAAACTTGACCAAGGGGCGCTATGGTCGAAGTCAAGGTCGACCTAAAATAATCTTTGACAAAATGCTTATTTGTACATCATTTTATTGTACTTAATCTTAGTATCTTGACTCAAAATATACTTTTGATAAAGATCTAAATCAAAATTTAAAAATCATTTGTGATCTTAGAAGCTTTAAATTGATTTAATCATAAGATTAAGGGGGAGCTCACAAAAACAAATTTGATTATTTGATTAAGAAGCTTACAAAACATTGCAAATATCATTTGAAGCTTGTTATGACCTTAGTATTCTTATTCTTGGCTATGACGAAATCTACAATTTCATATACCTTATTCTTAAAGGAATTCTCTAAACAAATCTGGGCTTAACATCCCATGCATTTGGTTAGAGACATTTTATCATGTACTCTAAGATTAAAGGATTCTCATTTCATTTTCAGGGCTTAACATCCCTTGTAAAATGGGTGAGAAATCAATACACATATGCCATGAACTTAGAAGGAACTCATATCATTTCAAGGCTTAACATCCTTTGCAAATGATTGAGAAATAAATTGTGGCTAAATTTAGCATTAATTGGTGTGCATTAATCCCTTGATTTTACGTGAATATCTCTTTAAGGGGGAGCAAAGCATAAAATTAAGAAAGAAAAATACAAAGTCATAATATAAATGGATATCTTTTTGAAATGACAAAGGGGGAGAAATAATATAAAATCACAAATATAAAATTAGAATGAGTTTCATAATATCTTGGCCAGCATCCACTTGTAAAACAAGAATGGCTGCAAAAGGTAAATTTCAGGTATGAAACTCACATGATTTATATTTCTTTATTTTATATCTAAGAAATGTTTGTCATCTTCAAAAAGGGGGAGATTGTTGGCTAAATGGACATCATTTAATCCCTTTCTTTTGATAATGACAAACATTTCATTCTTTTCGATCTAACGTGCTACTTGAGTGTTGCAGGAATAAGGTGGATGGCAAAAGATTTGGGAAATCTATATTCTTGAATTATTGTTATTTCATGAATGTAATCAATTGTAAAACTTGTACAAACATATAATGTACAAGTACTTAGACATCATGTAAATCAAGTGTTAGATCTTCCCTAACTAATCACTACACTAAGATAGGTCATCCCTTTCAATAGTGTCACATATGCAAACTCATACATACACTTAGCACTTTATTTGAAACATTGAAACAGGGTCAATCTCGGTTGACAAATTCCTCGACCGAGACACTCTCGGTCGACAAACTCCTCGATCGAGAAAGACCCAAGTAGCCATTAGACACAGCTGACAAGGTAGTTGGCAGTTGGAGATGAACATTGCAAACACTTGCTCCAGAGAGTCTGTCGGTCGACAAACCCTCGACCGAGTAGGACTCTCGGTCGACAATTCCTCGACCGAGATGAGTTCTGGCAGCACTTTCAGAATTAATTAACTAGCCGTTGCTAAAGCAACTAAAGTGTATCTAACGACTAGTTAAGCACTTAGAACCCCCTAGAAAGTGTCTAGAACGTCCTTAAGCACTTGTAGGTCATTCCTATAAATAGGACATGCCTTAGGACACCTAAACTCGCTAATCTACACTTGTGATACACTTGAGCTTACACTTGCAATTGTCAATCTGTTTTGAGAAATTGAGCAACACTTGCATTGGCTATTCTTCTCCTTGCTCCAATTTCGTGTCCTATAGGCTAGCATCTCCTATCCACAGCAATTACACTTCTATATACATTGGTTAGGAGATCAAAACGCTTGATATAGGAAATCAAGCCTTGAGTTGCAAAGTGGTATTGTAATTTCTATTTTTCCTTCTTGTTCCTTTTATCCTTTGTATTCTCCTTGCTACTCCTAGGGTTGGAGGCTGTGGATTGGAGAAGGTTCTTCTCAGTGGAGAAGGTGGACTTTAGACTACTTCAAGAAGGCTATTACAACGGGAAGCTACTTCAAGAGGAAGGCTACTTCAAGGGGGAGCTTGAAGTTACTTCAAGAAGGCTGCTTCAAGGTTGGTGCAATTACTTCTAGGTGAAGGCTGTCCGAAGGGTTTGGTGAAAGAATTGTAATTTTATGTAAAGTCCTTGCGAGGTAATAAAATTTGATTCTTTCAAAATCCTGGTTGGGTAAGCAACCGGGTAGTAGATTGACTGCCTTAGTATTTGCAAAGGTTGGAACCACTCTAAATCCTTGTCCCCTTGTCCAATCTTTTTGTGGTTGCTTGCTTTGAGTTAAATTATCTTAAAATAATCATAAAACCCTATTCACCCCCCCCCCTCTAGTGGTTTTTCAGTTCTCACAATCTCTTGAGAGGGTAGGTTTGAATGACATGGTGCAGGTTCTCGTATGACCTTAAAAAGGGGACTCCTACAGGAAAGGCTTGACCAAGCTGCTTCTAAACTTGAATGCATGCAATCCTTCCTGCACTCTTGCATCAAGGTGTTAGCAAGAGTTTCTTCTTATCATTCCCCTATTGTTGTCTCTACTAGCTTGAGATCATGTATCTGAAAGTTGCATATTAGAATTAGTATAACATGGAAAGATAGGGATCATGTGAGTCATTTTTATCAAGTGCTTGGCAGTGTGATAATGATTTCATGATGGCGGTGTATGATTTCATGATGAAGGTAGGAAATGGGACAAATCAGAAAGAAAGAAAGAAAGAAAGAAAGAAGGGGAGAAGAAGAAAGGAAAAGATCACAGACTCCATATCCAAGCTTCAAGAGGTGTTGAGTTGCGGGTATGATAGATGAGTAGACGAGGATATATAATGTTTAAAGCAAGAGATACTAGACATTATACACTGTGAGGAGGTTGAATGGCAATAGAGGGCTCAATGTGACTGGATTAAGTTGGGGATCAAAATACCAAGTATTTTCAGGAAATGGTCAAATCAAAAAGGTAAAGGATGAAAGTGACGAAGCTAAATAACATATATGGAGAATGGTTCAAGGAGAAAAGTTATATTCACAAGCTAGTTCTGGTGCACTTCAGGAGGATTTTCTCTAAAGAGGGTGTTACTAGCTCTACTGAGGATTACCCAGGAAGTTTTACCATCTTGTCTCAGGAGAAACTTCTGCATTGTGATGCTACTCCTTTGGAGGAAGACATTTATGAGGAGTTGATGAATAACAAGGTATTTAAGGTGTCTGGGCCAGATGGTGTGGATGTGGGGTGCATTCAACACAACTAGCAGAAGACCAAAAAAATCTTTATGTTTGACCATTGTTGACTACTTTGTAGGAAAATTAGTCCTAGCTAAGATGGCCAACTTCACTTTAGTCTTAATCCCTAAGATGAACAGCCCATAATCATTTTTGCACCTGAGGCTGATTGCTCTAAATAATGTGAGCATCAAGTTGTTATACAAATTGGTGGTGGAAAAAATCAATTTGTATCTTTCAGAGTGTACTTTGTCAATTCGGAGTAGTTTTGTTCCTAGAAGAAAATTCATCGACAACATTATCATGGTACCAGCAGTTGTAAACACTATGATAATGAGGAAAATGAGTTAGAAGGCAATGACAATCAAGCTTGATCTTGAAAAAGTGTATGACAAAATGAGTTGGGTGTTTATTCTGGACACCCTGAGGAAGACAACCATTCTTGAGTCTATCATTAGGGTGATTATGCACATTGTTACAACTGGAGAGATTTATATTTCATGGAATGTGAAATACTCCCATCGTTTAAACCCAAAAGGGAGTCTAAAAAGGGGACCCTCTATCCCTCCTACATGTTTGTGTTGTGCCTAGATAGGTTCAGTCAGTCTACTGTAGAGGAAGAGCGACGGGGAGTCTAGAAATCCCCAAAGACCACAAGGAGGGGGTGCTGATTTCACATGACTGCTTCACAGATGATGTTGTGTTGTCCTATGAAACATCTATCGCTCAAACCCACACCCTTAATACATGTGTTAGCAAGTTTTGTAGTGTGTCAAGACATGTCCTTGCAAAGGATAAGTCTACAGTTTTCTTTTCTAAGAACACAAACAAAGAAATGAGGATAAAGTGAGTAGGAGAATAGGCATTGTGATCACAAACAATTTGGATAGACATCTAGGTGTCCCAATACTCCATTCAAGGGCGAGCAAGGTGTTGTACTTAAATACTCTAACTACAATGGAAGCTAAAATTGAGGCTTGGGCAAATAAAAGTCTTTCTCTTGCGAAGTGAGTCACCTTGTCCCAGTTGGCCCTCAACTCAGTTCCCACCTATCGTATGCAAACATCCAATTGCATTAACCAGGTTACAAGGAATTTTATCTGGGGAGGAATCTCTGAACATAAGAAGTTGGGTATGATCGCATGGAGAAAAGTCACATACGAGAGAAGAGAAGAGCGACAAAATATCAATCAAGCTCATCTCTGGAATGAGGTCGTCTATCAAAAGTTTGTTGGAAGTTTGAATCAGGAGGTAGTGCCCTTTAGAGGGGGACCATGATAGCTAAATACACACATTTGAAGGATGAAGGCATGACTATCGGCTCAATATTATGGAAGTTCATTACAAGGAAGAGGTCCCTTTTTTAGGAACTTGTATGTAGAGCGATTCTAAGTGGTGCCTAGATGTCATTATGGGATGACAAGTGGGCCAACAATGAAAAGTGGCCAGAGATGAAGGAAGATAGAGTAATATCATCTGAGTTACTTGACCTCAGAGTGGAGTCCATGGTCAGTCTCAATGGGTAGTGGGATGAGGATTTCATAAAACAATGGTTCATATATGATTCTAGCTATAAGATTATAAACATGATGAATCCTTCACCACAGGCGGGACATGATCAAGTGTGGTTTGTAGGTGATAAGAGGGGTTGCTTAAACATGAGGACCAACTACAAAATGCTTCTATGGGAGTATAGAACAAGATTTCCGAGTTGTTGGGAACGCCTGTGAAAAATACTAGTAGCACACAGAATTAAGTGTAGCCTTTGGCGTGCCTATCATGAGGGCATCTTGATGAATAAGAATAGGATGATAAGGGGTGTGACTGAAGACGACCAATGTCCAAGATGCAGAGGAGGATGTGAGTCTACACTGCACATGTTGAAAGACTGCCAATCAGTTAGAGGCATATGGAGAATCCTTAAAGTTTCACATGGATTTGAGACCATGGGCAGTGGTGCACTTGAGGTGTGGAGCTCAAGGCACCTAAATTAGAGGAGGGGTATCCATAACCATTAGACTTGGTTTTCATAGTAGTGAACCAATTTGGAATTCCAAAAATGAACTCATCTTTGATAATAGATGGTAGTCTAAAGACACCAATTCATGTTCGATTGGCAGTGATGTCCAACTTAGTTTGCATGCATTTAAAACATGCACCCAAACCAAGGTTCATCGACTACAGATCACTTAGTCTCTCCCTCCAACATGGGATATCAAATCAACGTAGATGGAGCCTAATCAAAAGGAAAAGAAGAGAAACTATTAGTTACATGATCAGAGATCATCAAGCGAATGAGATGGAAGGAGGAACCAAAGCATGCGTCAATAGAGATGTATTAGAGGTAGAGCTACTCACCATCATGTGAGGAATAAAAGAAGCTTTACAGTATGACAAAATAACTATCACTAAAACAAATAGCAAGGTAGGATGTGCACTAGGAAATGAGGACAATAGTATACTAGCTAAACACTGACCCATATGCAACAAGATCAAACATTTTAGGGAATTAAAGCCAAATATTGTGGTGAGATTTAGAATAAGGGGAGCCAAAAAATGTGTTGATGACACAACTAAATGGTTGTCTAACCAAGACAAGGATGAAGGGGTATGGAGCCAATGACCTAAGTTCATCTTTAAAATCTATTAGGAGGAACTCAAGCAGCTCCATGCAACCGTTGATCCCAGCTTGATTTTGCCTGCGGCCAGGGGACATGATGAATAATTACCCTTGGTAACCCCAAACATTCCAATGAATATATTGAAGTTAAATATCATGAACTTGAGTACCTAAAATCCAATTGTGCATCACTTTGATCAAATGACCCCAATTGGGACCCAAAATTAAATAATTGAACCCCGATTATGGATTTTTAGCCTCAAAATCACATATAAAGGTGTTATTGATCTCTAGATATTCATGTTTGAATCAATGATGAGAGTAAATTTCTTAGCCATCTTAGACTCATAAATAGGGAGAGTTAACATTTTTAAGAAATAGAGTAATGACAAATAATTTTTTTTTTTTGAAAATTTCAAGGAAAATAGATGCATGGAGTAGAAGATATAAAATTGTGAATAAAATTGCAATTTATAATATAAAAAAAGAAATTAAATTCCAATGTTATGGATCGGTCAAAGGAGCTATTGACCAAGCCCTGCACACCTAGTCTTCACATTCAATGTGCAAATCATTGCCAATCACAAGACAATGGTAGGGGATACCTCTCCCCACTCTGCCATCAGTCCCTCATTTCAACTCCCTCGACTTTAGTCTCGATTCCCCTAACCTATTGGCCCATATCAATTGGCGGTGATAAGAATGGAAATGCCAAATACCATTAGTAGCTGATGAGCTTGAGGGGTAGTGACTAGCAAGTCACTATCGAGGCATCTTACTGCCCCGAGGAAAATTAGAAATGCTTAGAGTGTCACCTAGATTCCTTCAGCATGAACCCTAACTTGCTTGGCCCCATATATCCCTCTAGATATGTTGTAGACAAACTCCCAATTTCCACAATTGTTATCAATTGTCTTCTTCCTATAGACCTTCAAACAACAGTCTAAACTTCCCTTGCTCTATTAGGACTTGCAGAACAACTTCCACTTGTCTCCAAGTAGTGAATTGGCCTCCCCAATTGTCCCTTCCTCCATCTTCTATTTCCTAAGCCTACTATTCTGTTTGTCATGTGTTGGACTTTGCTATTTTCTTGCGATGCCACCACCACCAACACTCTGCAATGACGATTGACAGCTACTCCATTGTGGCATCCCCTAGTAGAGACGACATCCTAAGAGCACGCGACTAGGATCTACCAAGCACCAAAGAGGTACCCTCCCTCTCCTCCCCTTCGTGTTTCACCTCTTTATACATCAAATGAACCATGAATCAAAGTTATAATAGGAACTTTACAGAATCAATACTATGATGAATGAAATAAACAATCCAGTCTATGGTATTTTATTAATGCTACATTAGCCTAATTTAATACCCAGATATATGCATAGGAATGACTTCAATAAGCACATGGATAAGATGATGTACCATTAGGAATCAAAGAAGGTCAAGAATGATTTTTCCCAAACAATGTAATCCATGACTTTAAATTATATCCATCAACAATTAGCCTCGAATTGAATACTCTTATAACAATTCTTATGATGAATATTGAAATCTTAAGAAGAGATAAATGAATAAAAATAAATATTTTTTAGGGTAAATTGGAAAATTGAATACAATATTCCCAAACATGTTATTATTTTGCAACCAATAATGAAGATAAGAAACTATACCATAGAAACTATTTACCTTTTTCTTCATAATACAAATATGTATCATTAGATGTTATACATAAGTATACATATTTGTGGCATATACTAGTGTATCACATAAAGTGGATACAAAAAGATATTATGCAACACATTAATTATATTACAAATACGTGAGATAGTCTAACACCATTAAGTGATAATCACACTTAGAATGTGAATAAAGATAACAAGGATGAACATGCACCTAATAAGTGATTTCTAAAACCAATAATTGCATAATAGCATGGGATATTCCCTTTGCTAGACCTTAGAGCCATGAGCCCTACTTGTGGAAATTATTAGACTTTTATTGGGATATATGGTACTAGATATACGATTCATTATTGAGTTTATTATTGTTGCCTTTTTGAAATTGCATACAATTTAGTGTGATGGTGGCCCAACTTATTTTAGTCTTTTTCCTAACCTCTTGAAAGTCACCAAACATATTTTGATAAACTTGAAATGTTGTAAATATTAAGATAGCAGCGAAGTTTATCTCTTAGAAAATTTGTCTCCCTTAGGCTTTGGTCCATTTTGGAATTTGGTCCCTTGGGCTTGGGCTTGGGCTCACTTGAGGTTCGGTAATGCCCCACCACACTGATCAATGGTTTTTAATATATTAGTTGTCCCCTAATATACTGGTTAGCATATAAATTAGGCAAAAGTGTTGTTCTCTCATAGATTGTAAGGACACTAAGGCACCTAGCCTTAGAAAAAGATATGATACAACAATGTGTTGGATCTAGGATGGGCGATTTGCTCTAGACGGAGGGTGAATAGAGCTACAATGCACTTAAAAAAATTCATTAGACCTTCAAATTATTTAACAAAATAAGGTTGCTAATATGGAATTCGAGTGCAATTAAACATTCATAACAAGGATAAGAGATATTGAAACAATAACAAGAACACAAGCTATGTAGAGTGGTTTCAATCTCCAAACTAGGAAATTATCAGTCCACTGTCTAGAGAGGTCAACCTCTAGGATTTCTCAATCATGCCTCCCTCCTTATATTCACTTATAAGAGTTAAAACATATGACGTTCCTTTTTTGGGACAAAGATACCCAACTTTCCCTTTAAGGGGAAGGGAGCCAACAACCTACCAAAGGACTTACCTATCTGATACAAAGAGGCTTCAACCTTGCCAAGGACTTACCCACTTGTACAAGGAGTCTTCTACCTTCATCAAGGACTTACCCACTCCTACACCTAGTCTTCGGCCTTGAAGGAATTTCCCACTCTTCTTGGATTTTCAGTCTTTCATTTCACCTTCGCCAAGGAGAAGCTTTCACTAAGGGCTTACCCACTTGAGCAACGAGTCTTTTGCCTTTACCAAGGGCTTGCCCACCTCTTGCACTAAGTCTTCATCCTTGAACTTATTCACCTCTCTTAGCCAAGAGAGAGAACCTTCATCTTCATCTTCATGGTGGAAATGAGAGATTGAGAGGTGGAGAAAGTGAGAGCCTCACAAGATATGTAGGACTAGCTCTCTTACAAAACTCCTACTCACTCTAATGGATGTAGCAAGTGATTAATATTGAGAGTAGAAGATGTCTTTAGAAAGCATTCAACTATAATATAGGGACCTTCATAGTGCTTGGCTAACCATAGAATGAATCCCAAGGGGTCCTATTTATAGTTGGGGATGCCTACTAGACAATGGGAACACTTAAGGATGAATTCTAGCCATTTGGGGTATTGTAACAAAGATTTTTTTGAGTTTTACAACACTCCAACGGCTAGAAGCACTTTTCTGCACTTTTATATACAATGTAATCGGTCGATTTATGTGTGTTGGAAACTCGACTGATTGTACTATTTGACAAACCAGATTGAAGAATTAGTCGAGTTTATCCTGGATGAAACTCAATTGATCACTTAAATTAGTTTTGTCTAGTGCAGTGATTGGTCAAGTTTGTAACTTGACCATACAGATCGATCGAGTTTGTAACTCGACCAAACCTGGGAATTTTCAATTAAGGGATAGCTTGAGTTTGTAAAACTTGACCGAAAAATCGCATGTAATGAATTTTGGAAAATTTTGATTGAAGTGATTAAATATTTGCCTTAAGTGCTCTTGATCTTTTCTAAGCTTAATTACAAGTCATACAATCATTACAAGTGATTTAAAACATGATTATAATGGATATACACCATATTCCACAAAAGTGGACTTGCATTGACTTCGACTTGTATTTTCTCCAAGTTAGGCCATTTGGAGTGTGTCTATACCTAATCTGAACTCATTCAAGTAGAAGCAGTAGAAACAAATAATTGGAATGATTAGTCATCGTCAAAACAAGGGTTAAGTCAATTTAGACCTTGATTCAACATTCTTCCCCTTTTTGAAGATGACAAACCATTCCATAAATGTATTGAAAGCCTTTTAAGTAAAAGCATACCTTTGGATAAACCTAGGGGTTTCAATAGAAGTGAGTTCATATGCCCCCCCTCAATTGATACTTATGTAGTTCTCATACTCCCCTCAATTGATGTTATTTGTCCTGGATGGTTAGCTTTCATTACATTTATAGATTATATGTCTTCTACTCATATATTTTCTACATATATGTCTTCTCCCCTTAACATAAGACATGCTTTCTCCTCACACGTGCCTTATCTCTGTCTAACATAATACATGCCTTCTCTCCCTTTATCATTTCAAAAAGTAGGGGTTTGAAGAGCTAAAACAAAACATGTTAGAAAAAGGAGATACCAAAAATTAGAAAGGAGAGTAGAAGAGAAATAGTAGGGGCTTGTCCAAGCATAGTATTTAAAGCAAATCAAGACATGCATTTGACAACCCTAGATGTAATTCTAGCAGATATCAAGGTAAATCTATGCAAGCAAGTAACTTAAGATAGTAGATGCGCAACTCAAGGAGCAAGCTTGAGTATGAAACAAGATACAAGCATAGAATATAGTTGAATACCACTTGATGAAAAAGATAAATAAGGCTAGAACTACATGTACTACTAGTAGATATTATCACAAGTTAGGACTACTAGTAGGATCTAGATCATAGAAGGAGATGCACATGCTAAAGATCAAGCTATGAGTATATGTAGAGCTATATCCAAACAAGCGATATGTAGTTTCAGAAGCAAGAAAGGATATAAATCTCTAGTAGATATGCATCATTACCAAAAGATGATTACCACTGAGAACCTGAAGGTTGTATTAGAAAAAGATATAAAACTAGATAGATGTATCAAGTTATAGCAAAATAGATGCAATAAGGCACAACTAAGAGATCCAAAGATATCATCATCAAAACATGCACAACAACTCAAGACAAGTAATTACAATATATAGGGATACCACTTGTAGGATACCAAAACTATAACAATTAGAAAGATAGAGTTTCATGCAAGTTGGAAAATTTAGAGCATGGAAATATGCATATATAAAGGCACCAAAGGGACTGCCAAAGAATAAGACTATTGGTTGAGAAAGTCTAGTTGAGAGGGAAAATCGCATCCAAAAAGACAATTGTATATTATGTGCACAGTATTGTCGGTTGAGTTCTATGTTTTAGAAATTTGACATAAAACAACTATTGGCAACACCCATTGGTGCCTGTCGGTTGAGTTTCTATCAAGACAAACTCAGACAATACAATTGTTGTCAAGAAGCACATATATTTCTTAAAATCATATTTTTAGAGGCATGCTAAAAGTATAAGCCATATACAAACATGTCTAAGTAAGTTAGTAATGCACTACAAAAGCATTAAATAGTTTTTGAGTAAGAGTGTGAAGAGAATAATAAAATACCACTTTCGACTCAAAAACCACATGCATATTGCACACTAACTTGATAGAAACAAGTAAGGATTGGATGTGAGCAAGAAAACCTTTATCTCTATTCTTACCATTCCTTTTCCACTTGTTGCTACCCCATACACATCTCACCTTTCCTCTTTTATGTGGATTCAGACATAAATTTTCAAATCCATATGTCAAGTCAATCCATTAGCAAGTGACCTACAAGAGAAAGATGAAATGGTCCCCAATCATATTTTTGGGTCCTGAGGGGTTAGGTTAGTAGCCTAAGTCCTATTGCTCTTGGGTGCTTTCCTAAGGGGGCAATAAGTAGAATAATGACCAATTTCATTGTTGTAACATCCTAGGTCTTGAGGCCTCAGATGAAATGATCTTAAAAGGAAAATTTTGGACTACCCATATCACCAAGGTGCACCTCCTTTTCAGGGAGCCCATCACTAAAGAACTCCAAACTCAAGCGTGATCAGCTTGGAGTAGTACTAGGATGGGTGACCAGTCGATCAGTAAGTTGATCCTAGCTTGTGCGTGAGTGAGGAAAAAGCACATAGTTAAGGCTAGTGGTGGTCTGTGGGGTCAGTCGTCATTCATAAAACTCTACTAGAGCCTTAGCTAGTGGGCCCGTGTGTTACAATGGTATCAGAGCCATAAGCCCTCCAATAGGGGGGGCCTGCATGGGCATGTGGCATGCTAATCTTGAGCCATGCGGTCCAGGCATGTTGGAAAGGGTTGTCTATGGTGATGCAGCCACTGTTGCGCTATTATTCCATGATAAGGAGTTGGGTGTCCATGGGTCATTCTAGGTATGCACTAAAATGGGGTAATATTATGAGGCCATATAGTTGAGCCTTGAGGAGGACTTAAAGAGTCTAAGTGGGGGAGATTGTAACATCCCAACTCTTGAGGCATGAGATGAAATGATCTGAAAAGGAATAATTGGACTACCCATATCACCAAGGTGCATCTCCTTTTTAGGGAGACCATCACTAAAGAACTCCAAATTTAAGCATTCTCAACATGGAGTAGTACTAGGATGGGTGACCAGTTGGGAAGTTGATCCTAGCTTGCGTGTGAGTGAGGACAAAGGACACAGTTAATGCTAGTGGTGGTTTTTGGGGCTAGTCTTCATTCCTAAAACTCTACTATAACCTTGGGCAGTGGGCCTGCATGTTAAAATTGCAATGATTGCATTATCTCCTCACCTTATAACTAGAGGAATCTTCATTGAAGATTGAAGGTCATTTATCTTTGTTGTTCCTTTGGGTACTATCAAGTCCAAAACCATCTCTACCCATTTGTTCGGTAGTATGATCTAGGATTTGATTAAGATTCTTTTTATCATCTAAGAATCTTTGCATAGACGATCTCAAACTATGATTGTCATGCATAAGAGAAGCAATAGTAGAAGACAATTGATTGATATCATATCTAGCGTGTAAAATATTGGTTTCTAAGCAAAGAACATTAGTCATATAATAATCTCTATCAATATGAAGAGCAACAACATTATTCTCTTTACTAGTAGAACTAGAACAAGATTCAATGACATTGATTTTAGCAATCAAGGAAGCATTTTCTTTTTCAAACAAAGCAACCTTACAAAGATAAACATCATTTTCAGACTCTAATCCTTACAAAACAAAATCTTTGTCCTCATTTTCAGTTTTAAGAACATCAATATCAAGAATGAGAGAATTCACAATATTACTATGCTCTTCATTACAACTTGGCATAAGAAGTTGAGCTTCTAGAAATCTAATCTTATCAAGCAAACTAGCATTTTCAAGTTTAAGATAGTCTACTTGACTAAGATAAGCATTTTTTCTATCTAAAAAGCAAGTATTAGCATGTTCAATATCATCTATTTCAACATGCAAATTTTCAACAATTCTAGCAAGCTTTTTATTTTTCTTTTTGCAAGACTTAAGAGAGGCATGAGTAGCATGAATAATAGCAATTAAAGATTCTTTATCTAAAGAGCTTATATTTACCTCATTTGAGTCTTCACTTGTTGATGCCATAAGAGCAAAATGACATTCTCCTTCATCCCTAGAGCTTGAGCTAGATCCTTCATTTTATTCTTCACTTGATCTTGAGTTGGAGGTGTCACTTGAGCTTTTGTGTCATTTCTCCTTTTTTTACTTCTCTTCTCTTCTCTTGTGATGATGGGTCTTTATGCATTTTGGACAATCTTCCTTGAAGTGACCCTTCTTTCTACACTTGAAGCATCAGATAGAGAGGGACAACTTGCCTTTATAGAGTCTACCCTTGTAGTACATGGCATCTTCTTCAACTTGAGAGGATGGAGAAACTTGACCAACAATAGCCTCGATTTGTGCTTTGATTTCAGCCTTCTTCATTCTATTGAGATCTTTCTCTTCTTCTCTTTCTTCTTCATCTGTCTTGTCAAGTTTGACTTCATGGGCTTGTAGATTTCCTATGAGCACTTCAATAGTGATATCACCAAGAGAATTTTTTCTTCAATGGAAATCACCTTGGATTCCCACCTCTTAGGAAGAGTTCTAGGGATCTTTGAGTTGATTTCTCCTCTATCCATAGGATGACCAAGAATGACAAGACCACTGATAATGGTGTTGAGCCTTGAGTACATCTCGGCTATCCTTTCCTTCTTTCCCATCTTGAAGTTTTCAAGAAGCCCCTCGAGCATGTAGACTTTTCTTTCCTTCACTTGCTTTGTCTCCTCATAAGTGACACATAGCTTTCTCCGTACCTCATAAGCTATTTCACATGAAGAAATCTGATTGAACTCCATGGGGGACATGGAGGCATAGAGAATGTTTATGGCTCTTGCATTAAAAGTTGCTTTCTTCAAGGTAGCTTCATCTCATTCTTCAATCTTTGTCTCTGGTAGCTTGTATGGGCAGTCCACCATTTTCCATATCTCAAGACTTGATCTCCGGATGTCGAATTGTAGCATTCTTTCCAATAGAGGAAATTTCTCCCATCAAAGATTAAAATGTTGATGAGATACCTTCCATCTTGATAGTTGCCCATCTTTTCCTACTTGTGGAAGTATGTTTGGAGAATACCCACTCTGATACCACTTGTTGGATCTAGGATGGGCATTTTTCTCTAGAAGGGGGTGAATAGAGCTAAAATGCACTTAAACAAAATTCATGAGACCTTCAAATTATTTAAAAAGATAAGGTTGCTAATATGTAACTTAAATGAAACTAAATATACATAACAAGAATGAGAGAGATTGAAACAAGCACAAGAACACAAGCTATGTAGAGTAGTTCCAATCTCCAAACTAGGAGATTGTCAGTCCACTTCCTAGAGAGGTCAACCTCTAGGATTTCTAGACCATGTCTCCCTCCTTATGCTCACTTATAAGAGTTACAACATATGACCTTCCTTTTCTGGGATAAGGATACCCAACTTTCCCTTTGTGGGGAAGGGAGCCAACAACCTACCAAAGGACTTAATCTTCTGATATAAAGAGTCTTCAACCTTATCAAGGACTTACCCACTTGTACAAGGAGTATTCTACCTTCATTAAGGACTTACCTACTCTTGCACCAAGTCTTCATTCTTGAAGGAACTACCCACTCTTATTAGATCTTCTGCCTTTGACTTCACCTTCACCTAGGAGAAGCTTTTACCAAGGACTTACCCACTTGAGCAAGGAGTCTTATTCCTTCACCAAGGGATTACCCACCTCTTGCCCCAAGTCTTCATCCTTTAACTTATTCACCTCTCTTAGCCAAGAGAGAGAACCTTCATCTTCATCTTCATCTTCATGGTGGAAATGAGAGATCAGGAGGTGGAGGAAGTGAGAGCCTCATAAGATATGTAGGACTAGCTCTCTTACAAAACTCCTGCTCACTCTAATGGATGTAGAAAGTGATTAAGATTGAGAGTAGAAGGTGGTTGTAGAAAGCATTCAACTATAATATAGGGACCTTCATAGTGCTTGGCTAACCATGAGATGAAGCCCAATGGGATCCTATTTATAGTTGGGGATGCCTACTAGCCAGTGGAAACACTTAAGGATGAATTCTAGCCGTTTGGGGTGTTGTAATGGATATTTTTTTGAGTTTTGCAACACTCCAATGACTAGAAGCACTTTTTTGCACTTTATGTACAATACAATCAGTTGAGTTGTGTATCGAAAACTCGACCGATTGCACTATTCAACAAAGAAAATTTTAAGAATCGACCGAGTTTACCCTGGATGAAACTCAACCAATCACTTAAATTAGTTTTGTCTAGTACAGCAATAGGTTGAGTTTGTAACTCAACCGAACCTAGGCATTTTAAAAATCCATCAAGAGATCGGTCGAGTTTGTAACTCGACCGAAAAACAACATGTAATGAATTTTGAAAAATGTAATTCAAGTGCTTAAATAGTCAATTTAAGTGCTCCTAATTTTTTCTAAGCTTAATTACAAGTCGTACAATCATTATAAGTGATTTACAACATGATTCTAATAGATATACAACATATTCCACAAAGTTGCACTTGTATTGACCTTAACTTGTCTTTTCTCCAAGTTAGGATGCGCAAGTTAGGGCATTTGGAGTGTGTCTGTACCTAATCTAAAGTCACTCAAGTAGAATCATTAGAGACAAATACTTAGAATGACTGCGCATCATCAAAACAAGGGTGTAGTCAATTTAGACCTTGAGTTGTTGGATCTAAGGTCTCTGGAGGGGGTGAATAGAGCTACAAAATTTCTCACAAAATAGATTAGACATTCAAATTATATAAATTAGGAGCATTAGTGTAATGGAAATTCGAAGTCCTATCTAACAAGCATAGCAAGGATGAGAGAGATTGATAGCAAGCACTTGACAAAGGGATGTAGAGTGGTTCCACACTTCAAACTAGAAGTGAGTCAGTCCACTACCTAGAGAGGTCAACCTCTAGGACTTTACAAGTGCTTTTCTCTATATTATCACCAAAGAGATTTACAACAATATACCACCAAAGGACTACCCATCCAATCACAAGAAGATCTCCACCTTACCAAGGAGCTTACCCACTTAGCTTGAGTCTTCAGCCTTCACCAATGTCTTACCCACTCAAGCTCAAGTCTTCTGCCTTGAAGGACTTTGCTTATCCTCTTGGATCTTCAGCCTTTGCCTTCTCCTTCACCTGGAGAAGAACACCACCTCTTCAACACCCTTGAACAAGACCAGCTGCAGCTCCTTCTTCACTCGATGGAACTTTCTTCAGCTTTTCTTCATGTAAGAAGGGGATAGGGAAGTAGTGGAAGATTGAGAGCTTTACATGTACAAAGGTAGATCTCTCTTACAATAAGCCTAACTCACTCACAAATCATGAAATGAAGTGTAAAATAGAGAGAGAAAGGGGCTCAAGGAGTAGTCACACTCTCAACTATAGCAAGGACATTAAATGTAGTGAATGAGCAAACTTGGAATGAACTCCAAGGGGTCCTATTTATAGCTGGGGGTTCTCTCTTGAGGTGAGGAACACTTGGGGCCAAAATAAATCCATTTTTACATAAGGCAACGGATCTATTTTCATCCAAACAAGTCACCAGCGGTTATAATCACTTTTTCTACATTTTCTGTATAGTGTATTCGGTCGTGTCTCAATAAAGGTAACTCGAGCGATCGACTAAAAGACAAACCCAAACTATCGGTCGAGTTTGTTCTGGGGAACTCGGTCGATCAGCCAAAATCACATTTGGTCAGTAAGTCATTCAGTTGAGTTTTGTGAATGTATAACTCGACCGATGGCCATCATTAGAAAATCAATCCATGGGATCAGTCGAGATTGGAACTCAACCGAACAATATCTTGTGATCGATTTTCTAATTTGGCTAAAAAGTGATTAAAACTTGAAGTGTCCCACATATTTTTCTCATCTTAGTTACAAGTCATATCATCAATACAAGTGATTACAAAATTCTTCTAAGGTCATTTGAAGTGATTTCCTTATTAGCACACTTGCATTGCATTTGACTTGAATTTTAACGAGCTAAGGCTTGTGTAATTTGATCCTTTTCATGTACCTAAAACCTAGATACATATGAATGGAATGGTTAAGTCATTATCAAAATATGGACAACGTATAACCTCTAGGTCAACATTCTCCCCCTTTTTGACAATGACAAACCATTCCTCAAACATATTGGAAAGGATATTAGAATTATACATTTGACTTGTGAATTAGGGGGATTCAAGGTTTGAACAATGTGAATTGCTCCCCCTCAATCTATGCTTACTTTAACCTACATAGTTAGTCTATCTACACAAATCAATATAACATACATGTACTATATGGTCCTTTGCAAGTCACATGATAAAGCATATATTGAACAAGAAAAGGATCTCATAAGCAATAACAGCAATATGGTTGAGTTTCAAGATATTGAATTTCTCTCCCCCTTTTGACATTATCAAAAAGTAAGGGGGGTAGAAGAGCATATAAGTAGGTCTTCTCCAAACACAACCAAGCAGATATCCAAACATGCAATCTCAAACACACACATCAAACAGAGATGAGAGAACCAAACATGCTAAGTCATAAAAATATGGTGAAACATGGCACCAAATCATTAGATATAATTGATCAAAGAGTAAGAGTGCACATAATATGGATTACAACCCATAATGCAAGTTCTCATAAAAATAACTACAAGAGAGAAGTGATGAAAGCTAGAGATAAAATAGTACGGCTCAGATCATGTGCCCAGATGTTTTTAATACAAAATATCCTAGAAATATATATATGATCAACAAGCTAGACTAAAAACTAAGAACATCTAGACATCTATGTAATCTATATCCACAACATCATCATCCTCAGCATCAGGCTCATAGTCATCGTCTCTGTCTGAAGGCGCAGAAGTATCGCCTTCATCACTAGAGTCACCACCAGAACCACCAGAGCCATCACCATCGTCAGATGTAGCACCATCATCCTAACCATCATTGGCATCCTCATTAGCATCAGAAGTCTTGTCATCAACCTGGTCCAGCATCTACTCATCCACAGAAGGTTCGAAGTGATGACCAAACCAATGAGGGTGTGGGAGCAGCAATGGAAGGTGCAGGTGTAGGTGGAGGGACAGGGTAGAAGTGATTGTATGGATAGAATGCATAATCACTATCGGGGTATGGCTAGTAGGCGATGTATGGGTGTGCATAGGATAAGTTCATGTTAGACATGATTGAACATAAATCTTGGTGCAGATGCTCCTAGACCTAGAGGTTGTATGTCTGTCGGTGTATCATATAACCCATGAGGGCTTCATTGGACACACGGAACGAGGCACGGCTAAGTTAGGTAGGCTAAGGAGGTGGAGGAGCATGGGTGGAGGTAGAGGTAGGTGCAGCTGAGGTAGAGGCAGAGGGTGAGGCACCGGGTGTGGTGGCGGAAAGGATAGGCATAGATTTCTGGATAGTGGTCTCACTGATACACACTCCCTTCTAGGTAGGTCTGTAGTGGAAGTCATGGAAGAGTGATTTCTCAGTGGTGAATTGGAAAAGACCACATATCAAGGCAGGATAAGGAGGATGGGTGCCACGGGTGTTCTTGCTAGAGTCGAAGAAATTCCTGTGATGGAGTATGTATCTAGACCACTTGACTCTGACATTCTCTAAGATGTAGTACATTATCACTTTGGTATTCTCTGCAATATATGTTTGGTTTTTCTTGGGGTGGATGTTGCACTAGGGCTATTATACACTTCTTGAGACCTAAGGAGGAGCAGGGTAGGGTGCTCTTCATCTTATATGGTACCTTAGGTGTCTTCAAGTAACGATGGATATCGGGAAGGGTGATCTCGTATTGCTTGTAAAAACCTTCGGGGTCCAGCAGGTCAAAATACTCACCATAATCCTTACGCCAGGTATCATTCTCATCGACACCTGACAAAAAGATGTTCAGGATATCCTCTAAATTTGGAATTTCTTCCCGACTATCATTGATGTAGGATGACTTGAGTATTAGGAGGGGATATAAGGGAGTCATAATTCCAACACAAATTTGCATAGAATTTGTGAACGACTTTTGTGCTTCTCATGGAATTGTGAAAGCACTCGCGATCAACACCCAAGGCAGATAGGTGGTGAACTGAAAGCAACCTTGCCACTTGATCGATGATAGCTTGGCGCCTAGGGCTAGGCTCAAAGAGGGCTCTAAATGGAAAAGGACTCTGTGGAAGAAGATCCTTATACCGATTAACAGCCTCATTTGAGACAAAGAATGTCTCATCAAACAGAATCAAGCAGGAAGAGGAGGAGGATGGTGCATGTAAGGACCCTGACCTTCGTGTAGGGTTTACCCTGTTTGCTTTGCTTAACCTTGGTGCTTTGTTGCTTGCTAATCACCTTTAGTGGTGATTATGGTTTGGTTGTGCTTTGTTGAGAGTTGGAGGTGCTACTTGCAATTAACCCAAGTCTAGGGTTTGTGCGCAAGTTTGTCACCTTGTGAGGTGTTCCTCCCTCTTCTTGCTTCCTCTAGTGTAGAGAGGAAGGTTTGGGCTCGTTGCTTGAGTTCTTTTGGGCCTGGTTGAGCTTGTTGGGCCTTGTTGAGTGTTGCCTTTGCTTCTTTGTGCCCTGTGTCGGGCCAGAGCAAGCTGTGTCGGCCTGAGCTTGAGACGCCTAGGGTTTGTGTCGCCTTGGTGGTGTATCACCCATGTGTGTGTCGGCCATGTTGGGGATGTGTCGCCCAAGTGTGTCGCCCTAGAGTCTTTGACCAAGATTTGACCTCGTTTGTGTCACCACTAGTGGACACTTGGTGCATGATGCTTGCATGTGGCAATGACCTTGGACATGTGTTTAGGGCTTGCTAGAGTGGTGGCTCGTGCACTAGGACAAGTGTCCCTAGGTAGGCGACACCTTGCTTGGTTCTACCTTGTTTTCTCCTCCCTTTCCTTCTATATATGCGGTTCCTTTCCTTTGCTAGGAGTCCCTTTGGTTCTTTAGTTTCTTCTTCTCCTTGGTGTGCACGACACACCCTTTTCTTTGGCAAGTGGAGGCCGACACCCCTTGGAGGAGCAAACTTGGTGGCTAATATCCTTGGTGTCTCCTTCTTCCTTGCTTGGTGGTGCTTGGAGCTAGGAGCTGGAGCTTGCCTAAGGCGGGTTACATAACTCCTAATCCTAACTACACTACTCTCTTTCCATGTTCTTATATATATGTTGCTATGATCATGTCGGCTATGATGTAGTTAGTTTGGTTTTCTTGCTTAAGTATCCATGTTGGTCGAACCTAAGATCTAGGGTTTCTTGGTGAGCAATACTCCTTTCTCCCCTTGGTCTAGAGGAGTGAGCTTGAGCTCCTAGTATCATGAGCAACACCCCTATCTCTTAGTCGATTGAGGTGAGCTTGTGTTCTAGTTGCTTGAGCAACACTCTCCTCTCACCATGGACTAGAAGGGTGAGCTTGGAATAGTGGTGACTCTTTCTAGGGTTTTCCTTGTATTGCCATTTGGTGATAGTTGATGTGCAAGACCCCTCTTTCCTAGTTGATTGAGGTGAGCCATCTTCTTGACCCACTAGGGTTTCAGGTGTCCTTGTGCTTGAGGAAGACGATGATCTTGTGAGTGGTACCTTGGACATTTTGAGTGTGGGGAGGTGCTGCCCGACAGCCCTCTTGACCTAGCACCTTGCACGATACATGTGGAGAGAATGTTGGACGATACCCCTCTTTGGTCCCTGTTGGTGACGGGCGTCACAACCTTACCTTGCCCTGTAACGGCCGTTAGGCCATGGTACAGTTTGGCTGGACGATTAAGTCCCTTGGTGGCAGTTGAGTTACACCTGATCTAGATGATGTCGGTCATCAACGTTGCTAGTAAACCTGTGACGGGCGTCATGACAGCCTTGTGTGTTGCACGATATGTACCTTGTGACTGGCGTTGCCCTGCTGCCCAATACAACGTTGCTAATAGGGCTGGGTGCCTGACGCCCCGTCACGCATTGCACTCCCTTGTTGTGTCGCCCGACACCTGAAGTGCACGGCAGACTCTAATGTTGCATTGTGTGTCACGTTTGGCTGTTATGTGGTGACCGACATGAGCTGGGCGATAGGGTGAGTACCCTGCCCGATACCACCTGTGGTGAGGGTAGAGGATACTTTTAGTGAGGGTTCTGTCAGTCATAGAAACCGAGATGTTGATTTTATATCACCTTTATCGTGATGGTGATCCTTGCTATGCTTAATGATAATGGTTGTGGTAAGCTTGTCTATGTAATCTTAGCATGACTTGACATTTGCTCAAAATCATCTTGAATCTCCTATATAATGCTAAGGAAAATGATAAGCATGTAATATGGTTTGTTTAATGATGTGCCTTGTGCATATGATCACAAGTGGATGCATGATTGCTAAAGTATATAATCTTTAATGTCACCTTATAGTAATACCATGATCTTTCTATTAAAGCCTATGATTATTGTGTACACTAACCATGCAAGTGATGCTTAACCAATTAAAAAGGGCTATGAGGTATATGTGATGAGTAACACTGCTTTGATAGTTACTCTTAATGCTGAGATAACATGTATAATGTGATTCCTGTTCCATAATGATGATGATGTAAGCCTTGAAAGGCAGTGGCACTATGTGATGAGGGATTGAGATCCCATGGTAAGTGATGATCCTTGTGATTGATCCAGATTAATTGGCAAGAGGCCAAGTGATAACATGTGATGTGGGATCCTTGTGATGGATCAGTATGGTGTGAATTGTAGTGGAAGCATAATAATGAGTTTTATATTGTTTACTTTTGTTATAATTTCATGTTATACAAGCAGTTGGTGATGGTGAAATGGGTTCTCCTACGGGTTAACCTGGAAGCGCATATTGTTGAATATGTGTGGTTTCTCCTATCCTTAAATAGTGAGGGAATCGAGTGCAGCTACGGTTGCAGACTCGGATATATATGTATATGAAGAGCATGGTGATCAAGCCCATGGCTCAGTATGATGAAGAATGAATACGTTCATGGCTCAGAGCATGGTGAACTGGCCCGTGGCTTAGATATACTAGCGCCGAGACCTATACCGAGGCGGGCTAGAAAGGGTAGCCTATTGTTACAACCCCAATTTTTGGGTTCATTTGGTGAGAAATGCAATTTCTCATATTAAAGATAATTAAACAAATAATGATATAATTTGTGTTGAAGACATGGATTTCATTTACAATAGCCTTGATGATTGTTTTGTGGGCTTTATTGGCTATTGGGCCCAAATAAAAAGAAAATTCAATTAGTAAATGAATAATTGGATTTTTGAGAAAAGAATGATGTGGAAACCTCTAGAAGGCAAATCCAAAGAGGATTTCGTGCCTCTTGGGTTCCTTGGGTACCAAGGAGTCCAAGGTTGCAAAAAGAAAGCAATAAGAAAAGAAAAGATTAATTAAATATTTCCTTGTGAAGAAAGAAATTGAAAATAATGATAATATGTGGAAAATGAGTGGAAAGAGGCATAAATGAGATTTCTTGGGGAAATTTCGTATCCATGAGGTTGCTAATGATAAAAGGAATACCAATGAGGAAAATAAAAGAGAAATAAAGAGAAATCCTCAAAAAGAGATATTTTAAGGAGAAATAAACAAGATAATGAGAAATAATGCATAAAGATACATCTAGAAGGATAATAAATATCCTTGGAAAAGAATTTCTAAATAATAGAGTTTCTTGGAGTCCAAGAATCCCTAATAAATAGGAAAGAAAGAGACAATGCCAAATTTGCAAAATAAAAGATAATATGATACATTATTAATGGATTTTGTGATAAGGATAGAAAGGAAGTATTTTCTAATAAAAGGGAATATAAATTCGTGGCCAATGAATTAAAGGGCAAGTCTAATGATGATAAGAGAGAGGATTTTCGAAATCCTAATATCAGAGGAGGAAGGAATAATTAAAGAATATCAAAGGGAGAGAGAAACTTGCTTTTAGTGAAGGAATATAATTCCTATTAGGATTAGGCTTTTTTTCCTTCATGGGAAAGCATGCTGGGGCAGAAGGGACCCTCATCTATAAAAGGGTAGACCCTTTGGATAAGCCAAGTAGTTTCCTTGCGTCTCTCTCTCCACTCCTTCTTCTTCTTCTTCATCAAACCCTAACTGTGGTAGTAAGGCCCTACTCTGGAACAACAAGGGACAGGGAGGAACGGCGACAGGGGAATGATGGCCCTACGGCGACCAGGGGATGGCGGTCACCTTCTCCGAGCATGGCCCTCACGCATACGGCCTGCTACAGGCTGCCCGTCTAGCCACAGAGAGTAGGCTGAGACTCCTTGATACCGCCGCCATAGCCACGAAAAAGGGGCACCCTGGGTGCGCCAAATCAGGGCAGAACTGAAGGAGAAGACTCCGGCGAGGATGGCGGCCCAGGGAGGGAAGGAGAGCCTCTGCAAGGCTACAAAACGCGGCTGCTAGGGGTCTGCGTCGCGCCTACTGGAGGAAGGAGATAACCCATTAACCTTTGGACGGAACTGCCCCTCCGCAGACTGAAGCGCGTGTAACTTAACCAAGGGCATAACGGTCTTTCCGTTATGTTTTTCAATACAAAGGGCAACTTTGCATGGAGAGGAGCGACGTGGCGCCCATTGATTGGTCCAAAAAGGTATACCTTGCGAAATTCATATTTATTTAACCATAACTCCGATTAAAACAAGTTTTATATGAAAATTGATCCTCAGAACGAGAGGAACCCAAAGAAATTATTTGAAGTCTGATTCTAATTGCAATCCAAAAATTAATGGAAATAATCATCTTTAATACTTTAATGATTAAGAAACTCTATTTTGGAATGAATAAAGTATTTAATAGGGTTTAATGGATCATTAGAGTTGATATGAACCTGTTAAATGTAAAAAGGTACATTATGTCCAAAAAGGAATAACTTTGCACGTGATTAGTCTAATTTAGAGTTTATGTGCATAAATATGCTTGAAATTTGAAAAGAACATAAAGGTATCGTCTTTAATGATTTAATGAAAGAAAAACCCTTAGATTTGATGATATATGGATTTAATGTTGTTCAATGGATAATTCAAGTTGATATTAACCAGTTGTTAATAAAACAGAAAATCGTATAAAAAATATGATCTTTTTATATATCATTGGCTTAATTTAGGGTTTTGTGCATGATTATGCACTAATGAGCTTGAAAACCCTAATTTTGATGAATATGTCTTTTAATTGGTTTAATTGTTCAAATCCATGGATAAATAGGGATGTGATGATCCTAAGTCAATTTGGGTATAAAAGACTATTAAAATGAATAGTTGAGCAATTAAGGTTCATAAATGTGGAAAAGGATATTTTAGGGTTTGTTAACCTAAAAGGGGTAGAGTTTGAGAAATTGATCTAAGAAACCCTAATGAATACTAATGAAACCTTAATGCGGATTAGAAACCTTAGAAAGAGAATCTAAGTCAATAAAGTAGTTTCTTGATAAAGTGTGTAATAAATAGAGTACATATTTATTTCAGGAACTATGTGATGATTGAATTACTTGCTTGGATCTATTGATTGAATTGATTGTATACACATGAAGTATATGTTGAATAATCTGCATGACTCACCAAATCAGGTATGTGGTTACGATTATGAATAACCGCTTTAGTTTCTCGATGGATTCCCGGATGTTTAATCGCATTGAATGCAACTAAACTGTTGGATGTTTATTTATTTCATGCAACTATAATGTGACTATGATTATCACTATGAATGTGCATATATAACTGGCTAGATCCGGGTCCACCTCTGTTACTTTGAAAAGGCTAAAAAAGGGGTAATCCTAGAGCAAGGTCTAGGTTACCGTGAGTTAGAAACTGGGCTACCTACGTGTAGTGCCATGAGACTCTTTAGCATACCTCGAGTTAAGGAGTGGTCTACTTACGAGTAGTGCCATGTGACTCAACCCTAGAAACTGGTTCACTTATAGGTGGATCATGAGGGGTTTAATGGGGACAACACAGAGGATAGGGTACTCTTGGATCGCGGAGTTATATCTAAAACGTAATCTTGGTTGTTAAATGATTAATTGAATGATTACATTGTTATCATAATTGCATGTTTATTGTTTCCCCCACATACCAGCTTCGGCTGACCGACGTTTTGTTTGTCGGCGTTTTAGGTACAAGCCAAAAGGACAAACAGTAAATCGTCATACTGTGTAATACATGAAGTAAAATACAAGGAGGATTACTTAGAGTAGAATCCTTAAGTGGATAGAAGTTTAGAGATCCAAGTTTTCAAAAAGGTATGCAAAAATTTATTTTCTTACAGCTTTCCATATAGTATGTTAAAATTTGATAATTATTCTTGGTTAATTGTTGAACCTTTGATCCAGAAGTCATGGGTGCGGCTTCGACCTCTTGGTCTCCCTTAATTGGGGGTTATCGGGAGGTGGGGTCATAACATTTGGTATTAGAGCGTAGGTTCCTCATTTAACCATTAATAATTATTAAATTTTACAAACTCCATAGAACCCAAGGGAGTTATTAGAGGATTATCTGAAAGACAGAGGTGTCTAGAAAAGGATCACGACCGGGGGCTGGCAATATTTTCCTCCGCACCGCTAGTCAGAATACGAGGACTCCTGGACGCGTGTGACTGCCTGGCCAAAGTCTTAGGGTATGAATCGAAATAAGATACCTTTAGGACCTCTCACCTTATTCATCCCTTCTCATCACGAAAATTCTGATAAGGACCTAAAGGAATAGGGTTTTCTTTCTTCTCCCCACCCTCTTAAGGTATGGGTAAGGTTAATAAGGTTTAAGAAATCCTCCACCAAATTAATGAAAGGCATGTAAATAAGATGGCATGGACATAAGCTTAATAGATTAAGCGCAATTAAAGAATAGATACATGCTTAGGTCGTATGACATAAGTTGTCATGCCCTCAGAAGAGACATGAGGCTAGACCTTCTTGTCAGGAGGATAAGTTAGTCTTGGAGATAGAGATCTCCATTACAAGTAGAGACCTGGCACATCCTCTGAGGATGATGCTAACCCTAACCCTAAGTGAAGGTTAGAGAGATATGAGTTGGACCAGGTGTTTGAAAGGACATGCCTTTGGGATGCCATGTGATCCATGGGTGACCTAGCACCTTTGGCAACCCAACCCTGGGAAGGGTCGTGCATGTTAGGGTAAAGGATAGCTCCTTAGATGATGATGTTACTGAAGGACCTTAGAAACCCTATGGGCTTGTGCAAGTAGGGTATAGCTGGCACCTGGGGCACATCATAGTGCTGACAGTAGGATGAAACCCTGGATAAGGAATTATGATGGAGCATAAAGGGTTATGGATGATCTTGAGCAACCATAAGTGCGAACCTAGGATTCACCCATGTAGAGAATGCTTTGGAGGTTGATCTTTCATGAATAGAGGACCTCTAATGGTGAGGTTGGATTAGCTCTAGAGAGAACAGGAAACCCAGCAAGAAGGTTGGAAGCCTAAAACCCTAAACAATGGATGAGAGTGGTTGCCTCATAAGCTAATGATATCTTGGTTGCCTTTAGAGGGACCAAACCCTAGAGAGTGAAGATGAAGCATCTGGTGCCTATGTGCCTAAAGTATAGGTGTTTACCTTCTGAGGTAGGAAGAAGAGTTCCTTAGACCTAGAGAGGTTTAGTGAACAGGTTATGAGGCCTTGTACCTTGTTGGTTGTCTTTAAGGAGGACCCAGCCCTAAGTGTTGCTCGAGTTGAAGGATGACAAGAAGTGCATGTCATGCCTTTTTCATGCTTGGTTCATAGTTAAGAGATAGAGCATGCAGTTGGACACTTACAAGTGAACCTAGGGTTCCTAGGCCTAAGAGGGGAAGTGGTATACCTAATGCTCATGACGAGAATTAAGTTGCTATAGTTTCGAGCATGGTACGCCTCATGTATAAAGGAAAAGGGAATCCCCTTGAGTTTCAGGTGTGTTTGATGGACCCCTCACAGCTAGAATGATGATAAAGGAAGGTATGATCTTGATCCAGTCTGAAGGAAAGAGGACAAGTATGACCTAGCATGGTATAGTAGGTGATCCGCTTGTGCCTTAATAGCTTGCTAGGGTTAAGAAAGCTCATGTGGATGTAAACCCTAGACCTAAGAACTTTTGTGACCTTGTGGTCAAGAGATAGTTTTCCTCCCATCCTGGGAGAGGGACCCCTTTGGTAGGGTGTATATCAGTTTTGTTGGTTTAAGGTAACCTGAAGAGGTCTCACAGGATCTTGAGAAGTTAAGTGAAAAGTACATGGTATGAACATGAACCTCTAGACCCATAGATATCCGTCTCTAATTACATATGAATGTGTTGCCATGGAGGTAACCGATATGGGGCTTGACCAAGGTAGGCAGGTTGCCATGATCCCTATGAAAGGATGGGAGCCAGCCCATGAATGTAGAAAGAGAGATGATGAAGACTTGGGTAAGGTTCTAAGTGAACATGTACTATAATGGAGAATCCTAAGTCTATCCTAGGGTCAGGTAGGGATAAGACCGATGACAGTAGGAGTTGCCTAATTCCCCAGTTGCACATGACCATAGGGTCGGGAGGTAACAGCTATCATTGTCTGAGGGCCATGGGTTAGGAGATTGATCACCTTCATGAACTCATGGGACCCAAAGGGTAGATGAGTAGGGCACTCTCTTGTTGCATAAGGGAAGAGGGATGACCCCAAAAGAGTCGGTACCCTATAGACCTAGAGGAGATGACCAAGGATATAAACCTCAGTAGGCTCAAGACTAGTTTTCCATGGAGGTGACTTTGATATCGAAATGGTTGACATATGAGGCACGTTGCAACTTAGATGTAAAGGTGTATTGGTAAGGTGGGATGTACCATCTCTACTCTTGGAACAGGAAGAACTCTGTATTTGGACTGCAACCAAATGCTTATTTCCTCTTGTTATGGGAGTGAGAGATAGGACATTACGCATGCCATACACCAAGGATAAGAGATGATGTAGGTTGGAACGTTTCCATGAGATTTGGGGATAGAGAAGATAATCTACCCTGGTAAAGTGAATGATACATGGATGGTTTGCAAACACTAAGAGGAATGAGGTAGTCACCTTACGAGGATGTTTTTATTATGAGCTATGTGGAACTTACAAGTTATACCAGGATGAGTTTGATCACCATGATGATGAAATCAGAGAGTGTTCTTAATGAAAATAGACATAGAATTTGAGGTGAAATACATGGAAGTGTATGTCTTCAATGTTACCTAATACCTAAGAATGTGAAGTGATAATGGTTGCACTGGTCGAGATACATCTGACTTGAAGCTAGAAGAGGTTGTTTGGCTAACCCTAAGTTTGGAAATGAGAGGTGTTTGGACAACACTAACAAGATACATTGAAAAATTAAGGGTTGTTTGGTTATCCAGTTTAGTCCTTGATACGATGAGAGGATGGTGGTAGAACCTCAAGTGCACTTCTTTGGAAAAGAAAGTGATGAAACCCCGATAAAATGGTTTATGGGTTTTGAGGTATTGATCTTGAAGAATAATGACATACAGGGAAGCATGATTGAAGATCACCATACACCGTGGTAAAATGGTGATAGCACTTTGGATGCTTAAGATGAAGTTACATGTGGTTTATGGCCATGCAAGCCAGGAGGTAAAGGACGAACCCCAGTAACCCAGTGTATCGATATAGAGGATAAAAGAGTCCCTGAGAAGGAATGGGAGCTCAACACTATGGATGTTGTGATAGGTCTTCCCTAGACCAAGGAAGGTCGAGATGCAATATGGGTTATGGTAGGTCGCCTTACCTAGATAACATGAGAAAGAAAGAGTTCTGTTAAGGGACAGATCTAGTTGAACTACCCATGAGAGAGATGGTTCAACTATGAAGCGAGTTCAAAGGTTTTTGAGTTTGACCTAAAGGTTCCCTTCCAAAAGGTGGAAGTAGGTATATGGAGAACTCAATGTTAGTATAGTTTATCACCCCTAACTATGGTTAGTATGATCCAGACTAAAGGGTCTGATGAGGGCATGTGTGCTCATTCAGGGCGATATCTAGAGTCAGTTATTGTCCTATGAAAGATGTGACAATGACCACCATAGCCAGTATCGGGTTTTATAAGAAGCTCTGTAAGGGAGGTTGTGTCGGTCACCACTTCAATAAGGTGATGTTGGTGAAAAGGACCACATGATGGTTAGAAAAGGGCCACATGATGGTTAGAAAAGGGCCACATGATGGTTAGAAAAGGGACCACAGTGCGTGTAGATGAAGTCACTTTGATTGCGCAAGGGCTGAAAGGAGCCTAGAGACGATGAGAGTCGTGAGCAGATGCAAAGTAGACTGACATACAAGTTACTGTGGAAGAAAATGTGAAAATCTGACCCCTCTAAGTTATAGCTAAGAGAGTTGAGTCCCCGAGCATGGGTTCTTTTGATATGGTTTGGTGGAGAAGGTTAAGATTGACCTTACCCCTCGGGATAAAGTAATGTGTGATGAGTTCCATGTGTCTGATTTAGAGCACTATGTGAGGTACCCCGACCATGTGCTGAGCAATGAACCTGGTGAGCCCCAAGGGAGGCTGAAATGACCTGAGTCACATGTGCAGTTTATAAAGTCTAGAGTGAAAGAACTTAGAGCAAAGAATAAGTGATGATAAAGGTTCTGTAGAAGTGCCATGAGTACGGTAAAGTCACATAGGGGCCAATGATGGGCATGGAAAAGTCTTATCCTGATTTGTTTGTTTGCTTGATAGAATTTTGAGGACAAAATTCCTATAAGAGGGGAAGGATGTTACAACCCCAATTTTTGGGTTCATTTGGTGAGAAATGCAATTTCTCATATTAAAGATAATTGAACAAATAATGATATAATTTGTGTTGAAGACATGGATTTCATTTACAATAGCCTTGATGATTGTTTTGTGGGCTTTATTGGCTATTGGGCCCAAATAACAAGAAAATTCAATTAATAAATGAATAATTGGATTTTTGAGAAAAGAATGATGTGGAAACCTCTAGAAGGCAAATCCAAAGAGGATTTCGTGCCTCTTGGGTTCCTTGGGTACCAAGGAGTCCAAGGTTGCAAAAAGAAAGCAATAAGAAAAGAAAAGATTAATTAAATATTTCCTTGTGAAGAAAGAAATTGAAAATAATGATAATATGTGGAAAATGAGTGGAAAGAGGCATAAATGAGATTTCTTGGGGAAATTTCGTATCCATGAGGTTGCTAATGATAAAAGGAATACCAATGAGGAAAATAAAAGAGAAATAAAGAGAAATCCTCAAAAAGAGATATTTTAAGGAGAAATAAACAAGATAATGAGAAATAATGCATAAAGATGCATCTAGAAGGATAATAAATATCCTTGGAAAAGAATTTCTAAATAATAGAGTTTCTTGGGGTCCAAGGATCCCCAATAAATAGGAAAGAAAGAGAAAATGCCAAATTTGCAAAATAAAAGATAATATGATACATTATTAATGGATTTTGTGATAAGGATAGAAAGGAAGTATTTTCTAATAAAAGGGAATATAAATTTGTGGCCAATGAATTAAAGGGCAAGTCTAATGATGATAAGAGAGAGTATTTTCGAAATCCTAATATCAGAGGAGGAAGGAATAATTAAAGAATATGAAAGAGAGAGAAAAACTTGCTTTTAGTGAAGGAATATAATTCCTATTAGGATTAGGCTTTTTTTCCTTCATGGGAAAGCATGCTGGGGCAGAAGGGACCCTCATCTATAAAAGGGTAGACCCTTTGGATAAGCCAAGTAGTTTCCTTGCGTCTCTCTCTCCACTCCTTCTTCTTCTTCTTCATCAAACCCTAACCGTGGTAGTAAGGCCCTACTCTGGAACAACGAGGGACAGGGAGGAACGGTGATGGGGGAATGATGGCCCTACAGTAACCAGGGATGGCTGGTCACCTTCTCCGAGCATGGCCCTCACGCAGACGGCCTGCTACAGGCTGCCCGTCCAGCCACAGAGAGCAGGCTGAGACTCCTTGAGACCGCCACCATAGCCATGAAAAAGGGGTGCCCTGGGTGCGCCAGATCAGGGCAGAACTGAAGGAGAAGACTCCGGCCAGGATAGCGGCCCAGGGAGGGAAGGAGAGCCTCCGCAAGGCTGCAAAACGCGGCCGCTAGGGGTCTGCGTCGCGCCTGCTGGAGGAAGGAGATAACCCATTAACCTTTGGACGGAACTGCCCCTCCGCGGACTAAAGCGCGCGTAACTTAACCAAGGGCATAACGGTCTTTCCGTTATGTTTTTCAATACAAAGGGCAACTTTGCATGGAGAGGAGCGACGTGGCACCCATTGATTGGTTCAAAAAGGTAAACCTTGCAAAATTCATATTTATTTAACCGTAACTCCGATTAAAACAAGTTTTATATGAAAATTGATCCTCAGAACGAGAGGAACCCAAAGAAATTATGTTTGAAGTCTGATTCTAATTGAAATCCGAAAATTAATGGAAATAATCATCTTTAATACTTTAATGATTAAGAAACTCTATTTTGGAATGAATAAAGTATTTAATAGGGTTTAATGGATCATTAGAGTTGATATGAACCTGTTAAATGTAAAAAGGTACATTATGTCCAAAAAGGAATTCTTTGCACGTGATTAGTCTAATTTAGAGTTTATGTGCATAAATATGCTTGAAATTTGAAAAGAACATAAAGTTATCGTCTTTAATGATTTAATGAAAGAAAAACCCTTAGATTTGATGATAGATGGATTTAATGTTGTTCAATGGATAATTCAAGCTGATATTAACCTGTTGTTAATAAAAGAGAAAATCGGATTAAAAAGATGATCTTTTTATATATCATTGGCTTAATTTAGGGTTTCGTGCATGATTATGCACTAATGAGCTTGAAAACCCTAATTTTGATGAATATGTCTTTTAATTGGTTTAATTGTTCAAATCCATGGATAAATAGGGATGTGATGATCCTAACTCAATTTGGGTATAAAAGACTATTAAAATGAATAGTTGAGAAATTAAGGTTCATAAATATGGAAAAGGATATTTTAGGGTTTGTTAACCTAAAAGGGATAAAGTTTGAGAAATTGATCTAAGAAACCCTAATGAATACTAATGAAACCTTAATGCGGATTAGAAACCTTAGAAAGAGAATCCAAGTCAATAAAGTAGTTTCTTGATAAAGTGTGTAATAAATAGAGTACATATTTATTTCAGGAACTATGTGATGATTGAATTACTTGATTGGATCTGTTGATTGAATTGATTGTATACACATGAAGTATATGTTGAATAATCTGCATGACTCACCAAATCAGGTATGTGGTTACGATTATGAATAACCGCTTTAGTTTCCCGATGGATTCCCGGATGTTTAATCGCATTGAATGCAACTAAACTGTTGGATGTTTATTTATTTCATGCAACTATAAAGTGACTATGATTATCACTATGAATGTGCATATATAACTGGCTAGATCCGGGTCCACCTCTGTTACTTTTAAAAGGCTAAAAAAGGGGTAATCCTAGAGAAAGGTCTAGGTTACCGTGAGTTAGAAACTGGGCTACCTACGTGTAGTGCCATGAGACTCTTTAGCATACCCCGAGTTAAGGAGTGGTCTACTTACGAGTAGTGCCATGTGACTCAACCCTAGAAACGGGTTCACTTATAGGTGGATCATGAGGGGTTTAATGGGGACAACACAGAGGATAGGGTACTCTTAGATCACGGAGTTATATCTAAAACATAATCTTGGTTGTTAAATGATTAATTGAATGATTACATTGTTATCATAATTGCATGTTTATTGTTTCCCCCACATACCAGCTTCGGCTGACCGACGTTTTGTTTGTCGGTGTTTTAGGTACAAGCCAAAAGGACAAACAGTAAATCGTCATACTGTGTAATACATGAAGTAAAATACAAGGAGGATTAGTTAGAGTAGAATCCTTAAGTCGATAGAAGTTTAGAGATCCAAGTTTTCAAAAAGGTATGCAAAAAATTATTTTCTTACAGCTTTCCGTATAGTATGTTAAAATTTGATAATTATTCTTGGTTAATTGTTGAACCTTTGATCCAGAAGTCATGGGTGCGGCTTCGACCTCTCGGTCTCCCTTAATTGGGGGTTATCGGGAGGTGGGGTCGTAACACCTATGGAGTTGACCCTGTGGCTAAGGCCACTTAAGCATGAGACTACGGTCCTGCTTTAGTTTTCGTGCACTGACCACGAAGTGGGAGGTCGGGGAGTCTGTCTCTTCCATTGACCTTGTATGGCACCGGCTTGGGTTTTACAACCGAAGGTTGGATCTGAGCGGTACGACTCACTTCCTTAGGGCATAATAATACGTAATCCAGCCGAATAGTATTTACTGCTTAAGTTAAACACGAAACATTGGTTGAGGCCTTGCTTGCGTAGTTAATCTTGTTATATCTTGCAGTTACATATATGTCTCTCAAGTTACGTGGTAAGACTTGATATATCTTATCTTGTTACTCATGTTCCATAAAGAAATAGTTGATTATATGCCTTGAGTACATCTGGTAAACTTGTTTAGTATGAACAGCTTTATTTTATAACTGCTCTTGTTATACTTCTTATCAGTTATTTGCTTTATCTTTCTGAGGTTTTGTAGTTTCGGCGGGGAGTTATGTTTCTCGTTGGGACTGTGTGTCTCACCCCGCTGGTTGGCACCCTTTTTAGGTGGTCGAGCTAGGCGTGGTGGTGGTCACGGAGTTGCGGCCGAGCAGCAAGACGAGCAGTAGAAGGCAAGCGATGGATATGCTGCTGTTTTGGATGTTTTGTAGTAGAGTCTAGAGTCATCCATGTACTCTCAGGTCCTTGGAGGAGTTTTGACGTTGTTTCACGATGTATCAATGTTGACATTTTGTTTATCCTGCTGCCGACCGGATGTGGGCCTTTACATATGTATAAACAGGTGATGAACTCATGTAATGACAAGACAGTTGTTCCTTTAAGCTGCAGACACGTATCAAGGCTTGTATATGTTTGTATAACATGTTTCCTTGCAGGATGTGGACTTAAATGTAATAGTTCTCTCAATTTATCTGCTTTCCACAATCGGTTTTAATTAACCCGTGTTTTCGGTAATCTGTGGTTATGGTGATTTCCACACGTTGTCGCGTAACACCTCGTTGTCTGTGTGATAGTGGGATGTGTTGCCACAAGTTTGGTATCAGAGTTTTAGGTTCGCTGAGTCTACAGGGATTTAGGACTAGGTTGTGCTTGTTCTTGTACGTTTTCCAGATTTCCTCACAATCATCTTCTGCCCTCAGCGGAAGAAAAGCCAAGATGTTTGGAAACCATGAAGAACATGCTCTTGAGCATAGCAATGCTGCATCAGTGGATGGAGCAGTAGGACAGGCACATGAAGATCGGGTGCCTGAGGTCCCCCAACCTGACCCAGCCATTCTTGAACATCCTGCCTACCAACAGCTTATAGGGCAGATTATGTCTACGATGAATCTCATGGTTGAGCGATTGCCAGTGCCTCCTCCGAGAGCACAGGCTCCCCATGAAGAAGCATCAGGTATTGGGAAGATCTTTGAGCGGCTTCGCCAAGTCAGAGCTTCAGATTATGCTGGGACGGCTGATCCAGCGGATGCAGATCTGTGGCTGACAAGTCTTGAGAAGGCTTTCCGGATCCTTGACATCCTCGAAGTAGACAAAGTAAAGCACGTTGTCTACCTTCTGAAAGGTAGTGTTGGTCACTGGTGGACCATCGAGGAGGAGAAGCGACCTGGTGAGGTGATCTGTTGGGAGGTTTTCCGACGCGAGTTCGTCAGCAGATACTTTCCAAAAATGTATCAGGATGAAAAGATCATCCAGTTTGAGCGCATGCGCCAAGGAATGATGAACATCACTGAGTATGAGGCCAAGTTTATGGATCTGTTGAGGTTTTGTCCTCACATGGAAGCGACAGATGAGGAGCGGATCAGACATTTTGAGAAAGGTCTGAGTGTTGAGCTGACAACACCTGCTTCTGCGTTGGAGTACCGCTCTCGGTTTGCTATGGTTGTGGAATCTGTCCGGAGAATCGAACGATCAGTTAGGGAGACAAGAGAACCCATGTCTAAGAAGAGGCTTGCTCAGTTCTAGGGTCGGAGGTTTGGTGGCTTCAAAGAGCCAAGGTTTTCAGTTTCAGTAACAGTGACAGGGCCATCTAGGCCACGAGTTGAAGATAGGGCATGCCATCATTGTGGTCAGATTGGGCATCTGAGGTCCAATTGTCCGAACAAAGATGTTGGAGTGACACAGCAGCTGAGGCAGAATCATCAAGGGTCAGATAGGCAGCAGCCCAGTGGTAGTAGAGGGTGAGGACGCGGTCAAGCGTCGCAAGCGGGTTCGTCTGCTCAAGGAAGCAGAGGACGTGGACAGCAAGCAATGGCTCGATTCTATGCTATGAGTCAGCCAGAGGCGATAGTCAAACCGCGAGTGGTGACAGGTCAGATGGAGTTATTTCATTCTGATATGTCTTCTTCTTGCTTTATTACTGTTCTGGTTGACCCGGGTGCTACACACTCTTTTATCACCTATAGACTGCTTGAGAACTGTCGTTTACCTATTAGCTGTAAGAAAGATAGTTTGTTGTTAGAAACCCCTCTTGATGGTTCCTCGATGCTTCGAGAAGAGTGTCCATCTTGTGTCTTGTCTTTCTCGGGACACCGCATTCAAGTGGATCCCATACCACTTGATATGCATGGTTTTAATGTTATCCTTGGGATGGAAACCTTAGAGAAGTATAGGGTTGTTTTGGACTGTGGTTCCAAACAGGCTGTGTTTGATGATGATGGAGAGAAGTGGATCTTCCAAGGATATAGGAAGATTCTTCCAACGTGTTTGATATCATCTATGGTGGCAGAGAAGTTGTTGCGGCAAGGATGAGAGGCATTTTTAACTCACATTGTGGATACCGTTGCAGATACCAAGGTGAAAGGTCCTAGTCTTGGGGAGGTGCCAGTTGTCCGAGAGTTTGCGGATGTGTTCCCTGAAGAGTTCCCTGGTGTTCCTCCACCCCGAGAGATTGATTTCGAGATCAATCTGGTTCTAGGGACACAGACAGTTGCACAGACACCGTATAGGATGGCTCCAGTGGAGATGGCAGAGCTTAAGAAGCAGTTGCAAGAGTTGTTGGAGAAAGGTTTCATCTGACCGAGTATGTCACCTTGAGGTGCTCCAGTGTTGTTCGTAAAGAAGAAGGACGGATCGATGCGCCTGTGTATAGATTATCGCTAGTTGAGCAAGGTTACAATCAAGAACAAGTACCCGTTATCGAGGATAGATGATCTGTTTGATCAGTTACGTGGTGCTATAGTGTTTTCAAAGATCGATCTACGGTCCGGATATCATCAGTTGAGGATTAAGGCGGATGACATACCAAAGACAGCTTTTAGAACGAGTCAGACAGGCAAGAGCATGAGCAACATCTTCGGTTCATGTTGACACTTCTTCGCCAAACATCAGTTGTATGCCAAGTTCAGTAAGTGCGAGTTCTGGTTGAAAGAAGTGACTTTCCTAGGCCATGTGATATGTGCATATGGAAGTCTCCTTGTTAGCTGGACTTTTAGCATAGATGCAAGTCAAGCCTACGTTGAGACAACAGATCAAAGATGCACAGCAGATAGATGATGCGGTACAGCTTAGCATATCAGAGTTTGGTAGCGAAAAGCGTGATGGGTTTCATGAATCTGAGTATGGGCTAGTTTGTTATCGTGATAGGATGGTGGTTCCCAATGTTGATGACCTGAGAAAGTTAGTGCTCGAGGAAGCACACACGTCGATGTATGCTATGCATCCAGGAGTCACCAAGATGTACCATAGCCTGAAGGACTTGTATTGGTGGCCCGGTTTGAAGAAAGATGTAGCTGAGTTCATAGCTAGATGTGCGGTTGTCAACAAGTCAAGGCTGAACATCAGAAGCCGACAGGTACGTTGCAACCCTTGCCAATACCACAATGGAAATGGGATCATATAACCATGGATTTCGTAGTTGGTTTACCCCGGACAACTAGGAATCATGATTCCATTTGGGTGATAGTGGACAGATTGACGAAGTCTGCCCATTTCCTACCAGTAAAGACGACGTATACAGCTGAGAAGCTTGCTCGAGTATATGTGGATGAGATAGTACATTTGCATGGTGTGCCAGCAACGATAGTTTCTGACCGAGGTCCTCAGTTCACGAGTCGTTTCTGGGAACAGTTGCACACAGCGTTGGGAACGCAGTTGAGGTTCAGTACCGCCTTTCACCCGCTGACAGATGGACAGTCTGAAAGGACTATTCAGACTTTGGAAGATCTCCTTCGAGCTTGTGTGTTGCAGTTTCTAGGAAACTGGGATGTACATCTTAGTTTGATAGAGTTTTCCTACAACAACAGTTATCAACGGAGCATTGATATGGCTCCTTATGAGGCCTTGTATGGAAGGAAGTGCAGATCTCCTTTGTGTTGGTATGAGTCTGGTGAGTATCAGCTTTTGGGTCCGGAGTTAGTACAGCAGACGACAGAAAAGATCAAGGTAATACAACAACAGTTGAAAGTGGCACAGGACAGGCAGAAGTCTTACGCTGACAATCGCCGACAACCTTTGGAGTTCCAGGTAGGACACAAGGTGTATCTTAAAGTCACGCCGTGGAAGGGTGTGTTGAGGTTTGGCCGGAAGGGTAAGCTTGCACCTAGATATATGGGGACATACCCAGTCATAGCACGTGTTGGAAAAGTAGCTTACGAGTTAGAGTTGCCTCCAGAGTTGCACAGGTTACATCCAGTGTTCCATGCCAGTATGCTGAAGAAAAGTCATCCAGATTCAGGAATAGTAATACAGCCAGTTGAGTTTGAGCTTGATGAAAATGTGACCTACGAGGAAGGTCCTGTGATGATCCTTGATAGAAGAGTTAAGAAGCTGAAGAGGAAGGACCTAGTTCTTGTGAAGGTTCTTTGGCATCATCGTGGCGTTGAGGAAGCCACGTGGGAGCTTGAGGAAGAGATGAGGAGGAAGTATCCCTCACTTTTCTCTTCGGATTTTGGGGATGAAATCCCTTTGTAGGGGGTTAGTTTGTAAGGACCCTGACCTTCGTTTAGGGTTTACCCTGTTTGCTTTGCTTAACCTTGGTGCTTTGTTGCTTGCTAATCACCTTTGGTGGTGATTAGGGTTTGGTTGTGCTTTATTGAGAGTTGGAGGTGCTACTTGCAATTAACCCAAGTCTAGGGTTTGTGGGCAAGTTTGTCACCTTGTGAGGTGTTCCTCCCTCTTCTTGCTTCCTCTAGTGTAGAGAGGAAGGTTTGGGCTCGTTGCTTGAGTTATTTTGGGCCTGTTTGAGCTTGTTGGGCCTTGTTGAGTGTTGCCTTTGCTTCTTTGTGCCCTGTGTCAGGCAAGAGCAAGCTATGTCGGCCTGAGCTTGTGACGCCCAGGGTTTGTGTCGCCCTGGTAGTGTATCTCCCATGTGTGTGTCGGCCATGTTGGGGCTGTGTCGCCCAAGTGTGTCACCCTAGAGTCTTTGACCAAGCTTTGACCTCGTTTGTGTCACCACTAGTGGACACTTGGTGCATGATGCTTGCATGTGGCAATGACCTTGGACATGTGTTTAGGGCTTGCTAGAGTGGTGGCTCGTGCACTAGGACAAGTGTCCCTAGGTAGGCGACACCTTGCTTGGTTCTACCTTGTTTTCTCCTCCCTTTCCTTCTATATATGTGGTTCCTTTCCTTTGCTAGGAGTCCCTTTGGTTCTTTAGATTCTTCTTCTCCTTGGTGTGTACGACACACCCTTCTCTTTGGCAAGTGGAGGCTGACACCCCTTGGAGGAGCAAGATTGGTGGCCGATATCCTTGGTGTCTCCTTCTTCCTTGCTTGGTGGTGCTTGGAGCTAGGATCTGGAGCTTGCCTAAGGCGGGTTACATAACTCATAACCCTAACTACACTACTCTCTTTCCATGTTCTTATATATATGTTGCTATGATCATGTCGGCTATGATGTAGTTAGTTTGGTTTTCTTGCTTAAGTATCCATGTTGGTCGAACCTAAGATCTAGGGTTTCTTGGTGAGCAATACTCCTTTCTCCCCTTGGTCTAGAGGAGTGAGCTTGAGCTCCTAGTATCATGAGCAACACCCCTCTCTCTTAGTCAATTGAGGTGAGCTTGTGTTCTAGTTGCTTGAGCAACACTCTCCTCTCACCATGGACTAGAAGGGTGAGCTTGGAATAGTGGTGACTCTTCCTAGGGTTTTCCTTGTGTTGCGGTTTGGTGATAGTTGATGTGCAATACCCCTCTTTCCTAGTCGATTGAGGTGAGCCATCTTCTTGACCCACTAGGGTTTCGGGTGTCCTTGTGCTTGAGGAAGATGATGATCTTGTGAGTGGTACCTTGGATGTTTTGAGTGTGGGGAGGTGCTGCCCGACAGCCCTCTTGACCTAGCACCTTGCACGATACATGTGGAGAGAATGTTGGACGATACCCCTCTTTGGTCCATGTTTGTGACGGGCGTCACAACCTTACCTTGCCCTGTGACGGCCGTTAGGCCATGGTACAGTTTGGCTGGACGATTAAGTCCCTTGGTGGCAGTTGAGTTACACCTGATCTAGATGTTGCTGGTCATCAGCGTTGCTAGTAAACCTGTGACGGGCGTCACGATAGCCTTGTGTGTCGCGCGATATGTACCTTGTGACGGGCGTTGCCCTGCTGCCCGATACAACGTTGCCGATAGGGTTGGGTGCCTGACGCCCCGTCGCGCGTTGCACTCCCTTGCTGTGTCGCCCGACACCTGAAGTGCACGGCAGACTCTAACGCTGCGTTGTGTGTCACGTTTGGCCGTTATGTGGTGACCGACATGAGCTGGGAGATAGGGTGAGTACCCTGCCCGATACCACCTGTGGTGAGGGTAGAGGATACTTTTAGTGAGGGTTCTGTCAGTCATAGAAACCGAGATGCTGATTTTATATCACGTTTACCATGATGGTGATCCTTGCTATGCTTAATGATAATGGTTGTGGTAAGCTTGTCTATGTAATCTTAGCATGACTTTGCTCAAAATCATCTTGAATCTCCTATATAATGCTAAGGAAAATGATAATCATGTAATATGGTTTGCTTAATGATGTGCCTTGTGCATATGATCACAAGTGGATGCATGATTGCTAAAGTATATGATCTTTAATATCACCTTATAATAATAGCATGATCTTTCTGTTAAAGCCTATGATTATTGTGTACACTAACCATGCAGGTGATGCTTAGCCAATTAAAAAGGGCTATGAGGTATATGTGATGAGTAACACTGCTTTGATAGTTACTCTTAATGCTGAGATAACATGTATAATGTGATTCCTGTTCCATGATGATGATGATGTAAGCCTTGAAAGGAAGTGGCACTATGTGATGAGGGATTGAGATCCCATGGTAAGTGATGATCCTTGTGATTGATCCAGATTAATTGGCAAGAGGCCAAGTGATAACATGTGATGTGGGATCCTTGTGATGGATCAGTATGGTGTGAATTGTAGTGGAAGCATAATAATGAGTTTTATATTGTTTACTTTTATTATAATTGCATGTTATACAACTTGGTTGAATCTTGCAATCCATATAAAAGATACTAATTAATCACAATGGAATATATCATGTAGTTTGCCCTGGCCATAGATCCATCATCGTCAGCAGCTGGTGATGGTGAAACGGGTTCTCCTACGGGTTAACCTGGAAGTGCATATTGTTGAACATGTGTGGTTTCTCCTAGCCTTAAATAGAGAGGGAATCGAGTGCAGCTGCGGTTGCAGACTCGGATATATATATATATATATATATATATATATATATATATATATATATATATATATATATATATATATATATATATATATATATATATATATATGTGTGTGTGTGTGTGTGTGTGTGTGTGTGTGTGTGTGTGTGTGTGAAGAGCATGGTGAGCAAGCCCATGGCTCAGTATGATGGAGCATGAATATGTTCATGGCTCAGAGCACGGTGAACTGGGCCGTGGCTCAGATATACTAGCGCCGAGACCTGTACCGAGGCTGGCTAGAAAGGGTAGCCTATGGAGCTGACCTTGTGGCTAAGGCCACTTAAGCATGAGACTATGGTCCTGCTTTAGTGTTCGTGCACTGACCACGAAGTGGGAGGTCGTGGAGTCTGGCTCTTCCATTGACCTTGTATGGCACCGGCTTGGGTTTCGCAACCGAAGGTTGGATCTGAGCGGTACGGCTCACTTCCTCAGGGCATAATAATACGTAATCCAGCCGAATAGTATTTACTGCTTAAGTTAAACACAAAACATTGGTTGAGGCCTTACTTGCATAGTTAATCTTGTTATATCTTGCAGTTACTTATATGTCTCTCAAGTTACGTGGTCAGACTTGATATATCTTATTTTGTTACTCATGTTCCATAAAGAAATAGTTGGTTATATGCCTTGAGTACATCTTGTAAACTTGTTTAGTATGAACAGCTTTATTTTATAACTGCTCTTGTTATACTTCTTATCAGTTATCTGCTTTATCTTTCTGAGGTTTTGTAGTTTCGACGGGGAGTTATGTTTCTCGCTGGGACTGTGTGTCTCACCCCGCTGGTTTGCACCCTTTTTAGGTGGTTGAGCTAGGCGTGGTGGTGGTCACGGAGTTGCGGCCGAGCAGTAAGACAAGCAGTAGAAGGCAAGTGATGGATATGCTGTTGTTTTGGATGTTTTGTAGTAGAGTCTAGAGTCATCCCTGTACTCTCAAGTCCTTGGATGAGTTTTTACATTGTTTCACGATGTATCGATGTTGACATTTTGTTTATCCTGCTGCCGGCCGGATGTGGGCCTTTACGTATGTATAAAGAGGTGATGAACTCATGTGATGACAAGACAACTGTTCCTTTAAGCTACGGACACGTATCAAGGCTTGTATATGTTTGTATAACATGTTTCCTTGCAGGATGTGGACTTAAATGTAATAGTTCTCTCAGTTTATCTGCTTTCCGCAATCGGTTTTAATTAACCCGTGTTTTCAGTAATCTGTGGTTATGGTGATTTCCACACATTTTCGTGTAACACCTTGCTGTCTGTGTGATAGTGGGATGTGTTGCCACAGTGCACTACTAGAGGTGGCTCTATTCCTTTTATATGAAGCCATGGAGGTGAAATGGAGAGGAAAAGAGATCAAAAACACCAAACACACCACCAAAAACATTCACACACCTAGGTTTAGCAACGGGGAAGGTCTAGGAAGGTCTCCCTAAATCATATTAGGGCTAGGTGAGGGAAGGGAAGGTCGAGGGTTGAGAGATTAGGGCTTGAGAGAGTGGAATCGGTCGACTTTTCTCTAGTTGAGAAGGAGAATAGTCGGTCGAACCCAACTTAAGTTATCTTCAACCTGGTGATCGGTCGAGTTCTGTGAAGTGGAAACTCGACCGATTGGCCCTTTCTAAAAAAGCTCTCGGCCATGGATCGGTCGAGTTTGTCCTAGGGAAACTCGACCGATGGTTAACCTGACCTAAAACCATCAAACTAGATTTCTAGCCATATGAATGCTAATTAAATTTATTTTTATGTCCATTATGTATATTGAACAAACTTAGGCACATATCACTCATCATTGGGTACTATTTTGCGATAAAACATGCATTTGCAAAAAATACCCAAAAAATAAGAGAAAAAAGGCAAAATGAACATGAAAAACTGATTTTAAGCACATTAGCAAGCAAAGATGATCAAGATGGATGCAAAACATGTAGAATAGATGAAAACTAGCTAGAAGACATATCAGATTCATTCAAAGAAGTTATAAGAAATTTTGATCTAATAAAGTTAAATTGCTCTCTAACTAGAGGTTTTGTGAAAATGTCTGCCAATTGGTTTTTTGTGTCCACATGCGTGATATAAATATCCTTCATGGCAATGTGATCATGAAGAAAGTGATGGTGAACCTCTATATGTTTAGCTCTACTATGCAATATAGGATTGCAAGACAAGTTAAGTGCACTAGTATTATCACAATAGATAGGAGAAGCATCAAAATGAATGTTAAAGTCTTGGAGCATTTGCTTCATCCATAGGACCTAGGCACAACAACTCCTGACTGCAATGTACTCAGCCTTGGTGGTTGATAATGTCATGGTGCTCTATTTCTTGGAGAACCAAGACACCCAAGCATGGTCCTAGGAGGAAGCAAGTGCCACTTGTGCACTTTCTATCAATCAAGCACCCTGCATAATCGGCATCACTATAGGATGTAAGAGTAAAGCACCTTAGAATCCTCTTAATAGCTATAAGATGATATTTCTTAGGATTTGATTGAAATCTAGCACACAAAGCAACACTAAACATTATGTCAGGTCTAGAGGTAGTTAAGTAAAGTAAACTTTCAATCATACCTCTATAGAGATTCTCAACTACCTTCTCACCTTCTTCATCTTTATCAAGTTTGGTAGTGTTTGACATAGATGTGTCCATTGGATTGGTGTTCTCCATCCCAAAGCACTTAAGTAGTTCATTGGTGTACTTGCCTTAGTTTATGAAGTTCCCATCTTTTGTTTGTTTGATTTGAAAGCCGAGGAAGAATGTGATTTCACCCATCATACTCATTTTGAATTCACTCTGCATAAGATCACTAAATTCTTTGCAAAGATCAAGGTTAGTTCTTCCAAAAATGATATCATCAACATATATTTGAATGATAAGAAAATTGTTAGAAGTGTGTTTTAGAAACAAGGTAGAATCTACTTTGCCCATGATATAACCATGATCTAACAAAAAGTTCTTTAATTTCACATACCAAGCCCTTGGTGCTTGTTTGAGTCCATAGAGAGCTTTTTGTAATAAATAAACATGGTTAGGTAGACTATCATGTTCAAAGCTCAGAGGTTGTGTGACATACACTTCCTCCTCCATTGTACCATTCAAAAACACACTTTTAACATCCATTTGATACAAAAAGAAAGTTTTTATAACTAGAGAAAGCAAACAACATACATATGGACTCAAGTCTAGCTACAGGTGCATATGTCTCATCAAAGTCTATACCTTCTTGTTGATTGTAGCTTTCAGCCACTAACCTTGCTTTGTTTCTTACCACTTCGCCGCTTTCATCTAGCTTTTTGTGGTAGACCCATTTTGTGCCAATGATCTTTCTATCACTTGGTCTTGGCACATGGGTCCAAATTTTGTTCTTCTCAAATTGTTCCAGCTCCTCTTGCATAGATAGGATCTATTCTTCATTCCTAAGAGATTCCTTGACATCTTTTGGCTCTAGTTGTGAGATGAAGGTATTGTTGACTTGTTCTTTATTGAATGCAGCCCGCATCTTCACTCTCTCAAAAGGATCACCTAAAATCAGCTCCTTTGGATGATTCTTTGCAAACCAATGAGTTGGATCCTTCTTTTCATCATCTTTATCTTCTTCTTGAGCAGCCACCTCTTTTCCCTTTTGGGTGATGTTGAGTTCTTTAAGTATAGGAATTACTTCACCTGCAACATCATCATTTGGAACAATATCTTTGGAAATAGAGGGATTAGTCTCAATAAACTTTACATTAATAGATTCTTCTACCTTAGTAAGATCAACATTAAAAACTCTATAAGCCTTGCTAGTAGTGCTATAGCCAAGAAAGAAAGGCTTATACAATTTTGGATCAAACTTGTCAAGAGAATATTTTGTATTCAAGGCAAAACAAGGACATCTGAAAATGTAGAAATACTCGATAGAAGGCTTCCTACCACGCCATATTTCATAGGGGGTTTTCTTAAGCGAAGAATGAGTGAAAACACAGTTTTGCACAATACAAGAGGTACTGACAGCTTCATCCCAACACTTTTTAGGAGTATCATACTCAAGAAGCATGGTCCTAGCCATCTCATGTAAAGACATGTTCTTCTTCTCTAAAATCCCAGTTTTGTTGAGGTGTTTGAGGTGAAGAGAAGTTGTGTGCATCACCCGATTCTTGACAAAAGCACTCAAAAAGCTCATTTTTGAATTCTCCCCCATGTTCACTACGGATGGAAACAATCCGGTAAGAAGCTTCATTCTCAACATGTTTACAAAAACTAGAGAAACATTATGTGTATCACTCTTGGAAACAAGAAAGAAGGTCCTAGTATATCTAGAGAAATCATCAACAATAACAAGGCAATACTTGGAACCACGAAGTGATTGTGTTCTCATTGGTCCAAATAGATCAATATGAAGAAGCTCAAGAGCTCTCTTAGTGCTAAGGACTCCTTTGGATTTGAAGGAGGACTTGGTTTTCTTTCCTTGTGTACAAGGTTGGCATTCCTCATCCTTTTCAAAATCCAATTTAGGAAGTCCCTTGACTAAGTCCTTTTTGCTCAACTTCTTTAATTGATGCATATACATGACCAAGCTGGCAGTGCCAAAGAGAAATATCATTCAAATTGACTACTAGGCATCTACCAACCACAAGCTTAATAGATCTAAGAATAATAACATAAAGATTACCACTTCTAGTTCCCTTATATATAACTTGGTAGGTGAGGGAATCTATAATCAAGCATTCAAAAGAAGTAAATAGCACAAGGTAACCATTATCACAAAGTTGACTAACACTTATTAAATTGTGATGTAGATCATCCACAAAAAGAACATTATTGATGCATAAGGATTCACCTACATCACCCTCACCTTTGACTTTACCGTTCTTATTGTCTCCAAAGGTGACAGATCCTCCTTTCTTCTTTGTGAAAGTGTTGAAATGGCTTATGTCACCGATCATATGTTTTGTGTAGACACTATCAACAATTAATCTATCTTTTTCCTGTAGGAAAGGAGAATGTTGGTTCCCAACTCAAACTTTGGGATCCAAATTTATCTTGGGGACTCATTTCATCTTTGGGTTGGTTCCCGTAGGCTTGTAAGGACAATAAGTGGAATAATGATCATCACATTTGCAATGAGAACAAACCATATGATGAATAATGATCATCACATTTGCAATGAGAACAAACCATATGATTCTTAGTACCCGAAGTCTTTCCTACAAAGAAATATGTCTCCTTTCTCTTTTTCTTACCTTTGGCCTTACTCTTGCCCTTTGAGGCTCCCCCTACAAATCTCAAACCACTAGTACCACTTTGTTTGGTAGAATGGTCAAGGATTTCATTTAGGGAGTTCTTCCCTTTGAGGAATTTCTGCAGGGATGCTCTCAAACTATGGTTATCATCATTCAAAGAAACAATAGTAGAAGATAAACTAGATATGGCATCCCTAGCTTGCACAAGATCAACCACAAGACATAAAGCTTTAGTAAGATATGAATCCTTTTCAAGAGAGATGGAAGCAACATTAACACTAGGCAATAAGGGTTTAAAAAATAGATCATTCACTTGAGCAAGCAACCTAGCATTTTCAGATTTTAGCATTTGAATCTCTTTGAGATAGACATCTCCCTCTTCTCTACGAGCATCAATAAGCAACTTAAATTCAGCATTTTCAGTTTTAAGCAAATCAAGCTCTTTAAGGTAATTTTGGTTTTCTTCCTTAAGATTTTCAATGTTCTCAAGGTAGATACCATTCTCAACTTCAACCCCATTGTATTGGAGTTCAAGATCAAGGTATTACCCTTGCAACTTATCAATACATCAAGATTGGTTTTCTCATTTAATTCCAAAATTTAAAGCTTAGCATAAAGATCATCAATAATTTTTTCTAACCATTTTCTTTTAGATTTACATTTAGCAAAAGATGAACGGGTACAAATAAGTATGCCAATAATAGCTTCTTTAGGCAATTCATGCAAGCTTACCCCACTTACCTCACTTACCTCACTAATGTCTTCACTTTTAGAGGCCATGAGAGCAAGGTGGCACTCTTCATCTTCTTCCAAGCTAGAGTTGCTTGAAGATGAAGCTTCCCAAGCTGCATGAGCAGCATTCTTGTGCCTCTTCTCCTTCTTATCCTTCCTCTTGTGCTTTCTCTCCGTCTTGTAATCCTCTTCTTTCCTTGAGTTTCTCTTGTGGTGAGATTTTCTTGACTTTGGGCATTCACTCTTGTAGTGCCCCTTTTGACCACACTTGTAGCATCTCAGAGTAGAGGATGAGGAGGCTTTCTTTCCCTTGAAGTGCTTGCCCTTGATGTAGTTAGCTTCATGCTCACTAGGGCCTTGATCTTCACTAGAGGAGGAGGGATAGGTCCGGCAAGCAAGTTGTTTTTGAAGGATGACAGCCTCCACTTGTGTTTTGAAAGCATTGTCTTTGATCTTCTTGGCCTCCTTCTCCTCTTGCTTGGCTTCTTCTTCTTGCTTGTCAAGTCTAGGCTCATGGGCTTGAAGATTGCTAATGAGTTCTTCATTTGGGATGTCACCAAGGCTCCTCACTTCTTCAATGGAGGTGACCTATGACCCCCACCTCTTTGGAAGAGTTCTCAAGATCTTTGAGTTGATGACGCCTCTATCCAAAGTGTTGCCCAATGCAGCCAGCCCATTGATGATGAAATCGAGTCTTGAATACTCTCCGCAATGCGTTCTTTCTTTCCCATCTTGAAGTTCTGTAGGAGATTGTTAAACATGTAGATCTTTGTCTCCTTGACTTGCTTTGTGCCTTCATATGTGATGCCCAGCTTGTCCCAAATCTCATAGGCGGTGTCCCATGATGAGATCCGGTTGAACTCCGTGGGGGTGAAGGCTGCATAGAGGATGCTAATGGCTTTGGCATTGAGTTGAGCCTCCTTGAGAGTAGCTTCACTCCATATAGCAACAACTCCAGTTGTCTCCTTATAAGGTGCGACCATCACCTTCCATATATCAAATTTCATCCCTTGAATATATAACTGCATCCACCTCTTCAATAGAGGAAGTTGGTGCCATCAAAGATCGGAGGACGCATGGAGAAGCCTCCCTCTAGGTTGAATGAACCAAGTAGGTTGTCACCCATCTTCTCATCTTGTGGGAGATTGTTGGAGAAGATATTTGGCTCTCATACCACTTGTTGAATGTAAGGGCTCTAGAGGGGGGTGAATAGAGCTACAAAATTTCTCACAAAACATATTAGACCTTCAAATTATATCAATTAGAAGAAATAGCTTAATGGAAATTTGAAGTCCTACTTAACAAGCATAGCAAGGATGAGAGAGATTGATAGCAATCACTTGACAAAGGGATGTATAGTGGTTCCACACTTCAAACTAGAAGTGAGTCAGTCCACTACCTAAAGAGGTCAACCTCTAGGACTTTGCAAGTACTTTTCTCTATATTATCACCAAAGAGATTTACAGCAATAGACCACCAAAGGACTTACCCATCCAACCATAAGGAGATATCCACCTTACCAAGGAGCTTACCCACTTAGCTTGAGTCTTCAGCCTTCACCAAGGTCTTACCCACTCAAGCTCAAGTCTTCCGCCTTGAAGGACTTTGCTTCTCCTCTTGGATCTTCAGCCTTTGCCTTCTCCTTCACCTAGAGAAGATCACCACCTCTTCAACACCCTTGAACAAGACCAGTTACACCTCCTTCTTTACTTGTTGGAGCTTGCTTCATCTTTTCTTCATGTAAGAAGGGGATAGGGAAGTAGTGGAAGATTGAGAGCTTTACATGCACAAAGGTGGAGCTCTCTTACAATAAGCCTAACTCACTCACAAATCATGAAATGAAGTATAAACTAGAGAAAGAAAGGGACTCAAGGAGTAATAGACTATAGCAAGGACCTTGAATGTAGTGAATGAGTAAACTTGAAATGAACTCCAAGGGATCCTATTTATAGCTGGGGGTGCTCCCTTGAGTTGGGGAACACTTATGTCCAAAATATATCCATTTTTGCACATTGGCAACAGATTTATTTTCGTCCAAATAAGTCACCAACGGTTATAATCACTTTTTTTACATTTTCCGTACAGTGCATTTGGTCGAGTTTCAATAAAGGTAACTCGACTGATCAACTAAAAGACAAACCTAATTTTCAAACTAACGGTCAAATTTGTTCTAGGGAACTCGATCGATCAGCCAAAATCACATTTTGTCACTAAGTCGTTTAGTCGAGTTCTGTGAATGCAAAACTCGACCGACGGCCATCATCAAAAAATCAATCCATGGGATCGGTCTAGATTGGAACTCGATCGAACAACAACCTGTGATCAATTTTCTAATTTGGCTAAAAAGTGATTAAAACTTGGTATTAAGTGTCCCACATATTTTTCTCATCTTAGTTACAATTCATATCATCAATACAAGTGATTACAAAATTCTTCTAAGGTCATTTGAAGTGATTTCCTTATTATCACACTTGCATTGCATTTGACTTGAACTTTGACAAGCTAGGGCTTGTGTAATTTGATCCTTTTCATGTACCTAAAACCTAAAATCAATCTTGAATACACATATTAGATACATATGAATGGAATGGTTAAGTCATTATCAAAATATAGACAATGTATAACCTCTAGGTCAACAGAGTCAACATTGACCTTGAGTCAACACAATGATTGATTTTAATATATAAAGTTAACATCCTAAAACTTGGATATATGGATATCTTGAACATGGAAAAGTATTGCATAGTTGATACTCTTATGAGAATTGTGATTTTTATACTTGCTACTTGAAACTCTATTTTATTAATTTAAAAGTCCACCACATAGTCTCTTCCTAAATTTGATCTTGTACATAAATCATATTTTGTTGAATAGCTCAATAATGGGATATATTATCATCATTCATCACCTACTATTTCTGTTAGGTCCATGATATTGATGAATCCCTATGGAATATTGCATGGACAACAAGAACTTGCTCATATGGATTTTTCTGATGTGGACTAGTAAGGAAAAGATTGAAGCATGTTGAAGTGCCCTTTGCGTGGATACATTATCTTTACTTATTTTTCATAATTTGTCTATGTAGTCCCCTAAGTGGAAAAAACTCCTTTCCTTTATTTTTTATTTCATACTAAGAAGACAAACAATATTATTTTATACTATTGATTATATTAAAACTTTGGAATTATATTATGCAGCACATGGTTTAGAACTATGTTGTCACATGTGCCCTCTGAACCATAGAATTCCCCCACTATTTGTCAGTCAAGGAAGTAAAATGAGTATTCATGCAGTGATCATGAGAAGGTACTTAGAGTTGTATATTGTTGAATATGCATGGATTATGTTGACTCAAGGTCTAAATTGACTAAACCCTTGTTTTACTTATGACTAAACCATTCCAATTAATTGTGTCTAATATCTCTACTTGAGTGATTTTATATTATGAATAGACACACTCCAAATGCCCTAACTTGCATATCCCAACTTGGAGAAAAGACAAGTCAAAGTCAATATAAGTGCACGTTTTTGGAATATGATGTAAATCTATTAGAATTATGTTGTAAATCACTTGTAATGATTGTATGACTTGTAATTAAGCTTAGAAAAAATAAGGAGCACTAATATCGAATATTTAAGCACTCAAAATCCATTTTCCAAAATTACATCAGGTTGTTCATCGGCCGAGTTGCAAACTCGACTGATCCTAATTGGATATTGAAAATGATTTTTGATCAGTTGAATCTCCATTTCACAGGACTTGAATGATACCTCTGTAGGCCAAAATTGATTTAAGTGAATCGGTTGAGTTACCCCAGGACAAACTCGACTGATGGCCTAAATTGGTCTTGTCTCTTAGTGGGATCGGTCGAGTTACCTTTATAGAAACTCGACCGATTGTACTGTATGGAAAAGTGTAGAAAAGTGTTTCTAGCCGTTGTGGAGTTGCAACAATCGAAAACATATCCATTGCAAGCCACAAAATGGCTAGTTTTTGTTCTTAAGTGTTCCCAAAGGCTAAGAGGCATCCTCAACTATAAATAGGACCCCTTGGGCTTCATTTTAAGGTTGAGCATTCAATACAAAACTCTATATGAGGTTCCTTTTCTATAGTTGAGTGTATCCTACAGCCTCCTCTCCCTCTCTCTAAGCTTAATCACTTGCTACATTTGTTAGAGTGAGTAGGAAATCTATAAGAGAGCTAGTCCTACATGTATATATTATGAGACTCTCACTTCCACCACCTCCCTATCTCTCATTTCAACCATGAAGATGAAGGTTCTCTCCTTTGGCTAAGAGGGGTGAAGAAGAACAAGGGAAGGAGTCTCTTGGTGAAGATTAAGGTTGAAGACTTGGAGCAAGAGTGGGTAATACCTTGGTGAAGGTAGAAGACTCCTTGCTCAAGTGGGTAAGTCCTTGGTGGAAGATTCTTCGAGTGAAGGTGAAGTCAAAGGCTGAAGATCCAAGAAGAGTGGGTAATTCCTAGAAGGCTGAAGACTTATGCAAGAGTGGGTAAGTCCTTGAGAAGCCGAAGACTCATTGCAAAGTGGGTAAGTCCTTGGTAAGGTTGAAAACTCTTTGTATTGGATAGGTAAGTCCTTTAGTCGGTCATGTATTGTAACTCTTATGAATGAATATAAGAGTGCAATGGTTAAGCAATCCTAGAGGTTGACCTCTCTAGGTAGTGGACTGACATACTCCTAGTTTGGAGTGTGGAACCACTCTACATAGCTTGTTTCTTGGTGCTTGTTCAATCTCTCTCTCTCCCTTGCTATGTATGTTTTAGTTGCACTCAAGTTTCCTATTTAGCAATCATATCTTTTAATATATCTTGAAGGTCTAATGAATTTTGTTTAAGTGCATTAAGCTCTATTCACCCCCCTCAAGAGTATCCAATCACCCATCTAGGATCCAACATATTATTGAGAATGCATATTTAACCACCCATGGCACCTTGAGGTCACATCATTATATGAATATGATCGCAGTTGTAGCTCCTATTATTATTATATGACAATTCTACCAATGTAATTGGTTATTTATGTTTATTGGTGGTGCTACAAATGTTATATGATAGGTGGTATGACTAGTGTATATGGACATGATGTTTATGGAGGCCACATTCTAATAAGCCCCTACTTTGATACCTGCACTAATTGAGGCGTGGTAGAATCTTATTGAAATCAAATACTCTTGAGATTTTTCATTATGGGCATAGGGACTTCACAGTCATAAGTTTGAAATTTAGGAGGATATAAGGGTTATTCCTACTCATGATTCCTTGTAGGATACCAGTGAATGGTCTTCCAAGTATTGTAAGTGCTTGGATGTTTATTTATTAGAGATATTGGTCATGTAAAATAGACAATAATAGTACAATGAGGTGATAATATCATAAAATGCCTTTCCTCTTAGTAAATTATCAAGTTTCTATTTTGTATTGAGTAGAATATTCATATCCTTCACATTACTGTAGTTTACATAATATTCTGTCAGCACATGTTTACCTATTTCAGTGGTAGTTCTCCTCTCGCTGGGAAAGGTCAAGCATCAAATACTTGATCCAAATAATATAAATCGGTCTAGAGTGTCCTTGTATTCTCACTTTCTTGACTTTTTAATGGGTAGCTGATACAAAGAGATATATGTTTCCTTTACTATTACATGTAATCGTAAAGGTGAATCAATTCTAGATAAGGTCATACCTTTTTGTATGAGAATCTCATTGTAACCTTCTTGTTATGATCAATAAAGATGATTTACTTCTTTCACTAGCAGATCTTTTGGTAAATATATGATGTCTCCTTAACCTTGGATTATTTCATGATGTTTTGTGGAGGTGTCGCTGGTTTGAGTAGTTAGTGGTACATGTTGTGGACCTACTGGTCTTAGCTTCACGACTATAACATCTATTCTTGGTCTATCTAGTGAGACATCCAACTACATTAATATGTTGATAGTAACTTTTGACTCAGAGTTGTGAAGTACATGTTTCTATTGAAAAAGAAAAAGTATTACTCAAGTTCTCCGCTCCATTTTGAGTTTTTATGTACACTTGTCTAAAATGGGATCTTTTTCAAAGTATTTATCCTAATTATCGTATTAGCATTTTGATTAAAAGGATGGCCCTCACAATAAGTGTTTCTTTAGAACCCTCAACACATGAGACTTCCTAATGAAATAGTCAGTAAGATGACAAGTGCTAACTTTTCTTCAAATCCACAAACACTTCTTATATATGAAGTGATACTTTAATTATCAAGTTACTTGTCTCCTCCTTATGCACATAGGACAAACTTTCATTCTCGATGAAAATATTTGTTCCAAAAGAAGAAAATTTGAGCGAAGTCAAGAATTTCATTTGGTTTATTGATAATTTAAAACTCTTCTTTTCTAGAGGTTTACATGGACGTGAGCTTGATTCTTTTGTTGGGATTAAATCACGTGACAACGTGACAACCGACCTATTCGTCTTCTCAATGATAAAAAGAGTGATGCCACAACTTGCATTGATTTAAAATGTTTCCTTACCTTGCCAATTCTAGTCAAAGATGTCTTATCCACAAAGGTTCAAGGTCTAACTTTTCATTATTGTTGTGTCTGCTTTACCTTTTGACAATGTTGTTGATTTGATGATTCTCGAGGAGGATCCTTGACTTGGTTGTTTCTTATGTGACCATAATCCATTTTTGACTTCTTGAATTTCTTATAATGAGGCTTGTTTAAAGCTCTTCAATTTCAAATTGAGGGCATATTTGGTTGGATGCAAAATATGAAATAGAAAGCTATGAGTTGAATTGCATCTCGTTAGTTTCATCAAGTAAAATATGGGATCCATCACTTTGATTTAAATATATTTGGTTACAAGTAGTTTTTGAACAAGTGTCACAGAGAGCATAGAAAAGAATGGATGGAAAGAGATTGAAAATAGCTAGCAATGGAGACGGAACCTCGCGTACAACCTGAATGCAAACTGGATAGTACCATTGTATTAAGAAAGACATGAAACATGAACATCACCCTTTTAGAATGCAATTGTTTTTGCAACATTTATAAACGGCTGCAACATGATTCATTCCATTTCTTCTCTAAAGGTTGGGGCTACGTCCAATCAACCCTAGAAAAGAATAGATATTTAAAACTACATTTTTTTTAACATTTCCAAATAGACCTTAAATTTGGTCGGTTTAACTTATATGCTTTCACCTGCACCCCTAATGAGCTAGTTTCACTCCTTTTGTGTTTAGTTTTTTTTTTTAGCTCCCACCGGCACGATGTGTACCTTATAATCGGAATCTATTTGGTTTACCAGAAAAGAATACTTTGGTGTATTCCTCATTTAATAAAAATGCTCATAACAGGCGGTCCTCACTCTTTTCTTACCAACAAAAATACAATACAAGTAACGATCCCCGTCGACGAATTACAAAACCCTTCTTGTACCCCGACTTCCGCTGCACGTCGGCCGGCGGCGCACGCGGCCGACATGCTCCTCTCCGTCTTCCTTTTCTCCTTCATTCGGCCTCGGAAAGGCTTAACCCCAATGTGATTCTTCCCCACGACATGCCCCTTGGCCGCCTCTTCATTACCAGATTCCCAGTCAGGCATTTTCGTTTCTTCAGTTGCCGCCACTTGCTCAGCTCGTCTGCTGTGCCGCAAGCATCGACTCCCGTTTCCTCCCCAAATTCCTCCACCGACGATTCGTCCTGGTCTTCTACTTCAGGTCACTACGTTACTGGCACTGCGCCACGGCAGCACTCAGAGATCGCCCTCCCAAACCCAACCCACAGCAAGGGGCATTCCTCTCAGCCGTCATCCGCCCCGTACGCCCACGGCGACGCGACCCTTCTTTCTCTCGCGCAGGCCCATGCGGAGTCCGGCGACCTCCCGGCCATAGAAGCCTTCTTGGGAGATCTCGCACGCCTACGCCGCCCTTTATCGGAGCGCATCTTCATCCCCATTTTGCGCTGCTACTCCCGTCTGGGCCTCCCCCATCACGCACTCCACCTGTTCGACCGCTTGCTCGCCGATTTCCAATGTGCGCCCTCATGCCGCTCCATCAACACCGTGCTCAACGCCCTCGTCTCGGCGTCCCTGTTCCCCGACGCACTCGAGTTCCAAGCACGCGCCTTCGCCGCCCACGGCGTGGCGCCAAACCTCCTCACTCTCAACCTCCTCCTCAAGACCCTGTGCCGCCTCGGCCGGCTCGACCAAGCCATTGCCCTCTTCCGGGACTACCCAGCTCGGTACCGCTTCACCCCCGACGCCTACTCCTACTCCACGCTCATCGACGGCCTCGTCCGCTCCGACCGCCTCGACGAGGCCGGCGCCCTGCTGGATGAGATGAGTGTGGAAGGATGCGCACCGACCCCGGTCGCCTACAACTCCCTGCTCCGTGGGTTCTGCCTCAAAGGCGAGCTTGTGCGCGCCGGCGCGCTCGCTCGCCACATGCTTCTGAAAGGATGCACCCCGACGCAGGCTACTTACAATACGCTCATCCACGGGCTGTGCCTCAGGGGAAAGCCGGATGCTGCCGTGGAGCTCATGGACCAGATGGCAAGCAAAGCCCTCCCACCTAACGAAGTAACCTTCGGAACACTCGTTGACGGGCTGGTCAAAGCAGGCCGCTTGTCGGAAGCGGAGCAGGTGGTGGAGATGATGAAGGCGCGGAAAGCGCCTCCGGGACCCTTTTTGTACTCTGCGTTGATAAAAGGTTTGTTTGGGTCCGGCCGTGTAGAAGACGCCGTCAGGCTGTGGACAACCATGGTCGAGGAGAAGCGCGTGAAGCCCAACACCGTCTTGTACACGTGTCTTATTGACGGGCTTAGTCAAGCAGGCAGGATGGATGAGGCGGAGGAGCACTTCCAGAAAATGTCGTCCTGGGAAGACGGAGATCTACGCTCTAGCAGCTGCAAACCCAATTCCCACACATATAGCTGCATGGTTCGAGGCTACTTCAAGGTAGGGAGGCCGGTTGAAGCGGTCGGGATGTGGAGGACCATGGTGGAGTCGGGCTTGGAGCCCAACGAGGTCTGCTATAGTGTCCTCATCAGCGGCCTCTGCGACACCGGTAGGGTGAAGGAAGCCACTATGGTATGGGTTCATATGTTGGCTAAAGGCTTGCTACCTGACGTCGTCGCCTACACAGCCATGATTAAGGGTCTGTGCGATTCCGGCAGGGTTGATGATGGGATGAAACTCTTCCATGAGATGGTGGCTGCTGGACAGGCAGAGCCGGACGCAGTCACATACAACATCCTTTTCACAGCCCTATGCCGTTCTGGGGACCTCGCCGGGGCGGTGACCCTACTCGAGAGGATGGTCGGAGACGGCGGGGCAGGGTATGGGTGTGACCCTGACGAAGTGACGTGCAACGTGTTCTTGGGAGCTCTGGGTGGAGGGGAGCGGGGGAGGGAGTTCTTGGATGGTCTGGTTAGCAGGATGTGCAGAGGGAGTAGAACCAGCGGCGCCGCCGCGGTTGTGGACGTGATGCTCCGGAAATCGATGGCTCCTTCTGGACCGACTTGGGAGAAGGTGGTGCAGGGGATATGCGATCGTGGAAAGGCCATCCGAAGTCTTAGGATATGTTGGAAATTGCTTGTAGGCGATTGACAGATAGAACAGCCATTTTTGCTCACATTATATCTCCTCGTTATGAATTATTTGTTTCTAATATTATCCATTTACAGTGAAAGGGGGTAAAAGTGTTCTTGAATTACCATGGAAGGAAACCTTCTACACTGTACAAAATGTTTCTTATTATACTTTATTTATAGTCGTATTTGGACAACTAAAGAAGGGACTTATGTTTAATAATGATAATATGTTGTTTGGAATAAAGGCTCCATTTGAAGCTGGAGTAGCTAGGTGATAAGTGTGTTCTGTACGACATTTTTAGATATATGCTTACGCACTTATCTTCTTGTTTAGTTGAATTTTTTACTCTATTCCTTGATTTATGTATTTCGGTCTAATGCAATGCCGGTCTCAAGCAGGAACTTCGCGTGTTGAGTCCATGGTCAAGTCCGAAGGAATAGACTTGAGAAAACCCGTTGAGATTCAAAAGGACATGATGTGTGGTTGCATAGACAACTTTGTCACATGTTGGAAATGAAGAAATTGCACACGCCGTGTGTTGATTTGGGACACAACCTGTTGATCTATGACATGTCGTGTCTTGCGTCAAAGTGGCCAGGACAGCTTCAATAACAAACTACACGTCATTTCACACATCAGTTAGCGTTGATATAACATGACTTCTTGGAAGTGATGTGTTGAATGCCCCAAACACAACAACTTGAAGCGACACATGGTGTGTTGAACGCCCAACATGACACGTCTACCTTGGCCATTAATTCTTCAACGTGGAATTTCCCATGGATGTGTGGCATGTTGTGTCTATTATGTGGCACGACCTGTCATAATTTTTGTAAACAGCAATTATTAGAACTATAAAAGGGAAGAGATTGAGTTTTGGCTCATTTTCACGAGATCACATTTGGCAATTTCTTGGGGTCTATAAAAGATAACAACCTATGACCAGTTGGCCTAAGAATGAAAGGGAGAGGAGGAACATATAAAGTAAGAGAAGGAAGGATAAAATGACAGAATAAGTGTTGTGGACATGAATCTAAATGGAGCGACGATTTTGTGGTGAATATTTTTCCTCTCGTGACTTTTTGCACTATCATGTGCTCTTCTTTGTCTGGAATTTATAGCATTTAGTGGGAAACACCTGATTTCCTCCAAATTTTGTGTATGATATTGATGTTTATAGGGTAAACAATTGTAATCTAATATTCAGTCAGCTGAAAAGTCGTACTCATGTTAATTGTTTTTTGGAAGATAGGAGGCTATGCTATTCATCTTGCCCTCCTCTTATAAGCAAAAGTAAATTTGATAGTACATTGGAACAAGAAACGGAATTGAAATTCGTAGCATTGCTATAATTACAAACTGGCTCTCTATTGTAAACATGTGTAATAAACTCAAGGGGGCACTTGGTGACTGCTAAAGGTATTTTTAGGGTGAATTCATGTTATAATTAGCCTATTTTTGTTGTCTAACTGTGATTTCCTTATGTAAATCATGTTTGTTTTCTCTTCTTGATTTATCACTCTATGGAGTTGTAGGGAGGTTTTTGCTTGAGAGATCAACGATTTTTCTAGATATATGAATTAGAGTTATTACTCCTTTTATCTTGAGAATGCAAGACAATGCTCAGGTTTAGCTTTCTAAGATGAGACAAAATATTGACTAGGATAATATAGACGAGAGTCATATCCTTCTATGTTGTTTGGGTTCTTTTTCGTAGAGAGATACCATGAATCATACAATTAATTAAACCAATTCATCAGTGAACTTTTGTGTTAAACATCTAGGGTCATAATACACATCTATGTATAAACTTAGGCAAAAAAATTTATAACCAAAAGGGAAGGTTATGAAGTGTATTTGTAGTATTAAAATATATCAAATGATCATGTACAACCCTCACAGTGTGGACTACTAGATTAATATTCTTTGTTTTGATTTATCCTATTTGCGATTTGAAGAAACCAGGGAGAGGGTCGTGGGCATACATTAGGCACAAAGGAATCATGGTCGCGATCCAGGGAGCTGGCTTGACATCATGGTTGCCTGGACCCATGTGGTCACCACAACAAGTGGTGGTGGTCTCATAGTGTTATGATTGTGCTTGAGCTTAATTAGTAAACTAGGGTTTACCTGGATGATTATATGCTTAATTAGATTTATCATCACTTAAACCTGATCAATGATAGTGGATCATTTGTGATGATTTGATACTAAAAAGGAACTATAATTATGATTTTACTTCGAAGGATTAGGGTTTGAGAATTGCAATTCCTAATCGCCAAAAATTAGGATTTTGATGGTATATAAATACAAATTTTGATAGGTGTAGCAGCATGGTAAATTAATTTTTATATTTTCTATGTAATTTGGATTTATTTGAAACTTGAATATGATATGGATAACTCGATCATGCATGTTATTGCAAAATATTATAATATTTGGATTTTCTTTGAATGTGGTTCTCGATCAAACTATACTTCGACCGACCATGCTGCAGACTGATGTTCAGTAGTGTAGTTTTTTATTTATAGTTATTTATTCGTAGCTCGAAATGATCTAAATCTTTTACTAGAGCTCTGAAACTCAGACAACATGCTAATTTTGCATAATTTTTGGAGCATCTGTAACCTATTTAGTAAACGATTTACAATAAAAATTTTATGAAAGAAAATTCTACTGAAATAAAAGAAAGTATAAGTAGGGTTAATTTGCAATTGACCCAAGCACCTCAATTGCTTTATATGAACAATGTAACACACTACGAGCTCTCATAATTCATGATTCAATCTAGAGAAATGAAATCCTAGATAGAGAGGGAGAATTAGGGTTTGGATTTGAGAAAGTGGAGAAGAAGACGATCTAGGGTTTTTTGTTGCTAGAGTTGATGAAATCTAGTAAGTTTGTCATCTCTAGATAGATTTTCTTGGTGATTCTTCTCTCACATGTCAAGATTCCACCCTCCTCTGATTTGATTTGAAATGATATCAAATCTCCATATTTTCTCACTCTTTCTACATAATTCTCTATTTCTAGGATTTCTGAGTTGAAAGGAAGAAGAAATCAGTGATTTGCTAGGGTTTTGATATGGATTCTAGAATTTCAATTCTTGAGCTACATTTTGAAGGTGTTTTCACACATTAGGTGAGCGGGTACTTCTTTGAAATAGTAGATTGTATGAAAGTTAATCAAATCCTCAATAATTTGTAGTTCCTTTGTATGCGACTGCAAACCCAAAGTCTACCTTTTAGTTCAAGCTTATGAAAGATTCCTATTGTGATGAATTTCATATGGTAAAATCATATTAGAAATGGATACAAGTCATGTAAAATAGAATTCTTAACATTATTGTAGAAGTTCTAAGAATATACTAAAATCTAGGGTTTTAAGTTATCTCTAAAATTGATGTATAATAGAATAAAGAACTTTGCCTATTTGAATCTCCTTGTTTATGAATGTAAGTCCCATGGCCTGGATTTTGTGCTAACCTTGTTTTCTTTGCTTTATTAGATTCTTAGAACCTTAATCTAATGTTTTGAGATGCTTTTATAACATGTGACAAGCATATGTTTTCAGTTTGGTCCCGTTTGGATGATATTTGAGATATGCATGCTTGCTTTGGACCAAGTTGCAATTTACCCATGGGTGAGGGATATCTTGTAATTTGTCACATGTATAGTGTGCCCTCTATGTCTTGAATAATGAGAGAGACAAAGGAGCATAGGGGTGCCTTGCTTAGACCACGTTGATGATGTGACATCACATGGTGAGATTAGGGTGTCAAGGGTGTGCTTTGTTGATGTGTGTCGACCATACTAGGGTTTGTGTGTGTTGCGACCGTAACACCACTCTTAGATGAGTGTTATTTCTGCAAAACTTATCCTAGGTGTTGTTTGCTTCAATCACGGTGACCTAGGTGTGGTTTGGTCGATATGGTTTGTCTTTTAGTGGAGTGTTTTGACCATGTTGAGGTGGGTGATCTAGTGTAGCGGTCGTTACATGGTCTACCTTGGTGTGTTGCGACCGCAACATGGGATGTAGCTGACCTAGATGGTCTCTACATTCCCTAGGTTATATCACCCTTTGATGCATGCTTGTGTTATGTTGTTACATGGTTGTTTCCGTGGAGGACAACTATCCTTTTTATGCTCTCTTATGTTGACACCTCATAACCCCCTTACTTCCCTCCTACCTAGTGTATATAATCCCTCTCCTTCACATACAAGTACCCTTTTCATCTCTACTCTTTCTCTTCTCCCTTATGTTTGTCCTTGGAGATTTTTGGAGCAGAAGAGGACTGATCTTGGAGCTTTGGTGGTCGACCAACCTTGCATGTGGTAACCTTGTGCTTGATCATCTTCCTTGTGGTGATCCTTGGTGATCTTCCTTCTTAGTAAGTTGATATTTTTCCTTGGTCACGTTTTCTTTTTGCTCTCTACCCTACCTTCTTCTCCTTTCTTGACCTTGAGACTATGGATCACCATGGTGGCTATCTTGTGGAAACTCCTCTTCACAATGGTCAGAGATTGTGGTTTGACCATGGTGGCACCTAAGTGAGATGGAGCTTTCCTCTCTTTCTTCTTTCTTCTCTCTTGATCGGCCTAGGATTTGAGTTTTCCTTATCTTGAGATTCCCTTTGACCTTGGTATGTTTTCTTCTTCTTGAGGTGATCTTGTGGTCGAGGAGTTGATCATGATTGGAGTTTCTTCTTCCCTCTTGGAGCTTGTGGCTTTGGAGCTTGATTCTCTACGTAAGGCAGGTTATATAACTCTTTCCCTCACTATTATTGCACCATATTCTCACATGCATGTTGTTGTTTTTATCTCTAAAATGTGATCCTAATGTGTTAGATGAAGTTACCATAATCTAGGGTCTAAGATTTGGTAATGATCTCATGTGGTTTGATTCTACCCCTATACCCTAATTTCTTATACCCAATTTTGTGGTGATTATGGAATTGATGATTTTTCTCTTGCTTTCAATTATGGATTTCTATCAATATGCATATAGTTCGAGTATATTAGAGTAGCATGAAGTTTTAGCTTTGTTATGTGTGTGTTGAACTTGAGTTTTATATCTCTTAACAAGATTCTTTCATGGTGATTTTTGTGATACATGTTTTAGAATTTTTGTGATTAGGTGTTCATGTAGCTGACTTTGAGGTTGCTACCCCTCCCTGGAATCCAAACGGTCACTACACTTGGAGGGTGGGTTGTTGCTACACAACAAACCCTAACCCTAGGGGCGGTCTCTACCTTGTCCCCTAGCAGTCGTATACGGATGATTCAAGTGGGTATGTCGCTACACCTGACTGTCTAGAGGTCACAATAGGGTGCACACCCTAAGTGGGTTGCAACACCTGGTCGCAACAAGTGCACCTATGGTCACTACACTCATGTATGTCGCTAGATAATCTAATCCAATCGGTCGCAACACTATGTTGTTGGTCACTTCATGTTTATGTTAAGATGATTGAGTAATCATAATCATTAATGCTTAACCCTAATACACTCCAAACATGTGGAGGTAATGAAACTAGGGTTTGGTGGTTGAGTGATAATATAAAACCCTAATCGGCTACACATGAAACCCTAACCTAAATTTTGAGATATATGATGTATTTGCTCATTTTGCTTGAAGTTATTATCATATAATGGTGTTTCTCTGTCCTACTTGTGTAACCCTAACTTTGCAGGTGACATGAATGGCATAGCTATGTGAATGATATGGTGTCCCTTATATAATACAGGGTGGTTATTATGAGTATTGTTGAGGCATAATGTGATATTGAATGTACATGAATTATGTGATTGGGTTTAATGTCCTGACAAGTACCTTGCGCCTAGTGTGAGGTGAAATCCTCTAGAAATGTGAATGAGGGATTGATATCCCATAGTGATGTAATATTGGTGATGGCCTTGTAAATGGAAGTGATACAAGTGTCAGGTGATGATGTGACAAGTTCACACTTCATATGTTTTATATCCTCTGAAGTTGTTATCCAGTTATGCTTGCTAGACTGAATTAGGGTTTTGTATGTCCACTTGTATGATGAAGCCTTAATTCACCCAATTGGCATAACTAATAAAGTGAAACCCTAATCATGTAGTTTCCCTATGCCATAGATCCATTCCAGTGTCAGTATTTTGTTGGATTGTCAAATGAGTAACTCCTACTCAAAGCGCATATTGTTGAATATGTGGGGGCGCAAGTTGAGTGCATATCATTGCATTCACAATTATAGGTTTTTGAGGGTGAGTGTGGCCATGCCTCAGTGTTTGTGAAATGTGATATTTGTGATTGGCAACAGTGAAACTGCATAATGCCTCTTTTAGAACGGCCACGTGTGAGCATGTTCTCTAGCACTGTGACATGTACCAAGGCGGGCTAGGTGTTCTTTAGCTTGACTTATTTTGTTGTTTGTAGTTGACAGATATGTCTCTATGGTGTCTCTTGTACTGACCAAGAGGTGTTGGAGAGATCGTGGAGTTTGTATCTTCCATAGACCTTATATGGCACTAAATTTGATTTTGCAATGGTCAGTTGGATTTGAGTGGTATGACTCAAATCCTCAGGACATTAATAAAAGATGTAAAATAGTCGTGTAGCATATTTGCATAGGGTTAAACACAAATAACATTGGATGACCCTTTGCCTTATTTTTTGTACTGATTAATTGATAAAGATATACATGTTCTTCATATTCCTTCTCAAATTGTATGATGTTCTACTACTCTGTTGTAGATGCCTATACTGCTTAAATAGTCTCATCATATTTTAATGATCATTTAGTTGAATCTACTTATCTTGTTAAATGCTTTCTTTTCTTCTCTTCAAACATTATATATGTGTTATAATAGTTGTTAGAGGAGAGTTATATATTCCGCTAAGACATGGGTCTCATCCTGTGAGTTTTCCACATCTTTTAGGTGGTCATGCATGACAAGGTAGAGATCATGCAACTAAGGAAGAGCAGCAAGGAGAGTAATATCCGTTGAAGGTTGGATGTGTTGCTAATCTTTTGGTAGTAGAGTCATATGTGTCGTTCTTGTACACTCAGGTCTTTGGGGGTGTTTTGGTGTTTTTTAGATGTTCTTTACTGACATGAGGTTTTTGATATGTATGCCATGGTTGTATAGATATGGCTTGTATATATATAACAACTATCTCTTGTAACATGTTGATGGCAAGATAGTCAGTGAATAGTGATGTATACATCCTTGTAATATGATATGTGATACGGGTGGCAATGTTTATGGACTCAAATGTAATAAGTTTTTGCACTTGTGCTTATGCAAATTTGATTTTAATTTCCTATGTTTGTTGGTAAACTGCATGTTTAGTGCTTGTTCTGTGCCTTGGTTTTGAGTAATCTCATTTTGTGCGACAAGTTTGTCACATTTGGTGGTATCAAAGCTTTAGGTTCGTTGAGTCTACAGGGACATAGGACTAGGGTTTTTGTCTTTTCTAGTATCCTCCAATATATTTTATGATAACTTCTGCTATACAGAATAAGAAGAAGAGAAGAAAAGATGTCTAGAGAACATGCTACCGAGAGTAGTGTTGTTACGCCTAGAGGTGGTGCAAGGAGGAAGGGGAGAGATGAGTGGACACATGAAGTGCCCCAGTTTGACCCATCCATGATGGAAAACCCCAATTTCTAGTCCTTGTTTGGACGATCCATGGCTACTATGACGCACATGGTGGACAGAATGCTCATACCCCAATCAAGGACAGTTGTTTCCAATGTGAAATCCCCAGGCATTGGGAAGACCTTTGAGATATTATGATGAGTCGGGGAAGTGGAGTGCATTCATATAGTAGATCCAGCGAATGCTGACCTAAGGTTGACAGAGTTGGAGAAGGCCTTCAAGATCCTCAACATCCCTGAGGCAAACAAAGTGAAGCATGTTGTGTATCTTTTGAAAGGGGGAGTGATGGACATTGGTGGGCCATCGAGGAGAAGGAGAGGCACGGTGCTGCTACTAGTTGGGAGGAGTTCTGATGGGAGTTTTTGAACCAGTACTTTCCTCAAACCTACCTAGATGAGAAGATCTCAGAGTTTAAGAAGATCGGACAAGGGTCAATGTTGATCAACGAGTATGAGGCAAAGTTTATGGAGCTTCTAAGATTATGCCCTCATATGGTTGTAACAGATTAGGAGAGGATCTGACGCTTTGAGAAGGGTTTGAGTATGGAGCTGATGACGATAGTGTCAGCCCTAGAGAATAGGGAAAGGTTTGCCATATTTGTGGAATCTGTTAGAAGGATAGAGCAGTCGGCGATAGAGAAACATGAGGTGAATGCCAAGAAGAGACCAACACAGCACCAGGGACAGTCATCTGGAGGCTTCAAGAAGCCTAGGTTCTCAACACCGCAGTCACAATAGAGATCATGTGTGGAGACACAGTGGTCGCCAAGTAGAGTCAGAGGCCACAATTTTCCGCCAGTAGGAGCTCACAGTGTGGCATCAGTGCCAGTGATAGGGCCATTCAGGCCATGGTATGAGAGCAAGATGTGCTATAAGTGTGGGTAGATTGGGCATATAAAGTTGTACTACACAATGAAGGATGATTAGGTGACACAACAGCTGAGGTAGAGTTGACAGGGCTCGTAAAGGCAGTAGTTTAGTAGAGGTGGAGGTTGAGGACGTGGACAGACATCACAAGCTGATTCTTCTAGATAGGCTAACAGAGAATGGGGACAACAACAGGAAACAGCTCAATTCTACGCCATGAGTCAACCGAAAGGAGTGGTCAACCCATGAGTTATGACAGGTCAGATGGAGTAATTTCATTATGATTTGTCTTCTTCTTACTTTATATATATTGGATGATTTGGGTATGAGTCACTCTTTTATCACTCAAGAAGTGATTGCTAATTGTTCCTTGCATGTTGGTTATAGACGTGATAGACTTCATTTAGAAACCTCATTGGTTGGTTCCGCCAAGCTACGGGATGTGTGTCCTTCTAGTGTCCTTTCTTTTTCAGGGCACAACATTCAAGTGGATCTCATACTACTTGACATGCATGGATTCGATGTGATCCTTGGAATGGATACCTTGGAGAAGTATTAGGTGGTGTTGGACTATATTTCCAAGGTGGTGACGTTTGTCTATGGTGATGTGATATGGGTCTTTCTAGGGGATAGGAAGATTCTTCCGATGTGTCTGGTATCAGTGATGGTGGTAGAGAAGTTGATGAGATAGGGATGTGAAGCATTCTTAGAACATGTTATGGATACTAAGGCGAGGAATCCTAGTATTTAGGAGGTTCCAATTGTTTGTGAGCTTGAATATGTGTTTCCAAATGAGTTTCTAGGTGTTCACCCACCTCTAGAGATTGATTTTGAGATCAATCTAGTCCTAGGCACCCAATCGATAGCTCAGACATCGTACAGAATGGCACCAACTAAGATGTCAGAGTTGAAGAAACAATTGCAAGATCTGCTTGAGAAAGGTTTTAATAGGCCAAGCACATCGCCTTAGGGTGCTCTAGTGCTATTTATGAGTAAGAAATATGGATCTATGAGGTTGTGCATCGACTACTGGCAGTTGAACAAAGTGATGATAAAGACCAAGTATCCTTTGTTGCGGATTGATGATCAGTTTGACCAGTTGTAAGGCATCACAATGTTTTCAAACATAGACCTGAGATCATGATATCACCAATTGCATATCTAGGCAAATGACATACCCAAGACTCGGTATGGTCATTACGAGTTTGTGGTTATGTTGTTTGGGCTAACCAATGCACCAACAACATTCATGGACTTGATGAACATGCTATTTCAGATATATCTTGATTAGTTTGTGGTTGCATTCATAGATGATATCTTGAGATACTCCAGAGACAGCCAACAACATGTACATCATCTGCATTTGGCGTTGACCTTATTGAGATAACACCAGTTGTATGCTAAGTTCAGCAAGTGCGAGTTTTGGCTGAAGGAGATGTCCTTCCTAGGACACATGATATATATTAAGGGTGTTCATGTGGACCCCAAGAAGGTTGAATATGTGATAGAGTGGGAACAACCAAAGATGCCGACAGAAGCTTGTAGTTTTTGGGTCTGGCAGGCTACTACAGAAGGTTCATAAAGAACTTTAGTGCCATAGTATTACCCCTAACAAAGATAATAAGGAAAGATGTACCTTTCTTCTAGGATGACAAGTGTTAGTGTGCCTTCCAGTCATTAAAGGAGAAGTTGAGTAGTGCTCCAGTATTGGTTCCGTCTGAGCAAGGGAAGGATATATCATCTTCTATTATGCATCAAGAAACGGTTTGGGTTGTGTGTTGATGTAGGATAAGAATGTGATTTCTTTCGCTTTGTAGCAACTTATGAAATACGAGGAGAACTACCCAATGCATGACCTGGAACTAGCTACAGTGATTCATGCCTTGAAGATCTAGAGGCATTATCATCATGGTGAGAAGTTTTGTTGGGTTTTGTGGAGGAAACATGCGTAGCGGAAGCAAAAAAATAAAATATATGTCCACACAACCTGCAACAGGATCTCCTCGACAACAACATATTCAGAAAGAGTGTTTTTGGGATATACCTTGTCGTGGAGCAATTTTGGCGACATCTCGCTGCACGATGGTGTGAAATGCTCTTAGCTTACATGGATGGTACTTCTCTCCCATCTTCCTAACGTATCGCGGTAAGATCCGATGGTGCTCCTTTTGTGTGTTAATGTATGCTTCTCATAGTGTGTATGGATGGTTGTTGACATCCTATGAACGTAGTTGTCTCAGTATCTACGTCTCTACTTTATCCACACAGATGAACTAGAACTCCACATCGTGCTTCCTAAGCCGACGGGAAGGAGCAGCCTCTATGTGATGACGTGCTAGCATCACAGTGCTCTCCTTTCTTTCCTAAGTATGGTGACAACTAGGGTTTACGTACGTGAACATAAACTAAAAAGTCTCTCTCAATATCTTATAAAGACATCGGCCATCAATCCCCTTTAAATAGGAGACGAAAGGATGGAGGGTTTCCTAAACCTTTCGGTAAACAGAAAGGTTGTGTTAATTAAAACGCTTGTGGATTAATTAGAATATTTTATAATTAATTAATTAATTAACCAATTAATTGTATTAATTGATTAATTAATATCTGACTCCATGCAATCGCTTAGGTGGCTCTATGGGCATATATACCAACAGTTTCATATCTTCACCGACCATAAGAATCTGAATTACATATTCTCACAACAGGTGTTGAATATGAAACAGTGATGCTGGATGGAGTTAATCAAAGACAATGACTGCACTATCGATTACCACCCAAATACGGCAAATGTGGTGGCACACGCTCAGAGCAGAAACTCCTCTTTGTTGTCATCTGTGGATAAAGTACAATTGTTCTATTTGGTGAGCCATAGAGAGACATGTTGGTCTGCTTGTGTCAGATGAATGTCTAGCTAGAGGTGCCTTTGTTAGCCGGGTTGTTGGCATAATTATAGGTGAAGCCCATGCTAAAGCAACATGCCAAAGATGCATAATAGAGTGATATTGTGATACAACAGATTTGAGTAGAGTTTGGCAGTGAGAAGTATGATGGATTTCACGAGTCAGAGGATGTGATAGTGTTACCACGGCAGAGTTGTGGTTCTTTATGTTGATAATCTAAGGAAGATGGACTGGGAATAGTCTCACTCTTTGATGTACGCTATGCATCCGAGTAGCACCAAGATGTACCATGATCTTAAAGATTTGTATTGGTGGCCTGGCTTGAAGTGTGATGTGGTTTAGTTCATTCCAAGGTGTCATGTGTGTCATCAAGTTAAGGAATAGCATCAAAAGCATGTAAGAACTTTGCAACTATTGCCTATACCATAGTGGAAATGGGATCATGTTACGATGGACTTTGTGGTTGGTCTTCCTTGGACAACCAAAAGACATGATTCCATTTGGGTGATCATTGATAGTTTGACCAAGCCAACGCATTTCCTTCTTTTGAAGACCATGCATACAATAGAGAATATTGCTCAGATATATGTTGATGAGATCGTTTGTTTGCATGGTATTCTAGCTACTATTGTATCAGATAGAGGTCCTCGGTTTACTAGTCACTTTTGGGAGTGCTTGCACACAACTATAGGTACGCGATTGAGGTTTCGCACAACGTTTCACCCATAGATAGATGGATATTCTAAAAGGACCATACCGACTTTAGAAGATCTGTGGAGAGCTTGTGTCTTGTAGTTTTTGGGAAGATGGGATTTCCACCTCAGTTTGATATAGTTTTCCTATAATAATAGTTATTAGAGGAGCATTGATATGGCACCTTAAGATACTTTGTATGGGAAACATTGTAGATCTCCATTGTGTTGGTATGATACTGGTGAGTACCAAAATCTAAGTCATGAGATTGTGTAGCAGACAACAGAGAATATCAAAGTGATTCTATAATAGTTAAAGGCAGCTCAGGACAGGTAGAAATCATATGATGATAATTCACAGGCCCTTAGAGTTCCAAGTGGGAGACAGGGTGCATCTCAAGGTCTCTCCTTGGAAGGGTGTTTTAAGGTTTGTAAAGAAGGGTAAGTTGGCTCCCAGGTTTATAGGACCTTACCTTATAGTGGCATGCATCAGGAAGGTAGCCTACAAGTTGGAGTTGCCACCTGAGTTGTACAAGTTGCATCTAGTGTTCCATGTGTCTGTGTTGAGGTTGAGTTGGAAGAAGATATGTCGTATGTTGAAGGGCCCACTTTGATCCTTGATCGAAGAGTGAAGAAGTTGAAGAAGAAGGACATAGTACTGGTGAAGGTTCTGTGTCATCACCGTGGTGTTGAGAAAACCACATGGGAGCTTGAGGAAGAGATGTGTAGGAAGTATCTATCTCTTTTCACGTAGGATTTTGGGGGTGAAATCCTTATCAGGGATTTATGGATGTAAGACCCCTGACGTGGCTTTTGGGCTAACCTTGTTTTTTTTTACTTGATTAGATGCTTATAACCTTAATATAATCTTCTGACATGCTTTTATAACATGTGACAAGCTTATGTTTTCAGTTTGGTTCTATTTGGATGATGTTTGAGTTATGCATGCCTGTTTTGGATCAAGTTGCAATTTACCCATGAGTGAGGGTTATCTTGCAATTTTTCACATGTAGAGTGTACCCTCTATGTCTTGGCATCATGATAGAGAGAAAGGAGAATATGGGTGCCTTGCTTGGACCATGGTTGATGATGTGACATCACATGGTGAGATTAGGGCTTCTAGGGTTTGCTTTGTTGATGTGTGTCGACCATACTAGGGTTTGTGTGTGTTGCGACTGCAATACCACTCTTGGATGAGTGTTGTCACCACAACACTTACCCCAGGTGTTGTTTGCTTTGACCATGGTGACCTGGGTGTGGTTTGGTCGATATGGTTTGTCTTTTAGTGGAGTGTTTCGACCATGTTGAGGTGGGTGATCTAGTGTAGCAATGGCTACATGGTCTACCCCGGTGTGTTGCGACCGTAGCATGGGATGTAGCTGACCTGGGTGGTCTGTACACTCCCTAGGTTATATCACCCTTCAATGCATGCATGTTTTATGTGTTGCATGGTTGTTTCCTTGGTGTACAAGTGTCCTTTTGATGCTCTCTTGTGTTGACACCTCATAACCCCCTTACTTCCCTCCTACCTTGTGAATATAACCCCTCTCCTTCACATGCAAGTACCCTTTTTAGATCTACTCTTTCTCTTCTCCCTTGTGTTTGTCCATGGAGCTTTGTCAAGCAAAAGAGGACTGATCTTGGAGCTTTGGTGGTCGACCAACCTTGCATGCGGTAACCTTGAGCTCGATCATCTTCCTTGTGGTGATCCTTGGTGATCTTCCTTCTTGGTAAGTTGTTATCTTTCCTTGGTCACATTTTCTTTGGCTCTGTACCCTACCTTCTTCTCCTTTCTTAGTTGTGAGACTATGGATCATGATGGTGGCTAACTCATGAAAACTTCTCTTCATAAAGGTCGGAGACTATGGTTCACCATGGTGGCACCTAAGTGAGATGGAGCTTTCCTCTCTTTCTTCTTTCTTCTCTCTTGATTAGCTTAAGATTTGAGTTTTCCTTATATTGAGCTTCCCTTTGACCTTGGTATGTTTTCTTCTTCTTGAGATGATCTTGTGGCTGAGGAGCTGATCTTGGTTGCTGTTTCTTCTTCCCTCTTGGAGTTTGTGCCTTTGGAGCTTGATTATCTACAAAAGGTGAGTTACATACCTCTTTCCCTCTTTTTTTTTGCTCCATATTCTCACATGCATGTTGCTGTTTTTTTATCCTAATGTGTTAGATGAAGTTACCATAATCTAGGGTTTAAGATTTGGTAATAATCTCATGTGGTTTGCTTCTACCCCTAAACTCTAATTTCTTGTACCCGATTTTATGGTGATTATGGAATGGATGATTTTCTCTTGCTTTTATTATGGATTTCTATAAACATGCATATGGTTCAAGTATCTTAGAGTAGCATGAATTTTTATATTTGTTTTCCATGTGTTGAACGTGACTTTTTCTCTCTCTTAACAAAATTCTTTCATGGTGATTTCTATGATACATGTTTTAGAATTTTTGTGATCATCTATGTATGGAGTCTTCCTCATAGATGATGATTGATTTCCTTGAGATTTACCTTCTATTTCGTTCATGGTTTAGTTCTTTTTTGTAGTTGGTTATGTGGTGTTAGTGTAGCTAACTTTGAGATCGTTACCCCTCCCTAGAATCCAAACGGCCGCTACACTTGGAGGGTGGGTTGTTGCGACCACAACAAACCCTAACCATAGGGGTGGTCATTACTTTGTCCCTTAGAAGTTGCAATAGGATGATTCGAGTGGTTAGGTCACTACACCCAATTTCTTAGAGGTGGAAACAAGGTGCACACCCTAAGTAGGTCGCAACACCTGGTCGCAACAAGTGCGCCCTTGGTTGCTTCATCTAATCCAATCAGTCTCAACATTATGTTGTTGGTCACTTCATGTTGATGTAAAGATGAATGAGTAATCATAATCATTAATTATTAACCATAATACACTCCAAACATGTGGAATGTAATGAAACTAGGGTTTGGTGGTTGAATGATAATACAAAACCCTAATGGGCTACACATGAAACCCTAACCCAAATTTTAAGATATGTGATGTATTTGCTCATTTTGCTTGAAGTTATTATCATATAATGGTGTTTTCTCTCTCCTACTTATGTAACCCTAACTTTGCAGGTGACATGAATTTCATATCTATGTGAATGCTATGGTGAACCTTATATACTAGAGGGTGGTGATTATGAGTATTATTGAGGCATAATGTGATATTGAATGTGTAGGAATTATGTGATTGGGTCTAATGACCTGACAAGTGCCTTGTGCCTAGTTTGAGGTGAAATCCTCTAGAGATATGATTGAGGGATTGATATCCCATAGTGATTTGATATTGGCGATGGCCTTGTGAATGGAAGTGATACAAGTGTTAGGTGATGATGTGCCAAGTTCACACTTTATACGTCTTATCTCCTCTAACATTGTTATACATTTATGCTTGCTAGACTGAATTAGGGTTTTGTATGTCAACTTGTATGATGAAACCTTAATTCACCCAATTGGAATAACTAATAAAGTGAAACCCTAATCATGTAGTTGTCTTATGCCATAGATCCATTCCAGTTTTAGTATTTTATTGGATGGTGAAACGAGTAACTCCTATGGGAAACTCAGAGTGCATATTGTTGAATATGTAGGGGCGCAAGTTGAGTGTATATCCTTACATCCACAATTACAGGTTTTGGAGGGTGACTGCGGTCATGCCTCTGAGTTTGTGGTATGTGATATTTGTGAATGGCAGCAGTGCAACTGCATAATGCCTCTTTTAGAATGGTCATGCGTGAGCCTATTCTCTAGCGTTGTGGCTTGTACCAAGGTGGGCTAGGTGTTCTTCAGGTTGACTATATGTCATTATTTACAGTTGACTGATATGTCTCTGTGGTGTCTCTTATACTGACCAAGAGGTGTTGAAGAGGTCATGGAGTCCAACTCTTCCATAGACCTTGTATGGCACTGATTTCGACTTTGTAGAGTTGAGTTGGATTTGGGTGGTATGACTCAAATGCTCATGGAATTAATAAAAGATGTAAAATAGTTGTGCAGCATATTTTCTACTACTTTGTTGTAGATTCCTATACTACTTAAATAGTGTCATCAGTTTTTAATGATCATTTAGCTTAAATTGCTTATCTTGTTAATGGCTTTCCTTTCTGCTCTTCAAAACATTATATCTATGTTATAATAGTTGTTGGCAGAGAGTTATGTCTCCTGTTGAGACATGGGTCTCACTCCATGGGTTTTCTACATCTTTTAGGTAGTCATGCACGACGAGGTAGAGATTGTGCAGTTGAGGAAGAGCAGTAAGGAGAGAAGTAGTCGTTGAAGGTGTGATGTGTTGTTGGTATTTTGGTAGTAGAGTCCTATGTGTCAATCCATGTACACTCAGGTCTTTGGGGGTGTGTTGGTGCCTTGTAGATGTTGTTTATCAACATGAGGTTTTTGATATGTATGTCATGGTTGTATAGATATGGCTTATATATAATAGTTATCTCTTGTAATATGTTGATGGCAAGATAGTCAATGAATAGTGATGTATACATCCTTGTGATATGATATGTGATACAGGTGGCACTGTTTATGAACTCAAATGTAATAAGTTTTTGCACTTATGCTTATGCAAAATCAGTTTTAATTTATGGTGTTTGATGGTAATCTGCATGTTTAGTGCTTGTTACGCACCTTGGTTTTGAGTAATCTAGTTTTGTGTGACAAGTGTGTCACAATGAATGCTTATTTTATTTGAATGTGTAGTATACATATTTCGAATACTATCTTGGATTTCATATGATGTTATCAGTGTTTAATTGATATCTCAGTAAAGATGGTGAAATCCTAGATGAATGGGAAGTTGGAAGTTTACAAATAGGCATCATGAGATTCAACTGATGAGATTCTTTTATCATTGTACATTAATTTATTCAGGGTTACTCTTGATGCATGATATTTCAATTAATGGCATGAAAACCCTAGCTCGGTTCATTCCAGGGTTTCATATATATGTTTGATTATATGTGAACTATTGAAAGTAGTATTTATTCTATGATAAGTTTATAATGCATTAAATCCTTATGATGGACATGTGATATGTGAATGAGGAAAAGAAAACCCTAAGGATAGGGCATCTAGTGAATCAACTATTTTCATATCAGTGTTTCTTAGTATGAGATGTGGTTTTGCTCATCAATTTAGTTTTTGGTACATATTATAGATGATTGATGAAATGAATTTTTTTATTAAGCTAAACTAAGAAATGTTGATGTGATGATTGAATCATGAATTTAAAGAGTGAATTAGACATTTAGATGCCCTAAACATTATAGAATCTTCACAGGATGAGGTCTGCACTGTGAGGAGGAAACGGCTTCCCGACTAGAGGTAGTCTAGTTCAAGGCAATCTGGATCATACCAGTAGGGTGCTGGGGTCTTGACCGGTAGGGAATACTCGTTATGAATTGTGTAGAACCCAACACCAACTGGGGATGTCGGTGGTACCTATGTTATAAGTTATAGTGATATGTGGTTAGTATGTCCATTGATGCACAATAAGCAGAGTGCTTTGGCTCTCTGCCTGAGTACCTAGGTTTAGAGGAGGACTCAAGATATCAGGCCGCTCCCACTATCCGTCGAGAGCCACATGTGGTGAGGCCCACTGTAGACAAGTTCTTACTTGAGAGATAGGCTTAGGAACCTGGGCATGCTTTAAAGCCTTGTACAGTGAGATCGCACCTTGATGCAATGCTTTCAAATGTTGTGGTACACTTCATGTGGGTTCAGGGCATAATAAGATAAATGTGAGATTATTCAAGTGTATGCAACTATTGATTTATTCCTCATAATTTTCTAGAGTGTCTTGCTATTCGTATGTTTCTGAATTACTAGTTTCCTTTGTGATTGATCAAGAATTTTCAATGATTGATTTACTCTTTATAGTCATCCAAAGTAACCTGCCATATATATGTTTGTGAATGATTAGTTCTTGTATAGCTCATTATTGCTCCATTTATATTCAAATGCTCAATAATATATGTTTTTACAATTAAAATGCTTGATACTATTTCTTTGAAGTACTCATTCACTGAGCGAGTAGGCTCAACCCTCTACTCACAATTTTTTCAAGGAAACCATGTGGATCTGAAGTATGTCAATGCAAAAGTAGATCTTCCATGAGAGCTAAGTATCATATTAGTTAAATTTCGTTGGTCCCTATCACTCTAAGTCCTTGTAGAGTAGTGAGGGAGTTGTAAATAATCATGTGTAACTTTGATTCCTTAATAATAGAGTATATATATGTTTATCATGGCATATGGACATGGAAGTGTGAGAAACATAATTAATTTTTAGATATGTATCTTTATTTTTGGCATCAAATTAGAGTAATCAAGCCTTAGTTTCCCTTGCAAAGTTAGTTTATGTGACTGAATGTGAGAAGACAGAGAGTTTGAAACAAAAAAAATTAAGGGTCTTCTTTGTATTATGTTTAATCCTCAACTTATGCCCTAATCTCATGATTAATGGTACTCTTGGGATGTGGGTGTAACATCTTGACATTAGAGCTTAGGCTGAGTCAGCATGGACCATTAGGATAGAAAGTTAGAGTTATAAGTGTGGCAGTTAGGAGGTGATGTGTCACTAGCTCTGGGAGGTCTGAGTATTAGGATACCTTGGCCCGATATCTAAATACTTCAGTTGACCAGTATTAAGCTACTCTATTTATTCTTATCTAAATGCCTTGTCTAGGTATCCAGAGGAAGGTTGGGCTAGAGAGAAACCCTAGAAATATTAGGGTTAGAAGAACAAAAAGTAATGAATAAATAAGAGTGTAAAGATAGAATAAGTTACCACTTTTATTTTATATTGTTGTTTTGATTGGAGATGAATAAATATTCCAATTCAGGTATTTAGTTCTTAGAAATATCTACATGATTCTTTAAGATTGTTGTACATTATGAAGCTACTTCGGTTATTGTCTATATTCTTTGCATCAAGTAGACCAAAAATAATTTTGAATGAGCTTTTCCTAAGTGGATATTTTTTTCATGTGTTTGAGATAAATAGGATTTGATTAATGCTTAGTATCTCTTGGCTTTAGGATTGTAGGTTCAACATGGTCTGGATGGAAGGATGCATTACTGGATCTAATGGCTTCTATTAACAATATAGTAAGAGTAGGATCTAGATAAATTAGACCCATATTGTAGTAAGAATGTACATACACGAAGATGTTGAAATATAAGGGAAAGACTAGAATAGCTAAGAATTCGTTGGAACTAATATCTGTAATCTAGATTTCAGGCCTTAGATAAGAAATTCTAAATTGGGAAATGAAGAGGGAATATAGATATAAGATGTAGATTCATACGTAACATACACAATGAAGAAGAAAGGATGGATATAAAGAGAATTGAACCATATAACTAAATCAGGCACTTTGTTTAATTTGAAATCGAGTAAATATAAGAGAAAACTACATAGGAAGTCAAGATAGAAAGAACCAATTATGATGAATAGGTCATATAATCAAGTAAAATGCATTTATGTACTCCAAAGAAAAGGGAAAATGTGAGACCCCTAACCTTTATTTTTGGTTGAACATGCTTTCTTATCATAATTAAATTCTTAAAACCTTAATCTAACCCTTTGATGTGCCTTAATATCATGTGACAAGCTTAAGTTTCAATTTGGTCCAGTTTGGACATTGTTTGTGCAAGTTATGCAATTATATGCTTGTTTTGGACTTTTCTACAATTTACCCACATTTAGGGTTTTCTTGCAATTTTTCACATTCTTGTGTTACCTTATATGTTTTCTTATCATTCTTGAGCTTTTTGGGCCATGGGGCGCCTTGTTACACCTTGGTTTGGTGGTAATATCTTTGTAGGATTGAGTTAGGGTTTACCCCCTCATAAATGAGCTAACTTCGAGGACAAGATTCGATGGTCATCCTTCTTGATTGGTATCAATGGTTTTCTTGGTGAGAGGAAAACCAATTGTGGTCCCTAAATGTGTGAGAGTTGATGGTTTCCCCCTCTTAAGGCTCCTTGGGTTAGTAGTACACCTTGGAGGGTTCTCAAATAATGGTTTTCACCCTTGTGACCTAAGGCTTGAACAAACAATGGTCACCATGCATGGACCTCAATGGTTGGCATGGTAATCCAACAACCAATGGCCTAGCAGACTCCCACAACCTATGCAGCTTCTTCTTTGCATGGACATGACATTTTAGGCCATAGATACATGGCAAACCTAGTAGGACACCTCAAGCTTCTCTCCCATCTTATCCTTAGCTTTATATACCTTCACTCTTGCATCCCAACGAACCATTTTAACTCATCCTCCTTCCTTTATGTATATAGGTTCTTCCTCCTTGGCAAGTGGATAAGAAGTTGGTCAAACTCCTTGCATGTGTGGCTAGGGTTCAGATCTACCCTCCTTTTGAGCTTGTGGAGCTTCCTTTGCTTGTTATTGACCTAAGCAAGTAATTTCTTCCTTATATCCTTCATTTAACTTGATTTTCTACCTTATTCCTCCTTCTTATTGGTCAGAACTAGGGTGTTTCATGGTAGTGCTTGCTCTATATCTTAAAGAACCCACCTTTCTTGCTTCCTTGACCTAGGGTTTGCTCTCTTTCTTAAAGAAGAAGCTTGCTTGGTCATGTGGAGAGCTAAACTAGGGGTTTATTCCTCCTATGCTCGAGCTACCTTGATATTTAGAGCTTGTTCTTCTTCGTAGACGCAAGTTATATAACTTTCTTCACGTTTATGTATGCTCATGATCTTTCTCAAAATGAAGTTCTTAGCTAAAAGAAACTACCTTGCCTAGGGTTTAAGATTATATGATGATCCTTAAGTATTTTCCTCCATGAATGGACCTTAAACCTTGTGCATGTACCCTGATTGGTATAAGAAACTCTGGATCTTGACTTCATATACACAAATGATGATTTTTCCTTTATAAATGATGGCCAAAATTAGGGTTTGTGAGCTATTTTCTTTACATCCTGATGGATTGATTTCTTTCCTATTTTGCTTGGCCTTGATGTGCCAACCGATGGTGGGTACCTTTGTGCTGTTTGGGCCTTCTCTTTATGCCTAGAACTAATGGATATGTTTGCCCAAAGTGGGTGGCTTTAAATGCTTTCCTCAAGTGGTCCTAAACGACGGGTTTTACTTAGGGTTTTGAGGCTATTTTCAATCTTGTTTTATCAACTATGGTGTGTTGCATGACCACAACCGATGGTACCCCTTGAATCAACAATTGATGGTGCATTTTATGTTATGAAATGATGGTTTGTATAGGTTTGTATGGTGACTCATCCTAGGTCACAACTCGATGGTTCTCTTGGTAGTTTGTTTAAGGTGTTTTCTCGTGTTACAACCAATGGTTTTACCTTCTCACGTCTGATGGTTTTCTTAATTGAATGATTCAAGGTTTTTTATTATACCTTAATCAATTGTTTTGAATGAAGAACATAATCCAATATTTAGAGATTAATGCCTCAACATCTGATTACTCTGGGTGAATCCCATGGTTTGATGTTTTGGTTTTGATGATGTGGATTTGATGGTTCAATGCCTTGACTTTGTAGATTTACCTTTGCCCTCGCATTAATATAAAACTATGGTTAAACCTTGTGCTATGCATGTATCCATACTAGAGGATAGTATGGGACTTGATAGCAATGATTTACCTTATGCATCCATGATCCAATGGGTATGCCATGAGTTAGGGTTTGTGTATGAGTACTGATCTGTAGCTAATGTAACCCAACTTGTTACACCTAACCCTAATGCAAATAATTGGTGGTGATTAATTATGATTAGCCCTTTTAAAAGATTACTATAATGATGGAGTACTCTATTATTTTTTCCGAAAACCCTAATATGTTGTTATGTGAACATCATAAGTGATGCTTTCTTATGTTGAACAAGTGCACTATAAATATGATGGCGGTTAATCATATATAGCCTTCTTGTATGTTGATATAATGAAGGAGTGCTCTTAATGCTGAGATAACCCTGCTATGTTATTTTATGAACACCTTTTAGTTCTCTAATGCAATGTCTTGTTGAGCTTGTGTATCACATGTATGGTGATGTTTGTTGAGCCTTGTTATAAGGCATGGAAGGATAACGATGTTCTTGCATGGAATGATATGATGGTCTTAATGACCTTGTGCATGTATTGAACCCTTATGGAGGTGTAATCCTCTTCATAATGTGATAAGGGTTGGAACCCTATAATAATGTGATAAGGATTTATATCATGTGATAGTATGATGGCAAGTGTAGTCTCATGATTGGCAATGAATAGTACCATGTTGTGACACCCTTTGCCAAACAAAGTGAGATTACTCAAAACTTAAACCACGATTAACCATTTAAAGCGGATTACCAAAAATCATAGGAAATTAAAACCGATTTGCAACAAGAACCATGAGCCGATATTTATCACATAAGAGTCAACACTTGCATTTCATAACATATATTCAAGGTGCTACAACATTATTTTCCAATCAACCTGTAACATAAGATAACAGTTCCACATGTATATACATACCACCAAGGATACACAAGACAAAAAGCATATATCAATCATCATGTCATCAAAACACTTTGAGAACACCCCCAAGGACCTGAGTGTACAGGGACGACACATAGGACTCTATTACTAGACACTATCCATATACCATGATCCACCAGATGTAGTGCTTCTTCATATTATGTCCTCAGCTATCTGATCTTTAGTTTGGCATGCATGTCCACCTAAAAGATATTTAACCAACGGGGTGAGACAAAAATCCCAACGAGAGATATAACTCTCTGCCACCTCTATTATTATCACAGATAACTAAGCAAAAAGGAATATTATTATACGATGAGCAGATTCAGCAAATTCTCTTAAGTAAAACAACTATCACTTATTTAAGCAGTTTAGGCATCAACACTACACAATAGATTATCTTTATGCTTGAAAAGGAATATGAAGAACATGTACAACTGTTACAAACTAAACAGTATAAAAGCAAAGTAAGGCCTCATCCAATGTTCTCATATTTGATCTTATCCATATATGCTACATGGCTGATTATATATTTTATTATGCCCTGAGGATTTGAGTCGTACAACCCAAATCCAACCGAACATTGCTAAGTTGAAATCGGTTCCATACAAGGTTTACTGGAAGAGCCAGAATCCATGACCTCACCCCCGCGGTCAGTACGAGTGAACTTGCAATGACATCACAAGTCAACTGCTATCAACGACATATAGTCCAACTGTATAAGTCTAGCCCGCCTTGGTACAGGTCACGTCACTAGAAAAATTGAGCTATGGCCTACAGCTGCACTCTTATCAGGGTATGGCCCACAACCAATCTTGTATCACATATTACTGAGCTACGGCCCAAATATGCACTCTTATCAGGGTATGGCCCGTAGCCAATTTTGTATCGCATATCATTGAACTACGGCCCGCGGCCACACTCTTATCAGGGTATGGCCCGCAGCCAATCCTGTATCACATATTCTGGATGTAAGAGGATATTTTTCCTCACCCCCGCATATTCAATGCACTCTGAGTTAAACTCATTTTTCCATCCAACAAATGTTGACACTTAATGGATCTATGTCACAGGGCAAGCTACATGATTAGATTCCACTTGATTAATTAGATCAATTAAAGTGTCTTCTAGCATCAATCAAGTTACAGCATATGAAATCACTCAAACTCTATAAAATAAGGGCATAACATACTTTCAATAGATATAAACATATAGGGTGTGAGTTGGTCCCATTATCACCACATAATGATTGTACCATTGTCATTCACAATACCATCACCACTGTTACAAAACCTCTCAAGGCTATCACCAATCTTACATCACCATGGGATGTCAATCCCTCATTCCAGTATTAGAGGATATCACCTCAACTAGGCACTACACCCTTGCCAGGTCCTAAGACCCATCACATCACACTTATGATTCATTGTTATCCCATCATGCTTCATTGGGAATATAAGCATTACTTATGCCAATCATCACTTATGCCACATCATATGTACTTCCCATAGCAATCATCAGCTATTACATTCAGAGAGAGAATATGTTAAGACACATTAAATACCTTTAAATAAAGCAAACAATGCATCATAAGTTCTCTTATTTAGGAATAGGCTCCATGCTTATTCCACATAGGGTTCTCAAGCATCATTCTATCTCAAATTTCTGAATTTCAATACCTCCCATAAGTTGGAGTATATTTAGACAATCTAACCAAGTATGCACCTTCACATATTCATACTTTCCATGTCCCCTTATCAAGGCTTATAGTCAAAGCTTAATATTATTTAATCACCTTCATCGTATTCATTAATTATAACACCCCATTAACTCACAAGGTTAAAGTCATGTAATTTAAGAGAGAGAGAGTACAATAGCATGCTTTCTTTCCATACACACCCAATAATATGACCTACCCTTAGAATTAGGGTCAGTGTTCATCACATATATTCGATTAGGGTTTCACCTCATGGTTACATCACCAAGCCCTAATCACAGCAATTCCCATTTTCTTGAAATTTATTTAGGCTTGAACAACATTAGTTAGATATGAATAGATGATTGTGTCATCAGCACTAAGCATCACCATTTCATAATTGCATATGTGTTTCCTCTCATTAAGTTGTGTGTGGATTACAACAATGCATTATGTAAACACATTGACCATGGCACCAACATGCTATTTCATCATTAAGTGATCCATATGTTGTTACCCTTCACAAGTTATCAACCACATTATCATGCTAAGGAATGTCAAACCTTAGATTACATAACTAGAGGGTTTCATTTCAAATTATACTCAAGGTATTTATTAGATCATTTAAACTTGTTCATATGATTTTTACACAAAACTAACACCCCTTGATACCAACAAGGCTCATCACCACTATCATGTACTCACATAGGGATCTCATTAACCTCTCTCATAAGTTATGATTGTGTAGAAAAGAATATAGAAGACACTTGTCATGGATTAGAATCTTTCACTAAGGGGTGCACATAAGTCGTACCATCTTATGCTTAGGATTGACGTATGGCCACTTTACCTATAAACCCTACTTCCATAACCCTCCACCTTATTGGAAAGTTTTAGGGTTGAGCATCATAACTAAGGATTAACCATTCATAGTCACGACATCTTAGACAGGTCATCACATTATTTATTGACTATATCCATGTACAGGAGTATAGGTGAAACAATTCTTTATTACACATGTATCAACTAATCAATTGCATGGCGTCTCAGTCTATCCTTTAACCCTAGACGTCAGTTTCACCTTCAACTTAAGGCATCAGTTTATCATCAACCCTAGGTATCGGTTTCATCCTTCCCAAGGTGTGTCGGCTTGACATCCACATTGCAACCTCGTCTTAACACCCACTAGGTGTATCGGTCCATCTCATCAAGGTGTGTCTCGGCTTGTTGCATCTTGGGTCAGCTTTTGATGTATCAGTTTCATATGGCTAGAGGGGTCTTGGTTTCATCATACTCATGTATCGACCTGACCACACCAAGGTGCGTCGGGCAAGCTCATCCAAGGGTATCAGCTGAGACCATCTTGTGGTGTATCAGTTTAGACCATCATGGTGTTGGGTTAACCACACATGAGGTGTATCGGTTTAGCACTAAGGGTGTCGGGTTGATACTTGCAATAGGGTGTTGACTTGTCACCACCACAACATGTCGACTACTTCTATGCAAGGCACAAGGGGCTAACCTCCCCAAGGTGTATCAGTTTAGCCCCTTCTTGAAGGTGTGATGTGCAATCCTAAGTGTGTCGAGCAACACTAGGCATATCAGGTAACCCTAGGTGTGATAAGTTGTTAGGGTTAGGGTTAGGGCATGTCGGCCTCTTACACAACCAAGGTCGTCATGGTTTGACACTCCAGCTCATAAGACATCCTCCTAGTCGTGATGGGCTAGCACCCTCAAAGCATGTCAGTTTAGCAAACATATCAGCCTAGCTCCTCTAGGGCATGATGGTTTAGCACTAGCAAAGTGTGTCGGTTTAGCATTCACAAGTCATGACGACCACTCAACTTAGTGTATGTGTCGACTTTATCATCTTCAACCTTAGAGTATCAGCCACTAGTTCCACCATTTTCATGGCAGCAAGGCATAAGATATGGGCAGCAACTTAAATGAGATTCCTCCACCCAAAATAGTTCATAAGACCACTAGCAACTTCTAACATATATGAGATGAATGATTTAAAGATGAGAAACAATATAGGCATATGAAAGAGTGAAATAACAAAGAAGGCTAAGAGTTATATAACCCGCCTCAAGAAGGTCTCTATCAAGTGTTCAAGCTCCATGATCAAATATCCAAAGCCCACGTTCTCAAGGTGGAAGATAGTCCAACAAGAGTCCCAACTCAATCTCAACATCACCTCAAGAAAGAAGAAGGTGCCAAGGTTATGATAGCTTAAGAAGAAAGGAAAGAGAGAGAGAGAAATGCATCCTAATCATCCTTCATCCAAGGTATGATCCATGGTTGAGAGAGGAAGAAGAAGAAGATGATGAAGAGGATAACTCAAAGAAATGGCCATCAAAGAAACATAACTCACCAAGATGGAAGTTGAACAAGGAATCACCATGAGCAAGGAACTCGACCTCCCAAGCTCCATGGGGGTTTCCTCTAGATACTTAATCTCCCAAGCTCGTCCACCAAGAGGATAAGAACAAGAATGGATGAAAGGGTTCACTTGTGTGAAGAGGGAGGGGGTTATATACTTGGAGGAAGAAAGAGAGATCAAAGGAGAGGTGTCATCACCTTAAGAATCTAGGTGACACTTGTCCACATACAAAGGCCACATGCAACCTCTCTAGCTCAACATGCATGCCAAGGTGATATACTATAGGTAGAGTCTTGGCCTCTTAGACTTCTACCAAGGGCACCACTTCTCCCAAACCGATACACCACACTACCCTAAACCGATACACTATATTCCAAGGTCAAAACACACACGATTCATAGAGCTTTATCATTATGAGGATGCCACTCCATGACCGATATCCAAACAAGGCGCCCACCTCTTATTTATCCTATAAATGATATTAAAAAAGAGAAGGAACACTCTAGATATGGTAAATTGTATGTTAACCCCCCAACTGGGTAATTTACAATTTGCACCAAAACTAGCACATAAAGCACAAGCATCATCCACATAGGCTCAACTTGGAACTTAAGCTCTTCACAAGTTTCCCCATAGCATCATTCTCTCCCATGTGATGCTAAAGCACTATGGGCATGCTCAACATGTATTGCAAGATAACCCCTCATCTCAGGTAAATTGCACTTTGGTCTAAAACAAGCAATCATTACTCAAACAACATTCAAACAGGACCAAACGTGAAACGTAAGTGTGTCACATGATAACATAACACCTCAAAGGATTAGATTAAAGTTCTAAACAACTTACTTAGACAAAACAAATAGGTTTATCCCAAAACCCAGGTCAGGGTCCTTACACATGTGATGATGAGATGAGGAACAATATGTCTCATACATTTTACATCTTCTGAAGTTGTTATATATCAATGCTTGCTAGAATGTCCACTTGTTTAATGCATCCTCGATTCACCTAATTGGCAATAAATAATCAAGTGAAACCCTAAACATGTAGTGCCTTGTGCCATAAAACCATCCCAATGTCAATCTTTGTTGGATGGTGAAATGAACATTCCTAAGGGAAGCTCAAAGTCGCATAAAATAACATGTTGAGTATGTGTAAATGCAAGTGAGTGTACATTCTTGACATATTGATCCCAAGGTTTTCAGAACGGCTGCAGTCGTGTCTCGAATAATTGTATGTGATCTGATTGAGGACAGTTGCAGTTGTACCTCAGATGATAGGGTTTTGTATACCCTGGTCTCTAGTGTCATAACCTGTACCAAGGATGGACTAGGTGTTAGCAGCTTGACTATATGTCGTTGTAGGTAGATTGACTAATATGTCATTCTATTTTGACTCCAACTGACTGAGAGGGAGATATCTTAGAATATTGTCTCTCCTAGATCTTATACGAAACTAAATAACACTTTGTAATGGTCAGTTGGAGTTTGGGTGGTACAACTCAAACTCCCCAGGTCTTAATAAAAGGCATAATACAATTGTGTAGCATATTTGTTTAGGGTTATACACACCTCTTCACATTGGATGATAACCCTTGTTTGCCCTTTTCACGTATAGTTGATGTATAGTACAATAAGAGAAGTATCCATGCTTATGTTGAGTAGATGCACTGCTATTATTGGTTATGATTATGATGTTAACTATCTCATTCTATTAACTATGCTTAAACTACTAATTATGCTTATGCAGAGTTGTGCTTATAATGTTACCTCTACTTATGATGTAGATCTGCTCAACCTATTATACATGCTAATATTGTTAGCTATGCCTAGTTAGACTTATTCTTGATGTTAGAGATGTTTATGCTAATAGACTTCTTATATTGTTTGCAAGGTATATGATGATAGTCAGGCTAATGATGATAGTTGATATCTATTTCTTTATGTGTCTTGTTAATCATATCCTTTTCTATGCCTATATGTTTAACCTGCTTAATCTACTTAAAGTGTTTAATTACTTAACTTGTTGTAATCAATAAGCATTGTTGAGAGTTATATCTCTCACTGGGACATGGGTCTCACCTCGTGGGTTACCACATTTTTTAGGTGATCGGAAGCAGTGGCAGTGGACCCGTGGTAGAGAGGAGGAGATGAGGAGATGGACCTTAGAGATGGTTGTTTAGTTGTCTAGTGCGTCCTAGAGTCATCCCTATACTCTCAGGTCCGGGTGGGAAATTTTGTATATGATGCTTCAATCGACTCAAGTTTTTGGTAGCTTTTTTATGCTTATACATGTAGCATATATAGATAATGATCCTCTATATGTATATGTTGTGGGAGAGACCACAAAAAAGTTGTAAATAATACTTGATATGATATATGAATATAAGCAAGATGTCAGGATCTTACATAAATGTTTCAAAGCATGTTGGTGTTATTGAATCGGTTTTAATTTGCCCTCTTTTTTAGATATGTGATTAATTAGTGATTGATCATGTTTTGTGTAATCTCATTTAGTGTGATGGGTTCTCACAAGTTGGTATCAGAGCTCTAGGATCACTGTGTTTATAGGGACACTAGGACTTCAGACTAGGATGATGACCAAGTAAGGAACATGACATAAAAACATGATGCATACTTCCTAATCTCAGTACTTGGATGCCCTGGCCAGGTATTCAGTTATTGAAGAAAAGGTAAGTATGGAATTCATAGATTGTTATCTTTTTATTACTCTAATCAAGTAGTCATTTTGAAAAAATCTAAAGAGGATAATGAATCAGAAATGATGGTGCTAATATCTCAATACCCTAAAAGAAGATGAGAATTACATCATAACCTATCAAAAATTGAATGTTGGTAACTACAAGAGAAAGATATGACATCGCGAACTCTAAATTTGAATACAAATAAGCTAATGGGGAGTTCTTGTAGATGTAATTTGAGAAGATAATGAGGTAAAAGAAAGATGAATCTATGCTAATGGAATGATTCAAGGTATAAAATCCACCCAAGATGAAGAGAACTCCTAAGATAGGTGTGATATGAGAAGGCAAATAAGAACAATGATAGTTGGATAAAGTGGAACCTGATTTAATCTCAGACCAACCTGCACATGTAAGGAAGTGTTAAAGAAAAAAAACATCTAGATAAGTAAAGGAAATTGATGAGGAAAATGTGAAATATGATGATCCACCTCTTGATAAGTGGCTGAAAAACATGATAAAATGAAAGAAAAACACAAGAATAATGAATAGTTAACTGGAAAAGAGAAATGAGATACTATAATCATGATCATTCCTATCCTAATGGCAAGGAACCCAAATGAAAAAGGTTAAATGATACATAAAAAAGTTGTAACTTGCATGGTGAAGGTAGAACCGGTAACCCTTGGAAAATGTTGTTGGGTTGTGGGAAGTGTGTTTTCCTTTGTGTTCCTTCTATTCAAGGCACAACCTTCAAGGGGATCTTATGCCACTTGGTACATGTGGATTCGATGTAATCCTAAAGGTAAATACCTTCATATAGTACGTGTATGTTTTGGAATATGGTTCGAAGATCACGATTTTTTGTGATAAGTATGCTTTTTGAGCCTTATAAGAGTTAGGAGGATTCCTCCTATACGTTTTGAGTTGCTTATGATGGTGTAGGAGTGCATTAGACAATGATGTGAGTTCCTTATAGCACATGTAGTAGATACCAAGGTGACGAATCCTAGTATTCAGGGTGTACTAGTAGTACATGAGTTTGAAGGTGTGTATCATATGAGATTTATAGTGTTCCTCTCCATTCCCTTAGAGAGAGAGAGTTGTTGTTGATCCTAAAAGTGTTGTTTGTAAGGAAGAATAGTGATTCCATGGTGCTATATATGTACTACCAACATCTGGGCAAGATCATCCCCAAAGATAGATGGTCAATGGATCAATCGACATGTGCCATATTGTTCTTTCAGATAAACTTGTGACTGGGATATCAATGGATAAGAACCCGAGTATATGACATAAATCACATGGATGTTATGTGTTCATGGTTGTGCCATTAGGACTAACCAATGAATCAATAACATTTATGAGCTTGATGAACAGAGTGCTCAGATTGTGTCCTCATGAGTTGTGGCAAGTTTTGATTGGTAACATCTTTTTTCACTTCAAACATGGTCAACATCTTTGCTAAAGCCTTAGGATTGCTGAAGCAACAATATCTATGTGTCAAGTTTAGAAAGAGTGAGTTGGGGGTTGACTAAAGCATCTTCTTGGGGTTGTGATACATCTACTAAGTGTGTTGTGTAAATACATTAGAATGTCAGTGATGTTGCTTTTCCCCTAACAAGGTTGACTAGGAAAGGTGTTCCTTCTTGTATGGAATGACATATGCCAGCTTTGATGTCAACATTATTACTAGATGTTGAAGGAGAAAATAATAAGTGTTCCAGTTTTAGTGTTACCATAACAAAGGGAATGATACATCTTTTTTTACAATACTTCAAGGAATAGTTTGGGATATGTGTCCATATGATATATGGTCAACTAGGAAGTCATATTGCCAATGTTTGTATAAAATACATATTTATGCTCTTCGGCGTATCATGAGACAAGATATACTAGCATCGCTTCAGCAAAAGGATGTATAGTTGAAAGTATCTCAATTGGCAGGATCGTGGACACAACTACAAGTCAAATCAACACTGCTACATTAGGATAGAGAAGTACATGTGGATGTTACCATGATGCAGGACATCATAATAGACTGGCATAATGGGGATCACGATATCTTCCATAGGTCAGGTGATAAGATAGTGTATGAATCTACAACCATACAATGGTTCCAAATGCCGATGGTTTGAATGAGATAGTACCTGAGGAGACTCATATTTGGCACACATGATGTATCCAATGAATACTCAGATGTATCATAAGGTGAAGAACGTGCAATGGCAGCTATGTATGAAATATGTATGGGCAAGTGTATAATTTTTAGCAAGCGAATGATAAATGATAGAAGTCTGCAAGAATAAGGATACATAGGAAGTTCAACACAGCTTTACATGGCATACAGATGGTCATGCAAACATTAAGATGATTGGAGAATCTTCTAAGAACATATGCCTTATAGTTCTTGACAGTTAAGGGATACCCACTTGATTGATTGAGTTGCTTACTACTACAACCACCAGAGCATCGTAGACATGATAGCTTGTGAAGTTGCACATGACTACAGTGAAGGGACATAATGATTCAGTGATAGATGGGAACAACTCAGAATGACAACTACAGTTCTAAGTTGGAAGTCGCAACCAGATTAGAAGAGGTGGTATAGTAGTTTCTATGATCCCTATGAGAGTTTTGTGACAGACCATGATATGGAAGTAAAAATGTGGAGGTCATAGGATGAGGTGCATTAAAGGTACTAGTCCTTGTTTGCCTTGGCTTTCGGGGGCAAAACCCTTATTAGGAGTTTATGGTTGTGTGACCCCTAACCTTGGTTTTTGGTTGCACGTGCTTGCTTATCATAATTAAGTGCTTGAAACCTTAATCTAACCCTTTTAGGTGCCTTGATATCATGTGATAATCATAAGTTTCAATATGGTCCAGTTTGGACATTTTTGTGCAAGTTATGCAATTACATTCTTGTTTTGGGATTTTCTGCAATTTACTAAAATCTAGGGTTTTCTTACACTTTGTAACATTCTTGTGGTAACTTATATGTTTTATTATCATGCTTGAGCTTGTTGGGCCATGGGGCACCTTGTTACACCTTGGTTTGGTGGTGATACATTTCTAGGGTTGAGTTAGGGTTTACCCCCTCATGGATGAGCTAGGGTTTACCCCCTCATGGATGAGCTACCTTGGAGGCCAAGATTTGATGGTCCTCCTATTTGGTTAGGATATGATGGTTCTCCTAGTGAGATGAAATTTGATGGTGGTTCCTAGAGGTATGAGGGTTAATGGTTTCCCCTCTTAAGGCTCCTTGGGTCAGTGGTTAACCTTAGAGGGTGCTCAAACGATGGTTTTCACCCTTGTGACCTAGGGCTTCAACAAACGATTGTCACCATGCATGGAAATTGATGGTTGGCCTGGTAAGCCAACAAACTATGTCCTAGAAGACTCCAACAACTAATGGTGTTGCTTCTTTGCATGGACATGACGTTTTAGGCCATGAACACATGGCAAACCTAGTACGACAAGCTCCTCTCCCTTCTTACCCTTAGGTTTATATACTTTCCCTCTTAAACCATAATGAACCCTTTGGAATCCTCTCTCTTCCTTTCTATCTAGATCTTAGTCCTACTTGGATAAATGGAGAAGAAGGTTCTCAAGGTAGAAGAAGGTGGTTGAACTTCTTGCATGTGTGGCTAGGGTTCAGATCTACCCTCCTTTTAAGCTTGTTGAGCTACCTTTTCTTGTTCTTGACCTAAGAAAGTAAGTTCTTCCTTCTCTCCTTCATTTCCCTTGTTTTTCTACCTTCTTCCTCCTTCTTCCTGGTCACAACCATGGTGTCTCATGGTAGAGCTTTCTCTAAAGCTTAAAGAACCTATCTTTCTTGCTTCCTTGACCTAGGGTTTGCTCTCTTTCTTACAGAAGAAGCTTGATTCTCCATGTAGAGTGCTAAACTAGGGTTTTCTTCCTCCTATGCTCGATATACCTTGATTTTTTGAGTTTTTTCTTCTTCCTATAGGTGATTTATACAACTTTTATCACGTTTATTGCTTACTAATACCTTTCATGCTCATGACCTTGCTCTAAATGAAGTTCTAATCTATAAGAAACTACCTTGCTCGGGGTTTAAGCTTATATGATGATCCTTAAGTGATTTTCCTACATGAATGGACCGTAAACCTTGTGTGCATACCATGATTTGTGGAATAAACTATGGACCTTTCTTTCATATGCACAAATGATGTTTTTTTCTTAACAAACGATGAACAAATTAGGGTTTATGAGTTATTTTCTTTGCAATCTGATGGTTTGATTCCTTTGCTATTTTGGTTGGCCTTTATAACATGTTGAATCTTATATGTAATCTCCATGTAACCCTTTTCCTCAAGTTTCCCTTTTGTTTCTATCCTTGATGTTTAATTAGTGAAATTTATAGTGGTTTGGTGAACATTTATTCACTATTTGTACCAATAAAAGGGTTTATGCACAAATACCTCAGTGAAAGTCTATTTAAGGACCTTATTTAGGTTTTATAAACCTTAATATAACTTTTTTATGTGTTTTGAAATCATAAAATGAGACTAAATTCCAAATTTTGTTCAATTTGGATGTTGTTTGTGCAAATTATGCAATTTTAGGTACATTCTGGACTTTTATGCAATTTACCCAATTGGGAGGTTCTCTTTGATAATTGTCACATGCATTATAATACTTAGATATTCCCTTCCCATTCTCGAGTTTTTTAACCATGGGGCGCCTAGTTGCACCTTGGTTTGAAGGTGTTTCTCTCCAAGGGCATTTTAGAGATTACCCTCTTTATAAATGAGCTTATCTTTAAAAGTTGTCAACCAATGGGGTTATTTCTTTGATTGGAGGTCGGTGGGGATGGCCTAGAAGTCTCCATGGGCTTTTATAATCGACATTTGATATTCAAGAAGCCTCTATGAGCTGTCCTCTTGCACGTCCATGAAGCCTTAGGGTAAGGACACATGGAAAGTCCCATAGACACCTCATGTTTGGCCCCTTCTTTATAAAGCCATATCTACCCCTTCCCACCTCTCAATTCAAAAACTCTTGCTCTCCTTCTCTTTAACATATCTTAGAGCATCGTTCCGACTATGTTTGTCCATGAAGTTTCTGTCCCAAGGTAAAAGAGGGTGCCTACCTTGGTGAAGAAAACTCCTAAGGTTTTAAAGTTGCTTTATTTAGGGTTTCTAAAGCTCCTCCTTGGTGATTTCGAACAAAACTAGTAAGTTTCCTCCTTTCCTTCCCTGTTTTCATGTTGTTCATCTTCCTACCACATTCTTCCAGGTCGTAACCATGACCTTCCATGGTGAAACCCCACCTAGAGCCCTTAACCACCTCATATCCATGTTCTTTCGCTAGGGGTTTTCACCTCTAAAGTGGAGAAGGTAAATCTTGCTCGAGATAGGAGCTTTGTTGGAGAAACCAGTCTCTCTAGCTTGGGAATCTTTCTTATTGAACCTATCAACCTTCCTAGAGGTGAGTTTTATAACCCCCTTCTCATATATTGCTTACTACATGCTTAAAACTCATGTTTTTATGTTTAAAATCGATGATCTCCATCTCTATTTACCATGTTCTTCTAGGGTTTTGGTTTCTTGTTGTTTTACCTTCTCTAGAAGATCTAGTTTGGTTACCTATGCATATTCAACTCTGATCTTGGGTTAAATGGTGTTTTCTCCCTCTCCCTCTCTCTCTTCTTATCTCGATCGGTTTGATGATGTGATAGTTTCCTATTGGTCAATTTTAAGAAATTCATAACTATTTATTCCCTTGTCCAAAAATAAAAAGAAAATATGTTTTGAACTCCAAAAAGCTTTATCTTTATAATAAAATAATCCCAAGGTTTGGTTTTGAGTTTTGTTCAAAAGAGTTTTTAGAAAATGAATTAAAAACCTAAAAACCTCCAAAAATACACTTTAACCTTCATAACTCCAAAATATGCAAAACTATATGTTTTCTTAATCAGAAGAACCTAACTAGATTAGTTGTGATGTTTTAAAGGTCTTAATCAGATTTTTGTGCAAAAAAATCCAAAAGTTAGGGTTTCTTTACAATAATACATATGTACAACCCTAATACATGGTTATGCATTGAAAATAGGAGAAGTGGACCCTAAACTCAACTAAAGTATTGGAAAGTGGTTAATAAGGATCTAAAGAGGAGGTATGTGCATTCCTTACACCCTAAGTTGGGATATTTGCAAACCAAACCCTATATTCCATAATGGGGCACTATATGAATCCTATTTTCTCTATTCATGATTCTTTTGCTAAATTGTCTAAAAAATTAGTATTGATATTCTATTCCTTGGGTCTTGTACCCCACTACCATGTTTCAAATATATGATGCTTTTACTTTCCATAGTTTCTCTTATCATTTTGATTTTATTAGACTATTTAGCTAATGTAGTGGTATTTATGTACAACCACCCATAGATAGGGCATGTATTCATTCGCCCTGGAGAATGTCTGATTCTCCCCCGTAAAAATATGTGTAGGTGACTAGGAATGTATTAATTCTCCTCTCACCTATAGGTTGAGGTCTGGTAGGTGCCTCAACCCTACGTAGTTAAGTTAGTCATAATTAATCATGCATGCAAAACTTTGTATTGTTTTTCTTGATATAGCAAGCATGTATCTAATTATGCCTCATACTCTTATTATTTTCATCTTATGATGAAATCTTAGCCTTTACTTTCATGGTATTCCTTATCTTTTGTTCTTGTTCATTATTTGACACATACCTTGTATTTCTCTCTCTTGCTGGGTGATTTCCTAACCACCCAGGTTTAGATCGAGGTGTTGAACATGATCAAGGAGAACATAGCTTCCAACATGGACCTAGCTCTTGGAGATGCTGCTCAGAGATAGATTTGAAGTATTTTAGACTACCCTCTACTTAGATATTTATGTTGTATCATACATGTAAACCCTATGGGATATTATGATGTACTTTTGTAATCTTTGAGAAAATTGAATATAGTCATTTGTTTAATTCTGTTGCTACACTTTGGTTGTTTTGAATACCATTTATTGAAATTTGAAAATTTTACACCTATTCTAGCATACCTTTGAGCGTGTTTAGAATGTATGTTTGATTCTTCAAATTTTTAGTAGGGAGTGGATCCCCCTCAGGTCCCACTCCTTACAAATGGTATCAAAACCCATGGTAGTCAGAATCAAACTATTTCAACTTTGTCTCCCTGATTATAACCCTTGCCTCATATAGTTCCTCTTTAAGTGATATGTTTGCACTAGAATTGATCTATGCTACTATTGAGATGATGAAAGATTGATTTAGGATCATAAGAGTTTCACATTAGAAACATGTTTAGTTAACCATAATGTGATGATCCTATTAGGTAGGTATTAGGTCATAAGTTGAAAGCAAAGGTGTCTAGAAAGGATCAGGGTTCGGGGGCTGGCAAGATTTTCCTCCGCACCACTAGCTTGGTTTATGAGGACTCTCGGATCCATATGATACATGCCTAGACTAAGCGGATACTAACTGTCCAAAATAGTATGCCTATAGACAATAGTAACCTTAGGCACCTAAGTTGGATAATCCTAAGAACCTAATATGTTTACCTTGTCTTTTAGGTGTAATGACTTGTTTGAGGATGGATACCCAATATAGTTCTCTTATGTCCCCTAGAACCACATGTTTGGATAGTCTATCCCTAAGAACCTAGACTTTGAAGTTTGGTGTTTAGTAAGCAATCAGAGTGCACAGTGGAAGTGTGATGGGTCTTGTACATGGCTTAGTTAGACTCACCCTTTTACCTCTAGATTAGTTTGGCTTGGTAGGTCAAACCTTTTAATGGATGGAGAGTAGTTGGTTTGATGATGTTTAGGTAGTTAGATTTCAAGGATGAAACCCTTTATAAGGAGATGGAGTCCTATAACATACCGAAATCTAGCTACACTAGCTCTAGAAACCCTAACTCCATGATTAGGAGGATAGTTTTCTTGGATCCTTAGTTTTGACCAAACAAGTCATAGTTATAACCTAACATGCTTGTTTATATACTAATGAACATATAATGGTAATCTAATGAATAGTTCACATGTTTGAACCCTAACGAATATCTAATGCACATAATATGAGTAACTCACATATAATACTAATAGTGGGTACACATGAGGTTAAACATTTCTTGGACCAATAAACCCAAATGAAATGATGAGCAAGATAATTGTAACATAATCTTATATTTAATGCATACTAAGAATTTATAGATGAAGAATAATGATCATATTGACTTAAACTCTAAGTTGTAATCATCTAACCTTAACCTATACATCCTTAATGACATTCTTGATACATTAGTGACATTAGGTGTCATAATCAGATAACATACTTTAATACACATAAATGATATATAATCACCTAATCATAAATTAATAAGGTCATCGTTATGAAATTCTTATCACGTTGTTCTCTAATACACACCTAATTAATCACTTAATCACTACTTAGTATGTGAATCAAATCATTAATATGTAATATGTCCCACCTTGATCACTAGAATACATATAATGAATTCAATATGGATAAGAAGTAATTGATTCACATAAATGTCCATAATCAATAATAATAAGAAGTGAATAAATACGATAAAATGATTAATGATGACATCAATGTAAAAAAAAGGTAATGTGAAAATGTTTAATATAGATATAAGTAATTAATGTGATACTATTTGGATAATTGTAAAAAATTGGATAAAATGTCTCGGTTCATGCAAAATAACATGTTACAATACAATATGTTGATAATGAAGACTAAATCCAAATTATTAAGGATAATAATCAAGTGTGTTGAGATAAATCAGTAAACCCTAATTGCACTAAAACTCTTAATGAGATAAATAAGAAATATATAGAACTTTGTGTTTAATATTAAAATATAACTCTTTTGGAAACAAAGTAAATATAACATGACAAAATTTAAAGAATAATAATTATGATATATTATCATAATGAAAATAATATTAATAGGCCTAAAATGTTAACTGTGTTATATCTAATAAAAAAGAAATCTTAATAGTGGAACCCTTAGTGATCCATGAGAACCTGACCTATGTGGAGTTGCTTGAGAATATTTTGAACTCCCAAGTTAAGTAGTTGAAAAATAAGGAGTTTGAGTTAGTGAACATTTTGGTGGAAGTTTTATGGAAACAGCCTGGGAGTTTAGTGTTGGGATGTTGCATACTCACCCTACTCTTTTTGTTTGAGATTTCGGGGACGAAATCCTTTTAAGGAGTGGAGTGTTGTAACATATTGAAACTTAGATGTAATCTCCATGTAACCCTTTTCCCCAAGTTTCCCTTTCATTTATGTCCTTTATGTCCTTGATGTTTAATTAGTGGAATTTATAGTGATTTGGTGAACATTTATTCACTATTTGTACTAATAAAAGAATTTATGCACAAATGCCTCAATGAAAGTCTATTTAAGGAACTTAGTTAGGTGTTATAAACCTTAATATAATTTCTTTATGTGTTTTGAAATCATGAAATGAGCCTAAGTTTCAAATTTGGTTCAATTTGGATGTTGTTTGTGCAAGTTATGCAATTTTAGGTACATTCTGGATTTTTATGCAATTTACCGAATTGGGAGGTTCTCTTTGCAATTTGTCACATGAATTATAATCCTTAGATATTAACTTCCCATTCTTGATTTTTTGAACCATGGGACACCTAGTTGCACCTTGGTTTGAAGGTGTTTCACTCAAGGGCATTTTAGGGATTACCCTCTTTATAAATGAGCTTACCTTTAAAAGTTATCAACCAATGGGGTTATTTCTTTGATTGGAGGTAGGTGGGGATGGCCTATAAGTCTCCATGGGCTTTTAGAACTGACATTTGATATTCAAGAAGCCTCTATGAGTTGTCCTCTTTCATGGCCATGAAGCCCTAGGCTAAGGACACATGGAAAGTCCCATAAACACCTCATGATTGCCCCCTTCTTTATAAAGCCATATCTACCCCTTCCCACCTCCCAATTCGAAAAATCTTGCTCTAATTATCTTTCCCCTATCTTATAGGATCATTCCTACTATGTTTGGCCATGAAGTTGTTGTCCCAAGGTAAAAGAGGGTGCCTTGGTGAAGAAAACTCCTAGGGTTCTAAATTTGCTCTGTTTAAGGTTTCTAAGGCTCCTTCTTGGTGATTTTGACCAAAACTAGTAAGTTTCCTCCTTTCCTTCCTTATTTTCATGTTTTTAGCCTTCCTCTCACCTTCTTCTAGGTCAGAACCATGACCTTACATGGTTAAACCCCACCTAGAGCCCTTAAACACCTCATCTCGATGTTCTTTTGCTAGGGTTTTTCACTTCTAAAGTGGAGAAAGTACTTCTTGCTTGAGATAGGAGCTTTGTTAGAGAAACCAGCCTCTCTAGGTCGAGAACCTTGCTGCTTGAACCTGTACACCATCCTAGAGGCGATTTTTATAACCCCCTTCTCATATATTGCTTAATACATGCGTAAAACTCGTGCTTCTATGTTCAAAATTGATGATCTTCATCTCTATTTACCATGTTCTTCTAGGGTTTTGGTTTCTTGATGTTTTACCTTCTCTAGAAGATCTAGTTTGTTTACCTATGCATCTCCAACCCCGATCTGGGGTCAAATGGTGTTTTCTCACTCTCACTCTCTCTCTTCGCTTATCTCAATCCGTTTGATGATGTGGCAATTTCCTATCAGTCAATTTTGAGAAATTCATAACTATTTATTGCCCTATCTAAAAATAAAAAGAAAATATGTTTTTAACTCGGAAAAAATGTCCTATTTCTAATAAAAATAGTTCCAAGGTTTGGTTTTGAGTTTTGTCAAAAAGAGTTTTTAGAAAATGAATTAAAAACCTAAAAACCACCAAAAATACACGTTAACCTTCATAACTCCAAAATATGCAAAACTATATGTTTTCTGAATTAGAATAACCTAACTAGATCAGTGTTGATGTTTTAAAGGTCTGAATTGGAGTTTTGTTAAAAAAACAAAATTTAGGGTTTCTTTAATTTAATACATATGTACAGCCCTAATACATGATTATGTATTGAAAATAGGAGAAGTGGACCTTGAACTCAACTAAAATATTGGAAAGTGGTTAATAGGGATCTAAAGAGGAGTTATGTGCATTCCTTACACCCTAAGTTGGGATATTTGCAAACCAAACCCTATATTCCCTAATGAGACACTATATGAATCCTATTTTCTCTATTCATGATTCTTTTGCTAAATTGACTCAAACATTAATATTGATATTCTATTTATTGGGTCTTGTACCCCACTACCATGTTTCAAATATATGATCTTTTACTTGCCATAGTTTCTCTTAGCATGTTGATTTTATTAGACTATTTAGCCAATGTGGTGGTACTTATGTACAACCACTGATAGATAGGGCATGTATTAATTTACCCTAGGGAATGTCTTATTCTCCCCCATAAAAATATGTGTAGGTGATTGGGCATATATTAATTCTCCCCTCACCTATAGGTTGATGTCTGGTAGGTACCTCAACCCTAGTTATTTAAGGTAGTCATAATTAATCATGCATGCAAAACTTTGTATTATTTTTCTTGATATGGCAAGCATCTATATAATTATGCCTCATACTCTTGTTCTCTTCATCTTATGATGAAATATTAGCCTTTACTTTCATGTTATTCCTTATCTTTTATTCTTGTTCCTTATTTGACACATACCTTGTATTTCTCTCTCTTGCTGGGTGATTTCCCAACCACCTAGTTTTAGATCGAGGTGTTGAACATGATCAAGGAGAACATAACTTCCAACATGGACCTAACTCTTGGAGATGTTGCTTGGAGACTGATTTGAAGTAGTTTAGAGTACCCTCTACTTAGATACTTATGATGTATCATGCATGTAAACCCTATGGGATATTATGATGTACTTTTGTAATCTTTGAGAAAATTGAATATAGTCATTTGTTTAATTTCTCTGCTACACTTTGGTTGTTTTGGATACCATTTATTGAAATTTGAAAATTTTACACCTATTCCAGCATACCTTTGAGCCTGTTCGGAATGGATATTTTATTCTTCAATTTTTTTGTAGGGAGTGGTGATGTGATATTTCACGCACGTGTGACCTTTCAAATTTATATGTCCCCAACTAGGTTTACTCACAACACTAAAATATGCTCTCGCAAGTGTACAAGGTCATGTTATAGCATAGATGAGAGGTAAGTAAGGGGGTCGATCCACAGGGATAGAGGGTGAACTAGAGCTAGGTTTGTGTTGGCTACATTTCTAAAGTAGAGATTAGGGTTGAAGGGTTTAAAAGGGGTTTGGTTTGATTACACTAAGCAAGTAGGCAAGCAAAGGCAATATGAAAATGAGATTACCAAAAACTAGATTATCCTAGGTAAGTTAGGTCTAAGAGACTATATTAAGAAAACAACTAAACAAGAGCAAGATGATATACACTACTCTAGCAAGGCAATTAGAAACTCAGAACTAAGCTAAACACTAGAGAAAGATAGGATCTAGGTTAACCCTAAGTAACAAGACTAAGCAATTGGCTAGAATGAACAAAGGCAATTAAGCTAAACTAGCATTAACAAGCTAAAATGACAAGTTAGGTTTTAAGCAATGGATTGGATAGGTGGGCCATTTGGGAATGTGATTTTATATTAGTTGGGGGAAGGTCAACATGGCATAAAAATCACACATTTCAATCTAGATTACCAAACCAAACAACAAGGCAAGTGTTATTAGAATATACCCTATACTACTAGTTGGAGAACTAGGGTTAGGTGTAATTTTAGTAAGACTTGGCAAGTCTAGGTTTCTAGGGTAAGTGGTATTGGGGTAATTGATAACCAAGGGTAGGAATGGGAGTAGAGATGACATTATTTCACCTCATGTTACTTACCATCTAGCCTTTAGGAAGCTCTAGGAAATTGCACCAATCACACTTACACTAGCTACTTCGATCTCACACTCACTTGTAGAAGAAGGGACATGTATGTAGGAAAAAAGGGGGCTAGATAGGGATCCACTAATTGGAACTAGGAGCCATTCCTAAGATTTCTACGTACATTCCAATTTCCCCTAGAAGCTAAGTGTCATCAAGCATCACAAAGTAAGCAATCTATGTTAAAAGCACAAACCACATGCAATATAATGGGAAATGAGATAGAAGCAAATGACAATCATCATACAATGAAATTATGTTCATTACAACTTATTTCCCCCAACATGGTATCAAAGTCACATTTTGACCCCAAACAACCCACCACTAGGCTTAGCTAGACATGCTTAAAGAAAAGATAAAAGAAATGAGAAGAAGGGATAGGACTCCATGGAGCTCGAAGTAGATCCTCCTTCTTCACCTACTAGATGTTGTAGGTCGACCTCCCTCCTCCAAGGTGGATGATGGGCATGGAAATGAAGGGGATTATGGTAGAAAATCTAGAAAACTAGGTTTCTATGGTGGAAATGAGGTGGAAATGATGGATGGAGAGCATAAATGCACAGGAAGTGCAATGAATGCTCAAGAGTGGGTGGAGAGGAGTAATGGAAGCTAGGGGAGTCTAAACTTTGTGTTGTGGCCACCACCTATGTATATATAGGTGGTGGGGAAGCACTAGGGTAAGTAGGGTCAAAGTGGATAAATTAGTGGTGAAAATGGGTAGGTTTAGGTGATCACCACGGTCGTGTTGAGGTGCCATGGCAGTGGTGGGGATTGCATGGCACAGTCGTGGATGGTGGAACGTCCAAGGTGATGAATGGAGTTGAAAGTGATAAGTATATATGGTGGCTATGACTGTGGCGGGGTGCCACGGTCGTGATGGGTAGGGGGTACCACAATCGTGTAGGGTATCACGGTCGTGTTAGAGGAGAAGGCCACAAGCGAGGCAACTTTTGAGGTTGTTGTGTCTTCATCTCACCACGGGCAAGGTGGTATTCAATGGCCACAATCGTGCTGATGTCCATGACCGTGGTCATTCACGTGTAAAATGGACTAACTCTCTATTGATTTTGGGGATCTTTGTGCATAAATCACCATGGGCGAGGTAGAATGTGTTGGCTACGACCATCCTGGGGACCATGGTTGTGGGGTCTTCAGTGACCACGGCCAATTTGAGCTCCATAGTCATGGTCATTCATGTGTAAATTGAGCACATTCCCTGTGACTTTTGGAGCATAATTGCCACAACTGTGGTGATGTACCACGACCATTTTGGGGCTTTTTGGTGTTGATCTCTAATTTGTCTTCTTCGTCTAGCCTCTTTTTGCTTTGAATTGATCTTGTGCATCCAAGGAAAGCTCGGGGAAGAGATAGGTCCAATCTTGGGGTGTAAGACCCCATAGACGTTCTTCATCTCTCTCCCATGCATCAATGCATGCATAAGTGCCCTGAAATACACACAAAAGGAGGCATAAGTGCATTTATCATAAAAGATCATATTGAGGGGAATAACTTGTAATCTAAAATATTTAGATGTGATTATCATGAAAAAAGTCACAAGATGAAGCCCTAAAATAGGGTTGCATCAGCACCCCAAACTTAAAACATACTTGTCCTCAAGTATGATCCAACTTAATCTCTCTCTTCAATTTCTTTCAATTACACAAGAATGATAAAATGCATTGCAACAAAATATTATTGACTAAATGGTCTTAGAAGTGACTAAGTGCATGTGTTCCACCTCTCTCCTCTCCACTTTCACAAACCAATAATGAAAAGAGCACCAAGCATACAAACTTCAAATATAGAGCATAGAATACACAATCTTTACATATGTCCTTCATGTAATTTTGGGTAAGCCATTTCATGTTGGCGTTAATTAATGATGACTATGAGTGTTGTTTCACTTTCATGCATTCGATCTTATGTCTCAAAGCACACCAAATGACCCACATGGATGCAGAAAGGGTAAAGTGAGCTAGATTTGATGTTTTCTATCTCAATGGGTATGAAAAAGGAAGAAATGATTGCGTTAAAGATTGGAGTGTTTTTGCATACTCATCTTTTCTTTATTTAGATGCTCTTTAACAAGAGCATCTTTTATTTTCTTTTTGCTTTTCTCTTTTCTTATTTTCTTTTCTTTTGCCCTTGATGTAGGTAGGGCATATGGTGGATAGAGTGAAGCGGAGGGATGTAGATATGGCCACCCCAAACTTTTGGAGGTGGCTAAGGCTAAATATGTGCTCCAAGGCATCCTTTCATGAGGTGGAGATGTATGAATATGGTGAAAGAAGAGTCGGGTCAAAGAGGGGTCATTAGAGTAGTTCCCAACATAAGATTTCCTGCATGAAAACTAATCCAACACTTCGTCAAATGATATCACACCACATGATTGAAAAACATGAGATTCACATTTATTTCCTGCGATTCCATAGGCTCTAAGTGTTCTTAGCTTTCTCAATGCACAATTCAACCAAAACATTCACAAACTTTAGAGAGGTGATGCACATGTAAAAAATCAACAATTAAGACCATATACCAGTAAACTCTAAAAATGTGCCATGCATTTGTCAAAGATCACTATTTTCATTTCAACAATTGGGGATTAAAGTGTTCTTAGCTTGCTCAATGCACAATTCAACCAAAACATTCACAAACTTTAGAGAGGTGATGCACATGTAAAAAGTCAACAATTAAGACCATATACCAATAAACTCTAAAAATGTGCCATGCATTTGTCAAAGATCACTATTTTCATTTCAACAATTGGGGATTAAATTAAAACATGCTTTTAGGCAAGAACATCTAAATTTGGGAAAAATTGGCCAAAATGGTGCCAATTTGCAATCAATCACATCTAAACCTACATTTAGGGAATTTATAGCATAAAAGAGCATATCCTGATTAAAAACACACAAAAATTACCAAAAACTACATGAGAATGCAATGCATGACATGGAAGGGCAAAATTTTGAAAAATCACGCAAAAATGCATGAAATTAAACTACATGTATGCATGAATGCTAGCAAGAAGAAATCTACACTAATAAGAGTGAAAATAAGTAATTCCAAAAATCAGGTGAGACAGGTGCAAACAAAATGAGAGATCAAGATAGGGTGGTGCATATCGCCCTGCCACCCCAAACTTTTGAATCATGTTGTCCTCAGCATGAAACTCAAGTTTAGGGATAGTAGGGTGAAAATCACGGCTGGTGCTGTGAATCAAAGGGTAGGTTTCCCTACTGTGGCTGGTCTGACTGGTGATGTTGAGGAGTTGGAGGTCATGGACGGGCTAGAGGGAAATGGTAGTAATGGCCCCAATATGCATCCTGAGGGGGAGGGTAGGTCTCCTGGTATCCCGAAATACCACCCCAAAAGTCTTCACCCCATTTGGGGTTTCTCTGTGCCTGCGCATGGTGGTATTGGTATAAGTGGTTGACCTGTTGATGCATTTGTTGTTGGTCCTGCCACATGTACTTCTGGATGCGTTGAATGTCTTGTTGTGTCTTTTGGATGCCTTCAAGCTATGCATGGATGGATGACATATCATATGCATTCACTGAAGGATCTTACAGTTGGGATGTTGCCTCATCCCTCCTTATGACCCTTCAGGGGTGTCTTCTTTGTTCTCCTCCTCCTTCTTCTTGCTATTGTGCATTTAATTCTGCTATTTCTTCTTCTTGTGCAGTAGTGGGGTTGAAGTTTTCCCAGGGGTTGGATTGCTCCAATTGATTCAGCTTGGTGCTTAGTAAGTCGGGGGGCAATGGCAGAGAGAAGTGGGAAAGCATGATAGGGTAGCTCAAGAACTCTTGATGTTATGGATTTCACATTGTACAACAACCTCTTGTTCTTGATTGTGATCATTTGAGAGCGCACAAGGTACTTTAAATCAACAAATTGAGCTCCTTCGGCCTCCTTAAGTATTTTGACATCAAAACCTAGGGATATAGCAATCGAGGTCACATTCCCTCCCATAACAAATGGAGTCTTGCTTTTGAAGGAAATTGTCCTCATGTGGTCTATCAAGAGAGACCCTAAGTTGATGTGCAGTTTTTCATTTATAGCATGTAACACAAGGAGGTCCTTTTGTGAAATGTTTCCTTGATTATCATACCTCCCTACAATAGTGTTGGCAATGACCTTCTGTACATATATGGACAAGGGGTTGCTGATAAACATTGTCTTTGACTTGCCAGCTATGTATGCCGACTCCGATGTCAAATTGAGCCATAGGTCACCATAGTATAAGTCAACCTCCCTCTCAGTTAAGCGATCATTCATTTTTTTAGATTCTTCAGGGTCCTTAGAAAAAATGCAGATCAATTCAGAAGCCCTCATCGTGTGTACTTTGTTGAACATTGCAAACTTCATTGCTTCCTCCCCTTTGACCTTGATCTTCTCTAATGTGGCGAAGAATTGCTGAGTTAACTCCACACATGTGGTTTGTGCTGTGAAAAGCACCTTCCACAGGTCGGTCCTCTTCAGCTTCCTTACCACATCTACTTTGATTCCATGTCTTGAATTACCTTCTCAAACCCATATCTAGTGGAGATAACTCTCCTTGACATACACTTGGGGTAGATAGGTGTGATCAGCATCCTTCTCTGACCTCTGTCATATGGCATTCCCTCAGGAGCCTTGCCAAACCCTTTTAGCCTGTCCACCTCCAAGTATGCCAAAGTGTCCTCTGGCTCAAAATCCATCTCCTCCTCAACGGTGTCATCATCCTCTTCCTCAACTCGATAGGATCTTGACCCTGAGCTCGTGTCAAGATTCAGCAGTACTCGTTGCTCGAGGTATCGTTGTGGGTGATCCTCCTCTTCTATCATCAATTGTCACCTTACTTGCGGTTGTTGTTGTGGTCTCTCCACCAATGAGGAGGTGGAGTGGCATGCTAGCGTGGTCTTTGGAGGAAACCTTGATGAAGATGGGGTTGCAACCCCCTTTCCCTACTTTTGGTGGGCTGTGACCTCCAAGTCAACATCGTCAATCATATCATCGAGATTTTCTTTAAATGCTTCTTTCTCCTCATCCTCCCTATATGTTTCATCTGTGATGTGGTGGCTGTCTGACAATTGGGTGCGGGATGCACTCACGCACGTCGAGTGGTGGAATTGTTGGGGAATTGAGTTTGATGGTGATGGGGTGTGGGAAGGCATGGAGATTTGGGAAGAGGTTGTCTTGGTGCGCACCTTGCCTTTGGTGATCACCTCAAGGCTCTTTTGAGCCCCCTTCTTCACTGCCTTGGTAATTTTCTTCATTTTGTGGATATGGTGGTGGTGGTATGGCTGTGATTTTCTGATTTTTGTGGAGGAACCAAAATGGAGGTCGGTTGATGGGTGGAAACAGCTAAGATGGTTGCTTGGATGGTGGAGGATGGATTGGTTGAACGTTTTGGGTGAAAATTGGTGGATTTTTGTGAGGTTTTGTGTGGGTGGTTGTAGGTGAGGTAGAGAATGAAAATGGAGATGGAGGCTCGATTGGTGGAGGTTTTGGGGTGGAAATGGTAGAGGGAGAGGTGGTGGAGGTGTAGAAATTGATTGGAGGTCGATTTGTTGGAGGATTTGGGCTGGAGAAGAAATATTGGAGGTGTTGGGGGTGGAGCATGTTGCCACGACCATTCTGGGGTCAAGTAAATGAGTTTGTAAGTGTTGAAGATCGTGGTGTTTTGTGTGGTTTAAGTGAAAAAAAATGGGTGGGGTGGGGTCCCGCCACGGTCGTGGTGGGTTGCGATGGTCGTGGTGGGGGTTTGGCAACACGACCATGGCGGGTGCCATGGTCCTTGTGGGGGTGGAGATGATTGTAGATCGACCCTCACCATGGTCATGGCAGGCGCCACGCTCATGGTGTGCTCCTCTTGCCTCGACCGTGGTGGGTCACCACAGTCGTGGTCGTTCATGTACAAAATCACACCCATCCCTATAACTCCTTCAAATTTTTGCACTTAATTCACCATGGCCGTCTTGCCTTCATGTCACCACAACCATGGAGGTGGCCACAGCTGTGTTGTTTAGCATTTTCCATAGCCATTTTGATCCCACGTCCATGGCCATTCCTTCACAAATTTAGTGATGTTGTTGTAACTTTCTTAAGATTTTGCAATTAAATCACCATGACCGTTTTGAGGTACCACAATCATGGTGGTTTTTCATTCAGTATTTTGTCAACTCAAATTTGAAAATTTTGATATCTTTGTAAAAAAATTGATTCTTTGCCACATTTCAACTTCGACAACCATGTCTTCCCCTCTCCATCTCTCTCTTCAACCTGATACCTGCATCTCATCAAAACTCAAACAAAAACTATCAAGCACAAGTATACGTGTGTGTATATCATGGAAAAGAAAACAAAAGTATCAAAGTGAAGTTTGGGTGAAAAAGTTCCCAAACCTAGGTGGGTTGCCTCCCACTAGTACTAAATTTTATGCCTTCAGTCGGGCTTATTGATTCTTGACTTCATTCATCCTCGTGGGATTCCCAAAGCATCTTTGAAGTAAATATCTCTCTCATGTGCATTCAAGCACATCTCCTCATCAAGCCAATTCCTACACTAGCATCACAATATCAAAACTTTGATTTACTTTGTCCGGACCTACTTCTACAACTATTTTCAACCTTTAACCATTCACGGTAAATTCTTTAGCTCCTTCTTTCTCACAAATCAACACAGCCCCTGATGGATACACCTTTTTTATTAGATAAGGTCCTTCCCATCTAGATCGGAGTTTTCTGGGAAAGAACTTCATACTTGAGTTATATAGCCATACCCATTTTTAGGGCTTGAAGTCTTTCTTCTTGATCATCTTATCATGTAGAAACTTTGTTCTCTCCTTGTAGCACTTAGACAATTTGTAAGATTCATGTCCCATCTCCTCTAATTCATTCATTTGAAACTTCCTCTTCATCTCGGCATTCTCTCCATCAAAGTCCATGGCCTTCAAAGCCCACAATGCCTTATGTTGCATCTCAACCAATAGATGGCAACTTTTACCATAAACAAGCTTGAATGTTTTGGTGCCAATCGGGGCTTTATATGCAGTCTTATAAGCTTGTAAAGCCTCATTGAGACGTAATGATCAATCCTTATGGTCCGGTCTCACTATCTTCTCTAGAATGAGCTTTATCTCCCAATTGGCGAACTCAACTTGACCACTCATTTGGGGGTGGTAAGGAGTAGCCATACGATGATCGACTCCATGTTTTTTTAGCAGCCCTTCAAAAGTGCGATGGATGAAGTGACTTCCACCATCACTGATCATGTCTCTCAACACACCAAATTGGCTTAATATATTTGATTTCATGAAGTCACACACCACTTTGTGATCATTTTTTCTAGTTGCAACAACCTCAATCCACTTTGACATGTAATCCACGATAACCAAAATGTAGACATATCCGAAGGAGGGAGAAAAAGGATGTAACATACTGAATTATGAAATTTTGTCTTTTTACCCTCTTTCCCATATTTTCCTTTCATTTCTATCCTTATTGTCCTTTCTATTTAATTAGTGGAATTTATAGTGGTTTAGTGAACATTTATTCACTAATTATACCAGTGGAAGGGTTTATGCACAAATACCTCAGTGAAAACTTAATTACCATAATTAAGTGCTCTAAACCTTAATCTAACTTTTTGATGTGATTTGAAAACATAAAATATGCCACATAACTCATTTTAGTGGTAATATGAAGATAAGAAACTTAATTGGATGAACAATTTAGATAATAAGTTGTTAATGGGCCATATGACATATCTCATAAAAATAAGTCTCAAAATAGGAAACAAACTTCAAATTCGAAATCTACATATCAAAATTATCCTACATGTCAAATTTCATCTAATTTGGACAACCTTGAAATATTAGGATAAGTTTAGGAGAGAGAAAATCAATAAAGGCATAAGTAATTAATATTGTGATTTATAAATTCAAAATATGGAAATAATGGAAAATTCATATTCTACACATCAAAGATAACTTGTGGATAAAGTTTGATCCAATTTGGATGTTGTTTGTGCAGGTTATGCAATTATATGTACATTCTGGACTTTTATGCAATTTACCCAATTGGGAGGTTTTCTTTGCAAATTATCACCTAGATTTTAATACTTATATATTCCCTTACCATTAACGAGATTTTAAACCATTGGAGAACTAGTTTCACCTTAGTTTGATGGTATTTCTTTCCAAGGGCATTATAGGGATTACCCTCTTTATAAAGATGCTTATCCTTAAAAGCTATCAACTAATGAGGTTATTTCTTTCTTGCAAAACGGTGGGGATGGCCTAGAATAATATATGGGATCTTAGGACCGACTTTGGATATGCATGAAGCCTCTATGAGCTATCCTTTTGCATGGACATCAATCCCTAGGCTAAAGACACATGGAAAGTCCCTTAAGACTCCTCATGCTTCACCTCTTTCTATATATAGCCATGTATACCCCTTGCCAACTCATAATTCAAAAAATCTTTCTCTCCTTTTCTTTCCTCTAGCTTAGATAATAGTTCCTTTTGTATTTGTCCATGAAGTTTCTGCCCCAAGGTAATAGAGGGAGCCTACCTTGGTGAAGAAGGTTCCTAGGGCTTCCAAATTGCTCTATTAGGGTTTCTAAAGCTCCTCCTTGGTAATTTCAACAAAAACTAGTAAGTTTCCTCCCTTAATTCCCTATTTTCATACTGATAGTCTTCCTTACACCTTCTTATAGGTCGGAACCATGACCATACATGGTGAAACCCCACCTAGAACCCTAAAACACCTCATCTCTATGCTCTTTTTCTAGGGTTTATCACCTCTAAGTTGAGAAGGAGATCTTTGTTCAAGAAAGGAGCTAGGCATGGAGCAACCAGACCTTATAAGCTCGGGATTATTTCTGTTTGGACCTTATTATCTTCCTTAGGTATTAGTTTCATAACCTCCTTCCCATATATTTCTTATTACATGCTTAAAACTCATGATCTTATGTTAAAAATTGACGATGTGTCGATTTCTAATTGGTCGATTTTCAATAATTCATAACTTTTGATTCGTTTGTCCAAAAATTAAAGTAAAATATGTTATGAACTCAGAAAAATATGTTATTTTTAATAAAAATATTTCCAAGTATTGGTTTTCAGTTTTGTCGAAAAGAGTTTTTAGAAAATGAATTAAATACCTAAAAATCACCAAAAATACACTTTAACCTTCATAACTCCAATATATGCAAAATTATATGTTTTCTTAATCAGAAAAACCTAACTAAGTTAGTGTTGATATTTTTGAGGTCTGAATCGAGGTTTTGTGTAAAAATTTCATATATTAGGGTTTCAACTCTTTAATGTATATATGTTATTCTAATACATGAATATGAAATTGGAAATAGGACAAGTGGACCTTGATTTCAATGAAAGGTTTGGAAAAGAGGTTAATAGGACTCTAAGTAATATGTATGTGATGTTCCTATCTATGTATGTGCTATCCCTATCTATGTATGTGCTATAAATCCCTATTTATGTATGTTGTATCCCCTATTCCTCTATGTTGAGCAATTCACCTATGCTTATTCATTCTCTTTGTCCTATGCACATTAGCCTATACAAAATGTCTTTTCTTTTGAAAATCATTGTTCATGTGAAATACCTTCTTTGATGTTGAACATGTGATCATGGATATTCTTTTGAACTCTTATCTTATGCTTTGTTCATGATGGAACTCTAAAAGATGACATGTGATGTCTGTTGCCCATTTATGAGGTGGATGTATATGTTGGTCACTTATGTGGTGATTAGTTTATATATTCTGACTATACTTTCTACTTGCCTTTACATTTAACATACTATGTGATTCAGTAGCACTAGAGTAGTGTAATTGCATTGGTTTTTATGGCAGATGTGCTATTTCCTGTCGAGCAGATGTGATATTTCCTACTCTTTTGGGATGGAAAGGAACCTCATACCCAGGGCAAGATGTGTGATTCTTGGCCCATGTTTTATATATTTGGGAGATTGGAAGTATTCCTTTCTCTATCAGGTTTCAAGTTTATGAGACTTGGTCGCCTTTGTCTTTATAATATTCTAGTGTTATGCTTATCTCACATGCATGCAGGATGATGGTTATGATATGTGCTTATGTGGCACCACTCTTTTATTTAATAATGGAAAGTATTCTTTTGTTATCATATTATTTCAATTCCTTTTCTCTTGATACCTATTTGGGCAGTCCTTATCTTTTATATGGGAAGACTTTTATATTTGATGTCCTTTATTCCATATATTTCTCAATTTCCTATTTAGTATGCACATACCAGCTTTTGCTGATGTCTCCTGTTGTTTCTTTCTTTTATGGGGTATGCTTCCAACCCCAGGTTAGATCAAGGAGTATATAGCTTTTGGCTTGGACCTAGATCTTGGAGATTTTGCTTTGGAGACAAGATTTGAAGTAGTTTGGACTTCCCTCTATCTAGATCCTGTTTTGTATGTTGATGTAACCCTAAATGAGAGAATTTGATGTATTTTTGTAAACCTTTATGAAATTGAATACAGTCAGTTATTTTTTTATTCCGCTGCTTTCCAATGAGTTTTAATTATCATATTTTAGTAAAGGGGTGATTTCACCTCCTTACAAAGGACCCATGGAGTCAATCCCCCAAACATCAAACACCTCCACCACAAGAATGGGTGATAGAGGCATCATGTCCCTCTTTGAGATAGTGCCTACCTTTTGGCACTTCAAACAGCACTTGCACAATTCATGAGAGTCTTTAAACAAGGAGGGCCAATAAAATCCACTTTGGAGAACCTTGGAAACTGTGCATTTCCCACAAAAATGACCTCCGCATACTCTAGAATGGAACATAGATAGGATTTTTTGCTGATCCATCTCTGGAACACATCTCCTAATGAGTTGGTCAGGGCAATATTTGAAAAGATGAGGTTCATCCCAAACATAACTTTTAACCATAGAAAACAACCTTTTGCTTTCCTCCCTTGCCCATGTGCTTGGTATCCTTCCACTAGTTAAGAAGTTAGCTATGTGTTTATACCATGGCCTTTGAGTGGATGAGAGTAGGAAGAGTTGTTCATGCGGCATTGTTTCTTTAATTTGGCTTATATCATCAAAGGGTGCTTCAATTCAGGAGAGATGGTTGGCGACAGAATTTTCCACTCCCTTCTTATCCACAATCTCAAAATCAAACTCTTGAAGAAACAAAATCCAATTGATCAACCTTGGCTTTGAGTCTTTCTTCACCATGAGATACTTCAATGCAACATGGTTCGTGTATATCACTACCTTGTTTTGCAAAAGATATGATCAAAACTTGTTAAGATCAAAGATAACTGCAAGCAACTATTTTTTTGTAGTCGTGTAGTTCCTTTGTGCTTTGTCTAGAGTCTTTCTAGCATAATAGATGGCGTGTGGAATCCAGCCAACTCTTTGGCCCAGCACAGCCCCCACTGCCATGTCTGATGCATCAGTCATGATCTCAAATGGTAAAAAGAAGTATGGGGCTGCATTATAGGTGCAGAAATGAGCTTTTTCTTCAAGTGGTTGATGGCTTCAACACACTTGTCATCAAAGTGAAATTCAATATCTTTCTCCAACAAATGACAGATAGGTCTTGAGATTTTGCTAAAATCCTTGATTAAGCGACGATAGAAACCTGCATGTCCCAAGAAAAACTAGACTTGTCTTATGGTAGAAGGAATGGTAAGAGTAGAAATGAGGCCCCCCTTGGCCCTATCAACCTCAATACCGTCTTTTGAGACCTGATGACCCAGAACTATGCTTTTGGGCACCATGAAGTGACTCTTTTCCCAAGATAGCACGAGGCAAACCTTGACGCATCTCTCAAGAATTGTGGCCAAGTGGAGTAAACACTCATCAAAGATTTTACCAAAAATAGAGAAATTATCCATGAACACTTCAAGTGACAAATCAAGCATGTCGGTGAAGATGGAGGTCATGAATCTCTGAAAAGTGGAAGGGGCATTACACAACCCAAATGGCATTCTTCGGTAAGCAAAATTACCACTAGGGCAAGTGAATGTTGTCTTTTCTTAGTCTGTAGGATGAACAACAATCTGGAAGTACCTGAAGCATCCATCAAGAAAGCAATAGAAACTTTGCCCTGTCAACCTCTCTAAGATTTGATCAAGGAATGGAAGAGGATAGTGGTCCTTCTTAGTCTTCTCATTGAGCTTTCTATAGTCTACACACATTCTCCATTTGGAATGTTCTCTAGAAGGTATCATCTCACCATCAGCATTATCTGCCACTATGATCCCACCCTTTTTTGGTACAACTTGGATGGGACTCACCCATGTGTTATCAGAAATCTGATAAATAATCCCAACATGTAACAATTTCATGAACTCTTGGGTCATAACTTTCTTCAATTTTGGGTTCAACTGCCTTTGCATTTGGTGGGTTGGCCTTCATCATCCTCCAAATAAATCCTATGCACACAAATGGAGGGGTCAATACCCCTCAAATCAGCAATGGACCATCCAATGGCCCGAATGTTCTTCTTTAGGACTTTCATCAATGCATCTTCTTGCTCCGGAGAGAGAATATAAGAAATGATCACTGGGAGGGTGTCATTAGAGCCTAGGAATGCATACTTAAATCCTTCATGGAGTGACTTGAGCTCAAGAGTTGGAGGTTCTTCAAGAGAATTCTTTAATGGCTCATAAATGGATGGGAGGTCCTCACTTGTAGCCACTAGAGCTAGCTCGTTTACTTCATCCGCTTCATCATCATCATTGGGAAATTCAACAATGGGCTCTAAACCTCTACCTTGAGTGGCAGTTTGAATCCGCGAAGGTAGGCACTCCTCCACAATCTCCTCAAGGCATTCGATAAGATAACAATCTTCTTCTATGGCGCCTATCACCTCGGTTGTAGCTGAAGACTTGAAGATGTTCAACTGGATCTTCATGTGCATGAATGTCACATACATGGTGTCGGTCCTTACAGTGATCACTGCATCAGCTATAGCCAAGAATGGCCTCCCCAAGATGATAGGGACTCTTCTTGTATCCTTTTCCATATCTAGCACAATGAAGTCAGTGGGGAAGAATTGTGAAGTTTCATCATCAAGTCTAACTAGCACATCATCAACATGCCCTCTAGACGTCTTTACCGATCAGTCGGCCAACTACAAAGTGCAATGAGTTGGACCTAATTATCCCATTTGGAGCTCGGCAAACACATCATATGGCATCAAGTTCACACTAGAACCCAAGTCTAGAAGGGCTTGGTCTATGTGGTGTGCTCCAATGTAACGTGAAATAATTGGAGCATCGGGGTCTTTCCTCTTTCTCGGCATGGTATGATGTAGAATTGATCTGACTTGCTCAGTGAGCTTGACTTTCTTGGGCGTTCTCCCCATTGTTTTCCTCTTAAACATGCACAACTCTTTTAGAAACTTGGCATAAGAAGGGATTTGCTTGACCGCATCAAGCAAAGGAATGTTTATCTTCACTTGTTTGAAAGTTTCCATGATATCTTCAGTATGTTTCTTCTTTCTTATCTCAACTGAGGGCTCCTCAAGAGCATCAGGAAATGGGGGAAGTTGGGCTCCCAATCGACTCGAATCAATGGAATCATCAACTGGAATCATGAGAATCACGGTATCACTGCTCGGTATCACGATATCAACTCTAGTTCCTATCACAGTATCATCAATCTGGATCTCAGTATCAACCTGTCTAATCACATTATCACCTCTATCCTCACTGGTTGCCCTATCAACAACAGTATCACAGGGCTGCTCCAAGGTCCAACCACTCCTCAATACCGTCACCGCCTTCACATGCTCATGGTTAGTGGAAGAGGAGGCTTGTGGAGGTGGCGGTGGTTGTTGAGGTGGTGGTGGTCTTTGGTGAGGTGAGTTGGGATTTTGAAGGATGAACTGTGGCTATGGTTGTTGTTGTGGTTGTGTTTGTTGTGGATGAGGGTGATATTGCAGAGGGGGATGTTGGTATGAGTGAGGTGGAGGTGGAGCATATCAATAGTTGAGAGGATTTTGAGGAGGTGGTGGAGTATAGGGATTTGGTGGTTCTTGATATGAAGGTGGGGCATACAAACTTTGAGCATTTCCCATGAAAGTGCCATCATTGTTCGGATTTGGCATAGGTTGAGATGGGAGTCTTCCTTCTTCCCTCCTAGCAAGTGAAAGTGATATTCGGTCCAATCTTTGCTCAAGACAGTTAATGGACTTCCCATGAGAGGACACATCTTTCTTTACCTCATCCAAAATTCTCAATCTTCCAAGCACTTCATCTTTAAATTTTGAACTATACCTTGGCCTTGGATGCCCTTGCCCTTGACCATCCTCATTTTGTTGTTTCCATGAAAAGTTGGGATGGTTTCTCTACTTGGAAGTGTAAGTGTTGGACATAGGACCTTGGTTGTTTCGGTTTCTAAAAGAGTGCAAAACATGAACTTCCTCTTCTTCAGCTTCAACTGCCATGGTGGATTGACTAGAACAACCACTAGCTTGGCTCTTCATCATATTCATCATTTTTGCCATCTTTTTCATCATGTCACGGTTGGCTGCAATCCAAGCTGGAGCTACAGGAGGAGGTGGAGGGATGTAGTTCCGGCCACAATGTTCCCCTTTAGAAGAAACCCGATGGCGATAATTCTTAGCAAGGTTTTCAAACAAGGGCCATGACTCCTCAGGTGGCTTTGCCATGAAGGTGCCTCCACATGACAAATCAATATTATTCTGTCTCAACTCTTCTAACCCGGTGTAGGAAGCTTGGACCAGCTGACACAAGGCTACCTCATGATGAGGAAAGTCACGCATGATCTTTTGGAACCTTTCCTACACCTTGTAGAAAGGTTCATTTTCCTTTTTGGAGAAGGCAGTGATACATCTTCACATTTGGGTTAGCTTGGCAATTGGAAAGAAGTTCTTGAGAAACTCATTTTTGACTGCATTCCACGTCACCAACTCTAGCTTTGAGATGTACCATTCCTTGGCCTTTTCTTTTAGACAGAAAAGGAAGAGTGTCCTCCGGATGGGATCATCAGTGGCAGCAGGTGTGCGGAAGGTGGAACAAGTCTCAAGGAAGGTGTTGATATGATGGTAGGGGTTTTCATTCTCCATCCCATAGTATGTAGGGAGGAGTCCAAGAAGTGACGGTGGATTGGAGAATTGTTGACATGGCATTTGGTCAACAAGGGTGGCAATGGGGGAATTGTAGTTCCCTGGGATGAAATACTCATAGAGGGGGCGGTTGGGCTACGATTGAGCATTTTCATGAGGTATTTTAGCTTCGTGGTCACCCATTTCAATTTCTCAGTGTTGTTTGCGGCGACTTTGGCATCTCCTTCTACCTATCTCGTAGTCGTATAACACCAAGTCACTACAAGTAGAATGCGTATGACGCATGCATAATTGTCACCTGCACAATACACAAACAAGCAACAAAAACCAAGTTAGAATGACAATATGCAAAAGTGAACAAAGAATAAAGAATAGAAATGATAAGGGCAGTAGGAAAGGCTAAGCTACACTAACTAGCTAGGTTGAGCACCTCTATCCCTAACAACAATTCCAAAAAGCTTGGTGCGGTATTGCACACACATGTGATCTTTCGAATTTATATGTCCCCAAACTAAATTTACTCACAACACTAAAACATGCTCCCACAAACGCAAGGGGTCATATTATAACATGTATGAGAGGTAAGCAAGGGGGTCGATCCACAAGGATAGAGGGGGCACTAGAGCTAGGTTTGTGTTGGCTACGTTCCTAAAGTGGAGATTAGGGTTGAAGGGTTTAAAATGGGTTTGGTTTGATTGCACTAAGCAAGCAGGAAACCAAAGGCAATATGAAAATGAGATTACTAAAAACTAAATTATCCTAGGCAAGTTAGGTCTAAGAGACTAGATTAAGCAATCAACTAAATAAGAGCAAGATGATCTACACTACTCTAGCATAGCAATCAACAACTAAGAACTAAGTTAAACACTAGTGCAAACAAGGATCTAGGTTAATCTTGAGTAACAAGACTAAGCAATTAGCTAGAATGAACAAAGGAAATTAAGCTAAACTAGCATTAACAAGCTAAAATGACAAGTTAGGTTTTAAGCAATGGATTGGATAGGTGGGACGTTAGGAATGTGATTTGATATTAGTTGGAGGAAGGTCAACATGGCACATTTCAATCTAGATTACCAAACCAAGCAACAAGGCAAGTGTTATTAGAATATACCCTATATTATTAGTTGGAGAACTAGGGTTAGGTGTAATTCTAGTAAGACTTGGCAAGTATAGGTTCTAGGTTAAGTGGTATTGGGGAAATTGAGAGCCAGGGTTAGGAATGGGAGTAGAGATGAGGGTATTTCACCTCATGTTACTTGCCATCTAGCCTTTAGGAAGCTCTAGGCAATTGCACCAATCACACTTACACTAGTTACTTAGATCTCACACTCACTTGTAGAAGAAGGAAGATGTATATAGGAACAAAGGGGGCTAGCTAGGGATCCACTAATTGGACCTAGGAGCCATTCCTAAGATTGCTACATACATTCCAATTTCCCCTAGAAGCTAAGTGTCATCAAGCATCACAAAGCAAGCAATCTATGTTAAAATCACAAACCACATGCAATAGAATGGGAAATGAGATAGAAGCAAGAGGAAATCATCATAGAATGAGATCATGTTCATTATAAGTTATTTTCCCCCAACATGGTATCAAAGTCACATTTTAACCCCAAACATCCCACCACTAGGAGCTTAGCTAGACATGCTTAAAGAAAAGATAAAATAAATGAGAAGAAGGGGATAGGACTCCATGAATCTCGAAGTAGATCCTCCTTCTTCACCTCTTAGATTTTGTAGGGTGACCTCCCTCATCCAAGGTGGATGATGGGCATGGAAATGAAGGGGATTATGGTAGAAAATCTATAAATTTAGGTTTCTATGGTGGAAATGAGGTGGAAATGATGGATGGAGAGCATAAATGCAAGGGGAGTGCAATGAATGCTTAAGAGTGGGTGGATATGAGTAATGGCAGCTGGGGGAGTATAACCTTCATGATGTGGTTGCCACCTATGTATATATAGGTGATGGGGAAGCACTAGGGTAAGTAGGGGCAAAGTGGGAAAATCAGTGGTGAAAATGGGTAGGTTTAGGTGATCACCACGGCCGTGTTGAGGTGCCACGGCCGTGGTGGGGGTTTCATGGCACAGTCATGGGTGGTGGAACGGTTGAGATGATGAATGGAGTTGAAAGTTATAAGTATATATGGTGGACACGGCCGTGGCGGGGTGCCACGGTCGTGGTGGGTAGGGGGTATCATGGCCGTGTTGGAGGAAGAGGCTACGGGTGAGGCAGCTTTTGAGGTCGTTGTGTCTTCAGCTCACCACGAGCGTGCAGAGCACCACATGCAAGGTGGTCTTCCAGGGCCATGGTCGTGTTGATGTCTACGACTGTGGTCATTCACATGTAAAATGGACCAACTCTCTATTGATTTTAGGGATCTTTGTGCATAAATCACCATGGGCAAGGTGATGACCACGGGCAAGGTGGAATGTGCTGGCCACAGCTATTCTGGGGACCATGACTCTGGGGTCTTCAGTAACCACATCTGTTTTGAGCTCCACGGCCTTGGTCATTCATGTGTAAATTGAGCACATTCTCTGTGACTTTTGGAGCATAATTGCCACGACTGTGGTGATGTACCCCAGCCATTTTGGGGATTTTGGTGTTGATCTCTAATTCATCTTCTTCATATAGCCTCCTTTTGCTTTGAATTGCTCTTGTGCATCCAAGGAAAGCTCGGGGAAGAGATAGGTCCAATCTTGGGGTGTAAGAACCCATAGATGTTCTTCATCTCTCTCCCATGCATCAATGCATGCATAAGTGATGCCCTAAAATACACACAAAAGGAGGCATAAGTGCATTTATCATAAAAGATCATTTTGAGGGGAGTAACTTGTAATCTAAATTGTTTATATGTGATTATCATGCAAAAAGGCACATGATGAAGCCCTAAAATAGGGATGCATCAAGTGGACCCCCCTCGGGTCCCACTCCTTATAGCCTTAATGTGCCAATCGATGGTGGGTACCTTGGTGCTGTTTGAGCCTTGTTTTGGTGCCTAGAACCAATGGCTATGCTCCTCCAAAGTGGGTGGTTTTAAATGCTTTCCTCAAGTGGTCCTAAATGATGGGTATTACATAAGGTTTTGAGGTTTTTTCCTTCTTTTTTTACCAACCGATGGTGTGTTGCATGACCACAACCAATGGTACTCGTTGAGTCAACAAATGATGGTGCCTTTCATGCAATCGAATGATGGTTTGTCTAGTTTTGGATGGTGACCCCTCCTAGGTCACAAATCAATGGTTCTTTTGGTGGTTTGTTTAAGGTGTTTTCTTATGTTACAACCAATGGTTTTACCTCTTTCTCACATCTGATGGTTTTCTTAGTTGAATGATTCAAGGTTTTTTCTTATACCTTAACTGATGTTTTTGAATGAATAACATAGTCCAATATTTAGATATTAATGCCTCAACATCCGATGGATTTGGGTGGAGCCCATGGTTTGATGTTTTGATTTTAATGATGTGGGTTTGATGGTTCAATGCCTCAACTTTGTAATCTTACCTTTATCCTCGCTTTAGTATAACCCTATGGTTAAGCCTTGTGCTATGCATGGATCCATACTAGATGATACTATGGGATTTGATGGCAATGCTTTACCTTATGCATCCATGATCTGATGGGTATGCCATGAGTTAGGGTTTGTGTATGAGTATGGTTTTGTATCTAAAGTAACCCAACTTATTACACCTAACCCTCATGCAAATAATTAGTGGTGATTAATTATGATTAGCCCTTTTGAATGATTACTATGATGATGGAGTTCTCTATTATTGTTGTTGAAAACCCTAATATGTTGTTATGTGAACATAATAAGTGATGCTTTCTTATGCTAAACAAGTGCACTATAAATATGACAGTGGTTAATCATATCTAGCCTTCTTGTATGTTGATATAGTGAAGGAATGTTCTTAATTCTGAGATAACCCTACTATGTTATTCTATGAACACCTTTTAGCTCTTTAATGCAATATCTTACTGAGCATGTGTATTACATGTATGGTGATGTTTGTTGAGCCTTGTTATAAGGCATGGAAGGAGAATGATGTTCTTGCAGGGAATGATATGATGGTATTAATGACCTTAAGAATGTGTTGAGCCCTTATGGATTTGCAATCATCTTCATGATGTGACAAGGGTTGGAACCCTAGAATAATGTGATAAGGATTATATCTTGTGATAGTATGATGGCTTCTCATGAATGGCAATGAATAGTACTGTGTGATGATGAGATGAGGAACAATATGTCTCATATGTTTTACATCTTCTAAAGTTATTATATATCAATGCTTGCTATAAATGAATTAGGGTTTGTATGTCCACTTGTTTGATGCAGCCTTAATTCACCCAATTGGCAATAAGTAATCAAGTGAAACCCTAATCATGTAGTGCCCTATGCCGTATATCCATTCCAGTGTCATTCTTTGCTAGATGGTGAAACGAACATTCCTAAGGGAAGCTCGGAGTCACATACGTAACATGTTGAGTATGCGTCGGTGCAAGTGAGTGTACATCCTTGACATCCTGATCCCAAGGTTTTGAGAATGACTATGTCGTGTCTCAGATAATTGTATATGTAATGTGATTGATGAGAGATGTGGTTGTACCTCAGATGATAGGGTTTTGTATACCCTAGTTTCTAGTGTCATTACCTATACCACAGACGGATAAGGTGTTAGCAGCTTGACTATATGTCGTTGTAGGCATCTTAACTAATATGTTGCTATATTTTGACTTGAACAGACATATAGGGAAAGATCTTAGGATATTGACTCTCCTAGATCTTGTACATAACTGAATAACACTTCACAGTGGTCAGTTGGTGTTTAGGTGTTTCAAATCAAACTCCCTGGGGCTTAATAAAAGACATAATACAGCCGTGTAGCATGTCTGTTTATATACACATCACTTCATATTGGATGGCAACCCTTGTTTGCCCTTTTCACATGTAGTTGGTGTATAATACAATTAGAGAAGTATCCATGCTTATGTTGAGTAGATGTATTGCTACTATTGGTTATGATTATTATGTTAGCTATTTCATGTTGTTAACTATGCTTAAAATGCTAATTATGCTTATGCAGATAGTTTTGCTTATGATGTTAGCTCTACTTATGATGTAGATCTGCTCAACCTATTAGACAAGCTAATATTATTAGCTATGCCTATGATGCTAGACTTATTATTGATGTTAGAGATGCTTATGCTACTAGACTTATTATATTGTTTGTAAGGTATATGATGATATTTAAGCTAATGATGATAGTTGATATCTATTCCTTTATGTATCTTGTTAATCATATCCTTTGCTATGCCTATATGTTTAACCTACTTAATCTGCTTGAACTATTTAATTACTTGACTTGTTGTAATCAAGAAACAGTGTTGAGAGTTATATCTCTTGTTAGAACATGAGTCTCACCTCGTGGGTCACCACATCTTTTTATGTGATTGGTGCAGCACCAACACACCCATAGCAGTGAGGTGGAGTTGAGGTGATGGACCTTAGAGATGGTTGTTTAGTTGTCTAGTGCATCCTAGAGTCATCCCTGTACTCTCAGGTCTGGGCAGAAAAGTTTGTACACAATGTTTCAAGCGACTCAAGTTTTTGGTAGCTTTTTGATGCTTATACATGTGGGATATATAGATAATGTTCCTTTGTATGTATATGTTATGGAAGAGACCACAGAGCAGTTGTAAAGAATCCTTGACATGATATATGAATATAAGCAATATTCTAGGCTCTTATGTAAATATTTCAAAGCATGTTGGTGTTGTTGAATCGATTTTACTTTACCCTCTTTTCTAGGTATGTGATTAATTAGTGATTGATCGTATTTTATATTTTGAGTAATCTCATTTAGTGTGATGGGTTCTCATAGAAAAAATAGGAGAAAAGAGTTAAGTATACAATAAGTACATAGAAGTGAAGAGTCTGCAAATGAATGAAAGTGAAGAGAACTATATGAACAAGTAAATTACAAGACTAGGATAAGAATCTTAGATGAAACAAAAGGGAAGTGATGGAAATGATGAGTTTGATTAAGGAAGGAGGGTTACATGATATAATGGAGAGCATGGAATGTATACTTTTACTATAAAGTTTAATGCATTCATCCTTACTAACTTTTGATTCAAAGTCCCTATAGAGTAAACAACCTAGTTATCATCAAATGTATCAATAGGTTCCTAGTGATGAAATGGAACTAGTTCTTGAAATAAGAACAAAGGTGCAGCTAAACAAATTAAAAGTCATGTAAAGGTAAATTATACTCATAACTGAAAAGCTTTGATTGAAAGAGAAATTATGCTTGACCCCTGCATGAGCCATTTGATTTAAAACAAAGGACATGTCACGTATTTAACATAAGATGAAACTAGTAGGGAGAACATTGATTTAGAATTTCAACTTGATATAAGTAAAAGGATAATAAGAAATATATATAACATAGAATATGAAATCATACACATGAATGAGCAACATGATCATAAGAGATAAGTAAAAGTCAATGATGAGAGATGGAAGAGTAGCATACATGGAGAGGATGATGGTAGATAAAGAAGGGCTTGAAACATGAGGAAGTAATATACCATATAAAAAAGAGAGACTCTAAAATGTGAGAAAATGCTAAATAGTTTAGTCTCCTTGATAATGACTAATTAAACTTAGATATAAGAAATGTGTTAAGTGAGCACTTGAAGATTGGAATTCTACATCTCAAATTCACCTTCTCTTTTGTATTCTCCCTCATGAGAGTATATGGAGATGAAGTGATAGGGGGATGGATTCTAAATGATACATAACCACCATGGTAGATAAAACTATTGAATATAATGATGGCATGATATGGAATAATGATGAAACTCTAAAAGGATAAATTAAGAAAGTAACCTATCAGAAAGGCCAAATAAGGGAAAGAAAATTCAAGTGATAAATATAAGATAGACTTTATTAAACTTGTAGAGAGCTAAAGTTTGTATGTCAAAATATGGGAGTAAAGTCATGCCACAACAAGATCATGCTATTGATAAGGATCAAACCCTAGAATGTTTAGGGTTGTAGTAGTTCAAGGGATGTCACTAGTGATTTGACCTAGAGTACTAACACCTCTATAAAATAAGATCTAGAGATCTGTAAAATGAGAAGAAACTAGTAGTGACAGTAATCTAGGGTTTTAAGGTAGCAAATGAAAAAGATAGACAAACAACATGGAAATGACTACGAGTGGAGGGTAATAAATATATTTGAAATGTAAGAAGGGTGATATGAACAAAAGAAAAATTACAACATTAGAAAAGTGTGATAGGAAATAAATTCTTGCAGTGATAGCAAGAATGATGAATAATCCATTCTTACCTTGAATATTTTAATGCTAGAGATGTTTAATCTATTTGATCTAAATGAGAAGGATACGTAAGAAGAAGAAAGTAGTACTAAAAAAGAAGAGAAATAAGATAAAACAAATGACTTTCAGTAATACATGAATTTGTTTTTAGAAGTATAATTTTTTAAGGTATATCAAGGGATGTAAATTTGTTTTATATATGATTTCACTTGTACATGTGCGAGTAGTATACTAATTAAAAAGGGTGTTATGGATTTAATCATTCATTCTGGTAATCCAAGTCAATATTGTATATTTTTTGTTAAATCTAGCCTTAAAGTTTATGAGTGCTTTGCTATTGTAGCAGCACAATAGTAAACCTCAAAATAACAAGGTGAACTCTCTTTAGTAACCTAGATGTGATACAGAACAATAACACAGATTGAAATATACAAATTGAGATAGTTGAATCAGATTACTAGTACTAAGATAACACTTCAAGAAAGTATGACATGATTGAAAATGATTGAAATCTCTTTCTCTTTTCTATCATTTATTGTGAAATAGAAAATTATTTTTCCATCAAAGAGAATCCTTTTTTTAGTTTTGTTCTGATTAGAAGAGAAACAAAGAACTCAATGATGAAAACAATATTCAAATGAGAAATACAAGAATATAGTGATATATAAGATTTTAGCAGTTCAAAAGAAACCTTGAATGTACTTTTCTGTGTATTTATGTTTCGGGGACAAAACCTCTTCAGGGGGGGATTTTTCATGACCCCACTTGAGCTTAATTGGTAAACTAGTGTTTACTTGAATGATTATATGCTTAATTAGATTGATCATCACTTAAACCTGATTAATGACGGTAGATCACTTGTGATGATTCAATACTAAGAAGGAAATATAATTATGATTTTAATTTAAAGGATTAGGGTATGATAACTGTAAACCATAATCGGCAAAAATTAGGGTTTTGATAGTATATACATACAAATTTTGATAGGTATAGCAGTATGGTAAATGATTTTTAATATATTCTATGTAATTGGATTTACTTGAATTTTAGATATAATGTGCATAACTCAATCATGAATCTTAGTGCAAAAATATTAGAATATTTGGATGTTCTTTGAATGTGGTTCTTGGTTGAACTATACTTCGACCGACCATGCTATAGACTATTGTTTAATAGTGTAATGTTTGACTTATAGTTATTTATTGGTAGCTCTGAATGATCTAAAATTTTTACTAGAGCTCTGAAACTCAATTATTGACAATATTATAATTTTGCATAATTTTTGAAGCACCTTTAACCTATTTAGTAAATGATTTATAATAACAATTTTATGACAGAAAATTCTACTAAATAAAAGAAAGTATAAGTAGGTCAATTTGCAATTGACCCAAGCACCTCAATTGCTCTATGTGAACAACCTAATACACTAGTAGCTCTCTTAATTCATGATTCAATTTAGAGAAACAAAATCATAGCAAGAGAGGGAGATCTAGGGTTTGGATGGAGAAAGTGGAGAAGATGACGATCTAGGGTTTTTTGTTGCTAGAGTTGATGAAATCAAGTAAGTTTGTCATCTCTAGATAGCTTTTCTTGGTAATTCTTCTCTCACATGTAAACATTCCTCCCTCCTCTAATATTATTCAAAATGATATCAAATCTCCATCTTTTCTCACTCTTTGTCCATAATTATCCATTTCCATGGTTTTCGAGTTGAAAGGAAGAAGAAATCAGTGTTTTGCTAGGATTTTGATATGGATTCTAGAATTTCAATTCTTGAGCTACGTTTTAAAGGTGTTTTCACATCTTAGGTGAGTAGGTACTTCTTTTAAACAATATATTGCACGAAATTGAATCAAATCCTCAATAATATTTAGTTCTTTTGTATATGACTACAAACCCTAAATCTGTCTTTCAGTTTAAGCTCATGAAAGATGACCTAGAATTTTTTTTCTTCTTGTTGTGATGAATTTTAGATGATAAAATCATATTATAAATGTTTACAAGGTATCTAAAATAGATTTCTTAAAGTTATTGCAGAAGTTCTAAGAATTACCATAATCTAGCATTTTCAGTTATGTCTGAAATTGATGTATGATTAGATAAAGAAATTTACCTATTTGAATCTTCTTGTTTATGAATGATTGTTTTATCTAGATATGTAGTGCATATATGTTAGGTACTATCTTGTATTTCATGTGATGTTCTCAGTGTTTGCTTGATATCTCAATAAAGATAGTGAAATCCTAGATGAATGGAAGGTTGGAAGTTTGCGAATAGGCATCATGAGGTTCAAATAATGAAATTATTTTATCATAATAAATTCATTTATTCAAGGTTATTCTTGATGTATGATATTTCAATCAATGGTGTGGAAACCCTAGTTCAGTTCATTCTAGGGTTTCATATATATGTTTGATTATATGTGAATTGTTGAAAGCAATCTTTATTCTATGAAAAGTTTTATTGACACATTAAATCCTTATGCGGGTCATGTGATATATGACTGAGGAAAAAGAAACCCTAAGGAAAGGGATTTTAGTGAATCAAGTATTTTCATATCAATGTTTCTTAGTATGAGATGTGGTGTTGATCAACAATTCAGGTTTTGGTACATAGTATAGATAATTGATGAAATGAATTGTTTATTAAGCTAAACTATGAAATGTTAATGTGATGATTGAATTGTGAATTTAAATAGTGAATTAGACACATAGGTTCCCTAAACACTATAGAATCCTTACAGGATGAGGCCTACTCTGTGAGGAGAAAATAACTTAACAATTGGAGGTAGTCCAAATCGAGGTAAGTTAGATCGTACTAGTAGGGTGCGGGGGTCTTGACTGGTAGGACATACTCCTTATGAATTGTGTGGTACCCAACACCAACCAGGGATGTCAGTGGTACATGTGTTACAAGTTGTAGTGATCAGTGGTTAGTGGGTTCAATGATGCACAATAAGTCAGAGTGCTTTGATTCTCTGCCTGATTACCCATGTTTAGAGTAGGAGTCTAGATATCTGGCCACTCACATTAGCCGTCAGGAGCCAGACATGGCAAGGCCCGCTGCAGAAGGGGCCTTACTCGAGAGATAGACTTAGGAACCCAGGCATGCTTTAAAGCATTGTACAATGAGATTGTAGCTTGGTGTGATGCTTTTACATGTCGCGGTATACATCATGTGGGTTCATGACATAATAAGATAAATGTGAGATTAATCACCTATGTGCATTTATTGATTTATTCCTTGGATTTTTCTAGAGTATCTCACTATTCGTATGTTTTTGAATTACTACTTTCCTTTGTGATTGATAAAGAATGTTCAATAATTGATTTACTATTTTTAGTCATCTAGAGTGACCTTCCATATATATGTCTGTGAATGATTAGTTCATGTATAGCTCATTACTGCTCAATTTATATTCAATTGTTGAATATAATATGTTTTGACGATAAAAGTGCTTGATACTATTTCTTTGAAGTACTCATTCACTGAGAGAGTAGGCTCACCCCTCTACTCACAATTTTTTTAGAGAAATCATGTGGATGTGAAGAATGTCAATGCCAGAGTAGATCTGCCATGAGAGATAAGTATCAAATTAGTTAAGTTTAGTTAGTCCGTGTCACTCTAGGTCCTTGTAAAGTAGTGAGAGAGTTATAAATGATGATGTGTAACTTTTTTTCCTTAATAATAGAGTATATATATGATTATCATATCATATGTACATAGAAGTGTGAGAAACAAAATGAATTTTTAGATATGTATCTTTATGGTTGGCATCATATTAGACTAATCAAGTCTTAATTTCCCTTGCAAAGTTAGTTTATGTGATTGAATGTGAGAAGACAAAGAGTTTACAATAAAAAACGATTAAGGGTGTTCTTTGTATTATGGTTAATCCTCAACTTATGCCCTAATCTCATGATTAGTGGTAATCGTGGGATGTTGGTGTAACATGTAGCTGATGGTGGATCTAGCACCATAGTTTCTAATGAGGCCCATCAATGATTGGTGACACCACATGTCAGGAAAAGGGGTAGAGTGGAGCAGTGCGCCTGTCAAAGCCAACCAACAGGATGATGATGATAAGGTTATATGCCCTAAATTATGACATATCAATAGAAGTAATTGGTTGGGCATCCGAGTGTCAAAGGATGAAGAAGAGGGCGCCGCTAAATCTCTTATAATGGTGGTGTGTTGAGGGGTGGTTAGTGGGTTATATAGGGTAGGGGTGTTACGGTTCGTGTGTAGGGGTCTAGGCGACACTCCTGATGCTTGTAGTCTAGTCTGGGGAGGCGTGAGGCCTTCATAATGTCTTTCTAATAGTTACTTCTTCAACTCTCCAATCATCAATGTCCCTTGGCGTTTCCCTTCATATCACCCTAAAATGATGGGTTGACAGTGGGCTGGGGAAAAAGGAATGAGACCATGGGAGACAAAATGGAGGGCCAAGAGGCTAGGGATGGCAATATGCCCCTCTTCATTTCTCTATTGTGGGGTAATAGTTGCGTGGAAAGAACACCAAGTGTGTGGTGTGTGTGGAAAAGACGTCAATAGATCATTTGACCAACGAATAAAGTTACAAATTCAATACATGTTGATAACGAATCTTCATTTTCTCTACCAATTCATATATCCTAAATCATATATATGATCCCAATGCAATTTTAAACAAAATTTTAGTTGCCATCAACCAAAACCTAAAAAATATTAACTCCTTCTATTCATGAGTTTAAGGTGGTGAAAATATTTACTCTCACAATTAACTCAAACATGTACATATAGAAATTAATAATGTATTTCCGAAAACCAATTATGAAGTTCAAATATTCAATGGTGGTTCCCGTATGGGATGATTTAATTAAAATGAGACATAATTGCATTTTAGGCATCAAGTTCAAGATACTGAACAAATTACAAAATATCTCCATGGATTTTCAAATCAAAGAAATTATGCATAGTAGCGCAAAATTATGTTTGGTAGAAAAATTCATGTTACAATAAATCTCGTGGAGCATGCATATAAAGGAGAAGAGTGTGAGGCAATCTCAGAAATATGATGGATTTTCCTATTGGTATGTATGCCCAAAGAGCTAATCATATAATGATTGTAATGGGGTCATTAGATACATGATTTGATATATATATAGGTAATTTCATCTATTATGTTTCTCAATCATGAGATGATGACACAAACATAGTATATGTCTAAAGAATGATGTGGTTTAGTGACATGTGTCTTCATGTTGAGGACTTGAACAATGAGATCATATGTATGATAAAAGTACATGCATTCTTATTATGTCCCTATTCAGATATTACTATGGAAGCAAAATAAACAACAATAATACATAAGACTAGACTATGTGTTGACTGATGATAAAGTCTCATTAGTCATGATATGAGATATCAAGTCAAACACATAGGTACATGTTAGAGAACAATGTATCAGACAAACCCACCTTACGAGTGATACATGGAGACCATGAAATTAGTCAGAATCAACTCTCGTAGTGATAGTGGTGATTGTGGTTCTTAGATATGAAGTCACTACACTCATCACATATTGTTTGATATATTTTGACATCATCCAATGTGACCTTCAATAAGGGTTTCCATAAAGGTGATGCTTGAGTACATTGTGACACATGGGGATTGAGTGTGAGTGATGTAGATGAGATTTTTCCCTCCTATACGAGATTGATATTTTGGCCACTTGATAAGCGATACTAAGAAACGTATGGACAATCATGTGACTTAATATAAGATATGTGAACTCATATGTATCTCATACAGTCTGCTCTAGTTCAAGGAACATGGATTTAATGTTGAGAGGATGGCGATTGTTATGACCCGTATCAAAGTTAATCTGTAAGTATCATGATTAGTACATAATTAAGTTAATTGAGCTAACCTAAGTGCTCATGTGGTGGTTAGTACATTATCAGGTTGATTAAGTTGAATTAAATACACAAGATACAATTAGTGCATAATTAAGATGATTGAGTTGAGTAAAGTGATTTTTGATGCAATTGGAACTTTGAACTAGTAAAACAGCATAATTGGCATGATATATTGCTCTGAGGGTGTAGAGAATCTAGCGCTTGAAAGTTTGCAAGAAGAATCATTTAAATCGGACAATCGAGTAAAAAGTTATAGAATTTCTAATTTTCTTGGACCAATAATGCAAATTATCCTTTTTATTTGGGTCGGTTATCTTTCCCCTTTATCTTCCTCTTTAACCCGATGGAACAGGACCGCAAAGCGGCACACATAGGCGCCCGATCGGCCGACTGAGGAGAAGAGGAGGGGCGATCTTGGGGCAGTTTCTTGAGCCCTAGAGCTCCGATCCGCCGACGCCCTCTTCTTCTTCTTCTCCTTCCACTGCCTTCTTCCTCTAGCTCACCCTAGCAACGCCCATCATCAGCTACCCTAGCAAGCTGTAGCGTCAACCAATCTGCAGAGCTGCACTAGCAGCGTCAACGGCCAATTCTGGGCCCATTTGATTCGGTTCACCAGCGTCCAACTTTCCCCGATCTCCTCTTCTCCTTCCTCTTCCTTCGATGTCTAGTAGCCAGTAGCCATCCTGCTGTTTGGGCGGCCAGCAGGAGTAGCAAGCTGCTACGGTAGCAGCAAGCTGCGATGTGCAGCAGCTTGGGGAAGGTTCTTGGGGCGCACAGCAGTAGCGGAAAGAGCTATCTGGAGCTCGAATTGGAAGCTCAGTTAGATTCGCAGCAAGCTGACCGGTCGAGTTGCAAGCTGATCGGTCGAGTTGTGAAGCAATCGGTCGAATTTCTGTCCAATCGGCCGAGTTTCAGAGTTGTGAGTGGCAGTTCATTCAGAAATCATTATTTAACTCAATTTAAGTGCTTAATTGCTTCAGTATCAGTTGGTATAACTCCTAAACAGTGTAGCACATACAATAGAGTATGATAGATTCATTGGAACTTGAAATACGTAATATGATTGATGAAAATGATAGAATTTCCTGTATTACAACTGCAATGTATACGTTGAGCATAAAATGGATGTTTAGCATCGAAACTGGATAAGTTGATACTGTGTCATGTTTAAAGATGAAAAATGATGTATATGTGTTTTCAAGTGATGCTCAGAATGTGAAATAAGTATGAAATGTGATATTCCTGTTTAAGTGTTTATATGTTAATCAGTTAATAGACTTAGGTGCCCCAACACCGTAGAACCCCATTGCGCGGTCTGTAACTTTGGGGTGAAACGACCTACCTAGCGTGTGTCTAGATGGTCGGTGACTCGTGTTCAACAATAATATGTGCGTGTGTCACGGTGGCACGAGGTCAGAGAGGCAGTGTTCAACAATAATCCGTGCGTGTGTCACGGTGGCACTGGAGTAAATAAGGGTTATTCAACAATAATCCGTGTGTGTGTCACGGTGGTAACCCAGACCCTCCGACTGTGCACTACAGGTTGTGGGAGGAGTCCAGAGCACTCAGAGTTAGTGCAGTGAGGCCCTTGAGAGCCTGAGAGTCCTGTGGAGACCAGGATGAGAAGTCAGACTTAGCATTTCCCGGGTGTGTCGCTAAGTCTTGTACGGTGGGATCGTAGTTCGCTACAGATCTTCATATGCAGAGTGCGCTGCATATGTTTGGGGCATAATAATATAAAAGTGTAATCATATAGGATCACAATAAATTTAATATGTCAAGAGATTTGAACTTTTATGCCAATTCTCTATAACTGTTTATTTGTTTAAAATATCTGTTGTTAAATAGAAATGTGATTATTATCTGTAAATCTGCTATGTCATTAGAACTGCCCTGCTTAGTATTGCACTTATGCTTTAATTCAATTTTATATATCTGACGAGTTGTTTAGTGATAGCTAAATGAAATGCTATTCACTGAGCGAGTAGGCTCATCCCTCTACTCAAACATTTTTCAGGTCAGCGACAGTTCCAGGAATCTGAAGGATCTTACCACCCTAGTCAGTAGAAGGTATATGTAGTTAGTTAGATAGTGGTCTCTTAGTCCTTTCCCCTCGGTCCTTGGGACATGGTGTGGGTGAGAGAGAGTATGTATGGCGAATGTGTAAAGGATGTAAATTAACTGTTATGTTTTACTTTCTGTTAAACAATGTTACATGTTGTAAACTCTGTTTATGTTCTCTAGCCAGTTTAATTGAAATGCTTCCGCAATAGTTTATTATGTTTCAGTTTACAGCAATAATCCGGATATCATTACGAGGTTTTAAAAAGAAAAAGTTCTCAGTGATTTGTTTATGTGATAATCCCTCCGTTGCGCCTTAATCTCGTGATTAGTGGTTAGTGTGAGATCGGGGCCTGACAGCTTTGGTATCAGAGCATAGGTTGAGTACATGGTTGCTCTAAGTCAAGGTCAGGGGATGACAGGAGACCAATAGGATTAGGACTTAAGTGTCTTCCTTCTAACTGCAATTTTCTAACAGGAAGTGTTCTGTTATACTATTGCAAATGGCAGGAAGAGGATGTGGTCACGAGAACCAAGTAGAGAGCTTAGGCTGAGTCATCAGGTATCAAAAGATAAAGTTATAAGTGAGGAAAATAAGAAGTGATATGTCTTTAGCTCTGGGAGGTCTGAGTGTTTAGATACCCTGGCCAGGTGTCTGAATACTTAGATTGACCAGTATCAAGCTACTCTGTCTATTCTTCTCTGGATGCCCTGGCCAGGTATGCAGAGGAAGGATAGGCTAGAGAGAAACCCTAGAAATCTTAGGGTTAAGAAATCGGAAATTAATACAGAAGTAAGAGATTAAACATAGGATGCGATGCAACTCTTGCTTTATATTGCTTATTTGATTGGAAATCATTAGAAATGCTCTTATATGTATGGATTTAGATTTTCAGTTTATAGAATAAATATGATTCTTTTATATTGTTGTATGTCATGAAGTGATTTATTTATTGTTTATATTCTTTGTATTAAGTATACCATAAGTTATGTTTAAATGAGTTTGCCCTAAGTGGATATTCTTTCCACATGGTTGAGATTAATAGGAGTTGGTTAATCCTGAGTAGCTCTTGGCTTCAGGACTACAGGTTCGGCCTGGTCCGGCTGGCAGGATGCGTTACTGAGATCTAATGACTCATATTAATAGTATAATAAGAGTAGACTCTGGATAATTTAGACTCACATCATAGTAAGAATGTACATACACTAAGATGTTGAGATATAAGAGAAAGATTAGAACAACTAAGAATTAGTTGGAACTGATATCGGAGACCCAACATTGGGACCTCATATGAGCAATCCTTAATTAGAAATAAAGGAACACAATAAGGTTCAGATTAAATTTAATGATTAGGTGAGAAATACCCTTAATGGTACTAATCAATAATGCATAACAAATGCATGGATCCAATACATGATTAGTAAACCCTAGTTGAGGGTATATCATTGCGATTGTTTATAGGCAAATTTATAATAAAGTTATGCCTTAAACTAAGATAAGCCCATATCATGTGAGATAGCTGGACAATTCTAATGTGTGGCCTATGCATTATATGCTAAGGGTGAGTATTCTGTGATGGAATGCATTAAGAGGGGAAATACCTTAATACAAGATAAAGTTGGTTAACTCAAGAGGGTCTGAATTAATGAGAAATGGGGAACCCTAACCCTAATTTGGGGAAAAGGGGATCATAAGCCCTGTTTGATAGTGAACCCTAATTCCTGGTTAAGGAATGATGGTGTTACTATTGTATCACATGATGTGATGAATATCTTGTATGACTGTTATCATGCCTAATAACCATGCATGTATGATGAGATGATGAATATAGCCAAGTTTGGGCTGTGACATTTATATAATAAATGTTGATTGGCTTTTTGTGTGTTGATGTTGTTGTTGCTTAATAAAAGTAATAATGTGTACAGATTTTATGAACCATGTGAATAAGTTGTTTCCTAGTGAGAGGTGACAAGATGTGAATGGCCTTGTGAGCCATGTGAATAAGTTGTTTCCTAGTGAGAGGTGACAAGATATGAATGGCCTTGTGAGCCATGTGTGATGCTTGGATAACAAGTATCATGTTTATTTGTAGCATTTGTGTTAATAAGTTATGCTAGAGAACTTGTCTGATGTTACATTTCTGTTATATATCTATAGTTCATTGATGATTATTCATATCTGTTGTATTCATTACAAGTAGATGGATGAACTTATGAGATCTAAAGTTTGATTTCAAACTAAGGAAGCAAAGTCACACCACAATAATGCTATGTTACTGATAAGGACCAAACCCTAGAATGTTTAGAGTTGAAGTAGTTCAAGGGATGTTGCTAGTGATTTGACCTTGAATACTAGCATCTCTATAAAACAAAATCATGAGATTTGCACTATGAAAAGTAAACTAGTATTGATAGTAATCCAGGGTTTAAAGGTAGTTAATTTGAAAGGTAGATAAACAATATGAAAATGATTCAGAGAAAAGAATAAGATACAAATTTGAAATGTAACAAATGTGTTTGAAACAAAAGAGAAATACAATATAAGTGAAGTGTGATATGAAATAAATTCTTACATCAATAATAAGAATGAGGAATAATCTATTCTTACCTTGTGTGTTTCAATTTTTTTTGGGATGTTTATTCTATATGATCAAAATGAGAAGGATAAGTAACACGAAGTAAGTAGCATAGAATGAGGAGAATTACTCATCACATGATCTGGAATTAGTTGTTGTAGTTCATGCTCATAAGACATAATGTTACTATCTTTATGGTGAGGTGTGCCAGGTGTTTATAGATCATAAGAGCTTAAAAATATATCTTTACCCAAAAGGATCTGAATCTTAGACAGCGGAGATGATTAGAATTGATTAAGGATTATGATATAATGATATATTATCATCCTGGAAAGGTGAATGTGGTAGCAGATGCCCTTAGCAGGAAGTCAAGTTCAACAACTGATGCATTCTCTATGGCATGTTTCAGGAGAGACCTGCTAGTAGAAATGCGGAAGTTGAACATAGGCTTTGGGGGTGACAGAACAAAGTGGTTTGATTGCACAGATGCAAGTCAAGCCTACTTTTTATGATCAAATTAAAGAACTTTAGCAGAGTGACAGTGGGTTGCAGCAGATCGTACATGACATGACAGGGGGAAAAGACCAGAGTTCAGGTTTTCAGATGACGGATTGCTATATCTGCATGACAGGTTGTGTGTACCTAGACATGGTGATTTGAAAGAATAGATTCTTGAGGAGGCACATGCATCGATGTATGCTATGCATCCAGGTAACACTAAAATGTACAGGAATCTCAAGGAATTGTACTGGTGGTCAGGTATGAAAAAGGATGTAGTTGAATATGTGGCTAGATGTAGTGTGTGTCAGCAAGTTAAGGCTGAACATCAAAAACCTACAGGTACCTTGCAATCTCTTCCTATACCAGAATGGAAATGGAAACATATCACAATGAATTTTGTGATAGGGTTACCCAGGACACCTAGAGGTTGTGACTCGATATGGGTGATTGTGGATAGATTGACTAAATCTGCTCACTTTCTTCATACATCCAGTTTGCATGGTATTCCAGTTTCAATTATATTAGATAGAGATCCTAAGTTCACATCCAGGTTTTTGGAATCAGTTGCATCGTGCTTTGGCACAGAGTTAAGATTCAGTACAACTTTTCACCCGTAGATAGATGGTCAGTCAGAAAGGGCCATTAGAATTCTTGAGGACATGCTGAGAGCAGTAGAAAGCTGCATAGGATAGGCAGAAGAGTTATGCTGAAATGAGACGTCGACTTCTTGAGTTTGAAGTTGGTGATGAAGTGTATCTGAAAGTTTGACCATGAAAGGGAGTGTTGAGGTTTGGTTAAAGAGGCAAATTGACTCCTAGGTTTATGGGCTTGTATCCTATTATTGAGAGGATTGGACCTGTAGCATATAAGTTAGATTTGCCATCTGAGTTGGCCAAGTTACATGATATGTTTCATGTGTCGATGTTGAAGAAATGTTATCCTGATGCAGAGAAGATAATAGACCCAGAACCTACACAACTCAGACAAGATGTGTCCTATGTTGAGGGACCTGTACAGATAATTGATCGGAGGATCAAGAAGTTTAAGAATCACGAGGTACCGTTAGTGAAAGATCTGTGGAGGAATCATAATTTAGAGGAAGCCACGTGGGAACTTGAGTTTAAGATGCATAACAATTTTTCTTTTTCTTTTAGGAATTTCGGGACGAAATTCTTATAAGGGGGGGGGGGGAGATTGTTATGACCCGTATCAAAGTTAATCTGTAAGTATCATGATTAGTACATAATTAAGTTAATTGAGCTAACCTAAGTGCTCATGTGGTGGTTAGTACATCATCAGGTTGATTAAGTTGAATTAAATACACAAGATACAATTAGTGCATAATTTAGATGATTGAGTTGAGTAAAGTGATTTGTGATGCAATTGGAACTTTGAACTAGTAAAAAAGCATAATTGGCATGATATATTGCTCTGAGGGTGTAGAGAATCTAGCGCTTGAAAGTTTGCAAGAAGAATCATTTAAATCGGACAATCGAGTAAAAAGTTATAGCATATCTATGTTTCTTGGACCAATAATGCAAATTATCCTTTTTATTTGGGTCGGTTATCTTTCCCCTTTATCTTCCTCTTTAACCCGATGGAACAGGACCGCAAAGCGGCACACATAGGCGCCCGATCGGCCGACTGAGGAGAAGAGGAGGGGCGATCTTGGGGCAGTTTCTTGAGCCATAGAGCTCCGATCCGCCGGCGCCCTCTTCTTCTTCTTCTCCTTCCACTGCCTTCTTCCTCTAGCTCACCCTAGCAATGCCCATCATCAGCTGCCCTAGAAAGCTTTAGCGTCGACCAATCTGCAGAGCTACGCTAGCAGCGTCAACGGCCGATTCTGGGCCCATTTGATTCGGTTCACCAGCGTCCAGCTTTCCCCGATCTCCTCTTCTCCTTCCTCTTCCTTCGATATCTAGCAGCCAACAGACATCCTGCTATTTGGGCGGCCAGCAGGAGTAGCAAGTTGCTACGGTAGCAGCAAGCTGCAATGTGCAGCAGCTTGGGGAAGGTTCTTGGGGCGCACAGCAGTAGCGGAAAGAGCTATCTGGAGCTCGAATTGGAAGCTCAGTTAGATTCGCAGCAAGCTGACCGGTCGAGTTGCAAGCTGATCGGTCGAGTTGTGAAGCAATCGGTCGAGTTTCTGACCAATCGGTCGAGTTTCAGAGTTGTGAGTGGCAGTTCATTCAGAAATCATTATTTAACTCAATTTAAGTGCTTAATTGCTTCAGTATCAGTTGGTATAACTCCTAAACAGTGTAGCACATACAATAGAGTATGATAGATTCATTGGAACTTGAAATACATAATATGATTGATGAAAATGATAGAATTTCCTCTATTACAACTGCAATGTATACGTTGAGCATAAAATGGATGTTTAGCATCGAAACTGGATAAGTTGATACTGAGTCATGTTTAAAGATGAAAAATGATGTATATGTGTTTTCAAGTGATGCTCAGAATGTGAAATAAGTATGAAATGTGATATTCCTGTTGAAGTGTTTATATGTTAATCAGTTAATAGACTTAGGTGCCCCAACACCGTAGAACCCCATTGCACGGTCTGTACCTTTGGGGTGAAACGACCTACCTAGCGTGTGTCTAGATGGTCGGTGACTCGTGTTCAACAATAATCCGTGCGTGTGTCACGGTGGTACGAGGTTAGAGAGGCAGTGTTCAACAATAATCCGTGTGTGTGTCACAGTGGCACTGGAGTAAATAAGGGTTATTCAACAATAATCCGTGCGTGTGTCACGGTGGTAACCCAGACCCTCCGACTGTGCACTACAGGTTGCGGGAGGAGTCCAGAGCACTCAGAGTTAGTGCAGTGAGGCCCTTGTGAGACTAAGGCCCTTGAGAGCCTGAGAGTCCTGTGCAGACCAGGACGAGAAGTCAGACTTAGCATTTCCCGGGTGTGTCGCTAAGTCTTGTACGGTGGGATCGTAGTTCGCTACAGATCTTCATATGCAGAGTGCGCTGTATATGTTTGGGGCATAATAATATAAAAATGTAATCATATAGGATCATAGTAAATTTAATATGTCAAGAGATTTGAACTTTTATGCCAATTCTCTATAACTGTTTATTTGTTTAAAATATCTGTTGTTAAATAGAAATGTGATTATTATCTGTAAATATGCTATGTCATTAGAACTGCCCTGCTTAGTATTGCACTTATGCTTTAATTCAATTTTATATATCTGACGAGTTGTTTAGTGATAGCTAAATGAAATGCTATTCACTGAGCGAGTAGGCTCATCCCTCTACTCAAACATTTTTCAAGTCAGCGACAGTTTGAGGAATCTGAAGGATCTTACCACCCTAGTCAGTAGAAGGTATATGTAGTTAGTTAGATAGTGGTCTCTTAGTCCTTTCCCCTCGGTCCTTGGGACATGGTGTGGGTGAGAGAGAGTATGTATGGCGAATGTGTAAATGATGTAAATTAATTGTTATGTTTTACTTTCTGTTAAACAATGTTACATGTTGTAAACTCTGTTTATGTTCTCTAGCCAGTTTAATTGAAATGCTTCCGCAATAGTTTATTATGTTTTAGTTTACAACAATAATCCGGATATCATTACGAGGTTTTAAAAAGAAAAAGTTCTCAGTGATTTGTTTATGTGATAATCCCTCGGTCGCGCCTTAATCTCGTGATTAGTGGTTAGTGTGAGATCGGGGCCTGACAACGATTCCATGCCTCAAGTTCAATCTGGATATCAGAGACAAAGAACTATACAATCACAATATCATCATGAATTGTAGGTTGAAGTTGTTCTCTAACTTTCCAATTACTTGGGTATCATTGATGTGTTTCTAGATACCATTCATTGTTTGTGATGTCATAAATTGGTTACGAACATTCACTGCCAACATAACTTGGGACCTATAGGGTTGCACACATAGGATGCACCTGGAATATGAGTTTACTCATGAAATAACTTGATTACTAAAGTGTATAGGTATTTAAGATAAATAACATTGACTGAAAATTGACTGATTGAGGAAGTGATTCGACCAAATCAAGTGTTGAGTCGACCGACTCAAGTGCTGAGTCAATTTAAACAACATTGTTTGAACATTGGTTGAACTAGAATTTAAATTGATCGGTTCAGAAGTGAACCGACCAATTTAGAATGTAAGTCGACCAATTCAGACTGTGAACCAGTTGAGAAATCAGTAAGACCAGATCAAGGATTGATACTCATGTCATGTTGTGCATTAATCATCACATTGAGAGACAATATGTTTGCAAATAAGATTTATAGTGAACCAACCAATTCAAGTGTTGAATCAACCGATTCACATGTGAACCGACCAATTCAGAAGTGAGCTGACCATTTCATGACTAGAAATTTGTGAAAATATGTCTCTTCGACTCCCAATTAATATGAAAATCCTGACCCTGACCCTCTTATAAATACGGGGTAGTCAAGACTTTCAAGAGGCACAACAATATACTCTGGCAAATGTTATCTTCTCATAGTAGTGGTAATGTGAGAGCCCAAGCAAGTCTTACCCATAAAAGGGGAGACAACAAGTGAGAGATAATAAGGGAGAATGATTCAATGCTAGCACGTTGACATCAAAGGGACAACTCCTTCCCATTGGTTCTAGAAAGTGCAATGAGGAATTCCTGGTGGTCCGTGTGGACTAAGTAGAGGCGTAGAGACTATTGCCACCACACTAGGAGGACAACAACCACCTCCGTCTGTGATGCTGTACCAGGAGGTCGTTGCCAACTGTTGTCTGTGTGCATATTGCGAAGAGTACACATCATTAAGAAATAGTAGTCACTGGACTTGCTCCAGAACCAGGTATATATCTTGCTACCTTCTTCCCTAGATACTTCATTGTTGACGGAATCTTCTGGCAAGGAATAGGGACAATTTTTTTCATTGCCTTCTCTGCTGTCCCTATTCCCCAACATTTCCTACCTGCCACTCTATACTATGAAGTATGTAAGCAAGATGACTGATAAATAATGCCACATGTAGAGGTGAAGTGGATGAACTCATGTATAAGTCACTCTTTGGGATTATTAGGATGAAGAGTAAAAATTTTCTTTTTATTTTGGGTTTCTACTTCTACATAAAGGATATATGCACACACACACAGATAAAAGTACATATATTTCTTTCATCAAGAAAAGACATGTAGCAGAAGAATAATTATTAAACAAAATATCAAAATCCAAGTTTAAAAGGTGACACTACTCAAATCCATATATCAAAACAAACTAAGTCAAAACTAGACTTTGTTCTTTGAACTTCTTTTGAGTTAAAGGAAAACCCTGCATACTTACCCAACTAATATGATTCCACTATAACTTTTCCATGTTTGAAAAAATTAGAATTTAGACCTTGAGCTTATCTAAAGATGCACGACCAAGACAACTATGCACCACCATAGGAGACACAATAACACATGCTATGGAAAGCTGCTGAAAGTAGTAGAGTCTAGCCAATTCATATCCTTTCCTGAGCATCTTCCCCATATTTAAGTCATTTATACACAAGCATCTGGTTAGAAAGTAACATAGGTGTGAAGGGACAAATTAATTTGGTAATTGATAAAAAATTAAAAAGAAACTAGCAAATGAACAAGGTAGACAAAATGGATATATGTGGACTTAGTGACGCCATCTCCTTTCCCTCAACAAAGACAACAAAGCCATCTTCAAAGGGGGCATCATGTAGGTTCAGCTTATGGGTATAAGTGGCGGACATCTCAGGTCAATGATGTGGCCGATTACCATAATGACTCGGGCGTGGATGCCTTGGATGCCTATGAGGTGTAGAATTATGTATTAGACCTCTATGCAATGCAGACTAATAACACGACCTATTTTGGAGCTCAAAGACACATCAACTCAACATATTCTTATTTGGACAATAATACATGATATGTAGCCTTCTCCTAAGTATCGCCAATACCTTCTGATTGGTGGACTTTGTAGGAAATATATATAACTCATTTTGGACTGTCATAGTGGATGAGTGCAGACTCCTTATCAAACATGTTGACCACAAACACACCCAACCAAAGAAATATTAGTCAGATTGACAAATAAGTAGCTCAACGTATATCAAATCAGACTTTATAGCATATTTTTCTTCACCAAGGGACACTTTTTCTTTAAGAAATCAGACCAAGGGACAATAGAAGACCTTAAAAGTATATTTGTGCACACTTCATAGAAGCATGAAAAGGAACCTTTTGGCCTTGACAACAAACTTTGGGAAAATCTATAACCCTAATATAGTAGTCAACGACTAGAGTGGTTCGTAAGAATGACCAATGCTCCCTACTTGAATTATCTATATTTGAACCTTCTAGTTCAAGGTAGTAGGGTGAGATCCTCAAATAGGCTAGGTTTAAGGGAGAAAAACAACCCCTAAACTCTTTTGTTGAAGCCAAGTTGAATCAAAAGTTGTTGAAAACAACTTTAGGAAGAAGAAACTTGGGGTATCTCAAGGAATGTAGCAGTTGTCAGCCACCACCATGGGGCTGCTAGGACCAATGGGAAAAAACACCCATAAAGGCCGATCCTAAATCTAATTAGAGCATCATCACAATCATTACAACGACTGTATAACGACAAATGGACAAACTTGAGTCGATGTTAGTACTGATGCTAACAGATCCTCAAGAGCTTATTAGAAAGATTGACAACTCTCTTAAGGTTTTCACTGTCGCTCTGATACCGTATAAGAGACCAAACCACATAAAAAAACCTAGACTTGTTTTTCACATCACAATAATTGTACATTTATATACAAAAAATTTTAGAATCTTCAAGTAAAAGTCCCCTAATATTTTTACACATAAATAGATCCCGTATATATTGATAATTATAATTTAACAAAGCGGATGCATTTTTTGAAACTTTTGAAAATGTGGTGGAGAGTTTGAAAAAAAATAATTTCAATACGAATCATTAAATCGACCAGAACTTTTCAGACAACCAAGAACCGCGTAGCAGCCAAGGCAACTTTGACCGCGGTCTTAGGTGGAAGGGACGACGCCACTACCAATCAGTCTCTCATTTCCGCATCTCTTTCTCCTAGTTGGTGGTACCCGAACAAGTGCCAACAACCCCGCAAATTTGGTGGTTTGGTCGTCGAAGGACAGGAGCGGGTTTCAGTAGCTTGAGGAGAAGCAGCTGCAGCGGGGAAACTACCAACCGCGTTACTCTTCAGAGGGCTTCTATTCCATTTTGATCTAGAGGCTTCAACTCGCCGGGAACTGAGGATTGTTACGCTCTACGCGGGAGGAGCAAAGATGGCCGGCGGCGTCGTGGCGAAGATCGCTCCTTCCATGCTCTCCTCCGATTTCGCGAACCTCGCCTCGGAGGCGGCGCGGATGGTCGACTGCGGAGCTGACTGGTTGCACATGGACATCATGGTACGTTGTCCTCGCATGATCCGTTCCCACAGTTTTGCCTTTGCAGAACCGAGTATCGCTTTGATCATGTCCTGGTTCTGCCACTCCATCTTTTTGAATTGCGTCGTTTGGTTCGTCCGGTTGATGCCCGATAGTGATGCGGACCATCTCGTTTTTACTACGCGGATTCAGTTGCTGTGAAATGTGACTACATTTCATAGACTGGTTAGAGGATCAGGTCTTATGTCTAGTGTTGTTGGCAGGTGCCCTGCACACTCATTGATGCCTCATCTAGTGTTGTTGGCAGCATTACCTTCCAGGTCATCCATGCTCATCTAATAGCGGAAACGAAGAGATGTATTCTTCGGTAGCTTGTATTGTTCCTAGTCAACCAGCGGAGTGGTTTTTGAGCTGTATCCCCGGTGCTGATACCTTGGCCACACCTCAGGACTAGTTGACGGTGATTCTATGGATGACAAACTGCCTACATTCACCTGGAAAATGATAATAGGTGCTTCATTATTATATCTATCAAATGTGTACCCTGTCAACCCTTAGATTGCTTAGCTTCTCTATAACTGCTTTATATTCTATATCACCATGAATAGGTAGAACAAAAATGACTTTGAAAAAATAGAAGATTAAGCATTTCTGAGCCAATTGTCTTAACAGTGGGCTAATATAGTGCTACAAAAGCCTTAACAGTGGATCTGGCTCTCACAGTTTACTCGGATGATCTCTAAGAAATTCAACTAATTTGCAGAAAGCAAACCCACTGGTTGACTTGTGGGTTATACTCATATGGTGATGGCAACGAGTATACCTTTCATCACACCTACTTAGATACCGGTATAGCCGTATAGCGATGGTTTCAGTTCTTTTGTGTAGAGCATACGATTCGAGGAGGATACATCTTTTTTGAGGGGTTAGTTTTTCTTATTTATGATATTTGATCCCGTGCTCTGATGTGGTTGCTATCTTTTTGATTGGTGGATTTTGCCTGCTTGGGGAGATTGGGATGAATAGATTCATCTCACGACTTTCTTTTAAAAAAAAGACCCACTGGTTGACTTGGTTTCATCTGAATCAACAATCCAGTTAGAATCAATATAACATTCTGACATTGTTGGGAAACTAATGTAGTGAATACCATAGCTGATGACACCCTTAAAGGTTCTAAAGATTCTAACCAAAGCCTTTACAATGGTTTGCATTAGGATAACGAGGCACTCTACTATGTATGCCTACAACATAGGATATGTATAAGTTAGAGAATTTAGCTATATGCATAACACTTTTGTGAATATTAATATGATTAATTGGATTACCATTATGAGCCTTTTGATGTAGGGAATGGTCAAAAGGAGTACTAACATGTAATGAGCCCAACATTTCAAGTCTTTGTAAGAGGTTTCCAACACAATGTAATTGGTGAAGTAAGCAACCATAAATAGATCTACTCGATATTATTCCGAGAATTACATCAAGAAATCCTATAATATTCATATCAAATTGCCAGAAAGGAAAAAATATTTTCATTTATGAGATCAACTTTAAATCCAAAGTTCAAAACACCATTTGCAACAAGCACATAAAACACTTGTATTATCAACAATTTTAGAATAAATACATCTATCAAACTCAATTGCAAAAAACCACCATAAAATAAATTTCACACATCAATCAGTTGATTGTTCACGTGCTCGTAATGTCTGTAGAAGGACTTGACCACTATAGTGACTTTGTATTTCTGTCTAGGTAAATGAAATGCTAAACTCCCCTACTTCAACTTCACACTACGTTCCCCGCTCTATGCTATGATTCGATCTGGAAATCTCAAAAGAGTGAAATCTAGCCTTTTGGCTTGATCCTTTATGTTATGGGTCTGGGCTAATTATTGAAAGCAGCAACTCCTAAACTTGGACAGAACAACTACCGATTCTCACCTTTGAGCCCCGACTGAGAGAAGACGAAAAATCAGGTAAGGTAAGGTAGCAGCAAATCCTTCTCCTTCAATGCCAATGCCGGGCTAGGGCAGGAATGCATCCGTGTGGTTTACTTGCTCGATCACAAAAGTTTCTGGCTTATACTTGTCATCTCTTCCTTCATACGATCATTCTGAAAAGCAATTCTTATATTAATTTCATGAATTTCAAGCTAAGGAGATCATCCCATGTGACAAAAACACATATAAATATAAATGATAATTTAGTACTGCAGCATATGTATCAAAGATATCTATATAGATACAAGCATGTATATCATGCATGATGAATACTTTAGGATAAATGTATCTATCAGTTTGTATGTACAGAAAAAATGACAAATAAAGTATTTTATTGAAATTTATCCTTCTATTGCATAGCTTGCTGCTTAAATATGTACACTGACTTGATTGGTCTACATATTTTGTATTCTTGTCAAGGTGCAACAAACCTTAGCTTCTCAATGAAGTTTTCTTCGTTGAGATTATTAACAACCTTGACACTCATTTGATGAACTTCAAACTTTACAATGGGAGCAGATGTATCAAAGTAATCAATACGTTCATTTTGTCTTTAACCTTTGGTTACCAACCTATTCCATCAAGGTACCTAAAATTGGTACCCGCAGATGTAGATCAGGAGAAAATCCATCAAATAATATCAAAACGGGTAGATAATACCATTGATAACGTATATAACAAAATCCTAGAAGCCTCATTTTTTGAGATATCAGTCCCTGCTATGGTTAACTGGATACGACATCAAGTTACATGGGGGAATTGGCTGGTTCTCACCCTCGTAGGGTTGGGGGCCTGAGTGACTTGGATGCCCCCAGTCCATAAGGTAATCCCCAAACCAAAAATAGCAGGAGAGGGGAAGGAGAGGGGGTTAGGGAGCTATTGGCTATGTAAGAAAGAGAGGCAATGGGGAGAGGAGGAGGAGAGGCAGGGCAAGGGAAGGATGCCCTAGGGGTTGAAGAGCAGGGGACTATGCTGGCGGATACAATAGTTTAATGTAACAACCACCTAGTACGAGGAAGGAGAGTGAAGACAGAAAAGGAAAAGAAAAAAATGGAAATCAACAAGGCTTTGATACCATGTTAGAATATAAGGAATTGTTTCTATTAATTTTTGATGGATATGGATCAATTGTACATGTTTATATAGTTATCAGAAAGGATTTCTACTCCCAGATTACACTATGCATGGATAAACATGTATTAAGCTAAGGAAAACGTGTTAAGCCCAATATCCCCACAAGTACTACATTTGCAAAATATTTGAGAAAAAAACTATATTATTGAAAAGGCGCTGCGTATTGTTCTTTATTCTTTTAGATTGACACTTGGAAGAACCTGAGAATGTGGTTGGAGTAGTCAAGTGACATGATAGAATATAGAGTGTTAGATCTAGGCTAGACCAAAATGGAAGTGATAAGTAAGCAAGGGACAATTATTGTAGCTTAACACGGAACTTCAATGATTTACTTACTGTTTCATCTATACCTATTCTCCTCTTTCTCCATTGCGACAAGTCATTCATTATATGAGAATTTGACAAGTTCCATCAACTCATGATAACTTGCAAGTTGTAATAGGGATCTCAATTCTCAACTCTCCACGCTTTGTACTTTTGGAGAAACATGTTGAAAAAATTGTTGATTTTTGAGCGTGTGGAAGTTAGGCATTTCCAGCTCATGATGGCGACAACTTACATGAAGGTCTGCCAAATCTGTGGAACTTTAGCATTATGGTTCTGACATTTTTCCTTATGAGGGGGGGGGGACTTCCACACAATAACAATTTGTTCTATATGTTTGAATCATCTTGCTCACCACTTCATATTTGCAACAATGTTTGAATAACCTCGTATATAGTTTAGTGTTAAAGGCTTTTCGTGTCATAATGTAATCTAGCTCGGTCACTCAAATTATCTAAATTGGCTTCTATGTTATTTCGTTAGCACTTTTACAATCCTCCTTATTTAAGCCCTTGTCATCCTTTGCATATCAATGCTATACAAGTTCAAGATCTTTGTGCTCATTTTAAATCTGGGACTAGACAATTGATCCCTGCAAATTTGAGTGCTTGTCCAGTCTTAAAATTAAGACAACACCAGCTGCTGGCCTACCCATTGAAAGTTCAATCCTTCTACACTGAATCCCAATTACATTGCTCTCGAGTATAGTGCCATGCATCCACCATCAATCCATCCATGAGTGCGGCTCTATCTCCAATACCTATAATGTATCTGAGCCATCTATGACCGATCTTCATAACCTGTCCTGATAATCATTTCAAATTTTTGTGTGTGTGTATATATATATATAGAGAGAGAGATGCTAGAATACATTCGAGTGTACATATTAAATTGTACACTCAAGTCAAGTGTACATATCAAGGATGTTTTTTGAAAAATCCAAACAGTTAGTTTTGTTAAACATCACATGTATAGCTTACACAAACATTGAGCTCAATGCAATAAACGTAAGCCATTCATCGATGGACACACACACACAGATATATATATATATATATATTATATATATATATTATATATATATATATATATATATATATATATATAGAGAGAGAGAGAGAGAGAGAGAGAGAGAGAGAGAGTCATGCTAGATTACACTCGAGCGTACTGATCATGCCGTGCACCCCAATGGTGTTTGCCTATCTAGACCATGTTTTTGCAAAATCTAATCCATTGATCTTCATGGTTACACTAATAATAGGCCAATATAAAATTTGAGCCAATTTGGATGAGTGTAAGTCACTCATCCAATAACAACAAAATTGACGCACAAAACTAATTTGAAATGCATGATTTTTGCCTCTTTTAGATGAATGACCTGTAAGTGTCCAAATGAGTTGAAATTTATTATATAATATGTTCTTAAGATATTTAAGAAGATCAACGATTTAGATTTCCAAAATAATTGCTTAATGATGGAAAATGATTGAGTTGTATGCGTCTCCGATACACTCGAGTGCATAGTTTTAAAAAGCGGCATGCGTTATGTGTGCGGAGAGGTCACCTTATAGAGTATATGCGGTATGCAGGAGTATATGCGAAAGTATATGCAGTTTTGATTTTTGTTAAATAGTTAATTAGTATATATAAAGTAATCACACAATTGCATCTTTAATTTGTACGTTACATATTTAGACCCTCAAATTGAGATAGATTCAAATATAAAGTTTCAATGAAAAGTAAAACACCATTTAGATTGCATTCTAGAATCATTTAAACATAAACTCCAATGAAGCACGCCCAAAATGGTTTAAGACAAGTGCATAACAATCAATACTAACCAAATCGTACAAAAAATGCCCGCATGTCCTAGAGGTCCAAAGTAACAAACATTAAATAAGCATGTGTCTCATGTACAAAACATACAACAAAATAGTACATCAAGAGAATGTTGTCAATAAAAATATAATCTAGTTTGGGCCGAGATAACAAATGTCCATCTAAAAATCGCCGACTAATCGGCCTTATAAGCGACAAAGTATATGCTGGCCGCTTATGCGGCCCATGCGACTTTTTTTTAAAACATGGGTATTCCAGCTTTACTCTATATATAGGCTAAAAGAATTGTGTACCCGAGTACATGTAGCTTACATGTACCCATATTCTTTTTTGATGATCGTAAAATTCTAATGAACAATCCAACCTAAATGTAGCTTACATGTACCCATATTCTTTTTTGATGATCGTAAAAGAATTGTGTACCCGAGTACATGTAGCTTACATGTACCCATATTCTTTTTTGATGTACATATATACTCATGTATATATATGTGTGTGTGTTCCAGTGAGAAACATCCTACGGTGAGAGCATGAGAGTCATTTGAATAACTATAAATTGGGAGTTGTTTTTAAAATCTAAACGTATAGATGGAAAAATGTCATTTCATTAACCTTCTAAAAAAAATCATTACAATCAGACATTGTTTACATGTCCATATGTACAATATACACTTTTTACATCCAACGGTCAGCCTGAAATTCAATATAGAGCGTCAAAAAGTATTCTGTTGTTGTAAATGATATACAAATTGGATGGTGATGACATTTTGTAGGAAGGTAAATATTAAGGTATACTTGTAATCTATACGGTTGGATTATGAAAAATTGACCTATCTGGAGAGTTATTCAAATGCCTCTCATGCTCTCACCAAGATATGTTTCTCACTGGATCGTTGCCCTATATATATAGAGTCAGGCTAGAATACACTCGAGTGTATTCGGAGCAGAATACACTCGGAGCAGAATACACTCAAGTAGTTTTTCATGATGCAATACTTTTTTCAAAAATCTAATCCGTTGATCTTCTTAAACATCTTGTGAATAGCTCATATACAAAATTTGAGCACATTTGGACATTTATAGGTCATGTTGTAAAGACCGCAAAAATTATGCATTTCAAATTAGTTTCGTGCGTCGATTTTGTTGTCCTTGGATGAGTTCAAAATTTGTATGTAGCCTAGTTATAGTATGACAGTGAAGATCAATGGTTTACATTTTGCAAAAAATAATTTTGATATGCAAACACACTTGAGCGTATTCGTGCGATCTGTACACTCGAGTGTATTCTAGCCTGACTCTCTCTCTCTCTCTCTCTCTATATATATATATATATATATATATATATCGAAGAGAGTTGCAGTTGTTACTATGGGCATGTAGAAGAGTGAGCAGGGTTTGCGTTGTCAACAATGCTCATAACATCCTTTTGGTGAGCAGACATGAAGGGTATACTTCTTAGTTTGTTCGCACAAATGACCGGAGTATTAGTTCATTGGTATCAAGCCTCTATATGAACTCTATGAAGCAGCTCTGATTTAATTCTTCTTCCTTGTATGGTTTCCCTTTATTTTTCTTTAGGCTTATTAGCAAGAATATCTTGCCCTTAACATAAATGACCATTAGTCAAGGCTTTTCAGAAGTTCTTAACCCTAGTGCAAATTTATGAAGCCCACACTTATATGATATGCCGTGTCTTTTTATGACCTATGCCTAACTTGGAAGTATTACATAAATGCTATTCTTCTTAGTCGCAAAATGCTACTTGATATCTAGTGTTAACACCTTGATTTTGCGCTCTGGTAAATGATAATCAACATAGCTCTGTATATTCTGAAAGCTAATGTGTTTTCTTTTCATAAGTATCTACAATATTTTCTGCAAAAATAAATTTTTGTACTATTTAAAATCCATTAAACTACTGATACCCTTCTGCTAAAGAAATCGTTGACCAAGTGTATTTTTGAGATGAGTGTAGCAATTTATTTTGTTTTCTGATGTATGCAGGATGGGTAAGTGCAACTGCCATAATAGGTAGCCATCTTCATTAGCTTGGTGACCCACCTTTGGAAAATTGTCATATGATTACTGTTTGTTGTCCTGCTGGTAAAGTGAGTTTTCAATTTACAACTATGCCACAATTTTTTATGTAGGCACATGAATGCAATGAAAGTAAATTGAACCGACAGATCTCTTTGTAATCATAACCATTTCTGAAAGTCAACATATATGCTATTTTTCTATTCAGATAATTAGCTTTATTGTTTGATCCCACACCTTTTTTGTCAATCACTAGTATTAATTCTGGATTGTCAAATGCTCATGCTTATTATTAAAGTTGTAATATCAACCTGCTTATTTGGGCCTATGTTATGTCATTGGAGGTAAGTGCTTAATCCCATATCAGTTTGTATATGAGTCAAGCATGTGTAAAATCCTATTTATAAGAGTCTTGTAATCACATGTAAACCATCAAGCTGATACAATTTTTGAAATAAAATTGTATTGAACGTAATGGGATTAGATGAGTACAAGACTGGACACCGCTTTCCTATATATAGGAGCAAGGGAGAAACCCTGAGACTTGTGTCCCAAGTAATCTAAACGGGCCGAGACACTAAAGGCCCACTAACTAATTAACCTATTAACTAAATAGGCTAATATTGACTTCTAACACTCCCCCTCAAGCTGGAGCATGGGTGAAACACATGTCCAAGGCTTGGAGGTTACAAGACTCGATAAAATGATAAAAGAAATGATAAATGAAAGATAAAAGATAAATATCACTCCCATACAAAAGATGTTACTCCCCCTTAATCAATACTCCCCCTGAATCATATAGTGATGATGACTCTGCAGGCTGAAAATACTCGAGCTTTGAAGAATGTCTTTCTTTGAAGTGCATCTGAAGAGCATCTGAAGAATGGACCTGATACTACAGCAGTAATTCGCCACTTGGAGCAGACGATCATCCATACCACGACCACGACAACTTCACTGGAATACGTACTTAACGCGGCACAAATGCGAATCTCTCAATGATGATGTAGTAGTAGTGGTGTCTTCAAAGCGTCTGGAAGATGTGCATAACGTGACATGAACACGGACGGACGATATGCTGGTGATACGATGCAGGTACCATAACTCTGTAGCGTGAACCTTGGGGACTTGACAAGAAAGGAGATATCATCTATCAAGGAAAGTCCCAAGAAGATCAACAACAGGTGATGTCGAAATAGCAGATGCAGCTCGGAGAAGACGTGACGAAGCTCGGTGAAGATAAACTCTGAGCTTCTGAAAATCTGAAGAAGCACTCATCTGTCTCATATGAATGCAGCTGAAGAAATACACCATCAACACCTGACGTACATAACGCGGTACGAACGCGGATACAGTGTCGACGCTGAATGAAGCTGGCTGGAGGTGGAGAACAGACGTGCTGAAGAACGTGAAGCTCCATGAAGATAATAGCCTGGAACATATATAACCTGAATACATATATCATCATCTCATCTCATACTCTCTCTCTCTCTCTCTTCTCATCTCTTCCTCTCCTCTCTATCCCCCCCGCACACCAAATACGACGAGAGTGAGTGTTTGGTGTGGAAAAATGGATATATGACCCCCCGCATAGTGGAAAGGGATACACACATAATATGGGTGGGTGGGAAAGGAATTGGTGGATTTGAGAGGATTTTGTGATACAGAGATGTATAAAAAATGTGGAGAATGGAAACCGATAACCAGAGAAAGTATACTAAATGGGTCAATGTAAAATCCGGGTGAAAAATAAATGGATCTTATCCCGACCCGAAAAGGGAAAAAAATACGATTAGGTTTAAAATTGGATTCGATTAGCAAAAGATAGGAACGATAAAGATTCGAATAGCAAGATGCATATTGTATATGGGGGGCAGTAAAAACAATTTGGAGTTGTTTGGTAGCGGTGGGGAGTGATGGGCGACCGATTAAGGCGTTGGACAACAACGATGAGATGGAGAGCAGGTGTGAAGCAGCGGTAGAGGCGGCGACAGTTTTTGATGGCTGACGGCTATTGTAGATGGCCGGCGACGGTTTTTGATGTTGCTGACGGTGGTGGCATTGCTGTTCAGGCTGATGGCGGCTACGGCTAGCGACGCTGTTGGGGTTCTGTGATGGCTCCGATTGGAGAGGACGAGCCTGCTCTTGGCAACAGCTGCTGCGCTTGCCCCGGGCGGCGGCTGCGGTGCCTGCCTTGGGCTGCTGGCGATAGCTGCGGCGGCTGTTGGTGTGCGCTGGCGGCTGTTGCGGTGCGCCAGCGGCTGCTGCGGTTGGAGATTGATGACGGACAGAGATCGCCGTGAAGAAAGATCTCCGGCGTACAGAAAGAAAATTGAATCTTTTAAGAACGGAGAATAGATACGACCATGGATGCCGGGATATGCCTGGCAGGCAGCCGGCCTAAGCCATGGCAATGGCGGCGGCCGCCCGCAGGCGGGGGTTATCCCCCTTGGTTGCTCTCTCGGAGAGAGGGGGCGGCCGGCCTGGGGCTGTGTTCTTCGGCGGCTAGGAGAGGAGGGAAGCGGAGGCGGCTAGGGTTCCCTCAGGAGCAAACACGTTCTGATACCATGTGAAATAAAATTGTATTGAACGTAATGAGATTAGATGAGTACAAGACTGGACACCCTTGTCCTATATATAGGAGCAAGGGAGAAACCCTGAGACTTGTGTCCCAAGTAATCTAAACGGGCCGAGACACTAAAGGCCCACTAACTAATTAACCTATTAACTAAATAGGCTAATATTGACTTCTAACAAATATCTTTTTACATAGCATTACAGGACACCTGAAGAAACCCCTACCATCGACTCCCCTCCATTTTCCTTCGTTGTCTCCTCCTAAGCCACCATCCACCACCACAATCACACCCTTCTTTCTTCTTCCTGGCCCTCATCTTCGGGCCTTCCCCTTCTCCATGGCCTACGCCCTACGACCTTCCCATATAGCCTCCCATTCTAAGGCTAATCTTTAGGAAGCTGTATGGCTGTATCCTCTTGGTCTCTATCACCCACCCATGCTTAGGCCACCTTTTTTCTGGTTTGTCTGATGGCTAAGGGGTCATAGTGGATCTTCTCCTGCATTTTGGGATCCCCCCCTTGATATTATACTGCTCATTGTCGCTGGTCTGCCGGCCACACGTCGTTTAAGCTGATCACATTAGGTATTATCTGATGTTTTCTACTGTTAATATGCTGTTACAAGGTGTCTGCTCTGATCACATGGCTTGTGGTCACCATTTTGTGTCCAATGATCCATCATTACACGATGTATGCCCCTATCACGCAACGCATGATCGTGACCTGCTCGCCACCGCCCAGACTTTGACACGTTGTCTGCCCTATTACACTTCATGCTCTATGATACATCATGTGATGCTCCTATTCGACGTGTAGCTGACCACATGTTGCTACCTTGCTCAGACATGTCCTGTCTATTCTTACACAATGTATTCCCATGCGCTTGTTCCTTTTCTACACAACCTGTGACCTACCAACACAATGCATACTATCTGTTTGTGTGGCACTCTTCTTTTCTATTTTTCTCGCCACCATGACACCTTCTATGGATCCTTCTCATCATCAAGTCACCATAACACCTTCTATGGATCATTCACATGTTATAAAGATTACATGAACTAGGCTTAAGATGTCAATCATATAAACCAGCTTGCGTTTGGACAACCACCACCGGTTGGGGTCCTGGGGAGATGATCGGCCACCATGCCACTTCAATTTTCAAACTTTCAATTAGGTAATTTAAATACCTGTTCTTATATTATAATAAATTGGTATTCAACTATAAAAATTGTAATACATTGTGTATGAAACGATTTATAAGCGAATTTAGGAATTATCTCATCAAAATTAACATCAAAATCCCCATCGAAGAAGTTCAGTTTCTATATACTTGCACATGTAGGACCTGTCCTCCAAATATCAATATATGATTTTATTTCATAAATAGGTGTATTATCTACATTATTTTGTTAAGTATTCGTGACTTCATATCTTTATTTGGTTGTCAAAATTGTGTGTTTAAAATCTTTTGTCGATCTGTAAGTTTCTGTTTCTACACCATTGAAAATGATGTCAAAATCAGAGATTTTAAACAATAATTACAACACATAAATCTGGTAATGTTCATTGGATTATTGACTCAGTGCCTTTTCTATATCTGCAGTAATGCCTTTATATTTGATTGCTTGATGAAGTCTTCAAGTATTCCATCCATTATGCTTGATGATGGCTCCTGATCCACTATTAAAGGCATTGGCCACATTGCACTGTTTATGTTTCTTGTCTATCTTTGCATTCTACTCTCTTTTGTTCCCAAATTCACTCTTAACCTATTATTCGCAACAATTTTGTTCAATAAAACAATGCCCCTTCACATTCTTCCCTGACTACTGTATTAAACATGATCTTCATAAGAGTGTTATGATTGGTAAGTTTCATATAGATCCAAATGGTCTTTACTACCTTAATCATTACACGAATACTTCTTGCGGCTGCAATTTTCCTTTTCAACTTCAACTTATCAATGACCCAATGGACTTGGACACCTCTTGTTATTTTTGTTATTTCTTGCACTTTCTGATTCTTGTCTTAAATAAAGGCTAACCAACCCAATAATGCTTAACTGGTCTTTTTGGATAGTCAGCCACACTAGGACTGAGACGCAACCTGGATTCCTGGATTCCCTCGGGGGGCAGCACTGAGGAATCTTGGACAATGCCAATCCAACAATCTTGCGTGACTGAAGAAGGGCAATGCTGCTTGTCAAGCTATTTCGTCGAGTGTGTGATTATGACATGACTCTAGGAAGAAGTCCCGACTAACTGTATGCCAGCAACCACAGTAAAACTGGAAAAACACACTTTGATCTAAATGCAGTTTGATGTGTGAGAAACTTGCAAAGTGCCAAGTTTATTTGGTACAAATACTTTGTTTCCTTTTTTTATGACTTTTCAAGAGCTACGTGGATTCTCTTATCAATGACTGCTCACAAGTTGTGCCAAATGTGAAAACCTTGTTTGCTGCGATAAAAAATCAATTCTCCCTACCCATCTAGGTTTTCTGGACTACAATGCCCTGGAATTTGTCCAAACAGATGTTACAAACTTCTGTTTGGACCATACCCTTAGCAAAATGGGGTTGCACAAATGTAAAAACTGCCACCCTTTGAATGTTGCTAGAATCATCATGTTCACTCAATTTTCTCAATTGTTTTGGCTTGAAGCTCTGCTTACAGCCTACTACCTCATTAACCACATGCCCTTGTCTTCTATTAATATAAAGTTTCCTTTCAGTTTTTATCCTACATCTGACCTCTTCCCTTTGCAACTTAGAATTTGTAGTTGTACCTGCTTTGCCAAAATTCTCACTTGGCCATGAAATATTCTCACCAACCCACTAAATGTGTTTATCTTGGCTATTCTTGTACGAAGAAGGGTTACAACTACTTTGATTTTATTGAACGCAAGTGGGGTGTTGGTTCTGATGTGTTCTTCTTTAAAAACACTCGGGGGAATTTTGACCCTTGAGATCTTAGTCACGCCATCTCCTATATCCTTGCCCATCTTTGTGCCAATGGATATTGCTCCCTCCCAAGCAAGCCTCTACAAGTATATGAAACGCTAAAGATATCATCAACGAACAATAACCCGTCTCTTCTTCAACTCCACAGAAAGATCCTGTCAACAACTGTCAAGTACATTGTCCTTGTGATGTTACCTTTTTTTTATTGCATAAGTTTATTAATGATTGGAGAGGCAAGTGCTCTTGTGCAAATTCAGATATTGGAAGATATTATTTATATGACCTGATTGATTAGCTCCTCTTTTCTGCTTCACTTTAGCCTTGTCTAACATGATTCCGAAGTCTACCGCTGATGGCTTATCTCACCCAGGATGGTATAAAGCTGTGGAAGAAGATATTGGAGCCATAATTGCACAACATACATGGATATAGTTGATCTTCCTCCTAACTTTGTTCTAGTGGGTTGTCACAAGGTCTTTACTGTGAAGTATCACCCTCATGGAATGACTGAGTGCATGAAAGAAGCCCTGCTTGTCGCTAAAGGCTACACTTCACTAATGGGTGGATTACTTTGAGACATTCTTTCTAGTTGCATGTTTTAATTCTGTCTGTATTCTTAGATCTATAGTTGTTAATCTTGATTAGTTTCTCTTTTAGCTCGATATTAAGAATGCATTCGTGTAAGGTGGTTTGGAGGAAACCATCTTCATGGAGCGACCACCTGGTTTTGTTGCTCATTTGGTGTGCAATAAAGTCTTCCGTCTGAAGAAAACCCTATCTGGCCTGAAGCAAAATCCTCATGCTTAATTTGGAAAACTAAGCCAGATTCTCATGAAAGCATGATTTTGTAGATCTTATGCTGATCATTCTCTGTTTGTAAAGGAGATCATCTTTTCAATTGCAGTCTTGATCTTTTATGTTGATGATATGATTCTATTCGAGAGTGACCTTACTGTTACGAGATAATGAAATAATATATGTGCAAATACTCTGTTACCAAAGTTCTGGGCAATCTGAGATATGTTAAAATATTAAAGTGGCTCGTACCACCTCTGCTCTTAGCTTATCACAAAGGAAGTATATACTTGACCTCCTTAATGACATTGGTACTCTCGGGTCAAACTAGTAGACACACCTCCCGATGCTAATGTTCCTGGGATGATGACTCCTAACCCTTATTTCTCGACAACAAGAGATATAGCAAAAGCGATAATCATATCTTCAAACATTGGTACTCTCGGGTCAAACTAGTAGACACACCTCCCGATGCTAATGTTCCTGGGATGATGACTCCTAACCCTTATTTCTCGACAACAAGAGATATAGCAAAAGCGATAATCATATCTTCAACCCCCCTGATCATCAATCTCATAACACGATGCATTTATATTTGCATCATCAGTAAACCTTCAAAGCAATGATCATGGCCTGCATCCCCGCCTTAGAGAAGGAATCTGCTGTTAGCCAAGTTTTGGAAGCAATAATCAAATTCCCTCTTCTGTCTAGACTATACCTGCCACTCATCTTCTATTCTGATTGTTTGCATACCCGGAGTAACGTTCATCTTTAGGTTGCTAAAGCCTGAAAATTGCCACCTGATAAGATTGATCTGCCTCAACATGTTACAAGGATCCTGTAATCATTAGGAGATTACCCCCTCCAACCTGTTTTAACAGCTTTTGCCATTAGCTATCCAGGTCTTGCCACGTCCTCATTAGCTATCCCTGTCTCCTTTTCTTGTTACCACTTTCACTATATGACAAGCCTCTACTTCCTCTAATCTTTGGATGTGAAGCTGAAGGGTCAAAATTACAAAGAATGGTCACCTATGATGTATATGATCCTGGATGGCTGGATGGCCTTTATCTTTGGGGTCAGTGACAATCCTCTGAAGTTTCCATCCGAAAATGAACTTTTTTTACCTTTCGTCCACTAAAATACATGGGTGTACTTAAACAGACACTACCTTCTCAACAACCATGCTTGACTGTTTTCTCTCATCCAACAAATCTCTATACTTCAGCAACGAGATCTCTATATTTGGGATTCTTACAACTAGTTCTGCTGTGTTTGGTGTTAAATAAATGTCATGGCACCCTCTACCTGTCCCACCTATGAGATACCTATGAAGAACGATGACGTGTGTATGAGTTTGTAGTGCAGCTTTGCCCCAAGTTTGAGCCAACCTGAGCCCAACTACTGCATTGACCCTCTGCTCACACTATGGAGGTTGACCATGCATCATCATAGTTGATTCACTTTGTTTCGAAGCATTCCATCCCATTGCCCAACTCTATGCTTGTTTCTCAACAATCTTCTCCCGCTCAGGTGGCATTCTTCCACAGTCCCTTTAGAAGCACAATTCATTTACCGGAGTCATCCAAACTAAAAGTGCAATACTATAAAGTCTAATATATTTAGTTTTCTGTTATTTTCTTTGTGTTTTAGTATTTAGTCTTTTCTCCCATATTGGTGAACTCTAAATAACTGACCTCTCTTATCATATATAAGGAGAGGGTTTATGCTTATTTTAATTATCTAATAATTCAAACCTTTTAGATTCCACATGGTATTAGAGCCCTTTGATCCCCCCTAAGCCTCCCCTACCTCCTCTCCACCCACCGCCTTCCATCTCTACCCTATTCCTTCACCCCCATGGCCCCATCCCTACCCTATCCTGTTGCCAGCCACCCCTTCCCCGATGTTGATCTCCAATCACCACCCTCCCCCTGGTTGTTGCCGTCGGCCACACTTCCACACCACCGCTACACCCAACCCCGCCCCTCTTCCCTTCCCGTTCTCCATCCATTGCAGTCACAAACCCCTCTCCCTCATCTCCCCTATACACCTGACCACTGCCAACCATCTAGCTTGACCTCTGCCAGCCACCCAGTCTGACCACTGTAGCTACCCCCGACTTCCGCCAGCCATCCAGCCCCACCCTATCTCCCCTGCATATCGCCAACCCCCAAAGTCCATTGCTTAACCACCCGCCTTCCGGAACCCCTTTGCCACCCCCACAACTCCATTCCCCCACCACACCACCTTCCCACCAATCTTGCCTTCCATCTCCAATTGCACTGCGACATCTACCTATGAACCAACCCTTACTCCACCTGTCTCTCGCATCTACATCACCCTACGAACCCCTTTTGATCCACCCTCACTCTCTGTTCCTGAGTATAAACACCCCTATCTCGGTTTGTCTTTATGACTTAGGGAGGGACTTGTTCCCTCCCTTCTACCTTCGTCAAATGTCTCTCTAATTGACAGTGTGGCATTGGTTCCATATCTTCTTTTCTGCACATGTATTGGGTTTCTTTGATATGTTGCTCTGCTACATCTTTCTGGGACTTGTGTAATCTGAGTACGAACTTGGTTTCCATCATGGCCTCTACTGATAACTTTAGAACACTTTGTGTGACCATAATAAAAATGGATGGTTCTAAATACCATCCACGGTCTGCATTTTTGAGATGTACGCCAAGGCTCAAGGACAGTACTCTCATATTATTACTATTGCACCACCTACTCCTTATGAGATTGCTGATGAGAAAACCAAGCAGTCTTATGACTTGTGTGTTGAGGATGACTCATGAGTAATGACCAAGATGGTAAAAAATGTAAAACCCAAAATAAGTCAATCACTTCTTCGACTTCGGGTTGCTAAAGCGATGTGGGATCGATTATCTCATGTTTATTCACATCAACAAAACCCTAAATATGTTTTTGCAATCTTTAAAAATCAGGCTAAAAAGAATTCTCTAATGATAACTATGTGGAAGATTATTATAACTAATGTTGTGCCCTTTGGAATGAGTTTGAGGTCTACCATCATCTGTCGTTTGACATTATTGAAATCCAGTGACAACATAATGAATTGCATCTTGTGCAATTTCTTGTTGGACTGCTCGTCTTCTTTGCGAGAGTCATTGATCAAATCTTGTTCAGTGTTCCTCTGCCCAAACTGCGTGATGTTCTAAAGAGATTCCAACGCCTCCACTCCGGTTCTTCTTCACCTACTGGTTCCCCTGAGGAGTCGACTCTCGTTCTTTTTGGTGACTCTGGCTACGACAGAGGCCATGTTTGTGGTAGAGGATGTGGTTGCCTTGGGCCATTTGGACCTAGACGTGGTCATCTCCCTTCTGGACATGGACGTGGTCAACCCTCTATTGGACCTAACAATGGTCCACCTCCTGGATCAAGACACTGTACATTATGTGGTTGAAATAACCACACTGAAGCAGTGTTCTGAAATGCGGCCCATGCGGGCGCCTATGCGGCCGCCTATGCGGTTCGACAATACAACCGCTGCGCATAAGTCCATGCGGAGGCAATTTCGGCCATAGACAGAATAAGCGGGCTGCGGTCCGCATATGCGGCCGATTAGGCACCGAATTTCGTATTAGATAATTTTGATAACAAAAAATATAAAATAAACCTTCTAAACCCCGACCGATCCCCGACTACACCCGACAGAAACCCCTTGCTCTCAAACCCAACCCCCTACGATGCGACCTAGGGCGACAAACTCGGCGATCTCTCCTCCAACGGTGCTGCTCCTGCTGCGAGCCTGGCTTCTTCCCAATTGCTGCGCCCAGAGCTCCAATACAACCTCCTCCACCCCTCTTCTTGAGGCCGACCCACGGAGGAAACAAGGTAACTCCTCACCATCCCCTCTTCTCTTTTCTTCTCCAATTCTTCCTCTCTCATTTACTGCTGATTTTTATATTGCTGCTGAATTCGTAGCCATCTCGTCCATGCCCCTGTTCTTCTCCGTTTCTCTTCTACTTCAGCTCACCCTTTTTCTTCTTCTGCAGTTCGTCATCACAATAATATATTGTTGGCATTTTTTTGGCTGCTAATTACCAGGCTTGTATGCCACGTCCCCTCTTCTTCTCTAGTTCTCCCTTTCTCTTCTTCTCATGTTCTCCCTCTACTGTTGTTTTTTTAGCTGGCTAGGTGCTGATTACTACTCACTATCATCTTCTTCTCCCTGTTTCATTGACCCCAATTCTTCTTCACTCCAGTTTTCTCTTCTTCATCCTGTTTCCTTAAGACCGAAATGTGTAACTTGCTATAATGTTTTTGTCTTACTAATACTTTGCTACTCATACATTATTGATTTCCCTATTGACTCATGGAAATTTTGTTGGCTTCATCTTCTTAGACTCATTTACTAATTTTCCTATATGATTGCCACAAACTATAAGATGTTTAGAATTAAGATGTTATCTTGATATGTGCTGGACACATGTTACATTCTGTATACGTTGTTATTAGGCTTCTATTTTGTTAATTTCACCATATATTAGTCCGGAGGGGTGTCAAATTTGATCTTATTGTTTTTTCACTTGATGAATGGAAACTATTTGTTTCTTCTTCTATGATGCATTGATTTATTGGTATATTTTGTCTATTAGGTAGTGCAAGTAAAGTTTATAAAATTTATGTTTACAGTCAATTTTTTATATACGTTATGTGTATAAAATATCAAATTAAAAAAAAAAAAAATCCAAAAACGCATATGCCCCGCATATGCTCCCGCATTCCGCATATACTCTATGCAGTACCCTGACCGAACGCATACCGCATATCGCCTTTCAAAACACTCCACTGAAGATTGTTAATGGGATAACCATGGATATCTCAACATATGAGCTAATCATGCATCTGTTGACTACATCGAGGAAGAGCCTGCCCAAATCTCCACCACTTCTATTAATTGGATCTATTCTGAATTTGAGAATTGTTCCAAGAGAGACTCCAGTCACTCCCTGCTCAGGTTGCGGTTGCGCTCCCTGGACGTGATTTTGCTTTTCTAGCTTCCTCACCTCCCTATGGTAAAAACTAATGGGTCATCAATTCTGGTGCTTCTACTCATATTTTTGTCATTTCTACTCTCTTTTCTATTATGACTGCTACCTCTACTATTCCCCATGTTACCGCAGCAGATGGCACTCAATCCCAATACATGGGGTTGGCAATATTCGTACGTTGAATAATTTTTTTCTTAGATCGGCCTTATGTGTTCTCAGATTTCTTATGAATCAACTTTTTGTTAGCAAAACTATCAAACAACTTTAGTTCTCTATTACCTTTGACGTTGATGGTTGTGCCTTTCTAGATCTTCGTACGAGAATGAGGATTGGTTTAGTCCATGAGGGACCAGATGGCTTATACTATCTTGATGCTTTAAACTAGGTTTTATACTCATACCAAATACGTATTGGAGACCAATACTTTCATGGATACTCTTAAGACATATCCAATTAATAAAAAATGAATGGGGGGGGATCTGGAAATGGCCTGGTCCAATTAGCAACCAAGACATTAGCTCCTCTCAAAGCCCTCTCTGCCAAGTAGTAGCTAGAAACAAGGCCGTTGCAGTTGCTCCCCTGAAGTCAGTTTGAGGTTGGTCACCATTTCCCTTGCTAGATGACATTTTCCTTCTCTTTTTTTGGTGACCGAGAGAACCCACCCGGACGAGCCCGACATGGTAAACTCTCGAGGCATGGGAGGATGTGATCCGGTCACCCCCCTCCCGCTCCAAATCAGCGTGGGTTACCGTTCGCAGAGTGTCTTCACTCTTCAGTGTGGTTCGAACATGAGTCTTGCATTGGGACTTACTGAGCTCTTACCACCTGAGCTACTCTGATCGAACTTTTTCTCTTTATTGTTTCTATAGATAAGTGATTTTCTATTAAGTGAATAAAACTAAGTACAATGCCTTCTCTTTTATAGGATAAGAGAATAAAACAATACACACAACTAAGCAATACAAGATAAATAACACAAGTAACATGTAGAGTATAGCACAAGCAAATAATAAATAGAAGCATATCTCTTTACCCCCCCCCCCTCAAGTTGGAGCATAGATGTCGATTGATCCACTAGAGTCGTGAATTGAGCTTTAGGTAGAAGCTTGGTGAAGATATCTGCCACTTGTTTTTCAGTACTGAGATGTGGGGTATAGAAGTGGCCAGAAAAAATAGATTCCCGAACAAAGTGACAGTCTACCTCGATATGCTTTGTGCGCTCATGAAAGGTAGGGTTGCTCGCAATAAATTTAGATGTTTTGTTGTCACAACATCGGAATAGGACTAGTATTAGATATATCAAATTCTTTGAGAAGGATTTGAACCCACAGAAGTTTACATGTAGTATGAACCCTAACTCTATATTTTGCCTCTACACTTGATCTAGCTACCACCATCTGCTTTTTGCTACGCCAAGTAACCAAGTTGCCTCCAACAAAGGTGCAATATCCGGATGTAGATTTTCGATCACATCTACTCCCTGCATAATCAGAGTTTGAGAAACCAAAAAGATTGCAATGGCCATGTTTCTTGTATAATAGATCTTTCTCTGGAGAGCTCTTGCGATATCTCAGAACGTGATAGACAACATCCCAGTGACACTGTTGGGGTTTATCAAGGTTCCTGCTTACAAATCCTACAACAATAGTAATATCAACTCTCGTGACAGTAAGGTAAATGAGTTTACAGTAAGGTAAATGAGTTTACCAACCAATCGCCTGAATTGGTGGGTATTAGCATAAGATGGAGAAGATTTATCGTCCCAATCAATATTTAGATCTAGAGGGGTGCTGGATGGCTTGCAACCTAGCATACATGTTTCCTATAAGAGATCTAAAGCATATTTGCGTTGGGAGAGACATATACCTGCTGGCTGTAGATGATCTAGATAATTCAATGCCTAAGAAATATCACAGTTTACCGAGATCCTTAGTGGCAAAGTGTTGTTCTAGATATTTTTTGTAGCATGAATGCCTGAGGTGTCACTGCCAGATAATATAATGTCATCTATATAGACAATAAGAATGACCAGACCAGTCACAGTTTTTTGTTAAACACAGAGTGATCTGAATGAGAACGACGAAAGCCAAATTTTATGAGAATCTGACTGAGCTTGTCAAACCAGGCGCGAGGACTTTGTTTTAGGCCATAAATAGCTTTCCTCGATTTGCAGACTCGCGAAGAATTCTCTCCCTGAGCAACAAAGTCAGGCGGTTGGTCCATGTAAACTTCTTCCTGCAAGTCTTCATAAAGAAATGCGTTTTTGACATCCAGCCGAAAAAAGGCCAATATTTGTTCACAATGACAGAGATGAGAATTCAAACAAAATTGAGTCTAGCTACTGGAGAAAATGTCTCAAAATAGTCCACACCATAAGTTTGAGTATATCTTTTTGCCACCTGGCGTGCTTTCAAATGCTCAATTGTGCCATCAGGCTGATATTTAATAGTGAAGATTCATAGACATCCAACCGTAGGACAGGCAGAAGGGCGATCCACAAGATCCCATGTCTTGCGGTCAGAGAGCGCCTGCATTTCAGCTTCCATTGCTTGTCGCCAAGCAGGTATTTGAAGTGCCTCTGTAACATTTTTTGGAATAGACACAACAGAGATTGCTGCAGTAAAGCAAGCAAAGCTAGCACCCAGATTAGTAGAGGAACAAAAATGACTAATTGGATGTTGAGTATAGGAACAGACACCTTTCCAAAGGCTAATAGGAAGGTGTAAGTCAGATAGTACCTGAGTTGTGTTGTGATCTTCCGGAAGGAGTTGGTTGAGGGGCCATGGAGGGGATGGTCGACTTTGGTCTTCTCTTGTAGACTTGCAACGATCATTCTTCAGGTGACAGCTCAGAGGGTGGATCAATATCCACAATGTCAGGTAACGGAGTGGGTGCCAAAAGTTCACATGATAAGGAAGCCCCTTTATTAGAATAGTATGATAGATGTTCAAAGAACACTACATCCGCACTAACATACCATTGTCTCATGATAGGATCATAACAACGGTATCCTTTTTGGGTTCTGGAATAACCCAAAAAGATGCATTTTGTGGAGCGAGTATCAAGTTTCATTATCCCTGAAAGAAGGTTTTTAACAAAGCAAGTGCATCCAAAGATGCGTGGCGGAACAGAAAAAAGTTGCCCATCTGGAAAAAGAATGTTATTCAAAATTTGATTTTGCAAAATACATGCGACTGATAAGGTAGCAAGCCGTAGAAACAATGTCAAGCCAAAAACGTTGAGGAACATGTTAATGAAGAAATATGGTGCGAACAACCTCTAGAAGACGTCGATTTTTCCGTTTGAAACCCCCATTTTATTGTGGGGTATAGGGGCATGAAGTTTGATGGATCGTCCCACGGGACGATCAAAAGTAAGTGATAGATTTTTGCATGAATTCAAGAGCATTGTCAGTGCAAAAGATTTTAATTTGATTGAATTGAGTCTGAATTTCAGAAAAAAAGGTGGTGATGGTGTCCATAACAGTGCTGTGATCTTTAAGTAAAAATAACCATGTAGCTCAAGAAAAGTCGTCAATGAATGTCATAAAATATCTAACACCAGAATGACTTGTAATAGAATAGGGACCCCATATATCCACATGAACAATATTAAAAATGTATATAGAACCAATTTCTTTCTTTACAGGAAACACAAATCGAGTTTGTTTGCCATATTCGCAAGGTTCATAGGAAAAACTCTTATCAACTAAAGCAAGAAATAAATGTTTCAACTTAGAAGCAGACGGGTGGCCAAGACGGTATTGCCACTGAATCTCAGTCACAAATGTCGATAGCATAGCAATCATTGATGTCGGTCCATCCACGTAGTAGAGCCTGTCTGGTCCCTCATGGCCCGAACCAATCCTTGTCTTTGTGCGGAGATCCTGAAAAACACAACCCGAAAGGTCAACGTAATAGAGCACTGAAGACTCTTCATAGTTTTACTAACAGAAAGTAGATTAACAGGAAATCTCGGAACATATAACACAAATTTCAGATGCAAATTTCAAAATAAAGGAATCGTCTCAATGCCATGAACTGCTATCTGAGAGCCATCAACTACCATTACTGGAGGTAGACGAGTGGATCTTGTTAGAGCAGAGAATAAATTAGAGTTACCGGCCATATGGAGCGAAGCACCAGAGTCAATACACCATTTATTTTTACCAGTAGATGGAGCAGCAAGCAAGGCAGACGAGTCGGCCTCTGAAGTAGATGGTAGATTGGACATGCGCTCTTGGAAGAGCTTCTCAAACTCGGTCCGGATCCATACAGAAGAGGGTTGAGCTGAGGTGTGATGAATAACAAAAGAATCTTCAACCGTATCAGAGGTGACTTGGTTAGCTTAAGAGGGCTTTCCATGTTTGATCCAGCACTGACCTTCGTTATGATTGTCACGTCCATAGAAATTGTAGAAGCGAGGGTCAATGGGCTGACTGCGACCTAGTGTAGTAGAAAAAGTGCGACCCAAGGTAGGAGGAGGACATCCACCACGGCCACATCCACGGCCGTGACTATGATCAACAGAGCGTACAACTAGAGTGGGATGTTCAATAGCATGAATAAAAGTCACTGATGGTAAACGTGGAACACGTTTAAGCACATCTCAAAAAGTAGGAAGAGCATCACTAGAAAGAATTTGGTCAGCAACTCCAGAAAACGAGGAAGGGAGTTCGATAAGAAATCGGACAAGCTGTAGTTCATTGCGCTGTCTTTGAGTTTCCTTGATGTCAACAGATAAAGGATGATAGATTTCATATTCATTCTAGAGGGCAAAGCACTAATTGTAGTAGTCTTTAATAGATGCATCAGTCGAGAACTCCTTTGCCAAATTCTTGTAGATCTCGAACACCTATTTAGGTTTTGTTTATGAAGGTAGACATGGGATAACTGATCCCAGATGGCCTTAGCATCATCTAGGCAAAGTAGGGACTGACTGAACCTCGACTCGGTGTTGTTGACGATCTAGGACATAACACCCGAATCATTCTTACTCCACTGTGCATAGGCATGTTACGTCTTGTCATCTGCCAACACATCATGAGGAGTTTTAGGGTTGGTGGTAATATGTGAGTAGCGACCTTGTGCCTTCACATACAAAATAAAGGAGGCCGACCAGAGATGGTAATTAGAGCCATCAAGTTTTACCGTGGTGACACACATAGAACATCGAGGCTCAGTAGATGCCGTGACGTACAGATCTGTAGTCGAGGTAGAGCAGAAGCAGCAAAAAGTAGAAGGCAGCAACAACAACAGTCAGAAGATAGCCAGATTAACTGCTGGCATGCCGGGATCAAAATATCCGAAGAAACCCGCTACGAGGCAACAATGGATCTGACACATCAGATCATAGAAACCCGCAAAAGGGTAGAATAGATGGAAGAAAAACCTATGCCACCATGGAGAGAATCAATACTCCACCATGAGGCGCAGGTAGATAGCAAGAAAAAACTTTTCTAGGAAGTCATGTTATTTCAAGATCTGCCCGGAGACGATGAGGAGTCCAGTAGAGGGCGGAAGGAGGGAAGAGGCTAGAAGGTGGAAGATATGGTGTGTGAGAGGAGGGGCAGCAATGGAGATGGGTTGTTGTGGGTGGAGAGAGAGCCGGAATGGGTGGGATATGGCGGCGGCAGGGTGGTGGAATCGGTGGCAGCGACGTGCGGGGGGGGGCAGCGGCCGGATTGGTAGAGGAGAGGGAAGGGAAGGAGAGGCGAGGTGGAGGAGAGGGTGGAGAGGGAGGGCGGTGGAAGAGAAGGGCAGGGGGTGCTGCGCGACAGAGACGACGGGGGGACGGGGCAGGGAAGAAAGAAGAAGGGGGGGTGGGCATGGGGGGAAGCACTAGGGTTGGGAGGGGAAGGGCTGAGAAGGGAATCATGTTACTCTTGATACCATATAGATAGCTAAGTGATTTTCTATTAAATGAATACAATTGACTACAATGCCTTCTCTTTTATAGGACAAGAGAATAAAACAATAAACACAACTGAGCAATATGGGATAAATAATACAAGTAACATGTAGAGTAGAGAAAAGGTAAATAGTAAATAGAAGCATATCTCTTTAGTTCTACCTCCCCCAGTTTATGGGATTTCTCTTCTCAAACGAATTTCCCTGTCTAGTCATGGCCTTTTATTGATTTTTGTTGCAAATTAATTTATACACCTTTACATTGTACATGTGAATGCTTTTTCTTGCTAGGACACATGCTTTATGGACGTTGATGTCCTCCACATTCTCTAAAATGCTTCTATCTGGTACCCTTGGTCTAGGAAGCACGAACACATCCCAGAGGCTGCCATGTCCATGTCCGACACATGTCCAACATGGACATGCCATCGACATGCCTGGACATAGGGCGAACATGGCTTTGGCGTGTCCAATTTCATATTTTTAATATTTATCAGCTGGACACAACATGGACACGTCTTGAACACTTGTTGGACACGGCTAGCCCATCCTACACATCTTGGACACTACTTGCAGCAACAGCTAAGTGCGTGACACGCTGCAAGCAACCACCAAAAGGAGATCGGAGCTGCTACAAGTAACTTTTGCAGCAGTGACCAGTGGTAGTTGAAGCGACCACAAGCAACAACCATTTGCAGCAAGAGATGCCAACACCTAGACCAGCCACAAACGGCGGCGATTTGCAACAGGAGCTGCCAACACCTAGATCAGCCACAAAAGCAGCTTCCTTCCCCTCTAGGAACTCCTTCCCTCTTCCTTCTCTATTTTCTTCGCTTGTTGCTTTTCTCCTTCCTCTTCTTCCTACTTTTTGGTCCTCTACTGTGTACACTTCTCCACACACCTCTTCTTCCTAATCCATTGAAAACTCTCCTCCCCTCTTTTTCCTCCTTCCAACATGCAGTCCTCCTACTTTACTTTTGTCTCTTCTCTCTACCCTCTACTCCTACATAACTACTAAATACGTCAACCTCCTCTTGCTTCACCACCATCACCGCTACCAATACATATCTCCCCTCCATCACTTTTGCTTCCCCTCCTCTTCCTTGCACTCCACTCCATTAGTATTTTAACTGTATAATTGGTACTGTATGTAATTAACTTCTAATGATTTTTCTCTAGTTTGTCATTCTTGGATAGTATAATATATCATTTTGCATGCTAAATTTGATATTGATTAGCATAGGGGGTTTGAATACATATGTGAATTAATGTGGATATTCTGTGATCTTTGTGATATGATTTTGGCAAACACCCATTTCAAGAAAAGAGAATCTCATAAGATTACTTTCAAGAGTGGACACAATTGTAGCCAAATTGATTATCTCCTTACGAGGCGAGTGGATCGTAATATATGCAAGGATTGTAAAGTGATTCCTGGCGAAGAACTCACGACCCAACATAGGTTGGTGGTTTTGGATATTAACATGAAGATCAATAAAGGCAAGCATAACAGAAACCAAGATAGCAGAATCAAGTGGTAGAATCTTAAAGGAGAAAAGAAATTGATTTTTCATGATAAACTTAGCAAGGAGGGAACTTGGAACTTAGAGTCTGATGTTAACACTATGTGGCATAACATGAGTTCATGCATAACAAAAATGTCCAAGGAGGCTTTGAGGGAGTCCAAAGGTTGTGGGCCTCCACTGAAAGAGACTTGGTGATGGAATGATGAAGTACAAAAGACTATTAAACTAAAAAGGGAGATCTATAGGAGCTTATCCAAATCTCGAGATGATGCAACGTTCTAAAGATACAAGCAAGCAAAGAAAGAAGCTAAAAAGGTTGTTCAGGAGGCAAGATCAGATACTTTGATGATTTTTTAAGAAGTTGGACATAAGAGAAGGGGAAATAGATATATATATATATATATAATGGATCATATATGAGAAAGGAAAGGAAGAGACTTGAGTCAAGTGAAATGCATCAAGAATGAAGATGGTAGGGTGTTGGTGAAGGACGATGATATCAAGAACTAGTGGAGAAATTACTTCCATAGGCTTCTCATTGGAGATACTGTAAATAATATATAAGACTCGTGTGACATGAATACAAGAGATATCATTTACGCGACGAGTTTTACCATTTGAGGTCAAGAATGCTTTGAAGAAGATGAAAATGAGAAAGGCATGTGGACCAAACGGTATTCCCGTTGATGTATGGAAGACTACGGGGGATGAATGAATTATGTGGTTAACAAAGTTCTTTAACAAGATCACGAAGACTAAGAAGATGCCGGATGAGTGGAGAAATAGTACTATAGTCCCCATCTACAAGAACAAATGTGATATTCAGAGCTGCACAAACTACAGAGGTATCAAGTTGATGAGTCACACAATGAAGCTTTGGGAGAGGATTATTGAGCAGAGCCTAAGATTTATAACGCAAATATCAAACAACCAATTTGGTTTCATGCCTGGAAGATCAACAACAGTTGCTATTTTTCTGATAAGGAGGCTTATGGAGAAGTATAGAGAAAGCAAAAGAGATCTTCTTATGGCGTTTATTGAATTGGAAAAGGCTTATGATCGAGTACCCAGAGAAGTGTTGTGGATGATTTTGAAGAAAAAGGGTGTACCAATCCAATACATTGACTTGATCAAAGACATGTATGATAGCTCTACTGCAAGTATGAAGACCCCTGGAGGAGAGACACCAACTTTTCCTATCACAGCTGTGGTACATCAAAGATCCACACTCAACCCATATCTGTTCGTTCTTGTTATGGATGAGCTGACAAAGAATGTTCAAGATGACATTCCTTGGTGTATGTTATTTGCTGATGATATTGTTTTGATTGACGAAACTAAAGATGGATTAAATGATAAAGTTGAACGGTGGAGAGAGGCATTGGAATCAAATGGATTTATGATTAGCAGGAATAAAACTGAGTATATGCTTTGCAATTTCAACCAATCCCGCAGTGTGAATGATGGAGCCAAGTTGGACGGAGTAGATATACCAAAATGTGATAAATTTCGTTACTTGGGTTCTATTATTCAAATACATGGGGATGTATGAAATGACGTTTGTCACAGGATCACTGCAGGATGGTTGAAATAGAAAAGTGCAACTGAAGTATTATGTGATATGAAGATCCCTCTCAGGTTAAAAAGTAAGTTTTATAGAACAACTATACGGCCAGCCATGCTGTACGGGAGTGAATGTTGGCTGGTGAAGAAACAAGGTCTCAACAAGATGAACGTGGCTGAAATGCGTATGCTGAGATGGATGCGTGGGAAGACAAGAAAAGATCGCTTGAGAAATGATTATATCAGGAATAAAGTAGGGGTGGCGAGCATTGGGGGCAAGTTGCGCGATGGCCGACTCAGATGGTACGGACAAGTGCAACGTAGACCGACTAATGCGCCTATACAAAGCAATGCTATTGAGTCAAGCACAATAAATTGAAGAAGAGGAAGACCTAAATTAACATGGGATGAGCTTATAAAGAGAGATCTTGAATCTCTACATCTCAACCAAAATATGGCCCATGATAGAGCTGAATGGAAACGAAGGATCCATGTAGCCGACTCCAACATAGTTGGGATTGAGGCTTAGATGATGATGATGATGATGATGATGATTCTGTGATCTTTGTCCGTGCTTCTTGTTAAGAATTATGTATCTTGTTGTCTTTTACAAATAAATTATATGCATATACATGTCTATAATTGTATACATACATATATACATGCATTTATGTATGTTTGTATGTATAGATATTGCCGTGTCGGTGTCCTATATTTTCAAAAATCACTGTGTCCTGTGTCCGTATCCATGCTTCTTAGCCCTTGGTTAGTGTGCCTCTTGTTCTGGTGACTAAATACCAATGTTTTAGAAAGCGGGAAGCGGAAGGCGTGCGGAGAGCACCTTGTGGCCGCTCAGGCGGGCGCTTTTTGAAAAAGCGGATACTGAAATTATTCTATAATTTGATAAAAAGATATACATGTTTGTATATAAGTTATAGTTATATATATATATATATATATATATATGTTCTCATTCAATTTATGCAGGATATATTCTGTAATATTTGTTTTAGACTTATCTATACAGCCTACACAACAAAATAAAGCACCCAGATAGTTTTTAACACAGTTGTAATATGGTATTTGGGTATTACTAATACCCAAATTGTTTACTTTTACTGTAGTGAATATATTTATAACTATATATACTAAAATGCAGTAAGCAGTAGAAGATATATAATGTATTAATGTAGCTTATGCAGTAAACAAATAGAATATATATAATGTTTTTCATTAATATCCAGTAAAAATATATATATATATATATATATATATATATATATATATATTACACTATAGAATGTATTAGTACATTATAGTTATATAAGGTAGAAAGGTAAAGAAATACAATTTGCAGTAGATAAGTAGATATTTATGTATGCATTATTGTATTATAAAATGTATTATACAGTAATGTTTCATATTAAACAATGTACAGCAGCAATGTATTACATTATTACAGACTTCTAGTATTGCACATCATATTACATGGTAATACAGTCACTCATGCACATAGATAGATACTAGGAAAGTCAATATATAGTAGCAGCAACAACATTTGATTAGAAAAAAATGAAAAAAGAAAGCAATTGTACAAAAATCCATCGCCTAAAATTTAGGCGGCCAAAAGCGGGCGCCCGAAACAAAGAATCAGGCGGGCAAATAGGCGGGCCAGGTGGGTTTAGGCGGCCGCTTAATGGGCTGCCGCCTGAGTGGCCGCTCAAGGCTGTAACCAGGCGGTTGAGCCTCCTGGCCGCTCAAGCGGCCGCTTAGGCGGGCGCCTGGGGCGCTTTTCAAAACACTGCTAAATACATTGTGGTTTATATCTTGACAAAATTCATTTCATTTCCTTTAAAGATAGAATCTGCATTCTCAACCTTTTGTCTCCCCAAGCTTGTCTTTCCACCATTCTGTTTTTCTAATTCTATCAATTTATCATACTCTCTTCTTGTCTGTATGCGCTTGTATGTAGATATCAAAATCATTCTAGTCACTTGATATAATGTCCACTTTCAGTTCTGTATGTACTATAGACTATACAATTTCAGCTATATCTGAAACCCTTGGTCAATTAGAGTGTTAATGAATTGCTGCATTATACCTACAAACTCAGTTTGACTTTATTAAACCCTTTGATCAATTTTCTTTATTTTATTTATGAATGAAATGAGATTTGTTTTAATCTATTTTTATGAATAAATGCATTGGTTTTTTAATTAAATTGATAGATAAACACTCAAAACTGTAGTATCCATGACGTACTCGTATCCTATATTTTCAGAAATAATCATCTCCAGTACCCGCATGTATCTGTATCCATCTTCATATATCATTTCCCACATGTAATAGCATCCATGTGAAGTTTGAATCCATATGATGTATCCTAGGAATCATGAGCACTTCTTGGTGGCTGTTGTGTCCGTGTCCAACATGTGTCCGACACGGAGACCCTGTGGGCACACATGGACATGACCAGCACTTGTCCAAATCTCTCCCTTCTTTTATTAGGAGCTGGGCACAGACCGGACTCGGCCCAGCCCTAATTAAGAAGGTGAAACACCCTGTTGCACACAAACTCCCTCCTCAGCATTCCGTCGCCCGTGTCTCCCCTGATCATGGTGCTACCTAGGCAACTTCTTCTTTTCCTTCACTCGCACCACTGACCTATCCTCTTTCTCCACATGCTGCTGCTGACCTCTCCTCTTCCTTCACCTGCCAACATAGACCTCCCATCACTTGTAGTCGCCAGCCCTCTTATGTTATTAGCTACCATATTCTCCCTTGCCACCTAGGCGACTGCTATTCTTCTTCCACCTTTCAAAAGTGGACATTCTCCTTCACGACGACTACCACCAACAATATTCTCCTCCTCTCCTCTTCCTCCTCCACCGTCAATACCTATTTTTTTCTCTCCCGTCCTCTTATTCTACAAATGACAACAGATGTCCTCCCGCCTCCTCTTCTTCCTGCACCTCTGATACCTATATTCTACCTCTCCACCACCAATACCACCAACAGCAGTCTCCTCTTCTTCCTCATCACCACCTCCACCACTGCTTTTACTTTCCTTTTCTACAAATAACAACCTACCTCCTTGACGCAATTTTACTATGCGCTAAAACGCAAGTGAACGCGTCGAGTAGTACAGGCCTTTGTGAGGCCCGAGTCGAACACAGGGATACTCGGAATTGTTGGTGACTCCTACTAACTAGTCGCGATCAGCTAAGCCGATTAACAAGTTGAGAGTTGTTGTTAAAACTAAAAGAAAAATAAAAACAAAACAAAAGAAGCAATCGATTAAATGTTGGTTTAATCAATTCAAAAGGTATCTTTAGGATTGCGGTTTCACCGCGGGTTTTCATTGTATTAAATTTTATATAATGCCTCAATTTTATCTCTCTATCCGGGTAGTGGCTTGAAAACAGAATTGCCCACTGTCGTGGTGCAATTCACTACCTAGGTCTAGGTCGGTTCCACTGTCGTAGTAACCTATACCCTAAACTCGGTGCATTATGAACGATCTCTCAGTATCCACATTAATTTTACACCACCTTGGTCAAGGGATTTATCGATTAATGTAGATTTCGTCTCTTTTCAGCCGTTAATTCTTCTTTCAAAGTGATTAAGGGCATTAGGTTATTATTATGGTGATCAAGCATAACAATATATGGAGAAAACGAAACTATACCACGGATTTAAGAGATAAAATATGAATTACTATTATAAAATTGTCATACAATGAATCCCCGGGCTACTCCCGGTCCTAAAGACAAAGGGGATTAGCCCCGCATGGTCATCTCAATGAAAGACAGAGGAGTAGAGAAGAAAAACATGGGAAACATGGAGAAAACTCGTGTAACCCCTGATACAAAGGTGTTCCTGGAGATCCTCCTCGAGAAACGTGCGTTTTGCAGTCTTCCGGCAGCAAAATCGCCTGTCGGAGGTGCCCGGATCGCTCGGTTGACGGCCTTCGTCTCTCGTCTCCTATCTCTCTCTCTCCTTCTTGGATGTTGTGCAACACAAATTCCTCTCCCCCTCGGGCCGTCCGTGCTCTTCTTAGGTCATATGACCACTTTACGGCTCCAAAAAAGCTCAACCGTCGGATTAAAACGCTCCGTTTTAGTGCTGAAAATCGCCAGATCCCGACGCTGTCGATGGTATCGACCCCAAGGTCGATGGTATCGACCATGGCACAGGTTATTCCTTCCAAGATCGCGTTTTGGGGTTGCTTTTTGATGAAATGTCGATACTATCGACCTGGGGGTCGATAGTATCGACTCCGGACAATGCAAAAGTGCCTGAAAAAGTGTCGAAACATGTGTATAAGTCCGGGGATTATATAAAATCATATAAATATTATAAAAGAAGTATAATTTGATGCAAAAAGAGTTTAAGGGCCAACTATAGTGAATTATGCAAATATAATCAAGAAAATGACAAATACATGCATAAAACAGATATAAAATAAGCCTATAAAAATGACTTAAAACCCATGCATCAAACTCCCCTAAGCTTAAACCTTGCTCGTCCTCGAGCAAAAAAACTTTGGATTTGGTTGAGATAAGTCAGCAATAGGACATAAATACATGAAATGAATCTACATCATCCCCACTTTCTTTCCACAAACCGGCCCTCATTGACCACTGAACACTAACTGCCATCCAGGCGACCAAAGACCTATGTAAAAGATGTTCGTCCCCCAATCAATGAAACACTATCAATTAAAGCAGTTAATATGATAAACTCATCCGGTCCATACTTGATGCATCTTGTGATCTCCTATCTACGTTGCTCATTTCCTAACTACCATCTAAATGGAAGCAGATCTCCTGATATTAATGAATGAGGAGAATATCATGGGTGGCCTACCAATTAGAGCAACGGGTGGATGGGATAGGTGGTTGTGGAAGAGATGGAAGCACATAATAGTCAATCATGCAATACAAAAATTAATGACCTATCATGATGCAAAATGCAAGTGAAAATGTCCTAATGTTACATTTTTGGTGGAATGATGCATGCACTATCATTCCGTCTCAAGGTGAGATGGAATATCTAAGAAAACTACACCATGTGCTTATTCTTCTTAGTATGTAAGTGAGAACATGTTCCTTTCTCCCTTTTCTTCCTACTTCTCAATTCTTTTTTTTTTCTTTTTTTTCTTCTTTTTTTTTCAATTTTTTTTTAAAGCCCTTATTTTCATAGATGACAATGAATTATATGCCGGGCTCACTTCTTGTTACATACTTGTGCATCTGAAGCATTCTATTTGGAGGGTATGGAACAAGTTCATCACCTTTAATGTTTTCAGAGTAACATAAGATACATGGTGTAAAATATGCTCAAAAGATGTAAATGCAACTACATAATGATAGTTATGCAACTACTATGACATGCACCTAAGGATAATGTGCATGTATAACTACTTTATCTTTTTTTTTCATTCTCATGCAAAAAATGTGAAAATAGTTGTAATGCAAGACCTATCTACATGGTATGCAATCAAAGAGTGAAAGACAGTAATGTGCTCCCATTTCTTATGGTGGAGTGTGAATGAAATTGCGGTGGATCAGATCACAAGACTAATTGACAAAACCTTCTGAAAATATCATATGTCCCTCTCTAAAGACCTGTGTACATGGTAACTGAAGGATTTCTCTCTTAAACTTTAGTCTAAGGTCACGTTAGCGTTTGGTCGGTTTGGGCTCAAACATCCTTGTCAATCATTTTTCCTTGGACAATAAAGATGGTCATTCATGTTCCCGTGTCCTGAAGCTGACTCACCCAAGCACTTCCTCAGTTATGCCACTCAAGTACTCACAAGAATAAGCTCAAAAAGTTTTCAATATGCTCATATTTTCATGTGCACACAACCCAAGAGTAAAACTTGCAATTGAAACCATGCATTTATTGCTCCACAGATTACATTAGATAGATGTGGATCCTACAAAAGCGGTAAACCTAGAAATAAAAATAACTAATATCTCAAAAGTAAAATCAACATGAATAAGTAAGTAAAAACTAAGATAGAGGGTTGTTCCAACACCCCCCCTAAGCTTGAATATGACTATGGCCTCATAGCCAACATTCTCACTTAAGAGGTGGAACAACGGTACCATTCGCTTTGAAGTGTGGTGAAGAAGGATGGTCAGATGCTCAAGTAGACCAAGTGATGCTTGCTATCTCCCTCCTTTTTGTGGCCCATTTTTGTGTCTTAGTGGTTCTAAGACGTGACTTGCTTCATCCATCTTTCCTCTGCAAAAAACGGTTCGAAAAAATCTCGTTTCGATACCTTTTACGGCCTGTTTTATGTAGCTGTCCTGCAGGTGTCGATACCATCGACCAAGGTCGATGGTATCGACCCAGACTCAGCAATTTTGTTGAATCGACGCATCTAAAAGCCTGGGAACTCAAAAGTGTCGATACTATCGACCCTAGGGTCTATGGTATCGACTTTACTGGCACCAATTTTTCTGTAAATCTTCAGGAATCTCGATACTATCGACCCTAGGGTCGATGGTATCGACTTTTCTTCAGCGTTTACTTCTCCAAACTCGATACTATCGACATGGGTGTTGATAGTATCGACCTTAACATTCTGCACACTTCAAAACACGAGTTAGGGTACCATTTTTACAAAAATGATCAAAACCTAAGCAAAAACTAAGTACATAAACATAAAAGAACATAACCAAACATAAAATTGAACCTAAAGTTGGGTTGCCTCCCAACAAGCGCCCTTGTTTAATGTCCTAGGCTTGACATAAAGATATCTTTAACCTGGGTTGTCAAGATATGTCCCCAATGAGTCATGTGGCAATTTGAATTGAACTCGATCATGTCCAATCCCCAAGGTCAATGTACCTCTCCCAATGGCAGTGATGACATCAGCCGTAGCTTGGAACGGCCTTCCCAATAGCATCTCGAAACATTGGAGCTGTGGCATGTCCATGACAATAAAATCTACCGGGAAGATGAACCTGTCTACCTTGATGAGTACATCCTCGCACACTCCATATGGCCTTACAATGGACCCATCCGCCAACTCAATCGTTGCCGCCGATTTCTTTATCTCCTTCAACCCAAGCTTCTGAAATGTCACCAGAGGCATGAGATTTATGCTGGCGCAGGAATCACATTGCGCTTTAGGAAAATGCCGTCCACCTATTGAGCAAGGAATGTAGAAGCCTCCTGGGTCTTTTCTCTTCTTTGGCGAACTCCCGTGAATCATAGAGCTCACCGTCTCATTCATCCGACAAATATCACCGTCTTTTATCTGCCTCTTCTTATTGATGATTTCCTTGATGAACCTCCCATAGGCAGGCACCTTCTCGATCATCTCCACTAATGGAATATTGATGTGGAGTTTTCGGAATATTTCCAAGAATTTCCTAAAATGACGATGCTCTTTCTTTGACTTCGGATTGACCAGATTTGACACATCTGCTGCATTAACACGCCTGTGAGGTGGCACATATGAGCTTTTCGGGGTCAACTCCCCTAAGCTTGCTTCAATCACTCCCTCTGGCATGGGCTTTGGCGAGACATCATCAACAGTAATAGCTTGTTGTGGTTCCTCTCTCGCATTCGATGTTTCCACACGTGTACAAACAACCTTCAATTGTTCTTCTTGCCTAGATGGAGATGCAATATTCATAACTCGCTGTGATTTTCTGAAGAAAGGGTTTCCGCCCGGCAGTCCATAGTAAGTGCGTGGATACGGTATCGCCGGTGTCGCATGCGTATTAAAAGTCATTTTTCTTTCTTCTTTAGCTTCTTGCACCTGAGATTCCTCCTCATTGCTTACCACAGACATATACTTGACCTGATGGTGTGCTTGGGCCACGTTTGCATTCTCGGCCGGTTTCTGTTGATTGGCATGCTTGATGGCCGCCACTTCACTTGAAATCTGTGCCACAGTGGTTTCGAATGCCCGCATCTCTGTGCTCCATCGCTTTGTAGCGTCTGCCCAAATTTGGTTAGAATATCACCTTGAGATTGCAATTGTTTACCAAACATAGCCATCATCTCCTGGTTCTGCTGCACCATCTGACTGAGTAATTCGGTGTTCTTATCTTCGGCTCTAGATTGTGGTTTGGCATCCGGATCTTGCAGAAAGTTATTCGAATCCTTCCATGAGAACTTTTTATCCTTCCTCCATGCATAGTCATTGTTTCTATAGCCCTGTTGTTGCATGAATTTCACTTGGGCTTCCTCATCCTCAGATGCATCTTCCTTAGATAGCAGCTTCTTGGCTAGAAGATCTAACTTATCGTTCAACTCCTTAATTACTTTGGATTCACCTGCAACTCTGACATGCTCCACAGCGCCTCTTTCACCCCATGACTGTTTCCTAGCCATGTTCTTTAATATCTCCCAACATCTGGTGTCCGTATTATTCAGAAAGAATCCTGACCCAGCTGAATCAAGGTTGCTCCTATCGTGCTCAGAGAGAGCAAAATAGAAGATCTTTACCTGTGTCTCCTTATCCAGCCCATGATGTGGGCACCTCCTCAGCATGACCTGAAATCTCTCCCAGGTCTCAGAATATGTCTCACCAGCCTGTTGGGTAAAGTTGTGAATCTTCCGGATCATGTCGTTAGTCTTCTCAGGAGGGAAGAACCTCTCAAAGAAAACCTCCACCATATGGTTCCAGGACTCCACAAACTCATCATCCAAATTATGTAACCATTCTCGCGCGGCTCCTGCCAATGAACTCGGGAAAAGCTTGAGATACAGTGCCTCCTGTGGAAACCTATCAATTTTGACCATGTCACAGTTCTCAACAAACTGGTTGATGTGCGCGACGGGATCCTCATTCTTCAGCCCATGAAAAGCATTCAATTTCACCAGATTTATCAGCGCTGGATCAATCTTATATGTCGGTATGTTAATTGCCTGCTTCTTTATAGGCCCCTTGGAAGCTGATGCGGAAGAAGCCTTGATCTTCTCCCATATGGTCTGTGCGTTGGCCATCTCTTCCTGTTCAAATTCAGAATCTATCTCTTCTTGGTGCTCTTGCTCGTAATACTCCTCGTCCTCAGGTCCCGGAGGTGGAATCTCGGGTGTGCGATTGTCGTAGTCCGTACTACGTGTCTGCACCATGCAACGTACCTGAAATGAGAAAATTTAGTTCAGTACAGTGCTTTGACGAGTATAAAAATGAATGAACAATAGAAAGAAAATATTTGAAGTTGAATGAAAATTATAAAAAAAATGTGGCCTGGAGTGGCCGCTCGTAGCACTCGAAGTGCCAACAATTTCGCCGTATCCCCGGCAACGGCGTCAAAAACTTGACGCAATTTTACTATGCGCTAAAACGCAAGTGAACGCGTCGAGTAGTACAGGCCTTTGTGAGGCCCGAGTCGAACACAGGGATACTCGGAATTGTTGGTGACTCCTACTAACTAGTCGCGATCAGCTAAGCCGATTAGCAAGTTGAGAGTTGTTGTTAAAACTAAAAGAAAAATAAAAACAAAACAAAAGAAGCAATCGATTAAATGTTGGTTTAATCAATTCAAAAGGTATCTTTAGGATTGCGGTTTCACCGCGGGTTTTCATTGTATTAAATTTTATATAATGCCTCAATTTTATCTCTCTATCCGGGTAGTGGCCTGAAAACAGAATGCCCACTGTCGTGGTGCAATTCACTACCTAGGTCTAGGTCGGTTCCACTGTCGTAGTAACCTATACCCTAAACTCGGTGCATTATGAACGATCTCTCAATATCCACCATTAATTTTACACCACCTTGGTCAAGGGATTTATCGATTAATGTAGATTTCGTCTCTTTTCAGCCGTTAATTCTTCTTTCAAAGTGATTAAGGGCATTAGGTTATTATTATGGTGATCAAGCATAACAATATATGGAGAAAACGAAACTATACCACGGATTTAAGAGATAAAATATGAATTACTATTATAAAATTGTCATACAATGAATCCCCGGGCTACTCCCGGTCCTAAAGACAAAGGGGATCAGCCCCGCATGGTCATCTCAATGAAAGACAGAGTAGAGAAGAAAAACATGGGAAACATGGAGAAAACTCGTGTAACCCCTGATACAAAGGTGTTCCTGGAGATCCTCCTCGAGAAACGTGCGTTTTGCAGTCTTCCGGCAGCAAAATCGCCTGTCGGAGGTGCCCGGATCGCTCGGTTGACGGCCTTCGTCTCTCGTCTCCTATCTCTCTCTCTCCTTCTTGGATGTTGTGCAACACAAATTCCTCTCCCCCTCGGGCCGTCCGTGCTCTTCTTAGGTCATAGGACCACTTTACGGCTCCGAAAAAGCTCAACCGTCGGATTAAAACGCTCCGTTTTAGTGCTGAAAATTGCCAGATCCCGACGCTGTCGATGGTATCGACCCCAAGGTCGATGGTATCGACCATGGCACAGGTTATTCCTTCCAAGATCGCGTTTTGGGGTTGCTTTTTGATGAAATGTCGATACTATCGACCTGGGGGTCGATAGTATCGACTCTGGACAATGCAAAAGTGCCTGAAAAAGTGCCGAAACATGTGTATAAGTCCGGGGATTATATAAAATCATATAAATATTATAAAAGAAGTATAATTTGATGCAAAAAGAGTTTAAGGACCAACTATAGTGAATTATGCAAATATAATCAAGAAAATGACAAATACATGCATAAAACAGATATAAAATAAGCCTATAAAAATGACTTAAAACCCATGCATCACTCCTCTTCATTCTCGGTTGTACACTGCGGCCACCTCACTATTTTTTTACTGTCCACAAAATTTAGATGTACAAAATAATTTATTGTGAGTTCATTCTTGTGGTCTTTATCTCATTTTAATGTTTGTGAACAAATTATCTATTCGTTTGACTATAATTGTGTTACAATGTGGGTTTGTTTGATAGTGCCTTTGAAGGCTTGATTTTGTGACATAGGTAATATGTGTTTGAATTCATATATGAAATGGATTGTAACGTGAATGAATTGATGTTTATTTCTGAATGTGCTTGTTCTTTTTTGTATTTTACATAGAAATAATATACGTGTTTATGTATATTTTTCTTTGTTTGTGTCACTGTCCTATATATTTGAAAATCGATGTGTCCCATGTCTGTGTCCTTGTTTTGTAGGATGTATCTTAGGTGATATATACTTTTTGTTGGTCGTCTTAATTATATATACCTGTCCATTGTTCTTGAAGACAAGAAAGCATTTAATTATCTTAATAGTTAATAGCCTGCTAAGTGAACCTTGTGTTTTTTTTTTAATGAATTTATCAAACATGTAGAGCACAGATATATGTTGTGATTCCCACTTTCTCAAACAGGCACTTTGTTCCCAATCTTACAATTGGAGCCCCCGTAATAGAATCCCTGAGGAGGCACACCAAGTAATTCCTTTTCCGTAATTAATAATTTGGGTTTATTATAAGCAATTTCTTGTATTATTCCTTCCAATATTTCTGTAGGGCTTACCTGGACTGCCATCTTATGGTGACAAACCCTCTAGATTATGTTGAGCCACTATCCAAAGCTGGTGCTTCTGGCTTCACTTTCCATGTTGAGGTGTCCCAAGGTCGCCTTTTGGTGTAAATTTTTATCTGAGCTTTTTCAAAATGTTTTTATAACTTTGTTTTTGTTTTATACTACAGAGAATTGGCAAGAGGTCATCCAGAGTATCAAAGCAAACGGCATGCGGCCTGGTGTTGCACTGAAACCTGGTACCCCGATTGAAGATGTCTTCCCCTTGGTAGGCTTTCATGGTTGTAATATACTTATCCTCTCCCATTCAACCATCTACTGAGTTTAGTTGGATGCACATTACATACTCTCTTTTGACACACGTAGTATATCATACATGGAAATTGTACACTCAGTAGGCACATCAAAGTGTTATGGTCTATATCTAGGCATATCTTAGAGAATCGTTAATTACGGCTGATATTTAAAGTTCACGGTCACCTTCCTGAATTAACTACGTGCCATTTGTAACCTATGAGCCTACTACAAGCGGTTTTCTTTTTTAAACTTAAAAATAGGCCGTAGTAGGCCCACAGGTTACAACATGACACGTAGTTGATTCATGATGTCAGCAATGCACTTTAAATATCAACCGTAATAAACAATATTCTAGGGAAATATATCATACTGGGAATTTGGGATTGACTGTAACAAAACTCAGCTACAAAAGGAAGCCCAAAGGGGGGAGAAATCCCACTAGGACCCCATGTGCATGGAGGCTTCATGCAAGGGAGTATAAATCCCGATAACCTCATGGAGGCTCAATGCAAGGAATAGCACAATGCAACCGTGGTGCAAACTACAACACTTAACTATGAAATCTCTCAATTATTAAACCAGAGCAGGAATTGAGCCAGAACTCCGCCATCAATACCATAGTTCAGTCACCACTAGACACCGTTGTGAGCAAAAATCAGCTGCATATGAATCCCAAAGGGGGGAGTTCTCTCCCTAGGACCCCATTAGCTCGTGGAAGCCTGACATGAGAGACTGTACTACACCAGAGGATTTGGTGTGAAAGTCAATACACTGGAGAGAAACATTATGTATCAGGGACAAACATCTGAAGCTTTTGGTCTTTGATCTGAACTGAATGCTCTGTTCTGTATATTAAAATAGAACAATATGCCCTGTAAATTGTCTGCTTACCGGAAACTGATCTCTGATTATAACGAAATTTCCAATTTTGTTTTGTCGTTTCGGTTAGCACTAAATTCCTCTTGAATTGATTCAAAGTCCTCGCGGGTTGCAGGTAGAACATGACAACCCTGTAGAAATGGTTCTTGTGATGACAGTTGAACCTGGCTTTGGAGGACAGAAGTTCATGCCTGAAATGATGGATAAGGTGAAAATTTAGAAGCATCTGTTACTGCTGCTCCTAGTATTCGGTTACTGACTTCAGTCAATATGACCTAGGTACGGGCACTGAGAAAGAAGTATCCAGATCTTGATATTGAGGTACTTTTTTAAATTCCATATTTATTTTGGTGATTCTTTGCATGTGCTTTCTTTCTTGTATGTGTGCTTCAGTTAAGTCTATAGATAATTCACTTTGTAGCGATTCTTGCAAATTTAATACCGTTCTATCACGTGTAAGAGATATTTGTCTTCAAAAGGCTTTCTAAATGCATCGACCTGGTATGCAGAATAATATCACTTGAGATCGTACACATAGGAAAATAATGCAATTCAGTTATACTTTCATGACAGTTTTTTTTGTGTGTGCAGGTCGATGGTGGGCTGGGCCCTTCCACCATTGCTGTGGCTAGTTCTGCAGGGGCGAATTGTATAGTTGCTGGGAGTTCAGTGTTTGGAGCTGCAGACCCTGCTGAGGTTATATTGACTATGAGAAAGAGTGTAATAGGAGCGCAGTCCAACAAATGATCCTTGTTGTGCGCCTTATTTTAGATTCCAGCTGTAAGGTCAGAGGTGTGTGGAATCAGTAAATGGTGCCACGATTTGAGAAGGCATTACGATTTGTATATCTTAGACTTCTAAAGAGCAGGATTATCTTTGCTTCTACTTTTTGTTGAGAAGGATGATGTCTTTCTAAGCTTGCACAATATACCTTTAACATGTCAAACTTTGGAATTTACAGTTGACGAAAACATTTTATAATATGGATTGCTCATTGTTGTAATTTGACGATGTTGTAAAGCTATAAGGAAGCACTTCACAGATTGCTATCCATAAGTAACTTTACGCCTATGAGTTATGGTCTGACATATGATGCACTGTGTGATTGCATTTTTGTTGTTGTGTCTTAGTAACAAGGGGGCGTTGGTCTAAAGCCGAATCGGATTGGCATCCAAACCGATGCAGTCATGGACCATCCGCAAACTATCCCAAAGTCACCGAGAGGCCCAGGCCCCACGCCAGAACGCTTCCAGCTCGAATCCCTTAAAAGAAACACTTTATTGTTATTTTATTACGATAGTTTAGTTTCTTATGAAACCAGATTTAATTACGACATCCTTTTCTTCGTTGTTACATATGAGGTTGCTGTTTGTATCTTGGGCCCGCAACCATAGCGGGGTTATTGAAGTACAAAAAATAATCATGTGACCTATAAGATTACCTGATGGCTATAAACTGTAATAAAATGAGGTTGTTGTTTAGACGATGGACCTATTACAATGAATTATTTTTAGGGTTCATTCACTTGATCGCTACATCGCTGCAGAGATGTATACCTTCTCTCTTGACTCATTCTCCACCAAGTGGTGTCATGATTCCAAAGCAGCGTTTAATCATCTAGATTAAACTGGCGGTTCTTCCTTCTTGATTGAACTAGTTTCCCCTCCCTCCAGTTACTTAGCAGTTAGCCTTCTGCTCCAATGTCTAAGATCCATATTGCTTGGTGCGGAAAGGAGTCCATCGGTCAAAGCATGACATGGTCATTTATATTTTTTAGAACAGTTCAATTGAAGACGATAATATTTGAAAATTCGTTCATACAAAGCTTTGCGGCCACTATAACTTGGATAAATAACACTCATATGGGAATATGACAATCAAAGCGAGAATCACTGCATCTCCTACTATGGTATTCAATTTATAAAGCTGCGAAAATAACACTTTCAGAAATGTTTACCGGATTATGAGTATTAATCAACCAGTATTTGATTGTTTCTCTAGAAGTTGATATCTATACAACTTTTATTGCTTTTATTACTCGATATAAAAAATAAATACTATGGAATTTTGTATATAGATCAAGTCATGGCAAAAAGTCAACTATACCAATGATAAGATGACGGTCATGGCTTATACTTTGTTTTATGTCATTCATTTAAGTAGGGAAAATGACATTATAGCCATTCTAGATAAATCGTTAAGCAAAAATAACATCAAAGAAGTAGTGTATTCAAAAATAACATCAAACAACAATGTACAACTCTAGATGAAGTATTCTTGAAACATACTTTAAATGGAAAAGCTGCGGTCAACCTCTCGTGTGCAATTTCCTCTTCCCAAACACATTAATAATCACCAAGGTAGTTTTCCTCACAATCAGTCTTCATCTTAGCTTTGTTGAGGCTTGATGCCTACTAAGGGTGAACCACTCCAAAAGACTTATTTGTTACATAGAGAGCCCTTGGATGTATCAACCCACCATCACATCCCATAACTTTGACGTGAAACAGATTGCACAAACCCTTCAAGTTAAGGCTTGCTCCATGTGGAGGAACCAGGGTGGAGGGACTACCTACACTGCATCAACCTTGACTATTGCACAAAGCATGGGAGAGTGGCTTCCCCACACTTGACATATCAATTTCCTTCGTCTCATAGGCCTTCTAGATTCACTACTATAAAAAGGACTATCTTCAATATTTATGACAATACTATCATCGTAACAAATTGTACTGATGATTATCTAAGGGACAACTGACGTCAAGCTCATGACTGAAGTCCCCCTTTGTGACCAACATGGCATCCGTTTATATTGTAAAGAAACATCATGATAAATTTAATTGTGATTGTTCCTTTGTTAAAATTGAAACGGGTACATGACAAAGTTTTCACTTGGAAGTGGCATGATGACAAGTTCTCACAATGATTTTTTGACAAGACCGACGCTGGACTCGACATGCAATTTCACTTACGTGGTAATTATTGTGACTATTTAATCTTTTAACTAACTCACCCGTTTAACTTTACTCTGACCATTTTTTCGTAAAGCCATCACACGGGTTGTCCAACATCCCTGCAAAACCCTTCCCCCCTCCTTTCTCTTCTATGCAAAATCTTTCCCCCTCTCTTACAACTCATATCAGTTCCCACAACTATAATTGTGCCCTCACGGTAGCATATTCTATCACGCCACTGCCGCAATATTCTGCCTTACCATCTTACACCTGCATAAGAAATGTCAGAAGACAGCAGTGTCATGCGCCACCGCTACACCACCCACTACCACCAGCATCATCAGCTGCTATAGCAGCAACATGCAACAATATCTTGTATCCATGCTATTTTTAACTAATTTCCTACCTAACATGATTATCCGTCGCTACAACGCTTTACTGTATTATACCTTAATGATGAATAGTTTAATAATACATGTATATAGATCATATTGTAATGTAATTTTGCATGTTTGATTTTTATTTGTGACATTACATAGTCCATATGCGACGTAGGTAGGTTCCTAGGCCCAATTTAGCCACTTTATGGTCATACACGCATGGACTATGTCTGAATAGGTCAAACTATATCAACTAATATCATGTTCGTCGGGCGTCACTCCTACTAATGGACCTAAACACGATAATTAAGAACAATCCTGACTTTTGGTAAGAAAATTAACCCCATACATCATGCCAACGATGTTGGGAATCCGAGACAACAGATAAGGCAATAGAAAAAAAATTAATGTCCGATTCTCAAAATCAGTGAGATCGCGTCAATAACGATATATCTAGAAAAGAAGGTAGCAAGAGATATGTCTGGTCCTAGAATAAGCCCAACAACAACTCTTGCACGGTGATGCACACTCTTCACAAGGTGCACACGAACAACTGGCGATCACAACCTCTAGGAGCAGCACCATAGACAACGATGGTTGTTGTCATCCTAGTGTGGTGGCAATGGTCTCCACGCCTTTACATAATCTAAGGGGACCGCCGAGAACTCCATGTTGTGCTACCAGAGCCAATGGAAATGACTTGTCCCTTCGAATATCAACCTGCTAGGTGATTTGATCTCCTTGTCGTCTCTTCCTTGTTGTCCCTCCCTTTTACGGGCAGGACTTGCTCGGGCTCTCTAGTTATCACAACTATGAGAGGATAATAATTGTCAGAGTTTATTAATGTGTCTCTGAAAGCCTAGACCACACCCCTTTATATAGGATGGTTAGGGTCAGGGTTTCCAGATCATCTGAGAGTCGAAGAGACAAAATTTCAAAAAAAATTAGAAGCTGCAAACGTTGAGTCAGTCGATTCACATGTGAAACAATCGGTTTCAACACTTGTTTTCCTATTCTCAAACATATTGGCTTTCAGTGTGATGATTAATACACATCATGACATCAACATCAATCGTTATCCAATCATATTGATCATTGAACCGGTTGATTCACTAGTTGTACTGGTCAGTTACTAAACCGGTTGGTTCATGTCCCAGTTCAGGCAATGTTCAACCAGTATTGTTCAAATTGACCTAACACTTGAATCAATCAATTTTACACTTGAACCGGTCGATTCATAGTCCAGTCAGTCAATTTTCAGCTATTGTTGTTTAAATTGAATAGCTAAACACTTTAGTAATCAAGTTAAACATCATTCATGAATAAACTCATATTCCATGCGCATCCTATGCGTGTGACCCTACAGATCCCAAATTACATTGGCAGTGAATGTCTGTAACCAATTTATTGTAGGGAAATATGGCTATAGAACTGGCAACACAAACAAAAAATTATCTGCCATATTCACCTTTGAATAGTTGATCGCGTCAATAACTATGTAATGGAAAGGATGGTTTGCAAGGTCTGACATGGTCCTAGATCAAACCCAACGACAGTTCTCTCACAACAGTGTGCACCTTTTTTCAAGTCACACTCGAACATCCTCAGCAGCATCCCCTGGTTGGTCACTACATACAACGGTTTGACCTTGTCCTCCTAGCAGCAATCAACAACCTCCTCACCTCTATAGTAGTCCACACAGACCACTGAGAACTCCTATCATTCTAGAGGAATATATAAGAAAGATTTTCCCTTCTAGTCCGTATACTAACACCAACTTGCTCTCCCATAATCATTCTCCCTTGCTGTCCCTCTCTTTATCAGGTAGGACTTGCTCGAGTTCTCTCAGTTACCACAACAATTGTCAGAGTGATTGATGTTGTCTGAGAAGCATCCAATACCTCTCTATTTATAGGAGGGCTAGGGTCATGGTTCCCTTTCTGAGCGAGAGTCAAAGGGGACATAATTTCACGAATTTTCACATCTTGTGAGTGGCAAAACGGTCGGTTTGGAGGTGAACTGATCGGTTGACATGAGAATTGACCGGTTCAACCCTTGAATAGGTTGTTCCACCATGTTTCCCAATCGCAATCATATTGACAAGTAATATCTGATTACACTACTACAGAAACGGCCTTTGGCGTCGGTCGTTTAACCCCATTTGGCGTCGGTTTCCGACCGACGCCTATGTGGGCACCGCTAAAGGTCGAACACTTCGGCGTCGGTTTTTTAACCGACGCCTATTTAATCTATAGGCGTCGGTCTTTTGGTATATAACCGACACCAAAAGGGTTCCCGCCACAGAAAACGGCGTCATCTAGGGCACTTTCTGCGTCGGTTATTTACTGAACAACCGACGCCTATATGGAATATAGCGTCGGTCTTTTAGTAGATAACCGACGCATAAAGTGCCCTAGATGACGCCATTTTCTGTGGCGCGAACACTTTTGGCGTCGGTTATATACCAAAAGACCGACACCTATAGATTAAATAGGCGTCGGTTTGATACGAATATCCGACGCCATTTCCAGGACTGCTTTGGCCACATCAGGCGTCGGTTTTTATCAAATAACCGACGCTGTATGTCTTTGCTGACGGTTTTCTATAAATAACCGACGCCTATTTATATTTTTTTTTTCATATCAGTTTGCAGGCCTGCTATGGCTGGTCAGCAGGATGAGAACCTGCAGTTCAGTTTTCTGAACTGCAGGTTTACGACATCCATTGATATCAGCCTACAAACAGGCCGCAAACCTGCAAAAGTCACAAGGAAAATTCTACACAAGTACATACATTCAGACATCAATTCAATTCTCACATTCACACATATAGAAACATTCAAATACATGTATTAACATTCAGAAATATTCATTTACAAATTATCATTCATTATCGCTATCAACATCCCAATTATATCTTACAGTTGCCACTGCTTGTATGGATTTTGCCCATTCTTCTCTTACTTCATTTAATGCTTCCATCGTATATGGAGCATGTATATTTTTTAAGCGTTTACCTATAGTGTGGTCAGTTTTAAACACCTGCAAAGAGAATGATGTATATATATAAGTAATAATATAAAAATAAGATAAGATTGATATATTTCATACTAACTAGTGAGACTATATATAATACCTCATGTATGGTATCGATGTCCAATGCGGCATATTTGATAATCATCTGCATAAATCGCATCACATAGTATGCGCATGCCCAGCCATTGTCTTGTGTAGCACACTATAAATTGAAACATACAAAATAATACAACTAAGCACAATTCACATCAATAATATATATATTCGAGTCGGGAACTTACTTGTACGTTCTGCCAATTTATTGGCTGGTTCTTTTTCCTTGGGACCGTTCCTCCAGCCTTTTTGAATGCATCTAAACCCCTACATGTTAATATAACACAGTAAATTACATAAGTAAATAGTAATGTAATAACAGATGTTAACAGATACAAAAATGAAATATTTCTCACCAAAATAATGGCATTCTCATTACGTGTCCAATTTTAGTGTTTAATGTACTTCCCGCGGGATCTAGATAATAAACAGTGAACGTCCCGGGGACAATAACTAGTAACTCCCAATGTTTACCGCTAGAGGTAAAAAGTTAACAATTAATAACTCAAAATGCACAATAAAAATGGAATTTTCTTAAGTCCAAATTATAAATAAAGTAAACTTACTTGACATTGAATGGAGCTATTATTATCGTCTTCTTTTGCTGACCAAAAATTGTAAAAGCATCTATACAGTATTGTTGAACATTATCAGGGTCTTTAGCTACCATACTAATCAATGATGGAATCAAAAATCCCACATGATCAAATGCAAATTGTTTGCAATGATCTTCGACTAAGTAGCTGCAAAACATGTATTACGTATGCATTAATATATAAGAAACCAGATCACCGGATCTTACACAAGGTATATGGATGTATAAACAAGATCTCACCTTATCCATGTCTCTATCATTGATGTATTCAGCCAATCATACATAAATAGCTCAATAATATCTTGTATAAATAAAGAGCTATCGTATGATTGACCTGCATAATCTGCATCTAAAGAAACTATTATAGGGCAATGTATATTATGTGCCCGTAGCCAACATGCCATTCCCCTACAAGCAGGACCTAACGGGTATGTTAGGTCAGTTGGAACCCAAGTTGGTAATGCGGGAAGTAGAGGTGGAGGCCTAGGTGCTCCTGGTGTCTTCTTTTTAACTTGTATATATAATTTCAGATCAGTTGACATCATATATACACATTAACAGTCTAAATCAATGTAAATTTATCTTACAATTTTAGTCGTGTAGACGACATCTGCTTTGGGCCACAATATGACCCCGCCTTCTGCCTCACCAAGTCTATCAATATCTGGGTGGGCATATGGCAACACAACTTCCCTCCAATCGGGTAATACATGTAGAGGGCTCACACGAATGTATCCCTGCGGCATTGGAGTCCCATGAAACGTTGCCCTAGGAAGGGACTGGTAAGCCTGCGCCTCTGCAACAACATAGTCTTGCATTCTTAAGCGGCAGGCTTCAATGCCTACAAATTTACGTAAACAATGTTATACATATATACATATAATCTTGAAAACATATCATCTTGAAAAGACTAGCTACAATGTCATAAACAACACTTACATCAGACGTGCTAGGCGATGGGTCTCCAGGATTACTCACAGTCTGTGCATCAGGAGAAGAGTGGGTCGTCATAGGCTGATTGGAAGCCTGAGATGCCTGCCACCGCAACAATTCTTCCCTGACCTTCTCAGCAACTACATCGTTGACCTTCTTAGCAACTAAATCCTCAACTCTCTTATTCTCCTATACATGGATAAAAGAAACATTAGCTTCTTATTAATGAATTTCCTTTTGCAGTAACATTCTAAAAAAAGAATAGGTTACCTCTTCTTGAGAAAGTCCCGCTCTGGGTTTGCGCTGGGATGGCCCAAAGAATGCTTTGATGCCAACACCAGCGCTGGCACCTCTAACACGTCCAGGATGCTCTGGGTTACCCAGAGCAACTGTCAATTCATCCCTTGTGCCCTGAGGGATGAACATGCCTTGTTTCCTCTGCTCGTGCAGCTCCCGCTAATCAGCATAAATAGAAATTGGTAAGTTAACACCACAAATAATCAATATTCAAACGATTTCTCTAAGAGTTGTATTTTACCATTTTTGCAGCCGCCTCAGCAATTACAGGCTTCTTTATTTCACCCTTCTTGTTTTGCCTACCAGCTATCCAGATATCATGGCGAGGCATGGGTGTGGAAGACTCCTGAGTAGGAGCAGACTCCTGAGTAGCAGCAGACTGCTGAGTAGCCGCAGACTCCGCCTGTAGTCTTTGGCGAACGCTTGCATAGCCTTTTGGACCCATAGTGTGGTCATGCACATTCAGTGCACGCCTTGCTTTTTGTGCGTCACTGAGGGCCTAGTTAGTATGCACATTAATGATTTGGTTAGTAGCACTAAATGTTAATTAAATTGGGAGTGACGCCTAATACCTTGAATTCTTCAGATTTTCTTGAAGCAACAAAATTGTCCCAATCTTCTTTGTCCAAGAAGTTCCATTGTTCAAGGGCTGATTTCTTCTTCTTATCACCCTCTTTTATGTATTCTCTGTTCAGATTTGTCCTATAATTCCTAAGCATCTTTCCAGCGCGTTTCACCACACTTTTACGATGCAACTTCTCATCCAATGCAAACAGATTCTGTAAAATAGAAATGTTATTAACTAGTATCCAAAATAGAATTGCAAATAATAGAATTTGTAATCTACAAAATAGAATTGCAAATAATAATAACTCACGCATAAATCCTTCCATATCAAGTCTTTTTTCCCTTGAGGAACTTTATGCCAATTATCATACTTAACACCACAATGGCTCCGAGTGGTACACCCAAGATAGTTTACAAAATTATTGCGGTTCACTCCAATTGCATTTCCTCCATTATCAAACTCCACCACCAATTTGGATCCACTACCACTTAGCGCTAATAACTTCTTCAACAGAGTGATGCCCCTTTTCTTGTTAAGTGTTTGGTGTTGCGCATCAAGTTGCTCCAGTGCTTCAGTGGGTACAGGTACATCATCAACCCAAAATTTGACAAAAATAAACACACTAAATTAGCCCAATATAGAAATATAGGATATATGACATAACTAGAAGATAATGAATTTTATAGAAATACATGATATGTTTTTAGAACTTACATTGGTATCCTCGCCATGCTCGTCATGGACAGCATGCTCATCATGGACTTCATGCTCATCATGGACATCATGCTCATCATGGTCAGCCATCTGAAAATGTCATTAAAAAGGCAAACATTTAACATTTGTATTAACTAGAAAAAGGCAAACATTTAGCATTTGTATTAACTAGAAAAAGGCAAATATTTAGCATTTGTATAAACATACATGTCTCTAAAATTGTGATCTTTTATCAATTAACAATCCTTCATTGTGATCTCCGCGCACATATAAGTCATCATTAGCTTCAATATTTTGTGGAGTTGGCAACCCAACTGAGAATGGACTGGACTCATCATACTTATCATAGTACTCTTCTTCATCTATAGGATCTTCAATGAATTGTCTTTTACCATGAAGAATAACCGACCATTTATCATTCACAGGATCATCGATATAGAATATTTGTTTCACCTGTGATGCCAATATGAATGGTTCACCCTTCTCGCCAATCTTTTCAAAGTTCACCAAAGTGAAACCCAATTCATCCACTATAACTCCTTTGGTGTTATCAACCCAATTACATTTAAAGAGCGGAATTTTGAAATCTATGTAGTCAAACTCCCAAATGTCCTCAATGACACCGTAATATGACATTTTAGCTTCACGTGGACTCTTATCCTTTGCACTTGCAAAGTACATAGTCGACGCTTGAAGAGTGACCCCACTATTTTGTACGACACTCTTATCATCTTGGCACTTTGTGTAATATGTGAATCCATTAATGTCAAACCCTTCATAAGACATAACATTCGGTTTTGGTTTAAAGGCGAGGCATTTGATAGTTTCTGTAATATCATTTGGTGTTTGAGATAGTTGATGTAAGACTTTATCTTCAAACCACTTAGTAAAAGTCTTATTATGCTCTCTAGCAAGCCACATTGAACTTGCTCGAGGATGTTGTCTCTTTATGAAATTGGTATGTTCCTCGATATAAACACTCACTTCGTCCATATTGTGTAAAATATACAAGTGAGCTTGTTCCAACTGCTCACGGCTGATTACTTTCACCCGTGATCCCAAAATTCCTTTGCCCTCCTCAATATTCTTGTCATTATCAGGAGTGTCATTACCACTGAGAAAGTCATTGCAAAAATCCATAACCTCTCTCGCCACATAACCTTCAATAATACTCCCTTCAGGCCGATAACGGTTTCAAACATCACCTTTAAAAACGCTCATGTATCGTTCAAAAGGATACATCCAATGCAAGAAAACTGGTCCCAACATTTTCACTTCCCTAGTCAAGTGGACAACAAGATGTACCATGATATCAAAGAACGAAGGAGGGAAATACATCTCAAGCTGACATAGGGTAACAACCACTTCTCTTTGCAAATTATCGAGAGTATCAGGGTCAATAACTTTACTGCATAGACTGTTGAAAAAGAAACAAAGTCTGGTAATTGCAAACCTTACATGCTTCGACAATATAGATCGAATTGCCATGGGTAATATTTGTTGCATTAGAGTGTGACAATCATGAGATTTAAGACCTATCAACTTCAGATCTTTCATTGATACCAATCTACGGATGTTGGATGAGTAACCATGTGGCACCTTAACATTTACCAAGCATTCACAAAAAGTTTTCTTCTCCTTTCTAGACAACGTGTAACAAGCGGGAGGTAAGTATGTTCTTTTACTACCCATTTCACGTAATTCTGTTAATTCTGACCTTATTCCCATTTCACGTAGGTCCAGTCTGGATTTTATCCCATCTTTAGTCTTACCTGGTATATTTAACAGAGTACCAATGATGCTATCACAAACATTTTTCTCAACGTGCATTACATCGATACAATGCCTGACTGTCAAAGAACTCCAATAAAGAAGATCCCAAAATATTGACTTCTTCTTGAATGAAGAATTGTCACTCCGTGTGGCCATACTACATTGTGATTTCTTACCAAATTCATTGACAATGTCTTTTACTCTTTCATAAACAACATCCCCTAGTATAGGTTTAGGTGCACTCCGTTCATCATTCCATCCATTGAATGCTTTGCGCTTCCTAAGATACGGATGGAATTTTGAAAGAAACCTTCGATGACCAAGATATACAGTCTTGTCGCCATGTTTTAGTCTTATTGAATCAGTGTTTTCTTCACATATAGGACACACTTTAGCTCCTTTGACACTATATCCAGACAAATTCCCATATGCTGGAAAGTCATTAATAGTGCAAAACAACATAGCGTGCAAATGAAATGTCTCTCTTGCTGAAGCATCATAGGTCATCACACCTTCAGCCCAAAGTTTCTTTAAGTCATCAATAAAAGGTTCAAGATAAACATCGATATCATTTCCGGGTTGTTTAGGGCCCGATATCAACAATGACAACATAACGTACTTATTTTTCATACACATCCAGGGAGGAAGATTGTATATAACAAGCATGACTGGCCAAGTGCTATGTTGGCTGCTCAATGTCCCGTACGGATTCATCCCATCTGTACAAAGCCCAAGTCTTAGATTCCTATCTTCTTCACCAAATTTGGGGTACAATAGATCAATCTTCTTCCACTGTGGGGAATCAGACGCATGTCGCAGGATCCCATCATTATTTTTCTTAACATCTGCATGCCACCTCAAATTCTTCGCATCTTTCGGATTTGCAAACAAGCGTTGAAACCGTGATATTATAGGTAGATACCACAACACCTTGGCAGGAGAACTAGTTTTGGACTCCCCCGAAGTCGTCAATTTATACCGTGACGCACCACATTTTGGACAATCTTTCAAATCTACATAGTCCTTTTGAAATAATACACAATCATTCGGGCATGCGTGTATCTTCTTGGCCTCCATTCCCATTGGGCACAACATTTTCTTTACTTGGTATGTTGAGATTGGCAGCTCGTTTCCTTCAGGAAGCATTTCTTTCAACAAAGTCAACAATGAAGTGAAGCTTTTGTCGCTCCATCTATTGTTAGCTTTCAACTTATACAATCTCAACACAGCGCTAAGCTTCGTAAACTTAGCACAACCTGTGTATAACGGTATCTCAGCATCATGCACAATGTTTCTAAAGATAGGAGGTGGATCGGTGTGCTCTACCCTACAACTATCCAGCATCGCATCAACGATGTCTGCTGGAACTGGTTCGTTCAAATTTACGTCATCGGAGGCAATTTCTTCTTCCACCCAAGCACTGCTATCGACATCTACTGGTTTCGATTTTGAAATCTCTCCATGCCAGTGCCATTCTGTATAGCCTTGTACAATCCCGTTGCACATGACATGACTTTTGATTTCCTCACCAGTGTTGACTTTCAAGTTGTTACCGCAATGCCTACATGGACAGTAGAACCTATCTGTAGGTTTTTTCCTATGTTCCTCGGCAAATCTAATAAACTGATCAAGACCAGATATAAACTCTGGGGGTGCAACGATTACGAATGGACATCCATGATCTATCCATTCTATGATCAGAGAAAACAAGTATATATTAGGAAACAAGTATATATTAGGAAAAGATTAGGGTATACACTTACATCCTAAGTGTATAATGTGATGTCATTCTTATATATAATAAATGTGCACCACCTATCCCATCCTTGAACACCTAATCTCACTAGTAAGTGTATAATGTGTATTGGGTTTTCAAGAAAATTTCGGCAACATTTCCCCGCTGTTCTCTAAGTACATATGTACTTAGAGAACAAACGGGGAAATGCTACCGAAATTTTCTCAAAAACCCAATACACATTATACACTTACATCCTAAGTGAGATTAGGTGTTCAAGAACAGTCCCAAACCGGGGACTATCCAAGATTTACTCCTAATGAGTCAATCTTGGATGGGTTTCTAGGCCAACAAACACATTTGATGTCATTCTTATATATAATAAATGTGTACCACCTATCCCATCCTTGAACACCTAATCTCACTAGTAAGTGTATAATGTGTATTGGGTTTTCAAGAAAATTTTGGCAGCATTTCCCCGCTGTTCTCTAAGTACATATGTACTTAGAGAACAAACGGGGAAATGCTACCAAAATTTTCTCGAAAACCCAATACACATTATACACTTACATCCTAAGTGAGATTAGGTGTTCAAGAACAGTCCCAAACCGGGGACTATCCAAGATTTACTCCTAATGAGTCAATCTTGGACGGGTTTCTAGGCCAACAAACACATTTGATGTCATTCTTATATATAATAAATGTGTACCACCTATTCCATCCTTGAACACCTAATCTCACTAGTAAGTGTATAATGTGTATTGGGTTTTCAAGAAAATTTCGGCAACATTTCCCCGCTGTTCTCTAAGTACATATGTACTTAGAGAACAAACGGGGAAATGCTGCCGAAATTTTCTCGAAAACCCAATACACATTATACACTTACATCCTAAGTGAGATTAGGTGTTCAAGAACAGTCCCAAACCGGGGACTATCCAAGATTTACTCCTAATGAGTCAATCTTGGACGGGTTTCTAGGCCAACAAATACATGTGTTGTCATTCTTATATATAATAAATGTCTATAAAGTACAGGCAACATGGTTAATCCTAATCAACAGAGCATTATTAAATAATAAATCAAGAAATCAATATACATCCTAAAGTGCCACAAATCATATAATAACATTAAACGCTACTCAAGTCCTAATCTAGAGTTTAGGTTTCCTTATTATCCTGTTATCATTAGGGTTATTCTTGAACCCCCAATTCCTAAGTTCATTGATTTAATGACATAAAAAGATCTAGTTCATATTATGTTTAGCCATGATTATAAAACTATCATGTTATGATATTAGGACCACTTAAAGCAGATTAGGCACATTAAGCAAGCAGAGTAGGGAGCCAATTTCACACAAGTAGATTAGGCAAGCAGATTAGGTCGGCACATAAAGAACCAATTTCGCGCCTGGGCAAGAAGAGTAGGGCGGCAGGTACCTGGGCAAGCAGAGTAGGGCGAGGTCGAGCTGGTTGAGTACGTGGGCGGCGGCCGGCGAGCTCCAGAACCAGCAGCAGCGACTCCGACGAGCAGGGAGCGTCAGCGGCGGCAGACAGGCAGGCGGCCAGGCGGCGGCAGGCAGGCAGCGGCCAGGCGGAGGAGAAGGAGAAGGGGGTGCGGCGGTGGAGGAGAAGGAGAAGGGGGCACCGGAGAAGGGGGCACCGGAGTAGTAGTGGCGGCACGGCGGCGCTGTCGTGGAGAAGAAGGAGCAGAGAGTCGGGCGACAGCAGAGAAGAAATCGCTCGCAATGAAACAGAAGAAAGGGGAAGAGTCGGGCGATCGAGGGTTATGAAGTTCCCAAATAGCGTCGGTTGTTTACAACAACTGACGCCTAAACATCTTTAGCGTCGGTTGTTTGCAACAACCGACGTCCAATTGGACGATATTTTCATGAAAAATGTTTGGCGGGAACCACCTTCAGCGTCGGTTATACAAGGATAACCGACGCTGAACGTGACATTTTCCGCGCAAGTTTTCATCGCACATAGGCGTCGGTTTTCTAGGTATATAACCGACGTTGACAATGACACTATTTTTTATCGAAATATGGATTTCGCGGGCGACTTTAAGCGTTGGTTTTTTATAAACCACCGACGCTTAATACAAAGCGGTACCCGCGTCTGGCTGGTCTTCGAATATAGACGTCGGTTTGCTTAAACAACCGACACCTTATATGTTAGGCGTCGGTTTTTCTTAATAACCGACGCCCAGAAAAGTGACACTGAATGCTATTTCTGTAGTAGTGTTAATGCACAACACGACGTTCACACTAATCCTTGATCCATTTGAATTTATCAATCAAATGATCGTTGGTTCATGGACCTGAGGTGATCGATTCACTTTTTGAAATGGTCATCTCATGGAACAGATTTCCAATCTTGGTTCAATTGACCTGACACTCTAAAACAATCGGTTCAATACTTGAACTTGTCAGTTCACAGTCCAATCAGTCAACATTCAACCAATGTTGTTTATATTTAATACCTAACTCCTTAGTAATCAAGTTTAAACTATATGCATGAATGAACTCCCATTCCAAGTGTATCATGTGTGTGTGACCCTACAAGTTCTAAGTTACATTGACAGTGAATGTTCATAGCTATTTTATGACATCACAAGCAATGAGCGGTATCTAGAAACACGTCATTGATATCCAAGTAATTCATAAAGTTGGAGAACAAATTCAACCTACAATCTGTGATTGGTGTTATAATGGTTGTATAATTACTTTGTCATTGATATCCAGATTGAACTCAAGGCATGTGGTTGTCATCCTCTTAATGTTCAGTCCATGTTCCTTGAACTAGAGCACACTGTCTGAGATATATGTGACCTCAATATCATATATTGATTCATATGTGCATGCTTTTCTCAACCTTCCTTATCAAGTGGCCTAGATATCCAACTCATATAGAAGGGGAAAATCTCATCTATATCACTCATATCATCCCCATGTGTCACAATGCACCCAAACAAAATCTTTATGGAAAACCTTATTTAAGGTCACGGTAGATGATGTCAAGGTATATCAAATGACATGTAATGAGTGTAGTGACTTCAGGTCTAAGAACCACAATCACCACCATGACTATTAGAGATGATTCTGACTACCAATTGTGGTTTCGATGTGTCACTCTCAAGGCACGTCTGTATAATACAATATTCTCTAATAAGTTGTAGGGAAATATGGTGGTAGAGCAGGCAACAAAAACAAAAAGTAAACTACCATGTTCCTCTTATTATAGTAGATTGCATCAAAAAATATATAATGGGAAGGATGGTTTTGAAGATATACCTAGTCCTAGAGCAAGTCCAGCGACAATATCCTAGTCGTACTATGTGCCTTTCTTCAGGTCACACTCATATAGTATCTACAACAGAACCTGGTTGATGACCATAGACAACAACTTGATGTTGTCCTCCTAGCAGTAGGCAACAGTCTCCTCACCTCAACAGTAGTCCACACAGACCACCATGAACTCTTGTCATTCTAGATGAATAGACATGAAGGAGTTGTCCTCTTCTAGTTGGTGTATTAGCACCAACTTGCTCTCCCAAATTGTTCTCCCTTACTATCCCTCCCTCTATGGGTAGGACTTGCTTAGATTCTCTCAATTACCACAACTAGAGAAGATAATATTTGTCAGAGCCCCCAAATGCCCTATATTTATAGGAGGGTTAGAGTCAGGGTTCCCAGTATATGCAAGAGTCAAAGGATACATGATTTTATGAATTTTTGCATCCTAAAAATGGCAAAATGATCAGTTCGTGAGTAAACCGATTGGTTAGCATGCGAGCCGGCTAGTTCAACCCTTAAATTGGTCATTTCTTCATGTTTCCCAATCACAATTGTATTGGTAATTTATATATGATTAATTTATAACCTGACGTCAGCATTAATCCTTGATCTAATTGAATTGATCCGTGAACTAGGTGTTTCGTCACATGAATTGTCGTTTGACCGACCTTAATACAATTGTAGGTTCATACCCTGATTCATCCAGAATCCATCCAATGCAATTTCCAATCATCCTGACACTCCAACCAATCGGTCAGTTCAGAGTTCAGTCAGTCCATTGTTGTTTAAATTGAATACCTAAACACTTTAGTAATCAAGTCAAACATCATTCATGAACAAAATCCTATTCTAGGTGTATCCTTTGTGTGTGACCCTATAGGTTCTAAGTTATGTTGGAATCAAATATCCATAACTAGTTTATGACATCACAAGCATGAGCGATATCTAGAAACACATCATTGCTGCATAAGTAATTGGAAAGTTAGAGAACAACCTCAATCTACAATCTATGATTTGTGTTATAGTGATTGTATAGTTCCTTTGTCATTGATATCCAGATTGAACTTGAGGCATGGAATCATCATCCTCTTCAACAATCAATGTATGTTTCTTAAACTAGAGTAGATTGTCTAAGATATATTTAAACTCGATATCACATATTGACTCACATGAGCATGGCCATGCACTTCTCTGTAAGGACCCTGACCCGCGTTTAGGGTTTACCCTGTTTGTTTTGCTTAACCTTGGTGGTTTAATGCTTGCTAATCACCTTTGAGAGGTGATTAGGGTTTTGTTGTGCTTTGTTGAGAGTTCGAGGGGCTACTTGCAAATAACCCAAGTTTAGGGTTTTGTGTGCAAGTTGGTCATCTTGTGAGATGTTTTTCCCTCTTTGCTTCCTCTAGGGTTGAGAAGAAGGCTTGGGCTTGTTGTTTGAGTTCTTTGGGCCTGAGTTGAGCTTGTTTGGGCCTTGAGATGTGTTGTTTGGGCTTGGTTGAGCCTTGTGTCGGCCATGGCTTGCTTTATGTCGTCCAAGGGTGAGTGTGTGTCGTCCAAGGAAGTCTTGTGTCGACCAACACCTTGGTGTGTCGCCCAGCAGCTTGTTTGTGTCGCCCAGCAGGAGTTGTTTCTTGTGTCACCCATGTGGCTTGACCTTGGTTGGTGACACTTGGTGACTATCTTGGACAAGTGTCTTAGACCTTGCATGTGGTGGCTTGAACCCTAGGACAAGTGTCCCTTGGTTGGGCGACACATTGCATGGTTGTACCTTGGTTTCTCCTCCCCTTCTTTCTATATAAGCAGCTCTTCTCCTTGCCTTAGTCTCCTTTGCTCTTTTGGTCTCCCCTCCACCTTGAGTGCATGATATCCCTCTCCATCTAGCTTGTGTTGGCCGATACACTCCCTAGGAGTTGAAGTGGTGGCCGATACACCTTCCTGGAGAAGCCTGGTGGACGATAGCTTTGGACCTTGGAGCTGTGTTGGACGATACCCCTTGGAGCTGGAGTGCTTCTTCTTCCTTGGAGCTTAAAGGCGGGTTGCATATCTTCTAACCCTAACTTATTTACCTCTAGCTATGATCTTGTTGCATGTTAGTAGCTTAGCTTAGTTCCTTGCTTTTGTATCTTGCTTGTGCACCTTGGGTGGCCGATCCTCCTTAGGGTTTAGGGTTCCCTTGCGCACCTTGCTTTCTAGGGTCTGAGTCTCCATGAGTTGGAGGTAGAAGATGACCTGCTCTTGTGTTGAGCGATACCCTCCTTGGTTTTGGTGTGTTGGGTGACACCCATGTTCTTGTGGTGGACGACATAAGTGGTGTCCCTTGTGCTGGCCGATATGGTGACCATGTTGGGCGATATGGTCCTTGTGTTTGGTTTACTCTTGTTCTTGAGTTGAACGATAGGATGAGAGCTCTTGGTGTTGGGCGGCATGATGGTGCTCTTGTGTTGAGCGATATCCTTGCCCTTGTGTGGGCGATAGGTCAAGTTAGTGAGGTGTTGGCCGGTATGGGTTGAGTTGAACGACAGGACCATGCTTGGCTTGCTTCCTTATGTTGACCGATAGGCAAGTATGGTGAGTTGGCCGATAAGTGTGGTTGTGTATCGGGCGATACCCCTAGTTGTGTCGGCCGACATGGTGAGTATGATGGGCGATATGGACCTTCTTGTGTTGAGAGACATCCTCTTCTTTATAGTGGACGATAGACCTAAGTTCTCGTGGTTGGTTGGTGCTGGACGATAGCCATGCATGGTGTGCTGGCCGATATCCATGTTGGCCGACATCCATGGTGGCTGATAGCCAAGGTGGGCGATAACCTAGGTTGGGTGTGTGTGTCGGCCGATAGGCCTTGATGGGTTTTAGTAAGGGTGGTGATGAGTTATAGTGAGGGTCATGTGTTCTTATAGTGACGGTCTCATGTACTATGGAAGTGCATGTTTATGCTCAACCGATAATGATGCCTTGCAAACAATATTAATGCTAATGATAGTAACAATAAATGGTAATGACGATGCTAGGTGACAGTTACACTAATAGATTGCTAATGATAGCAATAATGCTAAAGGTAATGAGGTATACGAAGTAATCCTTATGTTTATTTGTTAATGGCAATAGTAAGTTGTGGTTACATTAATGGTTGTTTAGGGATACAGATAATAATGACAATAGTAATGGATGGTGACAATTATGATTACTCGGTATACTCAAAGTGAATACCGTGATTGTTTGTATGATCCTAAGATAAGGGTAGGCATGATTATGGTATGATGTGCTTAACAAGCTTGATCATCAAATAGTGTAATTTTGATAAATAAATTATCTTGAATGATATCCATGTTAACAACCATATTCCTTATGATTGAATCTATGGTTATTGTGTATCCTAACCATGCAGGTGATGTGTAGCCATGAGTGGGCTATGTGACAGATGTGATGAGTAGCATTACCTTGATAATTGTTCTATGAGATTATATACGTAATGTGTTGGTCCCATGATGATGATGTGAGCACTGAGAGGCAGTGACAGTACAGGATGAAGGATTGATATCCTATGGGATGTGATGATCCTTGATATGGATCTGGATGGTTGGCAAGAAGCCAAGTGGTAACATGTGATGTTGGATCCTTGTGATGGATCAGGTTGAAGAGGTTTCAATAATAATATGATGTTCTTTATTTTCTGTTATATCTTACATGTTATATAACTTGGTTGAATCCTACAATCCATCTAAAAGATACTAATTAATCACAATGAAATATATCATGTAGTTTTCCCTGGCCATAGATCCATCATCGTCAGGACTTGGTGATGGTGAAACGGGTTCTCCTACGGGTTAACCCGGAGCGCATATTGTTGAATATGCGAGGTTACTCCTAGCCTAAAGTAAGGAGGTAAGAGTGTAACTTCGGTTACAGACTCAGATATGTATATAGAGCATGGTGAACAGGCCCATGGCTCAGGATATGTGATGTGAAGAGCATGAATGCGTTCATGGCTCAGAGCACGGTGATCAGGCCCATGGCTCAGTTGTACTAGCGCCGAGACCTGTACCAAGGCGGGCTAGAGTGAGGGTAGCCTATGGGGCTGACCCAGTGGCATAGACCACTTCAGCATGTGACTACGGTCCTGCTTGTGTTGTACTCGTGTACTGACCACAAGGTGGGAGGTCGTGGAGTCCGGCTCTTCCATTGACCTTGTATGGCACCAGTCTTGGGCTTCGCAGCCAGAGGTTGGATTTGATTGGTACGATTCAAGTCCTCGGGGCATAATAATAATACGTAATACAGCCTTTTAGTATTTACTACTTAAGGTAAACACGAAACATTGGTTGAGGCCTTGTTTGTGTATTAAACTCTGTTATACCTTGCAGGTACTTCTATATATATATTCTTCAGGTATGAGGTATTATGACGTAGCTTGATAATCAGGATATGTGACCTTATATCGTGTTCTGATATTCATGTTATAAAGTGATATATCTTGTCAATCATGTTCCATTGAGAAATATCTGGTTATATGCTTTTGTACAGCTAGTAAGCTTGTCAGTAAGAATAGCCTTGCTTTATATAGACTGCTCTTGTTATATCTGTTGATTAGTTATCTGCTGTTATAGTATATCTTCTTGAGGTTCTGTAGTTGCGGTGGGGAGTTATGTTTCCCGCTGGGACAATGTTCGATTGTCTCACTCCGGTGGTTTTCAGGTGGTCGAGGTAGACGTGGTCGTGGTGTTGCATTCGAGCAGCTTGAAGAGCAGTAGAAGGCAAGCGTTGGATATGCTGCTGTTTTGGATGTTTTGTAGTAGAGTCTAGAGTCATCCCTGTACTCTCAGGTCCTTGGCAGTGTTTTGACGTGGTTTCTCGATGAACGATCAATGATGTTTTGTATATTCCGCTGTAGGCCGGATATGGGCCTTTATGTATATGAACAGGTGGTGAACTCATGTGATGGATTGACATCTATTTCTTCAAGCTGTAGACACGTATCAGACCTCATGTATGTATATATATGATATGTTTCTGTGCAGGATGAGGACCGGAAAGTAATAGTTTCATAGTTTATCAGTTTTCCACAATCAGTTTTAATTAACCTGTATTTTTCATAATCTGTTGTTATGGTAATTTCCGCACGTTTTCGCGTAACACCTCGTTATCTGTGTGATAATGGGATGTGTTGCCACAAGTTTTGGTATCAAAGCGTTAGGTTCGCTGAGTCTACAGGGATTTAGGACTAGGTTGAGTTGCTCTTGTGTGTGTCCAGGTTTTCTTACAATATCTTCTGCCCTCAGTGGAAGAAAAGTCAAGATGTCTGGAAACCATGAAGAACACTCTGCTGAGTACAGTGATGCTGCATCAGTTGATGGAGCAGATGGACAGGCAGATGAAGATCAGGTGCCTGAGGTCCCCCAACCTAACCCAGCCATTCTTGAACATCCTGCTTACCAACAACTTATGGGGCAGTTAATGGCTACGATGAATCTCATGGTTGAGCGATTACCAGTGCCTCCTCCGTGAGCACAGGTTCCCCATGGAGAAGCATCAGGTATTGGGAAGACCTTCGAGGGGCTTCGCCGAGTTGGAGCTTCGGATTATGCTGGAACTGCTGATCCAGCGGATGCAGATCTGTGGCTGACAAGTCTTGAGAAGGCTTTCCAGATCCTCGACATCCCCGAAGCAGACAAGGTAAAGCATGCTGTCTACGTTCTGAAGGGTAGTGCTGGTCATTGGTGGACCATAGAAGAAGAGAAACGGCCTGGTGAGGTGATCTGTTGGGAAGTGTTTCGACGTGAGTTCGTCACCAGATACTTTCCCAAGACGTACCTGGATGAGAAGATCAGTCAGTTCGAGAGGTTGCGACAAGGAATGATGAACATCACCGAGTACGAGGCCAAGTTTATGGATCTGTTGAGGTTTTGTCCTCACATGGTGGCAACAGACGAGGAACAGATCAGACGTTTCGAGAAGGGTTTGAGTGCTGAGTTGACAACCCCAGTGTCTGTGTTGGAGAATCGAGAGCGGTTTTCTACGTTCGTGGAATCTGTTCGACGGATCGAGAGGTCAGTAAGGGAGAAAAGAGAGTCTATGTCTCTTAAAAGACCTGCTCAGTTTCAAGGACGAAGGTTTGGTGGCTTTAAGAAGCCTAGGGTTTCAGCACCGTCAGTGATGAGAAGTTCTGGTGTACCATCTCAGTGGTCTCCGAGTAAGGGGAAAGGTTATGTTTCTTCACCGTCTAAGGCGCACAGTTCAGCTTCAGTGGCAGTAACAGGGCCAACTAGGCCACAGTTTGAAGATAGGGCGTGCTATCTCTGTGGACAGACCGGGCATCTCAAGTTGCATTGCCCGAATAGAGATGTTGAAGTGACGCAGCAGTCAAGGCAGAACCAACAAGGATCAGATCGACAACAGCCCAGTGGTAGCAGAGGTCAAGGACGCGGTCAAGCGTCTCAGGTTGGATCGTCTGCTCAAGGAAGCAGAGGTCGTGGACAGCAAGCAACGGCTCAATTTTATGCCATGAGTCAGCCGGAGGCGATAGTCAACCCGCGAGTGGTGACAGGTCAGATGGAGTTATTTCATTCTGATATGTCTTCTTCTTGCTTTATATCTGTTCTGGTTGACCCGGGTGCTACACACTCTTTTATCGCCTATAATATGCTTGAAAACTGTCGTTTACCTGAAAGCTGTAAGAAGGATAGGTTGTTGTTAGAAACCCCTCTTCATGGTTCCTCCCTGCTTCGAGAAGTGTGTCCATCTTGTGTCTTGTCTTTCTTGGGACATCGCATTCAAGTGGATCTTATGCCACTTGACATGCATGGTTTCGATGTTATCCTTGGGATGGATACCTTAGAGAAGTATAAGGTTGTCTTGGACTGTGGTTCCAAGCAGGAAGTGTTTGATGTTGCTGGAGAGAAGTGGACCTTCTAGGGAGATAGGAATATTCTTCCGACGAGTTTGGTATCAGCTATGGTGGCAGACAAGTTGTTACGACAAGGATGTGAGGCGTTCTTGGCTCACGTGGTGGATACCGTTGTAGTTACCAAGGCGAAAGGACCCAGTCTTGAGGAAGTGTCCGTGGTTCGAGAGTTTGCAGATGTGTTTCCTGAAGAGTTTCCTGGTGTTCCTCCACCCCGAGAGATTGATTTCGAGATCAATCTGGTTCCTGGAACATAGCCAGTTGCACAGTCAGCGTATAGGATGGCTCCAGCAGAGATGGTAGAGTTGAAGAAGCAGTTGCAAGAGTTTTCAGAGAAGGGTTTTATCAGACCAAGTACATCGCCGTGGGGTGCTCCCGTGTTGTTCGTTAAGAAGAAGGATGGTTTGATGCGGTTGTGTATAGACTACCGGCAGTTGAACAAAGTCACGATCAAGAATAAGTACCCGTTTCCGAGGATAGATGATCTGTTCGATCAGTTGCGTGGTGCTACAATGTTTTCAAAGATCGATCTATGGTCTGGATATCACCAGTTGAGGATAAAGGCAGATGACATACCAAAGTCAGCTTTCAGGACGAGGTATGGTCATTTTGAGTTCGTGGTTATGCCGTTTGGGTTAACCAGTGCACTTGCTGCTTTCATGGACCTGATGAACAGGGTATTCCGTCCGTTCTTAGATCAGTTTGTTGTAGTCTTTATAGATGACATTTTGATCTACACTCGGGACAGGTGAGAGCATGAGCAACATCTTCGTCAACATCAGTTGTATGCCAAGTTCAGTAAGTGTGAGTTCTGGTTGGATGAAGTGACTTTCTTGGGTCATGTGATATCTGCCGAAGGAGTCAAAGTAGATCCGAAGAAGGTGGAATCCATCGCGGATTGGGAACAACCGAAGACGCCGACAGAAGTTCGTAGTTTCCTTGGTTAGGCAGGATACTACCGGAGGTTTATCAAGGACTTCAGTGTGATCGCGTTGCCAATGACAAAGTTGACCCGGAAGGATGTACCTTTTGTTTGGGATGATCGATGTCAGCAAGTTTTCCAGAGTCTGAAGGAGAAGCTGACCAGTGCTCCAGTGTTGATCTTGCCAGAGCCTGGGAAGGGCTATGTTGTTTTCTGTGATGCTTCCAAGAAAGGTTTAGGTTGCGTTTTGATGTAGGAAGATCATGTAGTTTCTTTTGCCTCACGACAGCTCAAGAAGCATGAGGAGAACTATCCGACTCATGACTTGGAGTTGGCGGCAGTGGTTCATGCGTTAAAGATTTGGAGACACTATCTGTATGGGGAAGTGTGTCAGATCTTTACGGATCATAAGAATCTGAAGTACATCTTTATGCAGCAAGAGTTGAACATGCGACAGCGACGATGGGTGGAGTTGATCAATGATTACGACTGCACTATCGAGTATCATCCTGGTAAGGCGAACGTGGTAGCTGATGCGTTTAGCAGAAAGTCTTCTTCTTCTCTTTCTTCAAAGAAGGCACAGTTGAGTTCTCTGGTATGCCATAGGCGAGATATGTTTGTTTCTCTACGACAGATGAATGTGCAGATGGAAGTTTCTCTGTTGTCTGGTCTTTTTGCACAGATGCAATTTAAGCCTACGTTAAGACAACAGATCAAGGATGCACAACAGACAGATGATGCGGTACAGTTGATCAGATCAGAGTTCGGAAGCGACAAGCGTGATGGGTTTCATGAGTCCGAGGTTGGACTAGTCTGTTATCGTGACAGGATGGTGGTTCCAAATGCCGATAATCTGAGGGATTTGGTGCTTGAGGAAGCACATACGTCGATGTACGCTATTCATCCAGGTGTCACCAAGATGTATCATAGTCTGAAAGACTTGTACTGGTGGCCCGGTTTGAAGAGAGATGTAGCTGAGTTCGTGGTAAGGTGTGCGGTTTGTCAGCAAGTAAAGGCTGAGCACCAGAAACCGGCAGGTAGGTTGCAACCTTTGCCGATACCGCAGTGGAAATGGGATCATATAACCATGGATTTTGTAGTTGGTCTACCCCGGACAACTAGGAATCATGATTCCATTTGGGTGATAGTAGACAGATTGACTAAGTCTGCCCATTTTCTACCAATAAAGACAACGTATACAGCTGAGAAACTCGCTCGAGTGTATGTGGATGAGATAGTACGTTTGCATGGTGTGCCAGCAACGATAGTTTCTGACAGAGGTCCTCAGTTTACGAGTCATTTTTGGGAAAGTTGCACAGAGCGTTGGGAACGCAGTTGAGGTTCAGTACAACTTTTCACTCACAGACAGATGGATAGTCTGAGAGGACTATTCAAATTTTGGAAGATCTTCTTCGAGCTTGTGTTTTGCAGTTTCTGGGCAACTGGGATGAACATCTGAGTTTAATAGAGTTTGCCTACAACAATAGTTATCAGCGGAGCATCGACATGGCTCCTTATGAAGCTTTGTATGGAAGGAAGTGCAGATCTCCTTTGTGTTGGTATGAGTCTGGTGAGTATCAGCTTTTAGGTCCTGAGTTAGTACAGCAGACGATGGAAAAGATCAAGGTGATACAGCAACAGTTGAAAGTGGCATAGGACAGGCAGAAGTCTTATGCAGCCAACCGCCGACGACCTTTAGAGTTCCAGGTGGGAGACAAAGTGTATCTTAAAGTCTCGCTGTGGAAAGGTGTGCTAAGGTTTGGACGGAAGGGTAAGTTAGCTCCCAGGTATATGGGGCCTTACTCAGTCATAGCACGTGTTGGCCAGGTAGCTTATGAGTTAGAGTTGCCTCCGGAGTTGCACATGTTGCATCCAATGTTCCATGTTAGTATGCTGAAGAAAAGTCATCCGGATTCAGGTACAGTGATACATCTAGTCGAGGTTGAGCTTGATGCAGATGTGACCTACGAGGAAGGACCAGTGGTGATCCTTGATAGAAGGATCAAGAAGTTGAAGAGGAAGGACCTGGCTCTTGTGAAGGTTCTTTGGCAGCGTCGTGGCAGTGAGGAAGCCACGTGGGAGCTTGAGGAAGAGATGAGGAGGAAGTATCCCTCGCTTTTCTCTTCGGATTTCGGGGACGAAAACCCTTAAAGGGGGTTAGCTTGTAAGGACCCTGACCTGCGTTTAGGGTTTACCCTGTTTGTTTTGCTTAACCTTGGTGGTTTAATGCTTGCTAATCACCTTTGAGAGGTGATTAGGGTTTTGTTGTGCTTTGTTGAGAGTTCGAGGGGCTACTTTCAAATAACCCAAGTTTAGGGTTTTGTGTGCAAGTTGGTCATCTTGTGAGATGTTTTTCCCTCTTTGCTTCCTCTAGGGTTGAGAAGAAGGCTTGGACTTGTTGTTTGAGTTCTTTGGGCCTGAGTTGAGCTTGTTTGGGCCTTGAGATGTGTTGTTTGGGCTTGGTTGAGCCTTGTGTCGGCCATGGCTTGCTTTGTGTCATCCAAGGATGAGTGTGTGTCGTCCAAGGAAGTCTTGTGTCGACCAACACCTTAGTGTGTCGCCCAGTAGCTTGTTTGTGTCGCCCATGTGGCTTGACCTTGGTTGGTGACACTTGGTGCCTATCTTGGACAAGTGTCTTAGACCTTGCATGTGGTGGCTTGAACCCTAGGACAAGTGTCCCTTGGTTGGGCGAAACATTGCATGGTTGTACCTTGGTTTCTCCTCCCCTTCTTTCTATATAAGCAGCTCTTCTCCTTGCCTTAGTCTCCTTTGCTCTTTTGGTCTCCCCTCCACCTTGAGTGCATGATATCCCTCTCCATCTAGCTTGTGTTGGCCGATACACTCCCTAGGAGTTGAAGTGGTGGCCGATACACCTTCCTGGAGAAGCCTGGTGGACGATAGCTTTGGACCTTGGAGCTGTGTTGGACGATACCCCTTGGAGCTGGAGTGCTTCTTCTTCCTTGGAGCTTAAAGGCGGGTTGCATATCTTCTAATCCTAACTTCTTTACCTCTAGCTATGATCTTGTTGCATGTTAGTATCTTATCTTAGTTCCTTGCTTTTGTATCTTGCTTGTGCACCTTGGGTGGTCGATCCTCCTTAGGGTTTAGGGTTCCCTAGCGCACCTTGCTTTCTAGGGTCTGAGTCTCCATGAGTTGGAGGTAGAAGATGACCTGCTCTTGTGTTGAGCGATACCCTCCTTGGTTTTGGTGTGTTGGGTGACACCCATGTTCTTGTGGTGGACGACATAAGTGGTGTCCCTTGTGCTGGCCGATATGGTGACCATGTTGGGCGATATGGTCCTTGTGTTTGGTTTACTCTTATTCTTGAGTTGAACGATAGGATGAGAGCTCTTGGTGTTGGGCGGCATGCTGGTGCTCTTGTGTTGAGCGATATCCTTGCCCTTGTGTAGGCGATAGGTCAAGTTAGTGAGGTGTTGGCCGGTATGGGTTGAGTTGAATGACAGGACCATGCTTGGCTTGCTTCCTTATGTTGACTGATAGGCAAGTATGGTGAGTTTGCCGATAAGTGTGGTTGTGTATCAGGCGATACCCCTTGTTGTGTCGGCCGACATGGTGAGTATGATGGGCGATATGGACCTTCTTGTGTTGAGAGACACCCTCTTCTTTATAGTGGACGATAGACCTAAGTTCTTGTGGTTGGTTGGTGCTGGACGATAGCCATGCATGGTGTGCTGGCCGATATCCATGTTGGCTGACATCCATGGTGGCCGATAGCCAAGGTGGGAGATAACCTAGGTTGGGTGTGTGTGTCGGCCGATAGGCCTTGATGGGTTTTAGTAAGGGTGGTGATGAGTTATAGTGAGGGTCATGTGTTCTTATAGTGACGGTCTCATGTACTATGGAAGTGCATGTTTATGCTCAAACGATAATGATGCCTTGCAAACAATAATAATGCTAATGATAGTAACAATAAATGGTAATGACGATGCTAGGTGACAGTTACA